>JAFIDM010000004.1:39112138-39136222 GCA_023159025.1 Thereuonema tuberculata | reverse complement strand
AGAAATAGTGATTATTTTTTTTTCTGTTCTTTTTTATCCAATTCCAATTGATACTTTTCAGTGGTTTTTGAGTTACAAATAGTGAAAATTATCTATATCTATTAGCTAGGCCATCAGATTGTTCGATATAGATATTTGAAGAAGAGATTTCAGATGGACGTTAGTTGATATAGATGATAAATGAAGATCATAGCTTGTATACGAAATTCTTCGCAAGAAATTGATTGTGAATATTCTTTAGAGTGAAGATAACCAAATTCTGTTGAATTGTGACTCAAAGACCTAAAGTTGTATGTGAGTTAAGACAACGTTTTCCAATTATATGGCAACTTTATTTAGAGTTTGTCCTTGAGCTTTATTGATATCGCATAAGAAGGTCTGATCGGAAATTGTTTTCTTGTGAAAGTGAATGGAAGTAGATTACCGCATGGTTCCATAGACATCCTATGGATGAAAACAAAATCTCCTTTGTCAGTTCTGTTATAATTTCGGTTTCTATGAGATCATTATCGAATGAACAGCATTTAAGTTGAGTTCCATTGCAGTATGCAAACTTGGGATTGATGTTTCGCAACAATATTATTGAAGATCCAATCTTCAATGACAAACGATGTTGAGGAATTCCGCTGAGATTCAATGCGTTCAGACACTTGGGCGTATAGAGATGTTCGAGTGATGGATTATCAGAAGTGTCAATTTTATTCGCACTTGTATTGTATGCTCTATAGTCTCTCCTTGTATTCTTAGACTTATCATTCGATTGATGTTATCGACACTCTCGTTCATCTCGTTTATCCAATTCCAATTGATACTTTTCAGTGGTTTTTAAGTTACAAATACTGATTTTTCAGTATTCTACCTAATGACGTACTGCGTCTTTCTTTTTTGACTTTCTTTTTAATTACAATTGTTACTTTTCAGTCAAAGTCAGTTCAGTTTTGACAGATAAGTCAAAAAAGCAATATGAAGAGAGTTGTAGTTCCCATGGCCTAATGGGTAAGATGTCTGACTTCGGATCAGAAGGTTGCAGGTTCGATTCCTGTCGCGGATGTTTCATTGAAAAAATTCTTTCTATTTTTCATTCTCACAGAAAACTGCGCCGGACAGACAGACACACAGACAGACAGAGAAATAAAAGATTTTAGTAATATAGATTAGCGACCCCTTAGTTAATGGAAAATGTATACTGTTTGTATTCGATATTATAATATTTAAAACTATAATTTTGAAGCTCACATTTGAAGGAGAACAAGTTTTTTTAGGAGTTTAATATCTGACTTTCCGGAAAAATTTTGCTATTTCGGAGCTCATTTGCTCTGGAAATAAATATGCTTATTTGCAAACTAACAGTTTTAAAGGTACTGAAAGATCGTAGTTTCTTATTATTGCAACCGAATAATGCAAGTCATTCCAATGTTCACTCGCTTCGCTTGCAGTTCAATTGTTTAAAGTTTAACGAATTTATTCCGTGAAACGGTAAAGTGTAGTAAGATGTAAAGCAGTTGTTGAATAATTTCAGGGAAAGCTAGAAACAATAAACATACTGGATATGAATGAATCACTAAAATAAAATATGCAACAGTTTGTTTTCGAAATTGGGAAAAAAAATTGTAAAGCTACAGTAGTTTTATAAATTCTATGATTTTGACATTCATACCTAATCTTTAATTCTTCTTCTTTGTCTGTGTGTGACGAACTTCTACAATAGTTGAAATTAATTTTTGATAATGATTTGAACATGAAAATATGATCACTTTTTTTTTTTTTTACCGACCTATTTGGGAGTTATTGTGATAGCGACTAAAATCGGTAGCTATTGCGTTTGTTCTGTCCGTCCACCCCTATAAACTCCCGAACGGAAGATCGGATCAGCAAACGGACTTCACCATCAGCAAACGGACGAGGCCCAAACAACGTAGGAATAGGATAGTTTCAGGGGCAAACGCCCCCTCTCTCCCATGTTCGAGATACTTGGCATTGTTTACATTGGATTTCCGCTATTAGCTTAAATGTTAGAAATATAACCATATATTTTCAGTTGTCATATATAGCTTGATGCTTAAGGTCTCCGAATACTGAAGGTTCTCAGTTCGAATCCACATATCTAGTTTTTTGGGGGGATTTTTTTTTCTCCTAACCTTTTTTTCTCCATATGCGCATGGGTAAAATTTTTACTTCTTATTTTCCTAACGTTTTTTATTTTTTTTCCTATTTTTTTTTTCTTTTTCCTTACGTAATGTACTTCTTTTTTCTTCTTCTTCTTTCTTCGAATTTGGCCGACTATGGACCACGTGAAATAACTCATGATTATTTTTCTACTTTCTTTCTTCTCTTCCAGTATTCTTTCATTCTTTCACTATGTTGTTTCCTTCTTTCTTCCGTCCATTTTGCTCCCGTCTTCTTCTTTGCCTTTTCTTGAAAACCCTTGAATCCTCTGATCTTTTTTCTGAATTCTTCTCTTCTCTCCACCTCTTCTCCATCTATTTTCATTTCTTCCATGTCTTTTCTGACCTCCTTGATCCATGTCATCTGAGTCTTGGGGTTTCTGTCGAAGAAGGTGAATAGTACTTCTTTTTTATTATTAATTTTAATTTTTTAATTATTATGGATCGCCCTTTAATTTATGCATTAGCACAAAATTATATTCACTTGTTTGCTGAAGTTTTTATTAACTGAGGTGGCCGCGATCTCTCCCTAACATCGGATAAAAGAAGTTATACTGCAATCTATCAATATGTTTGTCTTTTAATAATGCCGTCATTTATCTGTTAATAATAATCTTCTTTTTATTATGGACTACTGGTGGTTCTTGAAAGAAGACTTCGTGGTACGTGAATAGCATGTGGACGATCTTTTTGATTTACGAAATTATGAAAAAATAAACCTCTAAAATTTCCACGTGTAAATTATTACATGTTTTAATAAATGTAACACCGGAATTTTTGAATTTTGTGATACGCGTCTTTAAAACATTTGAGAACCCCTGTTCTACAGTATTCATATTTTCAATTTGATGTTAATTTTTTATTTTTTTTTGTCCAAGATGTAACTTAGGTAGCTGTTAATACTCACGTTAATTTTGATGTTCCCAGTCCTCTTCAAATATTCAAGTTTCAATATTAATCTAATAACAGACATTTACTTTTATTTACATAAATTTTGCTTTGGTTTTTGTGGTTATTAATTGATTGGTATGAGCCCGGATGTTCATCGTTTCTTCATTAAACAGAGTTCTAAAGAGTTTTTCGCAGTTATTATTCACCTACAGGAAATTCTAAGTTTACGGACGAGTTCCTTTGTTCGTTATCTTTCATTCCTGAACTGTTTCGGTATATATCAGTAGCCATTTAAGCATTGAAAACCATGCACTAAACATCGATTGGTCTATACCAGCGATTGTCAAAGGATGTGTCGCGAAAAACAACAAAAAGTACTTTTATTAAAATAGGAAAATAAGAGAAAAATATAAAAATAGGCATTAAATATTTTCAACAATTTTATTTATGAACACAGAGGGAATGTGGAATGTGTTTACAGAATGACAGGGAAGTTCCCGTTACCGCCTGTAATATAATAATAAATGTAAATATTTACTATTGAATGTTATTTCAATTGTTGGCACTAGAATGCAGGTGTACCGAAACCTCTCCCCTTACATTTAGCGGTTACACGATGATGATTGACATTTCTCGGACACGGAAATGACGGTACAGAGCCCAAGAGGCTCAGTAACAAGGGAAAGAGGTGCCTCTCTCAGAATGAGATTGCCCAGTTGTCATCTATCTCTCCCGCAGCCCGAGAGGCTTTTGCATATGAGTGCGGCTAGTTCGGCACCCAGCCGGAGGCGTCACAGAGCGGATTTCTTACCTCGCGAACTATCTCGATGCCACTTCTATAATCATATGATGGTATGGCTAAATTGTCCTTTCTGCCCGACCTTCGCCATTTGCACGTGGGAACATAAGTCGGGCGTTGTGAGGCCTTATTGTCCTGCAGGGAGGTGCCCAGCCTCCCTGGTATTATCTTGAAGGGAAGTGCCCAGCTTCTCTAGTCAGGGAAGCGCCCAGCTTTCCTGGCCACTCGTCTCTCCAAAGTTCCGGCATGGTAAGTTTTCAGAGGCCTTCCCGATCCTCTATGGCCCCGCAGCGGCTATCGCGAGGGAATCAGTGTTTCGTGTCTGTCCTTATATGTTTGTCTGGTGAGTAGTTTTGTCGTCGATGGGTAACTCTAGCCCCCTTGTGAACAGTCCCTCCCTGCTGTCCCTCCTCCTCCCTCTGCGGGCCCTCCTTCCTGGGTTGGTGGCTTTCGTCCCCGTTTTTAGTAGAGCCTTAAGTTCTCAGCCGCTTAAACCCTTAGTTGGGTACAATGCGTGTAAAGACTGTGTCTTTTGGGCGAAAGAGAACCCTCATTACACACTGGAGTTGGAGAGGAATCGACATCATTTATGGACTGCGATGACATCACTTCGTTTGTTTGGACCATATTGTTTTGATGGTCATGTTAATGGAGAAACTTATTTACATATGTTACAAACATGGTTAATCCCACAGCTTGAAGACGCGGGTATCGTGGAACATGTATGGCTATAGTAGGATGGGGCACCTGCTCACTTTGCTCTTACTGTGCTCGGGTTTCTTCATAAACATTTTTCAGAATGCTGGATTGGTTGCGATACTCCAGCATCGCCAGTTCCATTGAAATGGCCACCACGAAGTCCTGATCTCACGACGCCTGACAACTCATTGTGAGGCATCATCAAGGCCTAAGTGTCTGAACGTCGTTATGCTACAAATGCAGAATTACACAATGCAGGAACACTGGTCTACAATACGTTTTATTAAAAATATATGTACGCATTATGGTATATCGTTTATGTAAAATAAAATAAGAAAAGATATTAGACAAATTTAACGTGAGTTAAGGATAATATAATTAGAAAAGAAGAAATAAAAACGCTTACAATTAAAGGTTCACTGAGCTATTTTGGGGAATTTTGTACCGAAAACCCAAGACGGACCGTTTCAAGATTCCTATCTCACATAGGCTTCTCAATGACTCTTTAGCTTAAGGGTCATTGTTTTGTCTACTTGTCCTTTGTTCATGTTTCTTTTGGTTCCACTGAGCTATTAAGTACTGGGCGAACCCAGCCGATGAGAGATGGGAATCTCGAAACGATCCGTCTTGGGTTCCCGGTACAAAATTTCCAAAAAATAGCTCAGTGAACCTTTAATTTGTGTGCGTTTTTATTCCTTCTTTTTCT
The DNA here is from genome assembly GCA_023159025.1 of Thereuonema tuberculata. Taxonomy (NCBI): domain Eukaryota; kingdom Metazoa; phylum Arthropoda; class Chilopoda; order Scutigeromorpha; family Scutigeridae; genus Thereuonema; species Thereuonema tuberculata. Next base: position 39,130,962 of record JAFIDM010000004.1, on the reverse strand, counting down.
AAGAAAAGATATTGTTTTTTAAAAGCCTATTCATTTCAATCTTACAATTATATTCACTATACGCAGGTCTAGGTAGTGGCGACTACAAGAAACTTTCTTCGTAAACTGAAAGTTGCCTGTACTGCACTTCTAGGAAGCCCAATTTCGTTGGAATTATTAGAAGCACTTTAATTAGCGAATATTCATATATAAAGTCTTATTATAAATATGTTTTAACTTAATCATTGTGTGCTGTTTTTAATTCTTTTTCCACACAAGTTAAACTTTTAACACGAATATTCATCTTGTGAGAAAATTGTTATTAATATTTCACAACATCATATAACTGCACAATAAATTGGATGTTAATTTTAGTACTTATTTTCCGTAAAGTTTTAATTCAAGTATCGTTATTAAGATATTTCGTTTTGAATGAGAGTTAATGCAGGAACTGCAATTGCCTGCAAATGCTTTAAAACTCAGCTACATTTGAATCACTCAATGAGAGACGTAATCAGAAATTGTCTGACCCCAGTCTGTTTTGGTTTTACAGCTTTTGGTGAGCTTTGCTGCTGGATTCACACTCCCGGGAATTGCACAAAGAGAAAAACCATCATTTAGAAACTGAGAAGGTAGCCTAAGTTGCTTCTGATTTGCATCACGGGATCGAACGCAGGATTAAGGACGGGACTTCGACTGGCAGATGAGCAGCTTTTCCAAGTCCAATGTTTGGCAATCGCATCTCGCTTGGCTGCGAAATTGGTGACCATTTTGCATAATGTCGGGGCTTGTAGCAGTGCCAAGCGGAATTAAGACAAGCCACTACCTCCAATGTCAACTGGAAGCCATTGCCATGCAAATGACACCAGGTTTCCGAGTCTGTTACCGGAAAGGGACAGAGTTTACCTTCTCCCGTTGTTTCAGAATATGTTGTTGTTAATTGAAATTAATCTTTACAAAGCTCCTTTATTTCTAACGGTTTTATTATATTTTATAATGAATTCTTAAGAGGATTTATTTCTAATTTTATAGAATCTCTATTTCTTTTAATTTCGGTTACATATACATTAAATGAAAATAAAAAAAATGCAATGAAAAATATTCATTAAAGAAACTTAAAAAGAACGTATCATGAAGTTTTACGTGTGTATTTTAATCCAAATAATTATAAAACTAGACACATCATTAAAATTAAAAAAAAAAATCATATATTTACAGACGTTTCGCCCATGCACATGGATTTTTTCGAAATTTAAAATAATGTTACCCGAGGAAAAAAATGTCACGATGCATTTTATTAGTTCTCAAATTTATTTATTTATTTATTTATTTATTTATTTATTTATTTATTTCTGAAAGTAAATTACCCTGAATGCTTTTCAAAAAATTCGCGATGTGCATTACAGTAAAAAAATAGACTTCATTTACACACTATGTTAGAAAGGGAATTTTTTTTTTGCTGAAACTTCCGAAAAAAATATGCATTTTTAAAATTTTTTAAATTATTATGCTTTTTTAATCGTATACGTGTTCGTCTAAGTTAGTTAAATCAGCCCTCATAAGTGTTAAAATTAATAGGTAGTGAAACTAGTAATTTTACTTTAATATAAAGATTGTCCTATTTTTACGATACCGAGGACCTATCCTGTTTCTAAATCCAGAGGAAAATAATAATAATTAGCATTGATGTATTACGTAGTCTTTGAATTCTCTGAAAGTTTGAGAATAACACCTTCTTTCCAGACATTGCGTAGATGTAAAATATTTGTGCTTCTAAGGTCAATTGCCATCAATTAATGGATCTTTGGTTTTTTTTTTTCGATCGTCCAAAAGTAAAAAAAAAAAAAACTGCTTTCTTTTTTTTCTTCAAAAACTGGTTTCGTATTGTACGCGAAACCAAAGCTGTACAGGTCATAAGAATTCCAATAATGCATGACTTACGTCTTGTAGTCTGGGCTGCAGAGATAAGAATGAACTTAAAATCTTCTCCCTTTACGCTTTGGTGTAGGGGGTCAGGTTAAAAACAATTACTGTATCTTCTTTTATTCTTTAAATTAATCCCAAAATTTCAATATGAAAGACTAGCTTTTTTGTTTTTCGGTTGGACAATTAGTAAAATATATCGTGATTAGATGTACAGCAGAAAAGTACGTTTTTAAATCCATTAATTCAGGAGGTAAAGGAATTATAAGAAAAGGATTATAGGAATAATAAAAAAAAGCATTTTTTTTAAAAAGTATATATCTATGAAACGGAAAACAAAATCTGTCTTGGAACCATTATCTACAAGATATGAAAAATTTTGAACGAAGATTGTTTTCGATCAAAACAAATTTGCAATTGAGTATCATGTCACAGATTCTATTTGCTTGGACTTCTTTTTCGAAGATACTGGAATCTGATACTAGATCCTTATTCAAATTCGACGATATTGATGAAAACCTTGTTACATAATAATATTTGTGGTAGTCTCCTATTTTTCTTCGGATAGGCAGTCTCTCCTATTTCTCTTGACTGTTCACTGACTCAGTAATTGTTCACATAATTACAGCCAACTGTGTGCTTTTGGTTAAAGGAATATCTTTCAATGAAGATAAGCCTAATCTTCTGAAACCAGATAGCACGTGAGGTGATTATGGCAGGAAATGATATACATGTTGGGATATTCCTTTTTTGTAGCAATTTATAAATTCATGTAGGAATTTATCTGTTAGCTTTTGAATAGTGAATTATAATTAAACTGTACTCCGCCCCACCGCTACAAAAAAAAAAAGTTTATGAAATGCTTCTGCGCAAACCTATTGACAATGTGTGTAACTAATATGCACGACAGCTGTTGTAGTTGTTTATTAGAGGTTTGGAGGGTTTTTTGTTGTTGTGAATTATTCGCACGGATCAACTAGTTATAAGAAACACTAAAGATAGTAATATTAATCGTAATGATGGACTGGAGGTTGAGAATGTATTGGCAAATTTGGCAAGAGAGATGGTAAAATCATGTGTGTGTAATAAAAGATTGGTAGAATTTAAACAATTATAGGAAGGATTAGAAATAATAACAGTTGTTATTCATGATTAAGTGATTGTCAGAAATAATAATGTTAATAATGAGTAAGGAATTGTTGTTTTTAACATATCCAGGAGTAATAACATCTCTGTAACTATTTCACTGTTTAAAAAAGCTTGAAAAAGGAAAGAAGTAAAGAATTTCAGAAATTTTGTTGAATAAGTATATTATATAATATATTTTTATGAAGATGATGTTTATTTACTAAGATGCAAATAAGTAGAAAGGAAATCAGAAAGAAGTATGTACTTAAAACATGAAATTTTACTGTATATCTTAAATTTCCAATATTAGTCTTTAAAAACATTATGTTACATTTTATTTTATAAAACCTTTTGAATATCTTCTTGTAAGGGAAACTCGCAAAGTTTATTTCAGTCAATTTTAAGCTGTTTAAGGAAGGAAATTCTTTCTTCTGGTTTCTGGTTATTTTCTGCGCTAAAGAGATGCTTTCCTTAAAAAAAAAACTCCAGGCAATTCTAGTGTTGTTTACTTTTGATTTCAAATTCCTAAGCCTTAAAACAGTTCATGTCCTGCAAATGGCATGCTAATGTCTAACAGATGCATGTTGACGATCCCGTATTTTCGTGATTTCACGTAATTTACGCGAGAATAGTCTCTATCCATGTCTTCTCACAAAATATTGAAATATTTAAATGAATTATAATACGGGGAAATGCATGAGACTTTTACTACATTTTAATATAGTTTTAATAAATTGAAAACAGTCAATAAACAAACAATAAATTCATTCATGTAGCATTTTCCTAGTGACAGACATTAAAAATACTAAATTCCTTGAGACCTGCTGAAGAGGCTAATGGCAAGATCTCGTGTTTTTCGTAATTCTCGCGCAAACGTGATCGTCAACATCCATCTGTTAGACATTAACCACAGATGTTTTTAGACGAATCTTACATAATTAGACTTCTTTTTATGAAAAGGAAAAAAAAGGAAAAAATAATAAATAAATCTGAACTTAAGTGTTTTCTATGCAAAATACTATAATTACATCAGATATACTACTAATTTTGAGCAGTCAGATAGTTGATCTCCTTGAAACTTGACAGGCATATTATGGACTACAGACTGTCTCTTTATCGTATGTGAAGCCATTACATTAGATAAATAACAATGAAAAAAATTTATATCTTAGGAAGATTAGGCGATGAAAGACCGAAAGAATTCTATTGCTACATGTACAAAGCAGTCGTACGCTTGATCTCCAAAACCTGCTAAATACTTTACTGTAACTCAAGAATTGACGCTGAAACAATGAAATAGCAGGCATTAGCTAGATCGCAGTCTCCTAATCGACTAGATACCTAGTACTCATAACATACATGGCTTTCGAAAAGTTGTAGAAAGATGAGCAAAAATATTCATTATAGAAAACTGAATATTTAATAACAGATGAATATTACTGCTACAAATTAGAATGTTTGTTTGATTTAGGCCAAGAACCACTGCAGTGATTTTCATTAAAATGGATAAATTATTTATTACTTGTAAATTAATACTCCTAATTATCTGGGAGACCGCCAACTATTTTTCAGGTCTTACTGGCGAACTAAATCTATTCATTTTTAATTAGTTTTTTAAAATATAGTTTGGTATTAGGATATTATAACATTTTCATTATAAAATTACTGTAGAAATCAACTGCTGTACTTTATATATTTTTATTCTGCCTTTTCCGACAGCGATTAGAAATATATCGATAAGCCACTTAAAATTGCATTTTAAATATTTTCGCTTCTGACCCTACTTTTCTCTCAATGCATTTTTAAGAGCGTTACAAATGTTACCCCAACGAAATCTGCTAGCTACCAATGTCGATTTCATAATTGAACTAGCTATCCTTCCTTGAAGTTGATGTAGATTTATTAGGGAACATACACTATCTTTTCCGAGAAATCAACCAAAAGCACAAGTCTTATGATTGATATAGCCTATTTATTTCCGTGAATTTCTTTCAATCACGAAGCGATGGTAGATAATGAAATGCAGGATAGTTCGCGATGTGCATCACAGGAAAAATAATGTTTTTCTCCACTAAACGTAAAAACACTTATGTCAAACAACAGATAGAAGCGAGAACTATGTTCTTATACTGATTATCCTAATACTTTGTAATATTTCATGCTGTAGTTTTCGTAGTTTTGAAATGACAGAATAATAAACATATACATTTTGTAAAATGTATTTAGATATAATCAGATGAACATCAATGGGTAAGACCAACTACATGACATCCTAGAACAGCTGTTTCACGCTAATATGGCGATCATCAGCTAGGAGTTGTCACCAGTAAACAATTTTGAGACCTCCCTGTTTATTGGTGACTACTTCTAGCTGGTGATCGCCATATTAGCGTGAAACAGCTGTTCTACGATATCACTTAGTAAACAACTTCTCGCCCACTGATGTTTATTAATATTTATATGCACATTTATATTTTTTATGCACTAAAAAAAAATTCATAGCGGCCGCGGAACGTTTGCACATGAATTTTCTCGCCAATTTTCCTTTTGGCGAGTTTTTTATTGTTTATTTAAGCTCTACATTGATTCCGACGATATTTATAGTGAGATGGTAAAGATTAGTAATTGGCATCTAGAAAAAGACGAGTTTCGGTAAAAGAAATATTGAAAGAAGTTCGTTAATAATAAGGTTATCAAATTCAAGCGTGAATTCCAATTGTGCCTTTCGTGAACCAAACATTAGCGAAATGAATCTGTAGTCGATAACAACTCGCCAGAAGTTCACTAGGTTCTGTTTTTTACTTTGATTCGACTCCAGCTAAAAGGGTCTTCGATTTATGAATGAGTCAGAGAATTTGTTAGATGATGGTTTTGTTGTTGAAGCGCCTTTCTTGATTTGTGTAAAACCCGTCGGGAAAAAATATATATCTGGAGCGAGCGCCGCAGCTGTGATTTAAGGAACAACGAAATCATTCCGTTTGTTTCCGTTTTTATCGGGAACAGATGAAATCGAACTGTGGCCTCCATGATTTATGCTCAGTGGCGGGAGCTGGGCAATGACTGAGATAGAGGATGCAGTGGCTATATTGGAGAATTAAGTTGAGAAAGGCAACCCTAGAAAAGAACTGGATGGGAATGGTGATTTAGAAGGATGGCGAATGAATTCGGAAAGAAGAAGAAATAAAAAAAGAAGAAAAGGAGTTCATTTCCATTGTGGGTGGCGTGAAGAATCGAATGTTGAGGTGATGGATCGCCAGCGTAATAAGATAATGTATTAGCTTTTTACAACTGTTGCTTGAATGTGGATTGTTGAGATGTCGATTTGGTTGTTTGTTTTTTTACTGTTCCTGTTATAGAAATGTCATGTTTACGAGCACTGAAGACTCGTATTGACCCATTGGTTGTGAGAACATAGAAATGTAAGTGAGTCTTCAGGGAAAGCGAAGGTATAAAAAAATAGTCAAGATGGAAGACATGCCATTAAATGAATTCAAAATCCAAGAATTTTAAAAATTATATTGATAAAAATTGGTAATTATTTTTTTATAATTTTTGGATAGCCTTAATACAAATGCGTAATTATAATAATAATCACATTAGCATTGTTCAGAAAAATAATAAAATATTGGGTTGGCCAAAAAGTTCGTTCGATTTTTAAGTAAAAATAAAAGACACATTTTTCATTGTCACCAGTACTTTTATTGAACATTGTAGTGGTAGTGGTTTGTTCCACTACGTTCTGCCATCTTTCAGGCAACTGCAGAATTCCATCTTACCAAAAGTTTTTATCTTTTTGAGCAAAAAAATGTTCCAGGTGCCTTTGGTGTCTTCCAGGAAACTGAATTTTTTTCATTAAGAGAATTTTGTAAAGACCGAAATAAATGGAAATCCGAAGGTGCAATGTCTGGTGAATAGGGCGGATGAATCAGAGCTTTCCAGCCAAGCTGTAACAGCTTGGTCATCAAAGAAAAATACGGTCTTGCATGCTTATTTTCTTCCATCTTCAATATTAAATGGGTACACAAAATTCATCAATTTGGATTTGTTTTTGTTTTAAAATGCACGCTGATACGACAACTGTCACAATATAATCTAACAAAATGGTGTCGAATAACGTTAAAGACATCTAATAGGCGCTACTACAGCCAACGTCCGTAAAAAAACCGAACTAACTTTTTTGGCCAACTCAATATATGTATTTTCTTACATACAGTTTTTTTCATATTTTTCTCAGCACGTTTCCTTCAAATATGTGGTTCATCCAATCATTCAGTCTGTGTATGTGAGTGTATTCTCCTAATATGGACCGCTGAAGAGATCTTCTTCAATCTTGGCATGAAAATTTACGGATAAAGACGACCTAACTACTGCATTTCAAAGTTTTAACGCTAAATCCTTTTAGTAATCTACTATTTTGCGTTTATTATGAATGAAATAAGCTGGATTAGAATAAATTAAATAAATAAATGTTTACTTAATTATTTTTTTCTTAAAATGAAAAATCTACACTGTTTCAGCAGATTTAATTTAAAAACATTTTCGCATTTAAAAACAAAACTAGAAAAAAAAAACCGCGACGAGTTAAGGAAATTAGGATTAAGTTCGTTAAGGATTTCTTTCACAATATCGATAAAAAAAAGATAAAATGTTAAAAAAAAACATGATATTTGCAGATAAGCGTTTGCCAATCTTAGCAAGATAAAGTTTTGCTGTTAAGTGGTGATAGATTGTGACCAATTCTCTCTTTAAAATGTAAATTAAAGAAGAGAGAGGCAGCCATGTTTCTTCACGATTCAAGGAAACCTATAAATCACTTAAAAGAACGTAAATATCGGAAAACCCATAAAATTAAATTATTCATCCCCCTACGCATTCATATGGATTAGCAATAGTTATATCTTGATAGTTTAGTGGCGAGGAAAAGCACATTTAATTATCACAGAAGAAAAGATGATGTAAATTAGTCTTTATTTACGTCAGTTTAACTGATTCACTTGACTTTACTAGTGACTTATTCATTTCTTTTCCTGTCTATCGGTGTATGGGTTTTGTGAAAATGTAGGCTTCAAGACAGTTTGACCAAACGGGAGGTTGAGTACGGACGGTCCCTTAATCTCCCGTCTTCAAGAAGAATCCGATCCCCATCTTACATAGCAGGACCCGTCTGGAGGAGATGTAAACCTCCACCGGGGTTTGAATCCGGCTTCTCCAGCCCACAGCCCAGTTGCGGACATACAATGTTTGACAAAAAATGTTTGTTTTAGTATGCCCTACCACCACTTAAAGTTTGTCCTTAAATTTAGAATCACCCTGTATATATTTAAACAAAACTTGCTGCTATTCTAACACAGCACCCATTATCTCAGCAAATATAATTAAAGTTTCAAGAGTTTTAACAAACACAAATTTATCAATATTTGTCAATCACAGCAATTTTGTAAGTGTTTCTTATTATGAAGTATCAGTAAGACATTCAAGTAGAATTTGAAGTCAGTTTTTTTTTTTTTTTTTTTTTTTTTTTAAATCGCGAAAAATCAAAATTCGGAAAGCGTTCCATTTATTACTAAATTATAACATCTTTCTAACAATAAACATTAGAAATTTTTCATTTCCTGAAAAAAAAATTAAATCAGCTCAATCTTTTTAAATCTAATTACATCAAAACCTGCGTAGATGATTAACAGGATTAATATGGATTAAGATATGATGGATATTCATTGTTTCATTTTCAATGCTGTTTTGATTCGAATTTCTATCACATTTGCAATAATATCTCGAGAAGGATTCACATGGAAAAAAACTTTCAAATATGAAAAAGTTAGATCATTTGTCCGTAAATGGGACTGCTATGGTTAAAGAAGATCCATCCAGTGTTTTCAATATTTTTACGGGATTCACTTACAAACACACATACAGACTGACTGATTTTATGACAGAAAGAAACCAAACGCTGAAATCTTAATAAACGATCAATAATATCTCCACGAGACATAATTAAATAGTTTTCCAATTTTGGCTTTCCAATTTTGTTTTCGTTTTTTACATGGAAATGTTAATGCTTACACGATATCGTCTTTAGACTCATTCTTTTCAGCCGTTTATTAAATGAGAATGTATCGAGAATGTAAGGAAATTTTTCTTTTAGTTTTAACCGGAATTTTTTTTAAATTCTTTGTGAAAACTCTATTGAAATATTTTGTTCGGCAGTTTGGGTGTGTTTAGTGTTACATTGACAGTGCAGTTTGAAACGAACTTTTTCTTTATATTTAGATTATGGCGGAGGATCTTACATTACTTGACGATGTTTTGCACAAGGAAAGTAGATAGAATCCGAGGGAAGCTTCAAGAATTATCCTCCACATCATAATCTACCCTTCGGATGGATAGATACAGTATTTTACGTAAAATTAGTGATCACACTCATAGGTTTTTGATTAAAAGTAACTGCATTCTACGGCTTTCTATTCTCATACCGGCTAAAAAGTTATTCGTCTGCAATCGAGTGATTAGATATCGATCTGCTGAGAACTCTTAGATCTCCGTTCTTGCAGAAGTATTTGAAAGCTTGTATTACGAGACATTTGGAGCTCAAAGAAGAAGATAAATAAGCTGTTTTCTGTTCATTTCTTTTCAGAAGTAAGAGTGTAGATGTATTTGTTCTTTTGCTGAATTAGTTTTCATTTCTGTGTCGTTGTTTTCTTCCTGCCATACTTACGAGGCATTGGTCAATTCATGAAATACCGTACAGCAACGTCAATAATGTTTTCACAGGCTTACCAATGTCCGGTGAAATTATGGGCTTCGAGTTTAATCTTTCTATTACTTTGACATGTTGCCATCTGGTGACTGCTATTGGAAAAACCGCTCCTAATACAGATTTTAGTTTACCACGTCTGTTCTTGTTTGTTTTGAATATATCTATGTGGTTTTTGGCAAATTAACATGGTTTAGAATTTTGAGAGTTACGAATTGTTATGTATTTATCTTTGACCTAAAGAAATTTCTTAAAATTTCTTAACCGAATTGTGACGAAGGTTTTTCTTTGAAGTACTATACTTTTTTTATATCTGCTTGATAGCTAGCTACCCCAGGGTATTTCAGTTTTGGTAGAGCGTTTGTAATATTCTTAAATATCAAAGAATGAAAAAGAAAAGACAGAGGAAAGATGTTTCTGAATGCAATTTGAAATCAAATTGCGCCTTTCGGTCCTTCTTTTCGTCTGTTGTTCGATAATTAAAAAAACTACATACCCTAGATAGCTAAATTTTAGAGATAATGCAGATTGTTAAAAGGAAGATCCTATTGACTTTGGTAAAAATCGGACCAGTACTTAGGAAGCTAAAGGCCGAACATCCTAAATATAATTGAATGCAAAGTTCATTTTTCTTTTTAAATTTCTCATTCGCTCTTATCATTCGAAAGTTTACACGTCAACTACATTTGGCGCTAAAAATGAATGCATTGAGCTCTTAAGAAATAGGTGTCTTTGATGCTTTGTAAATGTAATCTAAGATTAAATGCTTTACTGACATCAAAAGAGTTTTCTGAAGTATTTTCTGAAGTTCCGTCTTGCAATTGTAGGGCTGTGTTGGGTTGAGGCAGGTCACAAGAGATCTAACGGATTTATGACGAACCGAATTCCTTTTCGCAGCAGTGAAATCGATTCTTCCTTTGTCAGTTTAATAAGTGGAAATCGGATAAAGAACATTTCCTTCTCTCTTTCTTTCTTCTTTGTAATGGATTAAAAGCAGTTCAAGGTGACACGATGTGTAATGATGTAAGCGATTTAAAGAAAGATTTAATCTACGTATTAATATTACTAGGCTGTATTAATAGTAATTAAAAAAAAATACTAAAAGACTTTCAAGAATTTCGGGATAGTATAGCGACTATCTTAAATGCAATATTTGTACCTAAAAATATTTAAGTATATTGAAGAAATAACATTAAAATTACTTTTTTTTTATCTAAACGAACATAGTAAAATTATTGTTGCATATTTAAAATTTTTTCCAAGTGACTATGTTAACATTTCTTGGAAAAAAGCCTAAAAGCTTATAGAGGACAGTTTCGACTCGCTAACAGCGAAGTCATCATCAGCTTGAAAATTATAGAAGACAGCAATGGGTTGACCAAAACGTTCGTTCTGTGTTTTTTTTACGTAAGTTGACTGTAGCAGCGCTTAGCTGTCTTTAACGTCATTCGACACCCATTTACTTAGATTTTATTGTGACAGCTGTCATATCAGCGTAAATTGAAAACAAAAACTGATCAAAATTGATGAATTTTGTGTCGCCAATCTAATATTGAAGATGGAAGACAATAAGCATGCAAGATCGCATTTTTCTTTGATGACCAGACAAAAACTGTTAAAGCTTGGCTGGAAAGTTCTGATTCATCCGTCCTATTCACCAGACATTGCACCTTCGGATTTCCAATTAATTTGGATCTTTACAAAATTCTCTTAAAAGACAAAATTCAATTTCCTGGAAGACTTCGTAAGCACCTGGAACATTTTTTTGCTCAAAAAGATAGAAACTTTTGGAAAGATGGAATTACGAAGTTGTCTGAAAGATGGCAGAAGGTAGTGGAACAAACCGTTGAAGACGTTGTTCCATAAAATTATTGGTGACAATGAAAAATGTCTTTTATATTTACTTAAAAACCGAATGAACTTTTGGGATCACCCAATATTTAGCGATAAATTTAAGCAACTAATAATCCATTGGTCGGTTCTTTTAATCAATCGATTACAAGAAGAAAGAATTATTACAATTACTTCTTAACATGTATTCGAATTATTACTCCCTTGATAAATTACTTTGAAATCTAATGTAAGCCTAAGTACTTATTAAAGACGCAAAATCTACAGATTAACATTGAAAGGTAAATTTGTTAACAGTAGGAAATTTAAAAGTATTTAAAAACATTCTATTTTAAGAGGCCAATAACACCAAAAAAATAATATTTAATGTAAATATAATACTGTAAATGTAATAAATTCAAGCTGTTGTAATTCAAGGGTCGAATACAACTTTCATTTCGGCCTCCTGGATACACCATTGGCATACAAGTGGATGTGCAGGAGAGTCTGACACAAGAACCTTAATTGATCCTTCCTATGGGGTCATTAAAAAAAAAAAGAGAGAAAAAATTTTAATTGGTGTAGATTATCACAATTACTTTTTTACTAGTAAGTTTAGACAATTCAATGTGATATTTTATTCTAATTATTCCAGAGAAGTAAGTAATCTATATTATTTACTTACTACTAATGACCTACATTAAAACGAAATCTAATATTTCTACGAAAGTATTTTCACGGGCCTTTGGAATTTGGCACGCCAACATTAATCTTCTTGTTTTAGTAATAATTAAACTGGTTCATCAGCTTTCTGTTATTTTTCAAAATATTTAAGTATTACTCATGAATTCTAAAGTGATTGTGTAATGTTTTGTTTAGTGAAATAAGTAATTTAGTAGTTAACAAATTTATAGCCTCGGTTAACAAAAACAAGGGTGTGGTTAATTGGGGCTAATCTGATATTATTTAAACGACCACGTGTTTTAGCAGTTGAGAGGAATTAATTTGCTGCAACCACCCATGCTGCAAGTTTGCCACCGTAAACTTGTTTCTAAATGATTTGTATTATTTCAAGAAAAAAGAAAACATCCAATCCAGCACGAGAATCGAATCCGGCCTTATCAGTCTTAAGTGACAGAGCGCGGCAGGAGAAGGGCGTTCGTAAGCACTTCAAGAATTAGAAGTAGTTTAATTACCTATTAAAGTGTTTATAATGAAATAAAAATAATGTTTTTGAATGTAGAAAAACCACTAAAAGATAGGATTTTTTTTTTTTTAAATGAAAACCTGGTTTACCTGTGTAAGTTTAAAATGTAGTTAAACGAAAAGAAAAGAAAAGTTAAATGTTTGAGAAACTGATTACTTAATGTACTTTTATTCCCCTTAATCGTATAGTAGTTTTATATAGTACCTTTTAAGAATTTTAATTTTTCCCCTTTTAATTTTCTTTTTTTATGTTTCAATGTCTTTTTTTTTCCAATTTTTATAATTGAGACAAATTACATTTTTCTGTGATACTTGTATTATCGTTGTATTCTTATTTGCATCATTATTTTTCAGTCGTTGGATCTAAATGATCAATAACAAGTGTATGCGCTCTCTCACACAGAGAAAGCACTGATGATTAAAAATCAATTATTTGGTAATGTCAATTTGATTTTACGTAAATGGATTCGATTAAGACAAATACTTTCCTTATTTATCTCGTCTGTTTGTTTAATGTTACGTAACTTCTCAGAAATCGTAGATTAATTTTAGCAAAACAATTTTCTATTTTCCCCTTCACAGTCGGAGTTGCAATTTCCAAGAACATAAATTATTGAAAATATGAAAGAAACTTTTTTAAATAAAGACTGTGATGAAGGAAATTAAAATTAGATTGAACATTCTGATTAAAAATAGGAAAAATTCAAGAACAGAACGATTGAATTCAAATATTAACTGCTTCAAATATATGAAATAAGGCGTTGCAACCGAAGCTTCCATTCTAACATAATTCCTTGCGCTGTTTCTGTAATGTATCACTGCTGGACTTTATATTCTCGAGTTTTTTAATTATTTAACACGCCAGAGATAATGGCAGCATTTTCCCGCCCAACTGGTCAGGAGACCGCAAGTATTTCACTGTCCAAGACAAGATATAGTTGTGTTTGACCCTACACACTTGCTGGACAGAAATAATGTCTGTTATAATTTATAAACCCATAATTAGACATTGTTTATTTTATGAATGAGAAGATGATGTTTACATCAAATTGTGGATCTCAGAAGTATGTGGATCTTAGGGTCATGGGAAGTAAGGCTTCCGACATTTCCTATCCAAAGGCCTAAATTGAACTCAGGTAATCAGCCCAACACTTGTCCGACTAATATACCTGAGAACGAAATCGGGTACCCTTTTTATACAGAATTGAGTGAACCTTACTACCGATCTGGAAAGTATAAAGAACCAAAGGAAAATTCCCTGACCAGCCGGGTATCGATCTCGCTCCTTCAGCTCGAAGACAAGTACTTTACCACTTGTGCTAGGGTCCACTAACTGTATTTATAATCAGAACAGATTCACCTTACTAAGTCACATTTCTTTATTTCAACGTTTTCAGGCGTTAAAATTTGCAATGCTAGTCTTTCTTAATTAATTTGCATTTTATTTACGTATTTACTACATTTACTAACTACACTATACTTAATTTACTTTCTAAGTTTAAATCAATGCATCTGACATGAGAACAAAGTAATGTTCTCAGGCATGAATTCACAGTTGTTTTGTTAATTACTCTGTAAATGTGTCATCAGAAGAGAGTGGATATATGAATAGTAATTGTCATGTAACAGATACTTAGGTCAAACTTACTTTCTTGTTCTATATCGCACCACATCTCATGAAACTTGTAAACTGTGTCAAATAAGAATACCTTCACATAATTGCTTGCTCTTGTAAAAGGGCATGATTGTCAAAACTGTGAAAACTTTTTCCACCATGTGCTACAATTATTACATGCGTTCCTAACGTGTGTAATTTCATCAAGCAGCTGCAGAATCAATGATGTGAACAGATGCAGGAAGGGCTGCCAATAACAGCAGCTGTAGAAGGAGGATTTTTGCTTTTGATCATAAATAATATGCATTATGATATCTATTGCTATTTTATAGAACTGAAAGTAATGTAAATTACTTAACTACATGAAAACATAAAAAAATAGCTCAACCCTTTTTAAGTTTTGAAGGCTTTTGGAGGTGTAGGTTACCAAATTATATTGATTACATTGGGGGTCGAGGGAGATATTTGGAAAAGCACCTAGTCGTCATTTTGTAGTGAGTGAAGCCTACGATTCAAATGGAGATTAATAATCAGGGAAAAAAAACCAATAACCTCCTTAAGAATCGAACCTGTAACCATCAGCAACCTTGTACATAAGTCGATTGTAAAATAATTCGGAGCCATATTTTATTATAAACCTTATTCACAATAATAATAATAATAATAATAATATTCAGCTACATTAATTAAGGAAAGGTCCTTAATTAATTAAGGACTAATCTTAATTAGTCTAGGATTAAGAATTGCTCACTTTTTACTTAAATTTTGTATTACTTTTAGAGTAAAAGGCCTCGAAATGCTATAATTGTTGGGGCTTCATAATCTTAAATTCGCGTCTGCAAAAATCAATGAAAATAAGCCTTTTCTTTCTCATAAATAAGTTTTGATTATGTTTGACTTCTTTAGTTTCTGTGATTAGAATCTTTTAAGCAAAGTAAACCAGTAGTGAGCTGATATATTTATACAATGATATTAATGTAATCTAGTCTTAATGCTTGGAATTTAATCCAAGATTAACTAATGTTAATATATTGCTTTACTTTTATTAATTTTGGGGGTGTACTGAGGTCAAGAAAAGAACAATGCTGAAACTGATCAGGAAGAGAAAAAGAAACTGGCTGGGTCACTGGCTGAGAAGAAACTCCCTAATGAAGGATGCACTGGAAGGAATGGTGAACGGTAAAAAAGTTCGAGGCAGAAGAAGATTTCAGATGATCGACATTAGGGTAAATGGATCTTATGTGGAGACGAAGAGGAAGGCAGAAAACAGGAAAGATTGGAGAATGCTGGGTTTGCAGTGAAGGACCTGCCCTTGGCAGAGAACTATGTATGTATGTACTGAGGTCATTTTAATGATCAGTAATCAGTAGATCTAAAAATGAAACATGTACAGTAAGCACTTAGGAATAAAAAATGATTGCAACGAAATAAATATTAAGAGTTTCAACGTCATTGATCAGATTGTGTATAACCTATTAACAGTAACACCAACTTTTGTATGCCAAAGATTTGAAATGAAAAATCAGGGTTAACGTTTGAACACTAGAGAAAATCATATCAAAGTAACCACATCCTAAATTTTATGTCAAACCATCGGAAATCAACTAAAAAGGGTATAATCATGGGTCATCTAAGAAGAATCACAAACTATACAGAAAGTAAAAATCTTTGGCATACAAAAATTGAAAGTTTGAGAGATAGATTTATAGTGTTTTTTACTAATGATATTGTTTTGGTCCATTTATTATTTGTTTTATTGTTATCATTTCCTGGCCAAGGTTTTTGTTGAGTGTCATTTATAATTATTATCCATTTTGTGTCTGTAAATATTAATATAAAGGACCAAACACACAATAACAATATAGAGATAAATAAATAATTTCATATTATATAACATTACATGTTGAAGGATAGAACCTTTGCAACATGTAATGTTATTTAATATGAAATTATTTATTTATCTCTATATTGTTATTGTGTGTTTGGTCCTTTATATTAATGTCATTTATAATATTTGTTACTTGTGATATTCTTTGGTTAAAAGAGAATTTTCTCTTATCATTTATTTATATGTTTTCTCTTATACTTCACTTGTAAAACCTCGAAGAAGTCATTGAAATAAAATGTTGGTATTGAAATAAAATGTAGATGATAATGTTGGTATTACTGTTAGTAGGTTACACACAAATATAAGGAGTCTTCGATTAGGAGTTTTGACTTTTTTCAGAATGGAGTTAATTTGTAGCAAAGTGAGATGTTTCGTACCTGGTGTGATAGGTTGATTGTCCAATAGATTCAACGATAATGCACTGAACTATCAACATTTCAGTTATTGATGTATATTTGAAATTATGAGGTTAGTTACATCAATTTATCAAAAAAAATAAAAAATATCTTACTATAGGCCTACGGAGCTTTGGGATCGCGGCGTTCCTTAACCAACCTAAGTTGAGATCGGGTAGTCAGTTCGACGTCCAGGAAGGCAACCCCCATTCTGCAAAGGGATTCTCCCCACTCTGCAGAATGGGAAGAAGAAATAGTGTAACAAGAAATCTTGACCTCCGGCTGGAAATTGAATCCACCTCCTCCAGCCTGCAACCCATGCCTTAGGACTGGACCACCAGGCTCACTACATCAGTTTATGGCCATGTCGTGTATCAAATAGTCAGACCATGTAAATTGTAATTCCTAATTTATACTAAACCTACGTAATAATGCTAAACACGATGATATAACAACAGTGCTCCATAATTTGAAGTGTAACAGTTAGACTTGATTGGATTTTTCGATCTTCAATTTAACAGCGCTTCACTGCTGTTAGCATGATAGCTCAAACAATATTACAGCGAAATACTTCAGATAGTTGTAAGGGTAAAATTTGGTTATGGGATTAAATACAAGGACAATTTTATGTAAGATCCGAAAATTGTAGGACGCAAATTATTACATTGTAGCACTGGATCTTTGTCTTCATTGGGGATGGAAAAAACGTTTTTGAATTCATTGTTATTTCAGTTTAAAAAAAAAGGAAAAAAAAATGAAATTAAACACCGGAACAAAAAGAGTAACAAAAATAATCTATAGAAATAAGCAATAAACTTTTATTTAACACAATAGGACCCAATTTTGAGGTTCAAAATTACTTTCTGGATTATATGAGAGATATTAATTTTGCTTTAATTGAATTAAATTAAATTAAATTATAGATAAAGTTAATTGAATGTAGATTAGCTTTAATTGATACAATATCTAAGTAATTAGTTAAAAACAAGAAAACAATTGTTAAGTGGTTAATTTAATGTAAGCTAAACTATGCAACATTATCCAAAATTTCGTCACGCCTTTCAAAATTGAACTATTTAATTGTCAAAGGCTTTGACAATCTATATTACTAAATCTTTTATTTCTCTGTCTGTCTATCTGTCCGGCGCAATTGTTAATTAGTAGTTAATTGTGTAATTAGTGCCACAATGGAAAACGGTTTTTCATTTTTCATTGTTGTGAGGAAGTCGACAAATTCAAAATGAGCATTCTTGAACTTCAAAATGTTGCGCCTTCTCCGTCAACAATGGCGCGCACTATCAAATAATGAGTTCATTCAAAAAGGAATAAAATATCACTTTTCGCTCAACTATTAAACAAATCATAACCGCTTTCATTGGAATCGATTCTTCTTGGATTTTCTCATACTTATTATCGTTTTATCATCGATAACCTCTACTAATTCATCAAATAGTGTCGAAATGGGCAGATAGAGGAAGGCAGGAGAAAGAAGAATGAAAGATATTGAGAGGAAATGATTGAAAATATCACAATAGACAAATTTGGATCGAAAGAATGAAGCGGAACGTAAAAGACGGTCAAGAGTTAAGGAGACAACGGAAGAGACACAAGACAGACAGAGGTTAGATGCAGAACGACATCAGGCACAGAGAGAGAGAGAGAGAGAGAGATAGACTGAGACTGTAGACAAGATCCATCTGACACGGGGGATGGCGTAGGTAGATAGAAACTTTTTGTTTTCTTCTAAACAAAATCTATATTTAAACAAATAAAATAAGTCATCAAGCAATAAAATAAAGAAACAAATAAAATTAATGTATTTTAATTTAAAAAATTAAAGAAATTCTTAATTTTTAATTTAAAAGGCATTAGCTTATTAACTTTTTAATAATTTTTTAAAAAAAGTATAAACTTTTTTATTCTAAGAAGATTTGAAAGAATAGCATACAAAAAAAATATATATTCAATAAAGATACCTATTCTTCTCCCAGACCTAACCTGATAATACAGAAACAGTTACGGAGCCAATTTACACCAAGTCGTCTCACCGAGCATCTGAAAGTATTCCTCCGCGCCCACATGACGCTTTTTCCAATGTAAACAAAC
>JAFIDM010000004.1:39051719-39096800 GCA_023159025.1 Thereuonema tuberculata | reverse complement strand
TGATTGTAAAATGTGTATTTTCATTAATTACATTTTTAGGAATTAAGTTTTCTCCAGTACAATATTTATTCGATGAAAATCCACGAAAAGAGTCACTAGGATAAATTATTTTCCGTTTCTCACCAAGTTATCTTCTTCAACAATAGAGCTCAGTAACGATTTGAATTAAGCTTACATTCAGAGTAAGTGCACACAGCCTGTATACTAATACAGTAATTTTGCATTTAATTTGCTCTTTTAGCGCTTTTAAACATTTAAAAACGATTTGATTATAGCAAAAACTAGTAAATGAGCAGTAATGATAGGAATCCAACGAACAACATAACATTGCTACTAAGTATAAAACGTACGTCATTTATTTGAATTAAAGTCACTAAACACTTATACGTTCATGGTCAACCTGTTCTCTTCAAGTGGATTCTCTATTAGGTTTATGAATTAGATGACAATCATTCAGAAATTGGTTCGGTAAAGTTAACTCTTAGCACCAACCTAGGAAATTATACTACAGTAAAATCTCTCAAATCCGGCCCTCGGTAATCCGGCCTGGTCCTGAGTAATTTTTGTTTTTAATAACTAAATTCAAGAGTTATTTCTTGAATCTAAATTAAAGAGACATTATAAACTAGATTTTTTTTTTTTTTTATTTTACAGTATGTATATTGTTAAAATGTAGTTTAACCCATTTGTATCATTGTACTGTATACAATAAATAAGACTACTGTAATTATAAAATACACTTTTTCTTTGTATTATTTTTAATAAACATTTGGGTGCAAAATTATGAAAATGGGGTTAAATTAATTAAATTTGGTATTATATCTTCACAAAAATTGAGCTATTGAGTTATTTCAAGAACACTCTCGGTAGTCCAGCTTTTCTGTAATCCGACCTACTGGGCGCCACATTAGGCCGGATTTGAGAGGTTTTACTATATTTACAAATAAACATTTTTAGGTTACAGATTAACAAAAATCTTAAGTCCTTTGGTTAGCTAATAAATAAAATCAAGATTCTTGAGGGAAACTTTGAGCATTTGAAAAGATAACAACTTCGTTCAAAATGAGAGCGAAAATTTCTCCTTTTAGGAATGAAAACGCCGATATGCCATTTTATTGGCTTTGCGGCTGCGAAGGGTGTCTGGAAGTCCCTGACGTTAATTCGGTCTGACTTTTCCCTCCCAGTCGCAGATGAAAAGCTTTTAATTTGATTATACCTTTCGTATATTTACCTGCTCAATTACTAAGCTTGCAGTGCTGGTGTGTCTGTATGATTTTCGCCGTGAATATTGCACGATGCATTTGGCTCACACGGATTGCTTGGCCATTATTCCGGTTGTGCTTAAAACGAGCGTTCAAGTTGATTAAATTATTTCAACCGATTACGTCGCAGTAACAAAACTTGAAATCTTCATTTCCGGCGAAGAGCAGCTCCCCCACGCTTTGCGATTTCGTGATGTCTGCAAATTAGTTATTTAAATTACGCTGTTCGAAGCACTTTATATTTGACCTTTGTCACTGAAGTACTTCGGGGACTTTTCAATATTTAAACAGTCTTCTGTCAAAGAAAGTTTTCCTAATATCATACGAAACAAAAAAAAGAAGTTGGCAAACATATCCAATTTGAAGCATTAACTTTCAATTTATTGTCAGTCTAGCATAAAAGTTTGCATTTAAAATAATGATACTTATTTATAATTTAACATAATGATTTATAAATAGGTAAATATATCAAAAGAGCAATAATAATGGGAATCCTAAACCTTATAAGCAACATTTCTTTTTAAATTAAGAAAAAAAAAATACAACTGGACAGTAAATATACTTTTGCAAACTGAGTCAACCTCAAGGAATCCTGAACAGCTGTTTCATCCTTATTAGGAATCATCAACATAATTTTTTTTTTTAATTTATAAATTATTACGGACGTTAAATTTTGCTTTTCTTTGCACTTACTTTGTTTTTCTTGTAATAATTAAATTCCTTTGTGCCTTTCAGTGAAAGGACAAGGGATTATTACTGTGGATTTCACAGGATTATTTTATATTTGATTGTTTTTGTTCTCGAGGGCCATTCCCGGGAGCGAGAATGGTTTCCACTTAACTTTCGCGCAGTCTGAGCCAAACATCCAACAAAATCCTCAAAACTTTTTTGTCCAATGAACTAAATCTTACAGTAAGGTAACGCAAATTTGTAAACTCATTGCCGCATAGTAATATGGAAGATATTCATCAGGACTCTAAAGAAATCACATGTGAACTTGGTCAACATCGATCCACTTCCTCGACCTAAATCTTCCAGAATAAAAGAGAATTTGGGTGGAAGAAGAAAAGCTAGATCACACTCTTGCAAACTCAGCTGAGTTTCAAGAAACCTAGCAAAACAAGCAAACCGTTCTGAAGATATTGAGGCCAAGCAGGCCGAGGGAAAATGCCACTGATTTTCAAACGGCGAAGACTACATCCTGCACTCTGAAGCCGGTTAAGAAAGTTGATGAAGTTTTTATCAATGGTTCACCCTGTGATTCTTAAAAATGTCTTAAATGATTCATAAATTTGTTATCCTCCTAGATCTGTGCAGTTGAACCAGGAATATGGAGAGATCCTTGGCTCATTTGCCAGATTTGGTCCTAATCAATCTATCAGTATCAGATTGTAGCAATGCTGGTCTGGTCTGTAGCCAGTGGTACCGATTATACTGTTCTTCAATATTGTGGAAGCGTTTCAGGGTCACCTTCACAAGATTGATTCTCCCAGTACACATAACTCAGTGGGATCAAAAGAAACCTATACAAAGGACAAGCGTAAACAAAAAAATGACCCTTCAATTAAAAAACATTAAAATATAAATTAAGAATAAAAAGGGCATCAAATTAATTCCCGCAAGCAGACCGCTCAGCTTATAAAGGATTAATTTCTAAAGTAAACTTACACATAATTGCAAAATTTAACGTACAGAAGAATTTAAGTAAGAAAAAATAAAGATAAAAACGCACAACAATTAAAGATCCACTGAGCTATTTTTGCTATTTTTGTACGGGAATCAAAACAGACTGTTTCAAACAAAAATAATTATAATAATGCGAAACTATGTAGATTTATACTTTTTCAGATAAATAAAAACTGTTTGTCTGATTCACAAGAATCATTTAAAAAAAAAATGTTTTCATTTTTCTGTGAGATTACTATTTTGTGCTTAAATTCGATTTTGGAAATTAAAAAAGAATCGATATCAAACACATATAATGTTTCACTTGATTATTAGGTCTATTTTTAAAAAAATTACTTTACTACAAAGCTTTCAAAATTTTCGCTATTGTATATTCACATTAGCGGATTGCGAACATTCAAGGAAATTTGCAGAACACTTTCCTTAAGGGAACCCGGGTCTTCTACAACTTAAAAGGAAGTAATCTAGAAATGGGACCAACGCCCTCCCCTCTCTCTCCCATGAAATAAAATTTTTACGACGACCACACATGAGAGAATTTCAATGGGTCATACTACTGTCTCTATTTGACGCTCTTTCCTTACAAATACGAATAAAAGTTAAAACATGTACGGCTTCTCATCAATGTTAAACCTCGGTGCTATTATGAAATTTGCTCGGCCAGAGCTGCGCCATTCCCGGCTGCTCGGCCGACTGCACCTTCCTCATTGCAAGCTCTTTAGATGCAGAAATGTCCACTGAAACAGCGCCGTTGATATTAACTGAAAATACCGGCCCACAACCATAAAAGACAGAGCTTCCTGGACACTGAGATTACTAAAATGAAATGAAAATTCGACAGTAAGCAAAGAATAAGCAACTTGACAATTGTCTTTGTGTTTTTAAGATTTTCTGCAACCTTTCTTTTATGACTGTCTTGTTAGCTGTTGAGTTGAACAGGTCTAATTCTCAGAAAACAAATTTACTTTAAATTAGACCAAGTTGTAGCAAGTTTTATATAGTATGCATCAGACATAAAATATACAGGAAAAGCGAACTGTATACAGATACTATCCAGTAATAATTTTCTCTGATACATTTTTATTCCCCTTTCTCTAAAAATTTACTAATATCAAGAAAGAATATTCTTGTAAATAGAGCTTAAATACGGTTATTTTTATGTTATGTGTTTATCTTTTAGATAATTATAGATTCGCAATGAAAAATGGTCGACTTGTGGCGCAAACTTATTTTTGTATGATCAAATTACAAAATCAAAATTTTATTATATATCAAAAAATAATTTTATTTAGGTATATCCGTGTTTGTAATAAAATTTTGATTTTGTAATTTGATCGTACAAAAATAAATTGATCTTTTTTTTTTTTTTTTTTGAGAAAAAAAATATTAAATTTTTAATTTTTATTTGATTACAGGGATTTAAGTAAAACTTACTTCACTTCATGACTACTTAATTCTTACTACATTAAAAGTTTATTACGGTTGAAACTTTCCAAAAACACAAGAAGTTCCTGACTGATCTTAAAGGCTACTTTCTTAAAACATTATTCCTCAAAATTCTTTACTGTGTTTCTTTCTTTGTTTAAAGAAAAGCCTACATTTATTTTTAAAAATGTAGAATCTTCTATACAAACAGTACAAATTTCAAAAGATTAATACTTAAAGATATTAATTACGAATCCTCTATTTAGATTCTAATGATTTTCTATGAGTTTTTTGGGTCGCCTTCCAGCAGTAAATTTATCGGCGAGGAAGAAATTTCAAATGTAAAAGTTGGATCGACATTAAACCTTAAATACACAAACCAAATTTCAAGAAAATCCATCCAGTGGTTCAAAAGTTATTGAGGGGAGGACATGCACATACGTATATGATTAGATGAGCCTCATTTCTCTAGGAAAGTAAACTAAACAAGAAGAGCTATATTTTACTAATAAACTGGTAAAGCTCATGCATCTGCTTAAAACTTGTCCGGCAGAGGATAATAATGACCTGAAACAAAATTATTGAAAAACGAACAGGAAGGAAATTTAAGAGATTAATAATTAAGTATCTGTTTTAAGTAGAGAGAAGCTTAAAAACACAATTGTGCGATTTGTAGAGGGAATTGAAGATGACACCTCTTGTAGAATTTAAGGAGTTTTCACATTGAACATGATTTGTTTTATTCTTGGTCCCTTTTAGAATTTAATGACAACTAAATAAAGAAATCGGCGGTAATCCAAGATTACACATGTAACCAACACATGACAACACATGTTTCTTCTACTGCTGTCGGAGTCGCCGTCTTCTGTTTATTCCTAACTGAACTCTGGACCTCAGAGAAACGGATGTCCTGTAGTTGACTGCGCCTTCGCTTCAAGAAAATTGAAAAGCGAGACAATCAGATTTACACGTTGAACCGGAATTTCGCTCATCCTTTTCTCGGGCGAGAGAATTGCAATTGCAATTTAGCCAACTCGGCTAAATGGATTTTCTGCAAGACAAACGGACGGAGCATAAATGAGTTATACTTGCGGTATTTTCCTGCTTGCTTACAAGCTCTTTGGAACGAACAGAGGAAATGAAGACTGTGCTAATCATTTTACATTTGGCCGTGGTCCACATTAAGTCATCGTTTTGTTATCTGCCAAACTCGCGAATTGAGGCCAAACCAAACAGAGGCGCACCATTTTTTGTTCTTATCTTAATGTGCTTTCTCGTTTGAAAATTTATGAAGATTTGGGCTGTGAACAAGTAGGCTTTTTAGATCTGTCATTGTCTTTCTGAAGGCAAAGAATCTTCTCAGTATTTATCAAAGTCAACAAAGAGGGCATGCTTTTATAGGATTTTTCTTTGATTTTTTCCAAAAGACATTTATCCATTCAATAGAAAATGAAGTCAATTAGTTAAACTTGATCTGTCAATTATTTGTTAAAAAGGAAAATAATTGTATATAGAAAAATAATTAAGAATTTTTTTGGTGAATTAATTGTCAGAAATTAATTCTTTAAAGCATTATTTTAACAGCAAAATAAAGTTGGCAGTTAATTTAGTTTAAGAAGCTATTTCAATATAATTTTTACCACTCATAAGTCTTTCTTTCGTATACAGTAGAAGTACATCAAAAAATTAGCTTCTCAAATGCAAATATCATCTCAGCATTAACATACTCTATTTAAGAATTGTAAGATTCTTAATTTTGCATATTCTTTTAATCCTCTTGATTTTAAGATTAAGTACAAAGATACTTATGCCTCCCAAGCAGGTCTTTCTAGAAGATAAGTTTCAAGTATACTGCACTGATGCATCCGAAATTAATGTAACCTACCTTTTCAACAAGAACGCTATTCAAATCTTATAGCAAATTTCAGATGAAATGAACATGGAGTAGGTACAAAGTGGCGGGAAACTCTCATACCCCCTTATTATGTAGTATTGAATGTTACTTCAATTATTGACACTAGAATGCAGGTGGTATTATTGGTTGGTATTATTAGTGCATTCGAGGAAGGCTATGAGTATTGCAGTCAATCAGACTGCCTTGTTGAGTCATGGCAGACATAAGCGGTAATAGTTACACTATTGAAGAGCTGTTAGTGGTAGGTGTGTGAGTGTACGAACGACAATTCACAGGGCAGACAATGAGTCAAATAATGATAGCATTCCAGGAAAGACTTAATAAGGCCTCACCTCAAAAAAGCGACAATGCTCAATTGGGCGAAAAGTGCTTTTGCTTTATGCAGTGTAAAGATTGGTCACCGAGTGGAAGAAAGAAGACACGAATAGAAATATATGCTGCTTCGATTCAACAATCTCCTGTAAAATCGACACGTAAACCAATGACTACCAATTAAGGGGTACGGGAATTTCCCGGCCACCCTGTATAATGTAAATTATCTTATTACAGAATTGCTAAATGATGATTTTACAATTGAAACTTCAAATAAATATACTTTACAATTTCAAAGTAAATTTAAATTTCAAATTCACAAAAATATTAAAGATGTTTTTATTTATCATAATTTATTTAATCATTTAAATTTTTCTAGGTAGGATTTGTTAATTAATAATCATGTAAGTTATCTTATGACAACTCAAAATTAAATTAAATCCTATAATTATAGAAAGTTCTGAGTTCGATTTTATTCATTATTTATTTATTTATTTTCTTATTTGCAAATCAATACTTTTTATATATAAAAACTTATATTACTAACTACTTATTTTAAGTTTATAAGTATTTTTTTAAATAAATGATAAAAAAGAGCAAAGTCTTAGGGCATTGCGTTTTTGTTGTTTAAATTGTTTCTAAATTTTAGTTTAATTTCCATTTATGCCGCTGATGACGGGAAGATAAATTAGTCGTATCTTCGCAGAAACAGTGATATGGTTTTTTTCAAAATTTTACATCACTGTCCGGCTTTATATATACAGAAACATATATAAAAAAATATCTGCGACAATAATAATTAGAGATAATTACAGAAATGATGTATGATACTCAGAGATGCCAGTAGTTGTAAACGTTAATTATACTTTATCAAAGTTAATAATTTTTTCAATGGTTTCTTTATAATGTTTAATAGTTTAATAGTTAATATTTTAATATGCTTTAATACACTCCGGACCTTGAAGAATTTGGATTATTGTTTTTTTTTTTTTTTTCATTTTTTTTTTCTTTACCTTTATTTGATTCTTAGCAAGTATGATGCCAGCATTTCTTTAGTTTTTCATCTAATAAAGAATAGTTTACGTACATTTACTATGTAATCTTCTGACCTTAATGGAATAACTCTAGAACT
The DNA here is from genome assembly GCA_023159025.1 of Thereuonema tuberculata. NCBI lineage: Eukaryota > Metazoa > Arthropoda > Chilopoda > Scutigeromorpha > Scutigeridae > Thereuonema > Thereuonema tuberculata. The sequence continues at coordinate 39,089,068 of JAFIDM010000004.1, read as the reverse complement.
ACAGTATTTTAAAAGATTGATACTTGAGATTCACCAACATAATTGGACCCCCCCCCCCCAAATTCTGTTCGCTATCTTTCTCTATCAATCAAATAGTGTTCATCAAGTTCTTCATATATTTCCTGCATCAACATCACGTTTCCACCAGGTTGCTGGGATTCTCATTTCCTTTCTAGCGGAATTTAAGCATTTTTCTCGCAACACATTGTCTTCAATGGTTTTTTTTTTAGATATTTCATTTCTATTTGCTCGTTATTTGCCAGTAATTCATTTCAGTTTCGTAATAAATATCGTAATTTAAATGAAATCATTCTTCATCAGAAGGATTTGTTGAAGTAGCCTTTATTTCAACATTCACTACATAATGCAATTTTTTTAAATTTATGTTCTATCTTTATTTTATCAACTGTCTGAAAAGCTTGTAACATTTTTATTGCTTCCTCTCTTATAGGAAATGTTCCGATTTTTATTTTATTTATTTAACTCATTAAGTAGAACCTTGATCTTCGGCAAGCAATACCAGTCATCCGGTAACAAAATGAGAATAAACTCTTTTATTTTCATTGTGCCATCTTTCTGGATTTCCTCAGTCACTTCTCAGCTAATTCAAATAAATGATTCTGGTCTCAATTTCTTCGAAATTCCATTTTCTTATTTTTATTTCTTCGGATCATTTTCTTATAACCGTTTCCAAGCCTTACTAACTCAACCACCTTTCTTCAAACCAAGAAATAGAAATTTCCTATTTTCTTCCAGTCAGAATAAGATTAATTCAGAAAATATAGAATGAGATTAATACGGAATACGTTGTCTCTATATCCTTTAAGTTTGAATTCTTCTATTTCTGTTCTTTTACTTTATTATTATTAGGATGAAGAAGAATTAGAGAATTGTATATTACAGTTTAGGAGGTAAGAGGATTTAATAAAAGTAAGCCTCCTTAATTTATTCAAAAGAACCTAGTAATACTTTTTTTTTAAGGAATTGAATTAAGATATTTATGTTAATGTTAAATTTTCTTTAGACAATTCCCAAAACACTTAATCAGAAATAGTCAATAGGTTCTAACTACTGTCTGGTAAACATTTTTTTTTTTTGCAAGGTTAAATTAACACTTAATTTTATTTTTCTACAATTAGTTAGAGATACAGTAATTGAGATAGTGAGCGAGAGATGCATTAGATCAAAGCAAATTTTTAAAGCTAAAGCATTATCATGAACTTTGAATTTTAGAAAATTTATATATTCAAAATTCCTCAAATTTTCGTAATTCAAAATTTTGAATAATAAAATTTCTCTTATTGAGAACGAAAATCCACTTTTTAATTAATGTGAATTTAAAGTTTTTGAATTTAAAATTTTGTAAATGCAAAATTTCTAAATATTGAGAACTAAAATCCATTTATTAATTATCGTAAATTTTAAAACTTTGAATTAAAATTTTGTAAACGCAAAATTTCTCATATTGAGAATGAAAATCAAAATTTTAAGCTAGCGCAGTATCTTGAATTTTAAAACTTTGAATTTTAAATTTTGGAAATGCAAAATTTCGTATATTCTGACAATGTTTGTTTGGTTTTCGTTTTCCTAAACAGGTTCTTTCCTATAAGAATGAGGCAATTGAAAAGACAAAGCAGACCGCCTTCCGTTTTTTGGCCTCTTCTTCGTTCAATTGCTTTTTGAGATTCTGTGGGTGTTTTAGGAGGGGAAGTTACCCGCGCTTAAGGAAAAGTGGTCCCGTAATAATTGCTGTCAGCAACCTCCATCTCAATTACCATTCGTAAGACGCTTTTACGCTGATTCGATCCGAATCTGTGGCTTTTGAGGCCTAAAGGTTGCCGAATAATACATCACATGTCGAGATTTGTTGCCAACCAAGACAAGATTAGCAACGGGTACGAGAAGTCACCCGCCGAGAACAAAGGAAAAAAAAAATCCCAATTTACTCCCAGGTCTTGTGCGCCATTTTTCCTCATCAGCTTTATAATTAGAAAGAGAGAAAGAAAGAAATTAAAATCGTAGGTGAAATTAGTGTAACCCCACTGGTTCAGCTTTTCTGCACGTCTTTCTCCCCAGCGACGCCTACGAGGGAAAAAAAACCGGAACGCTGAGTACTTGTAATTCCCAATGGAAAATCAAGAAAGTTCTACAGGAAAAAAAGAAAAGTCAAGTTTAATTTTCTTCATATTTCATTTCAATTTGGAAGGGACTTGAATTTCAAATAGGATAAAGAAGTACAGTTAGTAGATTATAAAACAGTGGTTTTCAAATTTTGGACTACTACAAAGATTTTTGGGTCTTGACTGTAAAAATATCAAAATACAATTATTGTTGGGATAGCTGTTTAGATATAATGGCTTAAAACGTATCCTAGGTTCGTCTTTTAAAAATATGTTAGGAATACATATAAACGTCCCACATTTTTTTTTTTTTTCGAGAAAAAAGGCTCGAAAAAGGGGAGATGTTTATTTTTCCTTGAAAATTTGCTGTTTTGAAAAAAATGTGGCATTTAAACATTTGTTTCTTGTGTCGTAGAAGACGTTTAATGATATTGTAGGAATAGATGAGACAAAAAAAAATATTAGAATACACATAAAATTCCCTAAAATACACAAAACACAAATATATATCCTTACAGTGTAATATATATTCTACTTGAAAAGCGTAATTACTTTTGAATACATGCTTGATAAGAACCAAGTAAGTATTTGTTCTAAAAGATAATGATAGTAAATTTTAAGCATTGCTATGGTATTCCTAGTTATTTGCAAATCGTATTTTTTTCGGTGGCTCATCTGTTGCTAATTGCGTTCCACCGAATTGCGTGGTGCAATTTCTATAAAAGTCAACAGGGATATTACTATGAAAAATAAATTTAATGTGCTGTGAAAATAGTAAATAAATAAAAAAAAAAAAGAATTTTTTACTTTTTTACTAATTACTTTTTTGGTATAATAGAAAATGTTAGTAAAATTCTGATTTCTAACATAAATAGTTTTTGAATTACCACGTTTATTGATTAATTTTAACATTTTTTTTCATTACTTGGTCAGATTTGGAATAAAATAAATTTAAATCTACTCTTACAATTCAAAATTTCAGCTTCCTACAATGAGTAATGTAAGAACGATAAACGGCTACATTTCGATTTAGAACAATAAAGTTCTAAAGTACGATTTGAAATGTTTGTCAGTCTGTTCATCCGTCATCCGTTTATACGATGCTCACACAAATATAATAGTAGATGTGTAATAAAATCCTGGTATACTTAGTTAAAATTTTACTTAGTGCTATTTTCTGAATCAACTTTTAGATAGTTTATTTGTTGACAATGATCCATTTTTCAAACTACAGAAAGCTCTGATAACACAATGATTTGAGAAGTATAGATTGATTATTTTGGAAAAGACTTCTTTTCTGTACATCTCGAAATTTTCTGGATAAACCTGGAATATTTCGTAACTCCTAATGCAACTAATTATAAATAAAACAAGGATTTTTCATGATCAAGAATAATCTTATTTCCATAGTTAAGTTGATATAAATATCCTTCCTATACATACAATAAAAATCCTGATAGTTTAACCTGATCAAACTAACACTGCCTGCATTCTGCATATAAATTCATTTTTGGACCATTTTGATTTTTAAAAAATGCTTTTAAAAACGTGTACGTATTTTGGCCACATTTAGCGGTATTTTATTAATGTTGAATTAGGGAAATCGTTTGTAGTGTTAGACAGGTGACCAACTTTTCGTTTAAGTTAATGGGATTTGTCTCTCGGTTTTATTTTCTTTATTGGAAGATGGTATTTTTTTAAGTACAAGTAAAGATTTTAAGGTGCTAATTATTAAATATCTCTGTCGCGTATTTATTGCGTTAAGTGTATTTCCCAAAGGTCAACCATCTTGAGATTTGCGAATGATATTTTAATAAAGTTTGATATTTAGCCATCCGAAGTCAAGGTTATTTTATCTGAAAAGCTCAAAATTTATTGAAGTTATCCACGAAACAACTTTGAGGTCACGTCCCACTTCTAAGCTCCGCCCCTTAAAACCCTATGTCGACTTTGTTGTTATTATTTGTAGTTGCACCAATGTACCAATGCACCAATGTGGGAAAAGCTGTAAACAACGTCAGAGAATAAGGGTTCGAGATAAGAAAAATGTCATTTGAAATTTCTATCGTCCGCCATTTCAGGACGAATTTGAATGGTCTGTGTATTCGCGATTGGAGTTTATCACAAGGTCCTGAGGTAATCTGTTCAGGTAGGGGAGAAGGCAATATATATATTTTCCTTTGGAAAATACACAAAAGACAATACCTCAAGAGTTGGTGTATATCACATTCAGAAAAGTATCCTTTATTTTAGAATTAGATATTTCCATAATAATAAATATGTCGATAAACTTGGTAACCTTCTTTCAATAACTTCTAGACTTCTAAAATTATGCAATATTTCTCTTCCTTCAACAGGAAGCTTCTTCAGGTTTATTTGAGGACAGGAAAAAATTTTCATCTTCCCTCACAGAATCCGTTAAATATATTAAGTCAGCATTATATAGCTCAGTGGAAACAAAAGAAACATAAACAAAGGACAAGTAGACAAAACAATGACCCTTCAGCTAAAAAAACATCAAAATATAAATTAAGAATAAAAAGAGCAATAAGTAATCCCCGCCAGGTCTAGGCTTAGCATGTAAAGGATTAATTTCTAAAGAAAACATATACATAATAGTCACATTTATTGTGCGTTGAGACACATAACAAGAAAAAATATATATAATTGATATAACATTATATGATGCTGACTTTATATGTTAAACGGATTCTGTGAGGAAGAGGAAAGTTCTTTCTTGTCCTCAAATAAACCTGAAGAAGCTTCCTGTTGAAGGAAGAGAAATATTGTATAATTTTAGAAGTCTAGAAGTTTTTTAAAGAAGTTAATCAAGTTTATCCTTTATTTTATTTATATCTGCAAAAGAAAGCGATAAAAAAGAATGGGAGTTTAATTAAAAAAGAAGTATTTCCCAAGTGAGCAGACTTCAATCTTAACGAGGTTATTTTACTGTTTGTTTTTTTTTTAAAGCGAAACAATTCCACTATTTTTTTTTTGTTCTGATCTTTATGTTGCATTGATCTTTTTTCCTTTGACTCTCTTACGGAAATTATTTTCTCTCTAACTGATAAATTCTCCCTAACTGATAAATGGATTCTCTCTCCGTGTATCTTAATGCAAGGGTCGTAAATGGTTCAATGAACAAAGTGTGGGAGAAAGGCTGTGGGACATTGCTATTGTCTGTGTTCTTCTCGTGAGGCTTTCTATCGTTTCTTGCTTGAAACTAAATTTCCTGCAAATTCTTGAGCGAGTTCTTGCTTTATTATATACAAATATTAGCTGTCCGGAAACCCGGAGAACACATCTCTCATCTACCGGAACATCAACATATTCTCACCCAATTCTGCCTTTTTTTTACCTCCCTTCTCCTTTCTTGGCAGTTTTATTCGATATCCTAAGGATGAATGGGATGGAAAAGGAAAGGAAAGAATGCGATCAAGGAAGAAAGAAATCGAGATGCTTTTTCTTGTTCTTTTATTCAGAATCTTCATTGCCTTTTGCTTCTTCAGTCCTCTTTTTCGTCGTCTTCATGTCGAAGTCCATTTAGGATGATATTTCATTGTAAAAATACAAAAAAGTAACATCTTGATTTCACTTGCCAAATCCTTTTATTGTAAGTTGGCAAGACTAATATCTTAAAAGAACCATCCACATTCGTTTTCATCCCTCTCTTTTTATATTGAAGATTTAACGTAAAATAATACAAACACAATAATTGCAATTGTGGAAAGAATTACGCTTCTCAGACAACGTGAATAATTCGGATGCTATTTGAAATATGCGGATTATTATTGTAAATTGAGATTCTTAAAAAGTATGTTTAAATTTGCTTCTGCAAATTAGATTAAAATAAAATTTGATGAAGAATAATTTTAAAAGCCTAGCAAAACGAAAATAAACCATAAAAATTAAAATAAATATATTCAATTGTAAATTCGAAAAATATGTATTTTTTTTTTTGTTTTCTTAAATGGCGTAAATCTGAATCGCACAAAACACGATCGCGTTGCAAAAGGTGTTTTTCTTGGATTACAATCGATGTGAACTAATGAAGATAACATTAACCTAACGACCGAATTGTCCTTGCGCCAATAAGTGTTTATTATCAACATTATAGGGATGAAATATGTGGATATGTGCAGATATTTATAAAAATTTGCCTATATTACAATTTCTAATTTTTTTCATTGCTAAAATGTATCTTATCACAAAATAAAAACAAAACAAAACCAAAATTTACTTTGAAATTAATTATATATTAATTTCAAGGTTTAATTAACATATATTAAATATGTAAAAGTATGTTTTTTAAAGTTTAATTTTGATCAATTTGATTATTAACTGACAATTAATAAGTGAATAAATTTTCTTGCGAAGAATGCTTTAAATATATTTAGTTTTTAATATTTTGTAGTAGCTGATTTTTTTTTTTTTAATTTCTTCCGTTCTACAATGACTTGGAAAAAAAAACTGAACTTATTTTATTTGATGTTCAATGATTTTATTAATATAGTTTGACTACTGTACATTATATATGAAGAACGAGTTGATTTCTACCGAATTGTTTGTTAGCCCGACAGGACTTTCTTTTTTTCTCCTAAATCAATGGTCCCATTAGTAGATATACGTAAGCCCCCAACGTCGCCATTACCTGCGGGAAGAACAATATACATCATCTTTATTTCTTATCTAAAGGACTTTAGAAACAGTAAAAATTTCATTTTTGAAAAAGAAAACTCATATACCTTCCGTCTAATACAAGATAGATCAAAAGTGTATACTTCTGAATATTTGACTGTTGTACTGGCATCAGGTCGGAGAATGTGGCCTGTTATTTTTCACTTCGTTCAGCAGCCTGAAAACTACTGTTGAGCTTACTCCAGTAAAATCTCTTATCAGTTCGACTGACGTTTACATCTGCGAAGCTAGCAATATTAATTCAATAGAGCTTGTTTCTTCTGGCTATGTAAAGCAAAACCTTTGCCAATGACAGCGAAACAATCGAGCAGGAACGAACGCAGTCATATTGAATCAATAAACGAATTCATTCCCCTCATTTCTAAACTGATATCTTATTAGAAATGATATTAAGGATAAAAATACTACAGTAAAACCCCGTTATTACGCTCCCGCTTATAGCACTATCCCGTTCTTTACGCTCCTTTCATACGGTCCCTAGAATTTTCTATGTAACTCTGTATACTTTTACCCTCTTATAACGCTTCAAATCCCGCTTGAAGCGCTTTTTTTTATATCGAAAATTTTGTATCGAAAAGAAATGTAACACTTTAAAGATTCTTTTCTTTCCCTGGTAGGAGGGAATCTTTGAACTCTGTGAAGTGCGGGTCTGGGATACAATAGTGCAAAATGTCGAAGCGGAAATCCCTTTCTATAAGTGAAAAATTGCAAATTCTCCGTAAGTACGACGAGAATTCTACATTAAGTCAGAAGGATTTCGCAGAATCTCTAGGAATTCCCTCATCCACTCTGAGAACAATAATAAAAAATAAGAATGGAATTATCAATGCAGCGAAGGGTGGTTGCAAACGTAAAAAAGTAAAGTGTGGAAAATATGAAGATGCTGAGGAAATTCTAATTGAATGGATTCATCAGTCCCGTGATGCATCAGTGCCATTAAGTGGCCCAAGAAATGCATCATCTCATGCGCCCAAGAAAAGGCGCATGAAATAGCGGGCAGTGCACAGACGGCAAACCACAATCAAAGATTTTTTTTTAATAGGAAATCTCACATTTGCACTACATCTATTTCAGAATCAAGTATCTTTCCTGTAAAATGGTGTCTAAATGTTTCCCCATCTAATAAATCATTTCCCGTCTATAGCGCTATCCCGCTTATTACGCTTGTAGGTCATGGTCCCTTGACGAGCGTAATAACGGGGTTTTACTGTATTTTTATTTTCAGTTCATAATATAAAGTCTCAACATATTAGATAAGATTTATTGATTTAAGTACTTAGTTAAGAACTTTTTTCTTCCTCGAGATGACAATTCGGTAATTTTGGTAATGTTTTAGCAGATGCCAAATACAAAGTTACATTTTGTAAGTAAATTTTTCCAGTTTCATTTCTTAGGAGGAAGAACCATTGATATTTTAGGACAGTGAATCTCATCAAATCAACCAGTGCTTTTATTAGCATATGCTTATATTCCCCATAATAATTTTGGAATCGCTGGATGGACTTGCTTGAATTCATATTCAGAGATAGAATTGTACTTGGCAATTTTTTGGTTGTTGTTATACCTTAGAAATTAGCGTGTGAAAGATTACCTGGAAATACATATACAGTATAACAGATATTAATCCTTTTAGTAATCACTAAATTGCACGCTACTTTGATGCGATTGAAATTAATTGGATTTGGACAACTTAAGTAATTACTTCGGATTTCATTATACTGATTTTTTTTTTTTTAAATAGGAATTGTTCTGTTTATATTAATCAAAAGAGGTATTAAAAAGAGAATTGCCTTATTAATAAGACGCAATCACAAAACAATTTTTTTTTATTTGTTATTAAAACACATTAATAAATCTCTTTAGTTATACAGTGAATTAAAAGACGGACAAAGTAATTTTGCAGATCCATAAAGGAAACTTACTGTAAGATACTATTAGCAGATCAGCGAAACGAGCATAAATTCCTCATTGTGGATCAAGGACTGTGAATCGTCATAAAAAATGTATTAAAAATTTTAAATTTTAATTTATACTGAAATATTTTTGAAAGTTAAAATACGAAGAAGAACTCTTTTATTAGTGATTGTATTCTTTTGTTAAGGAAAATCTATATAGGATTTTTTTTTTTTTTTTGCTAAGGTTCTCATTTTAACAAGCTTATTGACAGTCTTTTTGTGCATGACTTTTTAACTCCAGGTCGGATTTGTCACAATCACAAGAGAATTTCCTTATAACCACTAAAAACTAACTCTAGAGTATCTTATTTTTAGTTTATCCTAACGATATTTTAGTATTGTAAGATGTATAGTTTATCCTAAGTATGTCTGTGCTGTAAAATAAAATGATCTCTATATTTCGACTTGAAATAAACAGTTCTAACTTTTTTTTTGGTTCAGATAAATAGTTGCACATTTTAGACAGTTATCTTGTCATTGTCATTGGTAATTATTTCCCTTTGTTACTGGAAGAGATATAAATCAGTTAATTAAAAAATGTAAATTGAATTTCTTTTCAAATCAAATATCGTTATGAATATTAATAAAATGTATATAAGCCATTCTTTTACAAGCTTTTCTTAAAAACAAAAAACTAAGGGCTGCACAATAAATAAACAAGAACTCCTTTCGGGTCGGTTATCAGAGAGAATCGGGAACGGCCGTTTCGTCCTGCTTGGCATTCATCAGCCCGATCCGCCCTCCCCGATAAAACCCACTTATGTTCACGCCTTTCTGGGTTTGTTATAGGGGAGGGTGGATCGGGCTGATGAGTCCCACGCAGGACGAAACGGCCGTTCCAGATTCCCTCTTGTAACTGACCCGAAAGGCTTTCTTGTTTATTCATTGTTTTTTTTTGTTTTTAAATAATTCTCTGCACGTTAAATCTTTGCTTTTCTTAAAATCCTTGTAAATTTTTTCTGTAAATTTACAAGCTTTCGCCATTTATAACTTTTTTTACGTTTTGAAATTGTGTAAAAATTCAACAAGTTTCTACAGAACAACTAAAGTATCGCAAAGTAAAGCAAATGAACTGTCTTCATAAACTTTTCCATTTTCTAATCTAAAGATAAAAGAAAATTGCACAAAATTTTACGAAGTCTTTAAAAAAAAAATCAAGAGATATATTTCAACGTATTTAAGTACAAAGAACTTACAATTTTGTGTAACATCTTACAAGTTAAGTCCCTTGCTGGCAGTTGCAGAGTAATTAGATTCGCTTCCATGTTGAAGATCTAATGTTTAGAAATGACTAAACTGTAGCAGTCGTAATTCGCAATTTAGTTACTCCAATTTAGCTCGAATGAGTTCCGTTTCGTGTAGGATTTCTATCGCAATCGTTAGCAACCGCCCTGTGGCAATTGGAATTCCTAAGTCACCGCAGTGGAACATTAATAGAAAGAAAGAAACGCTTTTAAAGTGTTTGCATTGAATACATTTTCACTGCAAGTGGTACAGTTGTAATTTTATTACAAGTACTTTGTATTCAACGACAATTGCTCTTAAACATCAGCGAACTCGCATATTAATGTCTTGTAAATTACAATAAGATGCTGTAATTTTATTGCGAAGTTCTTTGTATTCAAAAGTAATTGCCTTCCAACATCGATAAAGCTCATTGTAATATCTTTTCAATATTTTTAACTATTCTTTTGAGAGTAAATACTAGCAGAATGAAGCAGTGGGTAGAATATTTAGGAAATTACAGTTCAGAGGACAGAAAATACATTTTTAAAGTATTAAAATATTTCTTTTGTCTGAAGTGTTTTTATATTTGTGGAATGCTGTCCACAAACGGGGAATCAGTCCTATAGTCCGTTTTCGTTTAGGAGAGCCTTCAGCGCTTTTGCGCATGCGTCAGGTCTCCTGCGATTTCTTCCAAATAGGGGCGAGGAAGATGGGATGTTTACTTTTTGTAGTGTTAGTTTACTAGTAGCTGGGTTCTATTTACGCTTTTCGGGAAAGAATTATGGAAAGAATAAATACTATTGCAGAAATAAAATATCTTTTTACAGGTACTAAAAGAAAAACAAGTCTTAGGAAAGTGTCCATCTCAGCGTATCATCCCTTTGCGGAGTAGAATCGTCTGTGTTGTCGTGGGTCTCGCATTTCAAAACGAACAATACTTCGTTGGATTCTTTATGGCCGAGAGGTTATGGGGAAATCCTACTTCCGGTCTAGACTACTTCCGGTTTTTGGGCAAGGAAAATAGTGGTAATTGAAAAAAACTTGGGATCTATCTATACTGAACTGACTACTGAAAACAAATATGATACCCTCAACCCATTGTGGCCACTTCCGGGTGACTGAGAATGCTTGGGCAGCAACAACTCTCCTGTAAGTACATTTCTATGTCAATGGTGTATCGATTAAGGCCGTGTTGGAAATTGAGCTTCTACTTCACTTACAACAGCTTCAATAAATGAATTTTACAGGCTAAACGTAACACTACAATTAACAACGCAAGCGTTTGATAGATTGCAAATTGTATAAGGTCACATGATTTTGTGGTTACTACAAAACAATGAATTGCCTTTTTTTTTTTTTGTTTTGTTCACTAGGTACTTGAAGCCGCTATGAGATAGAATTGGTGGGGGCTGTTAATGTAGTTAGATTCAAACGTATTTACCGGACTTACGCTAAAAATTCAGCTAATGAATCTCAAAATGAACATCTTGTAAATTTTAGTTGCGATGAAAGCGCTATTAGGAGAAATGTAAGAACTTTAGTCTAATGTATTAATTCGCATGAGATCAAAATCAATTTGTTAAGGAAAAAAAAAGTATGATTTTTATTTTTTTAATTGCATTGTCCTATTTTAAAAATGTACTAACCAAAGCTTGCAGTATATGGAAGAGTTTTGGGAATCACATAAAAATAACAAAAAGAAAATAGTAATAGCAAAATTAATAGTTTTACAACAGAAAAGTAATACCATTTTTATTTCAAAAAAATAATAATTTGCCTTATAAAATGCCTTTTGATTTGAAAACTTAATCTAATATAAAACACAGTTCGTTTGGCCTACAGATTCCTAAGTCTGTCATTCAGTTGACTTCAAATTCGATTTGCTAGCACAGTTCGTTCCCAGTAAAAGTTTGCCACTATTTATTTAACGCGCCCTCACATTTGCTTCCAGGCAGGATTTATTGGCTTAAACGGTTAGATGGATATCGTTTAAATTTGATACGATGATATTTAAGCCCATCTTAAAATGTAAGCACGATTATATGAATATAATCATACTCTACAACTTGGATTAAGTCCAATTGAATCCAGTTGCGACAAGAGTTAATGCTAAAACTTTTTGGAGAGATCGGCCTTAAAGGGTTGAGAAAAAAATTGGTCCCCAAGAATGTATTTATTGTCTCTCATCAACTTTTAATGTTCTAATAAATTTATCAAGTTCTAGTTAGAAAGTTATAGCATTAAAAGACCATTGAAAACCAAGTAAATATAATTTTGTGCTAAAGCATAAATTTAAGGGAGATCCATAATAGCAAAAAAAAATTAAAGTAATAATAAAAAAAAGGAAGTACAATAACGTAAGGAAAATTTAAAAAATGTTAGAAAAAAATTAAAAAAAAGTTAGGAAAATAATAATAAAAAAAAAAACAAAAAAAACAACCCCCCCTCCCAAAAAAAAAGTAGGTACATGGATTCAAACCTACAACCTTCAGTATATGAGTCCGAGACCTTAACCATCAAGTTCTTGCTGACAACTGAAATGAGATGTTTGCATTTCTAACATTTAAGCTAATAGCCGAAAGCCAATGAAAACAATGCCAAATATCTCAAAGATGGGGGGGGGGGGGGATGTTGGCTCCTAAAATTGCCCTATAATGTTGTTTGGGCCTCTGAACACTATTGTGAAGTCCGTTTGTCGATCTAACCTTCCGTTCGGGAGTTGTTAGGGGTGGACAGACACGGACACACTGATAGGACAAATGCAATAGCTACCGATATGGCCGCTATCACAACAGCTCCCATTTGTATTGGTCGCTAACAAGTAATAATGCAGATCATGGCGTTCAAAAACTTTACAGTAATAGCCCTTTGGCGTTACATACTAATACACTAAAATACAATAAAAACTTATTTAAAGCATTTTATATATGTGCTATCATATTGGTACGTCGCGTCGTGCCAAAAGACTTCTATGGTGATGTGTACTTGTCAGCGCTGTGATATTTTTAGTAGTCTTAAAGTATATTTCCATTAACACTGCAATTTAATTAATTGTTTGTGTTTATTGTCATTTACTTTAATGACCCACATTGTCTTCTAATTCATGCAAATTAATCACACAAATTATGCTTGTGTTTTAATTTTTATGTGATGCTTTCTCCAAAAAAAAAATGTCTTTCAGAACTTTTTATACATTTTATATTTACATATTAATTTTGAAACCTTTAACTAACTTTATCTTTTATCACAAAGTCAATTTGATTTTTAGGTAGATAACTTGGGGTTTGTTTGAGTTTTTCAATTTAGCCATCATTAAAAGCTTTTCTCCTTTAAAAGAGCCAAGTGCTTACCAACTGAGATTTGCTTGTGAGCTATCTAATCTGCTCATCGGGACGCAGGGAATTTTCACCGCCTGCTCTGCTGCCCAAGTGACCGTCTTCGCAGCTACCGTTTTCCCCCTGAAGGTGTTTGGTCACTCTGGACCGAAGAGCGCCCTAATTGAATTGCTAATACTAAGCAATTTTTCCGCTGCGGGGCAATGGCAGAAACGGGAGTTTCCATTTGGGTTGGGCGAGGTCGACACGGGTGCAATCAACATCGCCGCCGCAACGACACCAACCCCGAGGGACCGCCCCGCCCTCAATCCCACCTTCAATTAATGGACGGGCCCTGGATTCCGCTCCCCTGTCATTTAATTAAGTTTCACTGATCCAACGAATTAGGAGAAGAGGAGTAGTTGTTTATTCGCTTGTAGAATTATTCACTATCGAAAAATACGAGGTCATTTCTCCAATCAAATACATTGAAGTTTATTTCTAAAGTTTAGATAAAAGTTTAGTTTCATTTCGATTGTATTTGAAGTCAAAGTATAAGTTTAAACTTTAATTTTAGTGCCACTAATTCTGAAAAATTACAGAAGTGCTAAATTCTTTATTATTACTTAAATAAAAAAACAAATATGATGAAAGAAATAATAATAGACATTCTTAAGAATATTTAACTACCGTAAAAGGTAATTTTTCAACATGCGAATTCTCATTATCCCACTTGAAAATTTTTTCTTCTATTTGCCCATTACTCATGCATCACGTTAACACGGATGGACAGATTTCTATAAAATTCGAGACGATGCTTATTTACGGCTCAACTTAAACTATGAGGGCGTCTTTCTCCTCCTCCCTCAGTCCTCGAAATGGATCCCCAGTTCTGTATTTAGTATACAGAGCGTAAAGGCCTACCTATTACTACAATAAGAAGAAAACGACAAATCTCAAATGTTAAAGTAGTGTAAAATATTGGCTTATTTGTAACTAGACGGGTACCGTCGCTTCGCTCCTGAACCCTTGCATTAAACCCTTGCATTAAAAAAATACAACCTTTATTTATTTAGCAAATTAATATGGAGATCGGAGAATACACGACTTCCCAGCTCGTTGTGGGCTTCTCCGCTTAACTCAGTTGTATTGCGCGTTGGCACTCACACGGGGGGTTGCCGCAAAAACACTTCATTTTTTCATGTATCTTCCAAACGCCGAAACCTTTGTTAATAACTGATATACCGTTCGATAGAACTTTCAAATTCCAACATTTTCTCAATATAATGTTCTCTTCCAACTTTTATACTTTTCGTTTAAATTGAGAAAAAGTCAAAATTTGACCCTTTAAAAGGCGCCATCTTGGAAACCAAAAACTTTTTTCGAAAGATTTTTGTAGCATTTTGTTTGTCTTAAAAAGCTCTACATTTTATCCATTTACATGACCAATCTATCTCTTATAGTTTGGTAACAAAATTGGAAAAACGTAAAGTCTTATGACAATGACAGACAAAATAACGCTTTTATATAATAGAATATTTTAGAATTGCTGCATTCATTATCGTAATGACTTACTCTTTTTTTTACCTTACTATTACTATTATGATTAATTTTTAATTTGTGTATTTATTAAGTGTTTTTAAGTGTTTGATATGTTTTATATGTTTATTCTGTGTTTTGTTTATACATAAGACAATGTTATGTATTTTGCCGTGCATTTACATTAAATTTCGATATTGCTTTACAGCAATCAAGTCTATGATACTTTTTCCTATGTTTGCTTCTTTGTGATTCTTTATGTAGTACGATTTAATCTCGTGCATCTTAAGTTACGTGATAGTTACAGCATTTTCATTTCGATATCTATTAGTAAATACTGGATTATACTAATTCCTTATCTCTGTTTAACGCATATAGCCCTTCAGTTTTCTAATTTAAATGTATGGTAATCAATCATACATTTCTCTCTTATATCAGCACTCGTTCAGAGAAATTGAGGAACTTCATATCCGGGATCTGCCGTATTGGAATTAAATAAAAAAGTATCTGTATAATTCTGTAGAATCTTTAAATTTGCCTTCCATATTTATAATCTTTAAACTTTCTAGGTTTCTTTAATATTTTCCTTGTCAATTTTATCATTTACTCTAAAGATGAAATGATAGAGATTAGCGAGCTCTCATAAGGCAGAGTGTGAAAAGATTCAGAAAAGAAATTATAAAAAGAAAGTATAAAAATTGAAATGTCATATATAGAATGGCTATTCTAGAACGATTAATCTATAAATTAAAATTTTAAGAATACTCTCTTGATCCAAAAACAAATAAAAAAATGGTTATCAATAGTTACCGAGCCTTACTACCTCCTTCGTACTGACAACAAAAGATGTGTATGTAAAATAAAAAAAAAATATCCTTTAATTTTACAGTATCTTCTATAGTAGCTGAAAGTCAAATTTTGAAATAGATTGCGTATATTGATTTACTATCCTTACAAAGGGCTTCATTTCACTTTCCAGCTGGTATTGTTATTCCTCTGACGTGTATTTCTTAGAGATCAATACATCAATGATTTAACATAGTTTTGAATAACTACTACTAATGTAATGTGTTCAAGAGCAATTCTTTATACGATATTTTTTGAAAACAGTGAATTTCAGTTGGTGTATTACAAAATAATTGAAGAAACTAAGCTTTAGGGTATGTCCACAAAAATAAGGACAAATAACAAAAATAAAAAAAAAATAATTTTTTTTTTTTTTAATTTTTTTTTTTATTGGTGTAAATTTTGCTAGATGAGATTTTTTATAGTCCAGTAATGCCCAAATCACACCAGCATATTTTTCATCATTCTTTTCAATCGTTGACCCTATCTTTGAGGTCTTCGATCGTGTGATTTGCCTCTCTGACCATTTTCATCAAAGATTTCACTCATGAAAAAATTTAGAAACTGCTCTATTCGATCGAAGTTTTCAACGATAGCAATTAGTGAAAGCTCCAATCAGAACAGACTAACTCCAGAACGAAGAAGTCAACCGACGCCATTTTCCCACCGTTTCGAGTGAATCGAAGGCTTTTATAAATTAAGTATCACAGTGAGGAGATTATCTTTCGAAAATAAACAATATTTTTACTGAAATAAATTAATTTTATGCGTTAGAATCTGCAGATGACAACTTTTTAAAGAGAGATTTCATTTTTCTTCAGTTCGTTACCGCTCACTGATGCCTGTCATGATTTGCCGCTGTTTCACTTCGCTTTCGCTTAAATAGTAGAGATGCTTGAATACAATATACAATTAGTTTCGAACAGATTGACAGCTTGCTAAAAGTCATTTCAAATTCTACCGAAATTGCGTTGCCGAAACACGATTTTAACCTCTAAAAAAAGATTAAACACCGTCTTTTCGTAACTGGGAAACTTTCGCCAGAACTTTCGAGCTCAACTCTGATTGGCTAGTGCTAAGCCAATCACATGCGCTGTTTCATCATGTTTCGTCGAGAATGTGGAATTACAGGACAAGATCACTTCAGAGAAAACAACGATCATTTTCACTGAAGAAAATCATTGATGAAAAAATATGCTGGTGTGATTTGGGCATTACCAGTTTTTGTGCCTTTGACTGAGTTGTGTGTATACTCTTTTACTAGATTTTAACCTAAAAGTAACATGAGTTACCGACTTCGTGTTATATGAGTTAACACGATTTTAAATAAAGAAAATATCTTAAATGTCATCTTGGAACAATTTTTTTTCTTTTTATGTTAACTTGGACTGTTGGTCAAAATGTTAGCCCATGACAGTTTTTAGAAGATATGCTTTGAGGAGAAATCCCAGATGTTCTTACTAAGCAGAAATAGAATGTCTCTTTGGCTGTAACATGAGTTACCAACACAAATTAATTTTTTGCTTTAAAATATCACATGTTTACAACAAACCAGTAGGTGTTAAAAAAGGTTCATTGAATCTGTAGAATTAATATCAAAAATTAATTGGGACCAGTGTGCACATTTTTGGTGAACACTGTAGCTTTGAATCTGATTTAAAATGTCAAACCGTAATGTGAGTTACCGTGAACATACCCTTTAACAGCTGTATATACATACATACACAAAAAGTCATTAGAACATATCTTCTTAAAGCGATTTATATGTTTTTATTTTGTTTCCTTTCACCCACCACCTTAGACCTGTGCGATTTGTTTGGGTCGTCACGATTCCAGAGCGTTGTTGTTGCCGACCACCTCGACTGTGATTATCGCTGCCACCAGATGGCGGTTGAATTCATCAGGGGCCTGGCGTTGTTTTATTGGTCGTAGGACCGCTTTAAAAGGGTCGGATCGCTACTGTTTATTAGGGCAGAGGAAATAAATGAGGAGAACTTTATCTGTTCGATTAAAACTTTCTCCGATTGTGCGTAGGATAAAAGACTTGCTTGCATCTGGACAAAGCTGCAGTCGTCTAATCGTATCTCGGTGTAGAAATTTCGACCCGTTTTCGCGATTTTAGTGTAGAGAAACGATACTTCTATTGTGTTGCCTGTTTACTACGCTTTATTTTAAAACTGACTAAACGATAGCGACATCAATCAAACTCTTACAAGTAAGTTGTGTTAGATCTAAAATGGTGCTGAGAAAAATCCTGTTGGAATAGACTGGAATCGGTTTTCAAATTATCGTACACTGCATTGTTTCAGACAGCTTTGGCTTTTCAATTACTGGGTGAACAAAAAATTGCTATGATTCTAGAATGTCTATGTTTTTAAAAACCAAAAATCTAATATTTCTGAATGTTTGAAGTTATTAATTTAGTATTCTAATAAAATCCATAATTTTCAATGTTTGTTAACAAGTTAAATGAAAATCTTAATTTTTTTTAATGAAAATTATACTTCATAAATTTTTATTTACTGCATAAATAGTGAAAAAATTCCATTGAAATATATTTACAAAACAGAGATTTAATTTCAAATAAATAAGTTTTACATATTTCATAACGAAGAGTTATATTCTCAAAAGCATATAGAATCTCAAATCACAATAATAAAATAATATTACAAATGATGTTTGAAGAAACAGTAGGTATACGAATAATAGTAAGTATATTTTCACATAATTAAAATTTAAAAAAATTAAATTTATTTAAAATTTTAATTGTTATTTAAAAATTATTATTATTTGTATTATTATCTTCAAACATCATTTGTAATATTATTTCATTGTTGTGATTTGAAATTCTCAAATACGCTTTTGAGAATGTAACTCTTCGTTATGAAACATGTAAAACTTATTTATTTGAAATTAAATCCCTGTTTTATAAATATTTTTTAACGAAAATTAATATTGTGTTCTAATTATTGAAAATTTGATAAATTTTTAATTAATGATCTGAAATTTATTGAAATATTACAAACATCGCAATATAATATTTTATTGCAATTAATATATAATAATAATAATAATAATAATAATAATAATAATAATAGTGAGGTTGAACAAAAAAAAAATATTTTATATATTGACAACTTTAAATGTGGCAAGTTTTCAGTATTTGAATGGAGATTGAACGATGCCACACTAGAATAAGACTTTTCTTAGAATTTTTATGTTTCCAAATCCAGCTCAATAATTATTCTCTTTTTATTATAAGTTTTAATGTCAAGGCGATAAAAAAAAGCATATATGAAATGGTTCTTCAGTTAACTGCAGTAGAATTCGCGTTTGAATTTCCAAAATGCTTTCACACTTATTTAGTTATTATTATTAAGCTTTATTTATTTAGCTTAATATGAAGGTAATTCAGTAGCAAAAGCTACAACGAAATAAAAGTGGCAATTTTTGCATTATATTCCCTATTAACTTATTAGATGATTCTGTCTGAAGTCAGTTTTTTCTTAGCAGATTTCTAAAATTTTACGATTATGGTTACTGAAGTTGGCTTCACTGTAATACACTGCAGTATCACAGTCAACACTTAAACGGCGGTGTTTCACCAAGTAAAAAAACAAAAACAAACAAAAACCAGAAAGTTTCTTGAAGTTAAGCCTAATATATTTAACAAGTAAATATAATTTTATGCTAAAGCATAAATTTTAAGGGCGACCCATAATAATAAAAAAATTGAAAAATAATAATAACAGAATGGAAATACATTAACGTAAGGAAAAATAATAATAATAAAATAAAAACGCGAGGAAAATAATAAAACAAAAAACAAAGAAACAAAACCAAACAGTAGGCATACGGATTAAAATCGATAACCTCTGGCATAAGAGTCCGAGACTTTACTCATCCAGCTAAAGCTGACAACTGAAATGAAATGGTTGCATTTCTAACATTTAAGCTAATATTGAACATTCAATGAAAACAATGCCAAATATCTCGAACATGGGAAGGGTGGGGGGCGTTTGCTCCTAAAAATGCATTCCTACAGTGTTTGGGCCTCCCAACACGATGGTGAAGTCCGTTTGCTGATCCGCCCTTCCGTTCGGGAGTTTTTAGGGGTGAACAGACACGGATGGACAGACGGACAGGACAAACGAAATAGCTGCCGATTTTCGTCGCTATCACAAATGGGCGCTAAAAAACGTTTGCGTTTTGAAGTCTTGGACAAAGGACAGTTCTCTTTATGTATAAATTATAATATCTGCCAAGACAAAAACTACTTTGATTTTTTTAAAAATTACTTAAAATGCAACCATATCAAATCCATGCAAATTAGTCTATTATTAAAAGGATTAATATGTATGGTTAGATACTGATCGAAATCCTTTGTTTCGTTTTTAATGATTATAAGCAAATTTGTCACATTCATGATCTCATTTTTGATAGACTCACACGGAAAACATATTAGATCGTCTATTGTTGGTAAATACAATGCCAGAAGAAGGTACATTCATCTATTTAAAATTTAATAGGAAAATACATACACTGATTATTTTTTATGACTCTCACTTCCAAAGACATTCGACATGAAGTATATAACGAAGTATATTCTACATAATTAAAAATAACATATTTAATTGTATCTAATAAACGTAATTATTGAATAAAAGCTAATATTCTAATAATACACAATAAAAATTCAAAAATTAAAGCGAGTTGTGCATTCTTATTTCTTTTTGTATGTCTTGAACTTTTAAGCTGATTGAAGTTGCTTTATTGAAACTAGAAATAATTCTTTTAGTTCAAACTGTCAATTTCTGTATTTTATTTTCCATTAGCTTCACATTTTAAGAAAAATATTACGTTCATTTTCTACTTTGGTATTGGAAATCTTTGTTATTCATTTCATGAGATTATATGAAGATATTTAAGAACTATCTACAATTTCGTTAAAATTAATTAAAAAATAAATCGGCAAAGAATTTTATTCGTAGGATGACAGAGATAACTGATGGCAGACCATTTTTATGATAAGTAGAGCCTAGATTTTCTTGGCAAACCATATTCCTTTTATTCTGGCTTAATTTCCGTTTTTAAATAGAATCAGAAAACTTTTCAGATTAACCTGAGTCGATTTTTATTTTATAAACTCATTTTTGGTAACAGAGTTATTATGAACAAAAATAAGAATACTAAATTTAATACTTAGTGATTTTTCTTAAAAAGTATTAAGAAATTTGCTTGATCCCGGCTTTTTTGTTTGTTTGAAAGATTCTAGCCTTCGGTTGTATGATTCCAGTTTTAGATCACATTCGTCGTATTTGTAATTTTTTAAAGAAATAAAATTTTACGATCTAATAGTAAATTTTTTATATTTTACAATGAGTTTTTTTTTTTCCACAGGTCAGTCTGGTGGTTCACTGACCATTTCCACGACTTCGCAGAAACGAGGTATGTTGCAAATCCTTTTTTTTTTTAATTTTAAAAATATTAATTAGATTGCCGGATGAAAGTTATAATGATTCAGTATTTCAATGCAGGGATCAGCTTTTCGCCTTTCCTCTAACATGGCACCGTTACATCGGTGTTCATTAAATCTTAAGCTGCTCTTTTGACATGACGTCAGAGAGTTGTGTGCGGCGCCATTTTATAACAACATTAGCACAAAAATATAAACTAAGATTTATAAGCTTAAGATAATTAATGTGTGTGCTGTATGTTCATTTTCACTTTATCATTTTTAGCCCTAGCTTCATTGCTCACTTAATATGATAGTATAAACATCTGCATTATGTACTTTCGTAACGTTTATTAGTCCTAGCTGTGTTACACACGTAATACAGTCGGACCTGTATTTAACGAAGTCGCTAAATCCCGAAAAAAAAGTTCGTTATATGGAAAATTCGTTAAATAGAGATTCACCTTTTAAAATTACTTTAAACTACAAAACAGATTTAAAATACATAAACAATAAATATTATTAAAAAAAGTAATAATTTTAATAACATAAAGCATACATTATCACATGCGTACTTAAATTTTACTAATAAAGTCTGTTAATTTTGTCTTGAGTTTTTTTTCTTTTGAAAAAGTGTTTTCGCTCGTAGCATGTCTCGGATCTTTGCAATTCACTAAAAACCCCTTCAGTATTTTCTTCAAATTGTAATCCGCATCGGATTGTTTCAAATGATTTTAGCATTTCATGATACGAAGAATGCTTTTTTTATTTCTGCATCATGATCATTTCCATTTTCATCATCTTCATCTTCATTTCAATTCATAATTGTATTGTTTTTATTTTTCACACTGTCCAAAATATCCGATTCAGTTAGTGTTTCCGAGGTCTCAACTTCAAAACTTCAAAAAAAGTGAAAGATAATCATCAATCAGCACATCATCGTTAATTTCTTCTGTTTCCTTCAGCTACATCCACATTTCTTTTATTTCCTCTAAGGGAAGTTGATAATAAAAACATTTCAAGGAGAAAAAAAAAAAATAGGATTCACGAAAAAGTTCGTTAAATAGAAAATGCACTTCATTATTTGGAGGTTATTTTACGAAGAAATTAGCAAAATGTTCTTGGTTCCAAAGAAAAGTTCGCAAAATAGAGAAATTCGCAAAATAGAGGTTCGTTAAATAGAGGTCCGACTGTATATGATAGTGTAAAAACGTTTGTTACCATTTATAAGCATTTGTAAGTGAAAATAAAGTTCCTGTTCCACTTTTTGACAAAGGTCTTGAATCATACCCCTGTTTGAGTGACCTACTATTATTCCAGAATTTTTAAGAGACTACATGATAATAATGGATAATCGATTTGTTCGTACTTCGACGCCTAGCAAGAACACCGATTGGTTCCTTTCCTACATACGACCGGGGTTCATTTCTGCGTTGCCATCAGCCTGAAGATGCTAACAACACATCTTAGTTTAGTGAAACTGGTCACTCAATCTTTTAACTGCATTTTTTTTTTATTTGTTCATGCATGTGGCTTAACGGAACTTCTAAATACATGAACACACATTAAATTGGTCTTCACGATTGTACTAAATTTAGTTGGAATCAACTAATCCTCTTGGAAACGAAACTTCTGAAGAGATGATTTCAGCCATTTGTCTGTTTCACGATGTAATTCAGTAATTCCTCATTCTAAGGAACTAAATTTCATTGTAGGAAATCTAAGACTTAAATTTGAGCGATTTTCAAGTGTTTTTAATCTACAATTTGTTTTATCTTTTAATATGTCTAAATAAATTAATTTGAGACTTCAGTGAATTGAACATTTGGTGATAGCTTAGTTTGAGAATATGATACTTGATGGCGCTATCTCACTTTTGTAGGAAAACAAAAAGTATTCGAGAGTAGGCAATGCCAACTTACATCTACGTGAAACATTTTTTCATCCAGTAGAAATTTAACGTATATGACATATTTTTGAGGCTGAAGTATTAAATAAAATTTTTGAGGCTGACGTTTTCGCCTTGGGTTCAACTGACGTCAACTAAGATTCATCAAAAGAGAGAAGAACCTCATGATTAACGCCATTATCCGAAGAAAAATATTAAATTTGAAACAGGTCGAATTTTATGTAATTCAAGTTTTTACTCTTATATATGTGTTATCTGAATTATATGTTTCTCTTTAAGATGTCGTTTTTCTCATTTTCGCCCTTCTTTTAAATCTAAGATTTCTTTTAATATACATTTACTACTCTTCGATGTATTATCTTCTTTTTTCTTTAAAAATTGTATCGTAAATTTTCTGCTTGAACGATACAATCACCTACAGACACGCGAGCTGACAGTTACTTGATGTTCCCAGAGCTTCTCCTTTATTCACTGAAAGCATTCGTCATTTTACATGACTGTCCTTCGAGTGCTTTGAGATAAATGCATCACTTCAATCACACAATATCTTTTTTTTTGTTGAGTTTCCGAAGGCCTCATTGAAGATGCACCACCGAGGTTCCACCCAACTTCTTGAATTCAATCCTTCTAATAGAACGGAAATCAAAATTACCAATTGTGATTTCAACGTAATTTTGAAAAGAAAAAAAAAACATTTATTTTTTTTTAAATTGGACTCTTTAAAATTTTCTTGCTATCAATAAAGTAACTAAACAAATGTTGGATCATGCCTTAGTGAGGACTGGATATGCATTTATAGAAGGTCCATTCTGAGGACTGGAGAAGGGAGATGAATTAATCATGTTCATAGTTGAATTGAGGCTGTAAACAAGCATATACCAAATATACAAATCTGTCTAATGTTTTCGCGTGATGTCGGTACAAATTAGATAAAGGACAAACAGCGAAGAACAAGTGAATAGTTCAGATGTTCAGTGAATTATATTTATTTTAAAATTTTTGTTTATAGGTGAGTACCACAGTCGACTTCATGTCTGGATTTATTGAAACAAGCTTTAACAGTAATTGGAAAAAAACCGAAATAAAGATCTGCACAACTAGAACTTCATAACAAAATCAAACGAATAAAATACTGATGAAAGTTCAGAAAGAGTTGATTGGTTCATGCTTGGATTAATCTTTGGATAATTTTAAAAATACAGCAGGACGTTGCTTATACGAATCACTGCCCTCCTTATTCCTTCTTTTTTTTTATGGTATGATACGCACCGAAGTGCGAGCTTCGTAGCGAAGCATCTGTGTTCCCGGGAGCGCTACTGTTCCCAATACGGCGAACCCCTAGCAGACTCCCGAGAATTTCTAGGGAAAGATACTGAGATGGTTTCCCGTTGCCTTCCTCAGGACGCCATTATGGAATGACGTCAGACCCGAAGAGAAAGTGAAGATGAGGCTGACAAACACAGGAAAGGAAATATAGTTTGGTCCTGAAGGAGGAGTGAGACATGATACTGTATAGGTCCTTTTTTTGAGGGATTTCCTCACTCCGGGATGAGATATTATCTCGATATTTCGGCCCGGTGCCTCGGAACTTCGTCGGGAGATGTATAAATGTCAATCATATAAATGGGAGCGTCCTCATAGATAATGCGATGAGAATGAATAGATGACTTATCCGAGAAACTAACGACGGAAATTGTTAGTTCTCCGCTCACCTTTATGTGATTGACATTTATACTTCTCCAGAAGAAGGCCCGAGGCACCGGGCCGAAATATCGAGATAATATCTCATCCCGGAGTTATGAAATCCCTCAAGAAAAGGACCTATACAGTAGGAAAGGAAATTTGAAACATCCATGCTCTCGACCGGGATTTGAACCCGGGTACGGGCCACACGTCAGACCGCCGCCTTAGACCCCACGACCACGCCGGCACGACCCTTATTCCTTACAAAACAAAATTACAGCATCAGTTAAATATATAACGTATTTAACACATCTAAGCAATGTTGACAGCGGTTTAATAATTTTGTCGGAAATTCCTGTTGCATTTTGTTACACCTTTAGTGCAGTGATTGTTACTCCTGTCCATTAAAGTACTCATTTTCAGATTACAAATTTGAAGATATCTGCAGAATTATGTAGGAATGATCGTAATTTAATCATTACAGGAGTTAAAAACCATTTCCTATAATCAATTAATTTTTTTATAATACTCCACATTTCAAAATACAATAGTACTTTTCATATTTACAATAATTTACTTGTAGGTGTAATTTCACTTTGTTTTAACTAAACTGGTATTCCACGTATGTTTGATTATCGAAACTATTTGAAACTTAATCATCTTCGTGTGAATTAGTTCGGATAATTGAGACATTATTGTATTCATCGTTTTAGAAGTCTTGCAAGACACTTCTTGTGAATCAATTTTGGTGTAGACCAATCAACACTAGCTAGCTCCAAAGTTAAAGACATAACGTATTCAACACATCTAAGCAATGTTGGCAGCGGTTTAATAATTTTGTTGGAAATTCCTGTTGCATTTTGTTACACCTGACGTAAATAAATTTAGTTCCGGAATTCAAGTTGATACATTATTAATCAATCTGCTAGTTTAAAGAGAATGAGGTTTCTAGAATTTTCTGTTCTATTTATTTTTTTCTAAAAATTGAAATATTTGTGAAAAATAAATAAAGAAATTAATTTTGTGTTTTTTTTTACTGCGTTTTATCAAGGAATCCGTGTATTTCAGATAGGTACTCTGCTTCTTCTTAAACAATTGCTATCTGTCAATTTGTCTGAATGAAAAAAGTGTCTGCTATTGGATTTTAATGAAAGTTCTTTGCGGCAGAAATTCTTTGAATTCCGAATTTGATTAAAAATCGATCAGTTAGTCTCGTCACTTCTAATGAAAACATGTTTGAATTTTGTACTTTTGAACAATTTCGTTTTTTGGGTCTGAAGCTTATATGAAGATTACATTAAAAATAACAATAAACTTATTTTTAAGTTTTGTAATATTTTTACAAAAAATAATGCAAAGTTGAAAAAGTTTCTAAATGCTGTAAAAAAATGTGTGTTTGTCCTAATTTGAATACAAATTAATGTTTGGGGACGAGTGAGAAAAGTAGATTTTTTTTTTTGAATTTGTTTATCTTGCTTTTTTGTTTTTGTTTACGTTTCATAAAAAAAATAAATCTAAATTGAAGTGAAAACTTTCATTTTTAATTTTTATTATTAGATTCAAACCCACCGGAAAACCAGTGTCTGGTTTAATGACTCGGTTTTCTTGCTTGTTTATCTTTCTAATGACGCATTACAATGGGCATTGAACTTAACTCAACGTTTTGTTTACATTTTTACTCTGGAAGTAGCAAGTTCTGAGTGCGGTTTCATCTTCATTTTGATTAAACATAAAAAACTTAGATATACCTTCAACTATTCACCGCTTGTGTAGCTTGACCATGCTTAATGTCGAGGAGACACAGCGGGGGACGTCTACCAAAATAATCCTGCTAAGATTTTAAGGCTACAAAGAAGTACCTTTAAGAAATCAGCCAGCCATTTTAGGGAGGAAATTTATGGGATAAAATTTTGAGAGATGTGAGAGTGGAAACCAAAGTACAATATTGGATAAAACAAACAGTAGTTTAAGACAGAAACCAGATTTGGGAGCAGCGAATATAATTAAATATCAGTTATAAGGTACGGCTAACCCTATTAGTATTATCCATCCAAGGTGTATACAATATGTTCTACATGTTCGTCATTATGGCGGACACACAAATTTTCTACCTTGAGATGACACGATCAGGAAAGTTTTCGTCCAGAAACTGATTGCACGGCAAAGCCGTATGGCAGGTAAGCACCTGTTCCAAGAGACAGCCGTGATTCTCGTTTGTTGTTACGGTTCGTGGCCATCCGCTGCAGTCTTTACAGTGTGTCGGCACATTACCTGTTCGTCGGAATTTTGGATGATGCCAAAAAAATCACACTGTGACTTGGAGCGTGTTTCCGAAACGTAAGCTAAAACCGCTCCTTCACATATGCAGGGCTGGGTCCGTCTTTTCATTTTAGACCTTATGAACGGTTGTAATATTCGACTAAAGAACACCTTTTCTTCTGTGCTCAGAACCATAATTGCCTCGACTAATTCAAAATCTAATACTAGTTACTGTATTGTTTCTATTTAAATACATCGTGGCGTTCGGATGCGCCCTGTTTTCGCCTGGGGATGTGGAATGTTTCACTACTGTTTGTTTTATGTCTACGTGTTAAGTTGGACCACAAAGAAGCGATCTTATCTAATTTTACAGAAATCCGTCCAACCGTTTTAAGGTGATGCTCATACAGACAAATGGATCAATGCACGATAAATGTTAAAATGGAATAGTATGGCTTTGCTGGTTCCTTTACTTACTTTACTTAATAGAGCGATTTACATTTTCACGACTTATTTCGTCTTTGGAAAGACGAAGGTTATCAAAAATTGTGGGTCTTGAAAAGTCAATTTGGATTGTTTACAGCGAAAGTGCATTTAGATCCCATCTACTTATTACCATTGTTAGTATAGGCAAATAACAAAAAAGATTGCCTCTGGATATAAAACAGAACATGGACTTTCTGATGCTTAAGCCTGTTTTACATTTACCATTTCACTCGCCATAACCTGGACATTTCACTCGCCATCACCTGGACATCACAGATGTCCAGTAATCTGTCCCAGTTAGAGTCTGGGCTATTTTCGAAGAAATGTCGAGACATCTGATGGCTGGACATTTCAAATAGCGCTCCTGGTGACGAATTGTAGAACTTGGAAGTCCAATCGATTTGTATCTATTTATTCGAAATTACCGATTACAAAAATGATTTTCACGATCGGAGGGCATCTTTTCCTTATGTTTTCGTGGATGCTTTCATAAAATGTTACATTATTAATCAAAATCATTTCAGAATTTCGGCTTGAAAATTCGAATCGACAGCGATCCGAGACCTCGCAAAGATATCGCCATTGATCGAGATTTAACGAGACTGAGCTATTTATCGAAACTGATTTATCGAAACTGAAAACAAAGAAACACAAAACGATGAAAAAAAACATGAATATTTCCTATTTTAATTAATTAAAGACATTCTTTCACCTATCCGATGCATTGACTATATGGTTTTTTTATAAATCACTACTATTTTTTTCGTAAATAAAAACGTAGGCATGATGACAATTGAGAAGTGTAAATGTTCCGTTTGATGGAAGGCGTTATGGTAAGTCTAAAGCAGTGCACTAATCACTCGCAATCTACCCTGACATGACCTCCGTTATGGCTTGCATTTATGGCGAGTGAAATAGTAAATGTAAAACGGCCTTTACTGGGAATTTGCTGTCCATGTGTACTGACACCATCTGGTGTCGAGGAAGACAACTTGTAGCCCAATCGTATTTATATCTGTTTTTCGATGTTACTATTATAATAATGACATTCACGACCAATTATCTTTTCGTCATCTTTTCCGGGGGGCTTTCAGAGAAAGCTACATTTAATTATTAAAATTCCAACTAAAAAATCTGAAGCATCAGACCCTTTGATATCCCGAAAAATTCTGGAACCATTCGAGAGTTTTCGAGAAAGTCGAAAATGAACACGAAAAATTCAAACATAAGAAAAAGAACTGAAAATTTCTAGTTTAATTCATTAAACAATATCCTGAAATATTGAATAAATGTTTTTCATAAAACAGTATCTATATTCATATGGAAAAAAAAAATCATTATTAAGGAAATTAATAATGATGCGAATTCTGTTTTCACAAATTCTCATGTATACTTATCCCGTGCTGGTGGAAATGTGTAAGGCGAAGTTTAAAGCCTCTTTTTATTGACCATCTATCGTGATATTAACATAGACATTGCTTCGTGCAATGGCAAGTGTAAAGCAATCTTAACACTAATTAAGCACGTGATGACCGTTGAAAAATCTTTCTTAAGTTTGGCTCGCCTTCTACTAATAAAAACTTTAATCATAATTACTAAAAAAAAGTAGTTTTGTTTTAAATCGGGCTTATTGGCTTCATTTACCACAAGGACTAACAACCTAAAGTGGCTAATTCAATTGCTTTATGGTTGGATAAGCACAGTTTCTTCTCATTATTCTTTCCCGTTTTATTAATCCCCGAGGAAATTTTTCGCTGATTTATGGTCTCCAATCGGTTAATTACCCATCTCATGCCACCTTGGCTTTGCCTATTTCGCTTTTTCTCGCATTCCAATCCAGCTACTGCTGCAGTTACGAAAAATTGCCGCCTGGGGCGCAGCGGTCTGATGAAGTGGAGACCAAAGGTACGGGCGACGCAGTCCCCTCTCGAAAAAAGGAAAAAAGAAATCCTAATTTATGCAGCCAATTTTGCTGAGATATGAAATGGAACAGTTCTCTCATTAAGAGCAACTAATTGCAGCAATTTAAAATATCGGACAGTGAAAAGCAATCAGTTTTCATCTTTTTTATTTCCGTTAATGTCCTTAACTGCAAACTTCATCTTAGATTAAGGAATAATAAAGAAATAGGGGAACTTCGTGTGGTTCTTGGGAGAAATGGTTAAGACGATATTATTGGCAGGATGAGTTAACCTGTAATTGAACACATTTCTTTCCTTTTTTTTTTACTTTGTGAAATTGATGTTCTCGATAATGCTACGACGAACTTATCTGAATTTAAAGTATAAAGTAAAGTTCTGTATAGGAAAAAAAGGAGCTGGGCCCTTTAATTCATTCGATAACCATCTCCACAAGAGTTATTAGTTAGGCCCGGATTTTTAGGATCTTCAAGACGTAAATATCGGATGTATTTCGGACTTATCGGACGCATTTTCTTTATCAGAAATTTGATCTGAAAGTTTCAGAATATTTTAAAACTATTATCCAACTAAAAAAAGAAAGAAAAAGTAAAAACAAAGAGACTTTAATACTGCTCCTTTAGGTATACTAGTGATAAAACACAAAAAAAGGTTGAAATATATTTCATTATACAGAGTGGCGCACATAAAACCTCCAAATAGGTTTCAAGGTATATGTTGTATTTTCGCTGTAGTATTCAACGATAATCGCATACGGATATTATTCGCCAGAGTCGTGCATGCGCTGATAAATGGTGTTTAGTATTCGTCTGCCTGCCAGTGAGTAATGGCGCATTCAATTCCACAACGCGTGTTTATTGTTTGAGGAGTATGTTCGCCCAAATTCTTTCGTGTTGATTCGGAACATGACAGTAAGAATATACCAGCAGTAATACACAGGTAACATGAACAGGAGCGATAGCATTAAATAGTGTCCATTTTCAGAATCAAAATATACCTGGAAACGTTTTGGGGCTGATTTTGTTTGCTACCCTGTATAATTATACTATTGGTTGAAACAAGCGCTACACTTAAAAAAACTCAATTTATATACCCAATTACTTTAACGAATGCAGACATAGTTACAGCAACTTAAAATGGAAATTAAGATAAGAAAAAAAAATGTGATATGATAATTAAGGCTCGGATTATTATATTTATTATTAAATGAATTTAAATTACATTTAAATTTAAAGGTTGAATTGTTACGGATTATTGAATGCTTCTCGAATATTCCCTAGCCTTTGAAAAAAAAAGGTTTAAACAAATTTGTTTTAGGAAGAAAAATTAATAATCGTATTAAAAGATTATGTTTAGTTGAAATAGAGAAAAAAAAAAAAAGCTCTTTTATCAATATTTAATATGCTATTTCGCAACGTTAAGCTAAGGTGAATTCCCTTACGAAATGACAGTGCGGAAAATGAATATTGAATTACCGCAAGTTACAAAATAAACTTTGTTATTTTTGCGAAAAATCTGCTGAGATATGTATGCTGTTTTTTGTTTTGTTTTTATTTTTCACATTTTTATATTTTGTTTTGCAGTTTTATAGCCTACTTTCCAATAGGAAATGTGTGTGTGTGAGATCCCGGCAATAACTTTTAAATTGCTGGATGGATCTGCTTGTAAGTTGGTATGCACATTTGAGGCCTAAGGACGAATACCTAATTTTTAATATTTGAAATCTTTTCCCAAATGAGATTTAACTAGCCTGAGAGGGCTATAAAAATTAAAGAAAAGCATTGGAATCTAAACAACAGATTTTTCATCCTATTTCTTTTAATCTCTCATTGTCTTAAATAGCGGATATTAAAACGTAGGCAATTCATTACACAGATTGATGCGATTAAAATTAATCCGGTTTAACAATTGAAGTAATTGATGCGAGTTTATTTAGTTTTTATTTCAGAAAATGGAAAATTTATAACTATTAAATTTAGTAAATATTAAAATTTGAACATACTTTTATTTTGTGGTTGTTTTCATCAAAAAAGTATATTTTAAAGTCTAATTTCCTTAGGTCTTGGAACTTCTTGTTCCTTACTGCTGCATTTATTTATATAGTAATATTATATATTTATATAGTTAATAATACATTATTATCTACTAATAATATTTAGAACGTACCGTATATTTTGTAAGTAATAGACTTCAATAGAAGCAATCAACGTAATCGTGCTTGTATAACTTAAATCCAAACCTCTTCTTTATGTCTTTTCTTCTCATCATATTATAAGATCCAAAACATCTTCAACCCATAAATATATAAAAACATAATATTTACTTGCAAATTTTTGGAAAGAGTTCTTCTTTCCTTTGTCAAGCTTCAAATAATATAAACAATTTACAGATGCTAATTTCCATGCCATTATTACACATCCTGGCCATTGTGTAATATGGCATGGTAATTAGCATCTATAAATTGTTTATATTATTTGAATTGACAAAGGAAAGAAGAACTCTTTCCGAAAATTCGCAAATAACTATATATTTATTTATATATTTGGTGTTGAAGATGTAAATGTGCTTACTTAAAAGAACAACTTAGCATTGTTTGTTACACTTTACAAAATTTAATTGTGAAAGCAGACTAAAAACGTGATCAGTTTTACAAAACAATGTCTGTTATGTAAATTAGTCAAGGCTGACAAAGGGTCATCGTTGTTTCATGAGATACAAGATGGTCCCAGATGGCACCGCCTCTTATTAAAAGAAAAAGTTTTTTTGCATTTCAACTAAAAGGCCTATTTCATTAGCTTGCTCCCTTTTAGATTTCCTGATTGCGTTCCTGGAAAGAAATCTGGTTCCATTTTTACAAATGGTTAGAAAAATCCTAGTTCGAATTTGAAGAGAATGCCCCAGGGTGAAATGTATAATGATTAGCATACAAGTTTTTGTTTATCGGTGAATATTTTCAAAAGTGTATTGTTTTGTATATATTGGTGTGTATACCTTTTAATAATGTTTAAAAAAAATTATTTTTGGGACATTTAATTGTCCGAATATTGAACCACTACTTCAACAAAATTATATGTTGCTCCTAATTGTCTGTTTTTTCAATTAATCGTAAGATCTATATAAGGTACTGTGCTTTCATTGTACAAGTGGAAATAACTGTTTTTAGTATGCTTCTGAAATACATACTGTAGTATTCAGTAAATAAATATGTAAACAAAAATGGGTGAGACCATATTGTTTACCAAGTGACATCCTGGAACAGCTGTTTCAAGCTCTTTGGCGATTATCAGCCAGGAGTAGTCACCAGTAAACAACGAGATCTCCGTACTGAGGCTAACAAGAAATACGCTATTAGCCTCAGTACAGAGACCTCATTGTTTACTGGTGGTGACTGCTCCTGGCTGGTGATCGCCAAAGAGCGTGAAACAGCTGTTCCAGGATGTCACTTGATAAACAATTTGGTCTCCCCGTTGTTGTTTATTAATAATTCAGTACGAAGATTGAAAACATTTTAATGCTTTTAAAAAAATTCATTGAGTCCGGCTCACTGCTGGCACATACATTTTCTCACTAATTTTTCATTAGTGAGTTTATTGTTCATTTTTTCTTTTGAAGCACCACTGCGCTTCCGAAATAAATTTTACTATGGAATAAAGAATTGGATGTTGAAGTAAATAATTCTATAGATTTTCAAAAGATTGGAAATTAAAGTATCTGCTTATATATATACTAAATCAGCGGTTCCCAACCTTTTTCAGCTGGCGACCCACCTTTCCTTATCGTTTTTCAGCTGGCGACCCACCTCTCCTTATCGGAATACCTCCACATATATAGGAATAGAAGAATATAGAATAAAACCATATTTGTATCGTATCCTTTCCTTATATATGATCGATTTTCGATTTTTCTGATCTTTTCTGATGGTTTATTCGATGGTTTCTGATAGTTTTAGGATCACCCACCGGTAACCCTTCGGCGACCCACCAGTTGGGAACCACTGTACTAAATGAATCTCGGAGAGAAAGTTTAGAGAGGTTTTGTAATCCAATAATCTCTACAACGCCAGATAACATTCGATCAGTAAGTTGCTAATTAGAGAAAATGCAAGTTTGCAACATCGTTTAATAGCAACACAAGAATACAGTGTCCCTTGGAGTTATTTGTAGTGATTCAAATTGAAACGAAATGATTAAATATATCATTGAAGTAAAAATATCCCAAGGCTACAAGTCTCGTAGAGAAGTTGTTTGTTCTTACTACAATGTAAATTGGTTTTCCAAACACTATTGCATCAATCTAAGTTAACTATAATTTGTTCTGCTTTCATACATCATTTGCAGACATTAAAGTTAATCATCTGTCTCTTATGAAAGTCTCGATAGAACCTCATTACCTTCTGGCAAGTTTAAAATGTCAATATCTCCAATATTGAGACATTAACTTGATAAAATAGGAGAAACAGTAAAAAAAGACCCCGAAAATTCCCAAATTATGTTGGTAATATACTTTTTAACTTATTATCTAAAGAAAGAAAGACTGAGAAAGAAAAGCGTTACATTAAAAACAATATAAGTTTATTTCTCTGCTTGTCCTTATTGAAAGAATAGAATATAAAAACAAAAAGAAACAGTAGAATTATTACTTAAATTTTAGTTCTATGACTTTATTTTTCTTTTTATTTTTTGTGCCAACGTAATTGTGATAACACATTGATTTTTTTTGGTAATTTGAAAGATTTTTAATTATTTTTTCGTTTTGAAAACGTATTAAAGCATTTTTAATACAAGATGCACTTATTTAGTGCATTATATATTCTTACGCCAAAAATTTGTGCATGTAAGGCAAATGTGTATATTTTGTATCGGGAAAGTTTCACACAGCATTCAAAGTTTCTGGTGGAGAAAACCAAGGTATCAAAGATCCTTTGATATTACCTTTATTATTATTACCTTTATTATTATTATCCTGTGTTATTACCTTTGCCAATTGGAGGAAGAGGAAATTTCTTAATTGTAACTATATTTCACTTTCTACTATTATTTATGCCTTTATGGAGGAAAAACTGCCTTACTCCAAAAACATAATCAATAATTTAAATTTGAAAAAGTGTACCTTAATTGTTGCATAACATGCATTTGCTTCGACATTGAATTACTTTAAAATTTTAAGCAGCAAGTGACTTACACCACTTTAAGGGTCACCTGCATAGTTAACGTATTAAATGAAATTTTCATTAAAGTAAATACAGTGACATCTTACATAATTATAAATTTATTCTACAATTTATCGTAAGGGTTTTACGTTTCTTTAACAATAATTTTGAATCTTGATTGCAGTTCGTTTGACTTTAATGAAGTCCTGAAGTTAAACATTTAAATTTTTCTTGCGCATTAATATCGTCCCTCTTTTACCTTAAATAGGCAAGGCAAGGTAGTTCTCTTCTTATAGTGATAGAGGTGTAAGCTCCGACATTTCTATGGACTATACGACACCCGACGAACAGTCGAACATTCGCTTTTCTGCTAACTTTGGGAAAGAAACTAGCTTCCTACTTTTGATAGGGCTGGGTGAACCCTAAGGCCTATCTGGAGAAGAAATAATCTGTGAAAAAAAAGCACTGATATCCACATTGAATCCTGCTCTTCCAGCTTGCAGAATAGGTCGTGTATCACTGAGATACCCGACCACACACAAATTATCACAGCAATACAATTTGTCAAAAAATAACAATGGATGAGACCAAATTATTCATAAGTGACATCCTGGAACAGCAGTTTCACGCTCGTTGGCGATCACATGGATTTTCTCACTCGTTTTTTCATTGGTGAGATTTCATTGTGTAATTTATTCCTTGAGGCACCACTGCGCTTCCGATATATTACACAATTTGTGATTGGAACTTTTTGTTTTAATTATCACAATATATTTGACTTCTCTAATTACTCTAGTTTTTTATTATTACTTCAAGACGTTTTTTGCATTTCTTAAAGTACCATTTTTTTCACAACCTACAAAAAAAACGAAAAAAGAAACGAAAATCTTTTGCTGAGGGCTATCTGTGGCGATCATTAAGGACAGTGGGATGTTTCTTTTTTTATATGTATAGGAAACCTCCTGAGGCAATTGCTGAGGCAAAAATGAGCTGTAGAAAAAAATGAATACTGCTGTGCGCATAGTACGGAACCCATCGTACATTCGCCCAAAATGAGATAATTTCGATGCAGCTTCTGGTTAATTAGTATCAGCACAAAAGAGAACTGTCGCGATGGTAGAACTGCTCTCCTCCACGTCTAATTCGCCTCGGGTAGTGAAGTCGGGATTATAAAGAAGATCTCAGTTCCAGGATAAGATTCTTTATTTCCTCTGAACTCATTTGAGCTTTTTGCTTTGGTGAACTGAATTGTGATCGTCTCAGCAAAATTAACCGGAAAATTTCGTATTCATACTTCTTCAAAATTTTAAGGAACTTTCGCTATCTTTTTAAAAACAATTATTAAAATTTAAGCCTTTGAAGTTTTTTTGAATTGCTTTAATGTAGGTAAGATTTACATTTTATAAAAAACAAAATAAAACTATTAGACTATAAATTTTATCAGAATTAAGACTTGAACCAAATTTGATTTTAATTTAATTTTGATAAAATCTAAAGTCATCATCCATTATTTTTAATAAATTTGATATAGAAAATGATATTTTATTTTTATTCAACATCAATGAGAGATTAAATGAAAGCTTTAGAGCTTATAAAAATAAAAAATAAAAAAAACCTCTGATTGGGCCGACCATTTCATTGATAAGGGACATAATTCGGACCTTATTGTTAAAATAGAGTATAAAATTGCTAATGAAAAATAAAGGTTAATGATAGAATCTTGTTTCATTAACTCAGAAGATTGTATTAATAAAGAAAAAAATCCTTAAAATGAGTAATATATCATTCGGATATGGAAAGAAATTATGTTAAAAGAAAACTTTTTGAAAAGCTGATAATTCAAGAATTGAAACAATTAATTGATGCTCTTTTATGTAGGATGTTTTTGTATGATATTTAAATATTGTTAATAAGTCTGTTTGTTTAAATTTTTGGTTCGTTTTGTAATCCAAACGAAAATTTGAGGAAGAGGAAGAAATTCCATACTCTTTCTTGTCACCTGAAAAAGTCTTTCGCATAGAATGAGAAAATATTGTGAAAATTATTTTATACAAGGAATGTACATCTGTAAAAATAAAGTATAAAATTATATTTTAGTTTAGAGATACTCAAGGCGTAATAAATACTTTTTTTTTAAAATATAACTAAACATTTAGTCTTATATCATCCACAAAATTAGAATATTTGTTTCGGGTTCTGCAAGTAAAAAAGTGATTAGGAAGATCAGTAATAGTTAACTTTTTTTATGATAAACAATTTTTTGAGTTATCGTGAAATCTAAATAAAACTATATTCTTTGATCGCTTCGATATTGTGACCATCAAAATGAACTGTAAAGCATCTAAAATTTTTTTTGCAGATGTCCTGAAAATCTTTGGTATTAGAGAAAATATAAAAATATAAATATAAAAATTGTAAAATATGGTGGATCGAATACGATATGATTGCAGGAAATTTTGCAATGATACTACCAGACTAAAATAGTTGTCGCATAATACAAACAAATCTGCAAACAAAAAGCTAACCAATCTTTTGATTCCACGTTCAGAAGTAATTGGATCAATCCACA
Organism: Thereuonema tuberculata; assembly: GCA_023159025.1. Taxonomy (NCBI): domain Eukaryota; kingdom Metazoa; phylum Arthropoda; class Chilopoda; order Scutigeromorpha; family Scutigeridae; genus Thereuonema; species Thereuonema tuberculata. The sequence goes on along the minus strand of JAFIDM010000004.1, from coordinate 39,051,940 downwards.
TGAACCATTACACGAATCAGCCGTTCGTTAAGGTGATAAAAATTAATAAATAGTTTAATAAATAATTAATGCCTTTATCGGTTTTAAATAATTAATGTCTTTAAGATATTTAACAATTGCTTTTTTTTCATTCCATCAAGCTTAACAAGATAAGTAACCAAGCGAATTCTAGGAAAAAAAAAACTGTATTAGCTTTTTACTTCACATTTCCATTTTCTGCT
>JAFIDM010000004.1:39012691-39026719 GCA_023159025.1 Thereuonema tuberculata | reverse complement strand
CTGCTAAAAATTGAAACTTTAAATTTCAAGGTTCCTTTCAGAATTGGGTTAAACGTTTTTGCAGGGTTTGACAAGAGCAGAAAGGGACATGTCTTCCGATCTCGATGAAATTTGAAATCAACGGGGTTTTCGGATTACAAAATAAGAACATAACATTCATTTTTACCAACTGGGAAAGGTTCGAATTGATCTCACAATTACAATTTTCTCCTTCTCCACAAAAGGACAATTCCATTTTTTATCCGCGCGAAGCACGGATATTTTGCAAGTGTGTACATAATTGTGGTGGGCCCGGTAGCCGAGTGGGTTAGGGCGCCTGGATGCGGGTTGGAGGTTGGGGGTTCGGTTCCCGGCCTCGGCGGAGTGCGGGAAATTTTCCACGCTCCTTTCTCCTCCAAACGGGTCCTAGGGTCTACCCAGCCCTCTCTAGAATGGGTACCGGGTTTCTTTCCCGGGGTTATAGGCGGGCGGGCGTCTTGGCTGACTCCCCGACCTCAATTCGTCCCGTTAGGTCGTGAATGCTGGAGCCTACCCTCCAGCCACCCCATAGGCCTTTGTAGGCCTGTAAGTGGGATACTTTAACTAACTTTTTTTTTATATATATATTGTAAGGGTACCAGGGGTCGATTAGTATTTTGGGTGTGTTTGATTAGTTGTTGGGCGACAACCGAAAGTCCGTTCGGTAAAATCCTCCTCTACCCCCTCCAAGGTCGCTACATGCCGGGTTAACTAGCTTCAGTCCATTCGGGATGTGGGGGAGCCACACTTCACGTTCCCGGGTAAGAGGCAAAACACACTCACAGCGCAGGTTTAACTCAACAATTTTATTTGTCACTATAAAATAATATATCACTTAATTTGAAGGTAACAATTACCGTCGAAGCTATGGCTTATAACTTCCTGAGTCATGAGGTTAAATCACCAACGCACTGAATAACTAAAAACTCGCACTGCTAAAACTAAACTCCCTTCGCTTAATTGAATTCTCCTTTAACGGGTAGTGTTGCACTAAAGGAATTGCATAGCACTGATAAATTGCGTAGCACTGAACAAACTGAGTAACACTGAATAAATTGCGTAGCACTGATAAATTGCGTAGCACTAATAATTTGCGTAGCACTAACAAATTTCGTAGCACTAAATAAACTGCGTAGCACTAAATAAACTGCGTAGCACTAAATAAATTTCGTAGCGCTAAATAAACTGAGTAGCACTAAATAAATTGCGTAGCACTTACTTTGTTAATAACACTGAATTTGCAAAGTTTACTTTTGCAAATTAGTTGCGATAATTTCACTCACAAATATTCAATGGGAATTTTAGGCTATCCACGGTGCCTGTCTAGCTAAAATAACTGAGTTTTAACACACCCTATTCTGACAAAGCGTATCGGCATGACTTCGGCTGCCGAGAACAGAGATGCGGCTGCAAGCTATCGCAAAACGGAGATCGATGAGTAAAATGCATAGTATCCGCAGGTCAACGAAGCAAGAGCATTGTATCCACAGGTCGGCGAAGCAAGAGAGCGCTCTCCCTGGAACATGCGGTTAAATAACCTCGACCGTGCCGCCAGTGTGACGTCAGAATTCCCCCGTCCACTGAGGCAACAGAACAGCTTATCTGCCCAAATAAGGGAGATTACATCATGATTACATCATGTGAGGTGATAATGATAATTATCCAATGGAAAGACAATGCATTTAACAATTCCAAGTATGGAATGATGATCTCATGGAAATTCTGAGAACAGAAATTCCCAAACTAAAAACTAAATTCAGCTAATTTGAAGCAAAGAGAAAATTAAATTTAAATTCCTTAACTAAATGTAACTTAAGCTAAGTTAAGATTATTCAATTGCCTAAAATACTTAAATTCCTACCATTAAATCCTAATATAAGCTAAATTAAAGATTTCACTCCTAAAATCCTAAGCTAAGCTAAATTAAAGATTTGAATAAAAATAAAAAAAAAAATAAAAAAAGTAAAATAACTGACAATAGCTAAAACTGTGACTAACGAAGTCTTTCGCCATTAGCCTTTACAAAACAATTATTTTGAAATTATTTTTCTTAACTGACATCTCTTTTATCTTTACAATAATAATAATAATATTAAATTCTATTACAGTCGGACCTCTATTTAACGAACCTCTATTTTGCGAATTTCTCTATTTTGCGAACTTTTCTTTGGAACCAAGAACATTTTGCTAATTTCTTAGTAAAATAACCTCCAATTAGCGAAGTGCATTTTCTATTTAACGAACTTTTTCGTGGTATCTATTTTTTTTTCTCCTTGAAATGTTTTTATTATTAATATTTCCTTAGAGGAAATGAAAGAAATGTGGATACAGCTGAGGGAAAAAGAAGAAATGAACGATGATGTGCTGATTGATGATTATCTTTCACTTGATTTTGAACTTGAGACCTCGGAAACACTAACTGAATCGGATATTTTGGACAGTGTGAAAAATAAAAACAATACACCTATCAATTGCGATGAAGATGATAAAAATGGAAATGATCATGATGCAGAAATCAAAAAACCTTCGTATGATGAAATGCTAAAATCATTTGAAACAATCCGACGCGGATTACAATTTGAAGAAAATACGACTGTAGGGGTTTTTGGTGCATTCAAAGATGCGAGACGTACTACGAGCGAAAACACTTTAACAAAAAAAAAAAAAAAAAAAAAAAAAACTCAAGACAAAATTTACAGACAAAATTTAAGTACGCATGGGATAATGTATGCTTTATGTCACTAAATTATTACTTTTTTAATAATATTTATTGTTTATATATTTTAAATCTGTTTTATGTAGTTTAAAGTAATTTTAAAAGGTGAATCTCTATTTAACGAATTTTCCATTTAACGAACTTTTTTTCGGGATTTAGCGACTTCGTTAAATAGAGGTCCGACTGTATTTTAAATTACAATAAATCGACATATGAGTATTGTCACAATATATATATATATATGTGTGTGTGTGTGTGTGTGTGTGTGTGTGTGAGAGCCCAAGCAGGAAGTCGGAGCCTTATGAATGATACCTCCTTAGACTCCCCATGGCCTGGAAGTTCGGAAAAAATCGGACTTTCGGTTTAAGGTGCTCGAGAACCGGGCCAAGAAAGTAGTGAAAATTGGACAAATTATAAATAAAATCTATCTATACTGAAGTGATTGTTCTGAGAACTTGTTTAAAACCCTCGATCCAATGACCATTGACCATTTGTTGAGAGTGATCGGAATAGTGCTAAATGATGTAAATTCTACGGGATTGCTGCATTTAGGGTTTACTACAAAACAAATACAAACAATCATTTATCTCAAAATATACATGTCTTCCATTCGTATTGCTCGATATATATATATATATATATAAACATCTAGAGAAAAAAATATAATTTTTTTCTTTAAGTTTATGCTACATACAAAACAAATTTAAAGGAAAACAATTCGAGTCATGGTTATCCACAACATATAACTACTCAAAACAACATTACTACTCTAATTTCGATTATTTAAATAAGATTAGTTATATATTAGTGTGAAGGAATTAGGTCATTTATGATTATTCAAGAATAAAAAAAAGTGTTTATTTATTTATTTATTTGATAACTCATGTGGCTAATATAAATGGCCTTAAAGCTTTAGTTGTAAGCCTTTTTTTCCCAAGAATTTTGATTTAAAGGTCAAATAAAGCTTGAATTCAAAGGATTTCATTTGTGGAAATTTTTTCTTAAATCAAGATATTTTCGGCTGCTACGATGACTTGAAGAATGCTTAGGAATTTCGGTGGAATCTTGTAGTTCATGGTTGACCTGCCTGGTTCAGTGTCTTCCTTTCTTCCTATAAAGAAGAGGAAAAATAATGTTAAAATATGAAGGATATCCGAGCTGCTTCATAGCCGACGAAGAATCGTAAATACAGAGGTTTCCTCACCCTTTCCAAGATTTGGGCTAAGAGAGAAGAAGAAGTCAGTGCGGGATCTGTTTCAGCTTCTGACGCAATCCCCTGATTTGCGCTTTGCAACCTTCGGATTTTCAAATTTATTCTTGGCGGGATGAAATCTCCGAATCCCTTCCTCTGAACACTAACGATAAAGAAAAAAAAAATCCTGGACTTAAAAAAAAAAAACAACAACTAGAGACGTTGCAAGAGGAAAAGCACGTAAATAAGGCGTAGGTGTGCGAAAGGAAAAAAAAATGCACTCTTTACTTCTTTTCCCTCTCTAAAAGACGGCGCATTACGATGTAGTTACAGCTCACCGAAGAGAGCTAAGATAAAGAGGCTTTTTTTTTTTTCTTTTCTACCCGGTTTCCCTCTCTTATTCTCACCTTCTCGAGACAAAAAGAAGGAGATCTTTCTCCAGTCCACGTAGCGAAGGATTTCGGTGTTTGCTAAAGACTGCGAATCAAAAACACAGTCCGGGCGAAGAAGATTTTACAAAGTATGATTGATACCGACACATTTCCCAACCCTGCTATCTATAATCCTCCTCTTTCTCGACTTGCATGCTCTTTGGACAACCTCTGCCCACTTCTCCCCTAATTCACACCTCAAACTCTAACTGCAAGATAAAAAAAAGAAAAGAAATCAAGATATAAATCGTCCTTGTGTTTGCTCGGAGTCGTTCGTTTCTTAGGTTTCATATATATTTCCTTCTTTTTGTTTAAGATTCTCCCGAAGAAAAAGCACTGCTCTTCTTTCTTTTTTTCTTTCTTCCTTCTTTTTTTTGCACAACGAAGCCAAGAGGAAGAAAAACTCCGTAAAAAACAGAGGAAAAATATATCGTGTCTTTCCATATTTCATCGTCTTGAGCCTTTCGTCTGGCAAAACGCTTCAGAATAGCAGTGGAGGGTTTTATTTTTATTTTTTTTTCTTCTGGAAAATTCTGTAGGTTTTCGGTGAGTTCGATGTTAACAGAATAACAAAATTATCACGAACGAAACGAAAAAAAAATAAACGGATGAAAGACGAGATTTAGTTGGAGAATAATGTACAAAACTATACACTTTGATTTACAGTGTTCAAATATCCTTACTTTCTCTATAAACAATACTTTATCAAAAATAAATTGCTTTCTAAAATTTTCTTTTTCTCTACAAATATGGAAATATTTTCAAATCTGTAGTCCTTTCGGCTCTTTCTATCTTTTAGATTTTAGAGTGGAGGGGCAGATGGAACAATTCTTTATTCAAGACATTAACAATTTATTATTCAAGGCATTAACAATTCTTTATTCAAGACATTTTCTTTGTAGATCTATTGCACAGCTCTTCAGTTAGTTTTCAGCTACATTTCTTTGCTTTTTTATGCTTTTTTGAGGGGTGAGATTATTGGAATTTTTCGTTTACGGACCTTTGGTAAGACGTTTATGGACAGGATAATACAATCGTCTTGAATGAACTTTCTCTATGTTTTTGTCCAAATGAATTTCTCTACCCAATTTTCGAAGAGTTTTTTTTATCAAATTTCTAGTTTATGTAATACTAATATCCTGAATACTATAGGATTGGATGTTATTAATGTGAATATTAATCAAATCTTGATATCCCTGTATCTAGAACAACTACATTGTTATCCTTATCAGATTGGATTACAATAATATTGTCATTCCTTTTTAACTCTTTTTACTGCTTCTTTTAGCTTTTCGGGCTCCACATCGATTCCAACGTTTTTAACTCTTTAAGCCTTTGTAAGGGGAAAGGTTGGAATCGGATGCGTTTTGATTGTTGAATGCGCCAATAAACCAATCTGACTTCGAATATCATTCTTCTTCGATTTTAAGCTTCTTTTTAAGGCTGTCTCAGCAATGGCTATAATATCCTCTGTTTTTTTTTCTGATAATATAAAACATTAAATTTTAGCCCTTTTTTTAAAACCTGAGTCTCCATGAAATTCAAATCATGGCTGGATTCGTTAATAACCGATGAATTGCTTCCAAAGCCACATCCCCATTTTTCAATAGAAAGACCAACTAACTTTTTTTATATGCCTATCGTTTACTTGCTTAAATTGGACGAATTCTTTTTGTTATCCCAATCTTACAACAATAATGTAATCATTATTCTGCATAACATTTAATAGTTGATTTGATACTTCCGTTAGTTTGTTAATTAAAAAATTTCATTTTTCTAAGGAATTCAACTATCCTAATATTAAGATATTCTATTTGGATTTTTTTAACGTACTTAATGACTTTATAGTGTGAACCATAAAGAATATTTATATTTGGAGGGTTCAGAAGCCAATCAGTGTAAGTCAATAAACCAAAAAATGAAATAGGTTTTTAAAATTATGTACCAAAAACTAACAACGTTTGTAAACTTGAAGAATAAATTTCTTATTGAAAGATAACACTTGAAGGAGTGATTTGGGCACTTTGTCAACCGAAAGTATAAACATTAGAGTATGACTTAAAGAAAAAATTTCAATTTAAAAAAAAATGACTTATATTGATTGGCTTTTGAAACCTCCATTTAATGGTTTAGGTATTAAATTATTGCGAATGCAGTACTCATGAAATAAAATAGCCCTTTAACGGCAGCTATTTTCTTATTTATATTAAAAAAGTAACAACTAATTTGTTAATTTAACCTGTCAAGGAATTTATTTTGTGTTGAAAAGGGGTGTTGCCCGCGTAGGGACCCGAAAGGCTCCACGTTTTTTAAGCATTTTTTAAAACATTTTCACATGTGATCGTAAGTGTGTTTTTATCTTTTTATCAAATTTATTTTAACACATGTTAAAACTCTTTTAAAAACCTTACATTTCTAAAATACTAGTTTCAATTTTTTAGGTAAAGTAGTTTCTGAGTTTATCTTGTTTACAAATGAAGCCAGTGCGTATTTTAATTACACATAAAAACATTTTTGCTGAAATCACATTTCTTCTAGGAATTATTACGGATATTAACAAATTGTAGATCAAGTCTATATTTATGCGTGGTTCACAAGATCAAGGGATGAAGGGATTATCTAGCATCGTGGCGATTAAGACTGTTCCTGGAATGGAGGTATCACCTGATTGGTCCTCAGCACAGGCGGACCGAGGAGAGATTGGTTTTTGGCTCTGGGAATCCAAAGCTCTTTTGTATATATATATATATATATATATATATATATATATTACCTCTGTTGCTGTAAATAAAGTTAGTTACTAAAGTCAGTAGCTACCTGTTAACCTGTTTCTGTCCAACGTTATTTTAACCTGCGTAACAATTTCCTAAACAGAAATAATTTTGTATCAATAAATGTAATTTGAGAAAATAAATATTAAAAAGAATTAGATTAAAAATATACGATAAGACAAAAATTTATTATTAATTGACAGAATGAATTTAAAACAGATGATAAATGTGGAATTAAAAGCTGTATCTCTTCTGTCTCTTACTACAATATTAAGCTGGGAATATTGATTGATTTATTTGTAAGAAATAACAAACAATATGGAAGGTAATTTTTCAAATTTCTTAAATTTTATTAATTTTATCTTCTAAAATGTATAAGTAATTTATAAAGGAATAGCACTAAATTGTTAGCTTTCTTTATCTCCAACGAAAGCCATCTAAAGTCTGCTGAATCAGTTAAGTCCCAATGTTTATTCACCGTGTTTATTCATGTAATTCCTCTTCCATTTCCCTCTGTCTTTCTTCCTTAAAATTTCATAAAGAAATGAAATGCGTTGAATATCGTCTTAAATTCAAGGATAGAAAAAAAAATTGGTTTTATTTCTGAAGAATTAGGTAAAATGAATTCTTTATTCGACGACATATTTTTTCCTCTTTACAAAATTGTATGAATAATTTCTGTTTCAAAAAACATCTTGATTATTTTGATGATAGTTAATATAATAAGCTTGTAATAACTTTACTGATGGCCTGATAATTTGGAGATTTGCTTGTTTGATTTTAATCCGTTAGTTGTATTTCGGTAATATTAGCAGAACTTGTTGTCGAAGTTCCGATTTTTCAGTAAACGATTATTTAGGATGAATCACAATAAAATAGCAAATAAAATTATGCTCCATCCTACGAAGACGAAATCTGTTATCACCACCTCAATACCGCATCATTCTGTGGACATGACGCTCACCAGGTATTATACTATTAATTTGTTCCCTTTCCCATCAAATATTCACCACCAACCCACTTACTAAAATCTCTACAAACATGTCAAACTCGTTTACTTTTGCTCTCGAATTGGCTAAAGTTGATCGCGAAATTGCATGGTAAAAAAAAGGACATTGCTGTAACATTCGCGGGGCCTGAAATGACTTTTATTTGCTTATCTCGCTTGTAAAAATTAAAAATTAGAAAAATAATGGAAAAAAAACAAAAACGGAGTTTGAAGTCGCTTTGAGGCTTATACAGACTTTTGGGAACATAGAAAAAAAATAGACTAGAAAATTTGAATTTGTTGTCTTAAAGAGGGAAATTACGTGATAGGGGAAAAGATATCCTCTGTTTAGTTGTCTTTATAAACATTACACGTAGTTGAGAGCAGAATTCTTAGCTTTTTTTTTTTTAAAACAAATTAAGTAATATATGGAATTTAACATTTTTGATTATGTAACTAAAAGAGAACATAATTTCTTTTAAATATAACGAAGAAAGATTTTCTAAACTGTTTTTCACTAATAAATTTCCTAAAATAAGCGCGCACTTATTAGAACCGGACCCTTCGTAAAGCGTCCTAATGCATGGCATCGCAACGCATAACAAAAGTCTTATCCTTATGTACACTCTGCAAGTTTGTATACATTAACATGACGAGGGTTACTTGGAAGTGGCTTAATAGAACTGTATGTTTATGAACAAACTATTAATCCAATTGTATGCTGTTCCTATTGTAAGTGCACATTTTAAAAGCACTGAATGATCCCTTTTGCAGAATCCAGAATGGTTCAAGATATCAATGCGACGTGGGTCGGTGCCTCACGCACTTATTGATCCCATTTCTGGTAACATTATTAACAGACTTCCTACGCGACGGATAGAGTAACTATTGTCGTTCCATACCAATAACTGCCTGAACTAGCAGTGAATTTACTCTATTATGCACCAGCAACTGAAAGGAAACAGTTAGTGCATAACTGTATAGAACTTTTAAATATAAATATTGGTTTTGGGTTGTTAGCATTCTTGTTTGCAAGAAAAACTTTAGAAAAAGAATTTCATGACTGAGTCTTTTAGATAGCAGTCCAGAATTTCATATTTAAGGTATATGTCTACTATAAATAGATTACTAGATAGATTTACATATTGATCTACTGTCTTTTGATTTTTATCAAGAAAAATATAAAAAGCTAATAGAAATGCTTCACTGATTGTATTAAAAATCATATCAAACGACAGATAATTATAATTGTAATTTAAGTATTTAGGGGAAATAAAAACAGGAAAATATGTAGAAGTCATTTTAGGAAATACAGTGTAATATTCCTAAAAGGAATGAAGCCGTAGGTCTTTCCTTGTTATATCTGGCATGAAATAAATTTCCCAAAGGTATTACTGCTTCATATTGAATTAAAATCTTAAATTCTTCTACTTATTGGATGGGGCCTTGTTTCTTAATGTATGTTTCCTTCCAAGTTCTTGTTGTACGGAGGCGTTCCATACAGGTGTTAATAAAGCCGAATCTTCTCCTGATTCTCATCCTTTTCTTGTGAGCTGTACCAACAAAACAACCCTGATCTTATTACGGATCAAAGAAAAGATGTCTTTATAAGGTTTTGCTAACTCCAATCATTTCCTACTCCAACTTCTTTCGCCTTACGAGGAAAATATAAGAACGTCTAAGGGAATCAGAGGAAGTGATCCAAAACCAACATTTAACTTATGGTTACTGTTATAAAAATTATAAAAACATGTAATAAATATTATTCTAGAATTAACACTATAGTTAGTAGATAATACTATTATTATCTTCAGAATAAACAGTAACATTTGAAACTTTAATGAAAGAAGTTACTGTTTTATGTTTTTAATTCAAAGCAAATAGAAATGATATATTTTAGATTTAAAATAGGATTCGCATGTTCTAAATAATGTTTAATTAACACATAGAATTCAAATTAAATGAAATTTTTACAAACATTTAAAAAAAAATGTATCAACTTGCAATTTTTTTTTTACAAAAGACATAATCATAATAAATGATCAATTCCGCTTCATTGGGGATTCGAAACGTTGTGTAATTTTAATTTTATATTTATTCGTTTACAAGTGCTTTTATGGTCAGCGTTTTATGATATTGTTTAGGCTGCACGTACAAAGATCTTTATTGTAATCATAATAACTTAAAAGATATTCTTTGGTAAATTCATAAAACACAACAGGGAACACCAAGCCATTGTATTACATCTTAGTTGAAGTCATCTTAGTTGGTCTTCTATTTATGATCAAGATGCTACAGAGACTATTTATCAGAGGAAGCTGAAATATAATGGTATATTTAGATTAATCAATACTAATAATCTTCCTTTTTACTCTACTTAGCATTAAGGAAGTGGCTCATCACATCAATCAGTCAGTCAATTGCTAGATGGATCTTCTTGATACTTAATTTGACTCGAATTTGCACTAACTTTTACATTTGAAATCCAATAATTCAATATATTTAAAGTTGAGAAATCTTTTATTTACAGAGGTGCTTTGGTAATCTTAGCATGTTTTCAGAAGTGACACACCTACATCACGTGACTTTTCCAGCCTCGACCCAGAGACCTTAAACATCCCCATTCCAAAGGGACGGTTCGCATTAAATGAATTGTAACTTAGTAGGTGTAGCCTTACTTTATCGACTAAGTCGCTTCTAGTTATACTGAAGATAGTAAGTAACTTGAAACATCCCAAGCGGCTGTGGGATCGAATCCAGATTCATAGAAGTCAGATCAGCCATCAACTTCAAAGTTGACTGGAATAAATCCTCCGTAAAAACATTAAATTTAAGAGCTAATACTGAAGTTGCAATAAGGCTTTAAACTTGTAGACAACATTGAAGTAGCTTTATAAAGAAGACACTTTGATAGTTTCTGATGCATTTAGACTATAGTTGCCAGATCCTGAAGTGTTAGGAGGTTTCTGCTTCAATCTTTACGCCATCCTTATTTTGCTCAGTCTGCCAGGAATGCCCGGGGTCGGTCTCTCTTTCGACGGAAAAATACACGTGTTTCTGTCAAAAGCTCCGTGGATCCACATGCTGCCGAGAGGGTCACTGGCTCTCCAATGAAATAGGATTTTTATCTTTGTTTGATCTTATTAACCCCTCGAGAAGAACGAGAGAAGGAGGCGAGAGCAGATAGGAGCCGGTTTACCTCTTCTACGGCCTCGATTTACCGGGGAATGAGAGCCCTGGCTGCTGCTGCAGGCGGCAATTCAGCCATAACCTTGGCTTTCCTTCCTTTTTTGCCGTTTGAAGATTGCACTTTTACTTCTTCGCTTGTGTTTGGCAAAAACAAACAAACAAACACAAACAAACTTAGTTGATTGCAATAGATTAGTCGATGAATTGGTTCTTCAAACCTACCAACATCTTTATCAACTTTTGTATTTTAAAAGTAAATACTGTTCTCTGTATTTACTTTTAAAAAAAAATTACGAGTAAAAAAATTGTGAGTAAAACTTACGAATGTCTTTATGGAGCGTTGGATGTAGGAGAAGAATGTTAAAAATGCCAAAATGATGATCTTTGTGTGTTTTCACATTTCTTTGTACACAGAACCTTTTGAAACTCACTTATTCTTAACTTCTTCTTACAAGTCGTTAACTTTTAATTTCTACGTGCAATAGTTGATTATTTTTCTTTCTTGAAATAATAAAAAAAAAAGATATGATTAAATTAATCTCATTACTCTATAAATCAGAGACCTTTGGAGATTGGAATTCTTATTAAGGAGACCACTAATCTCAACATCTGTTTCGGCCGATAATCACAGAAGCCTGTATCTCTTCTGCTATCCATCCTCGTTTGAGGATTTGGGTAGGATTCTTCAATGTTTATTTTTACCTGATGACGTCACTTCAGGTTGACGGTTTCAAAAAATAAAAACCTTTTGACAACAAAAATATTTTAAAATTGGAAACCGAGAGAATGAAGAATAAAAAACAATAAATCAATTTACTACTTCTCATAGTAGTTCTTTTTTTCCTGACTTCTGCGGACCCTTAGTGTACCATTAAGAAAGCCACGGATCGATAAGACATCTCTGCATTTTATGAATTTTAAATTCCCGTACGAAACATATCTATAATTTTATTGATAGACTATATTGTATGTCAGGTGGCACAATCTGAAAAGTAAAATGGTTCAGTTCTTGCTAATCATCATTTATTGTTGAATATCTTGAAACTTGCGTTATTTGTATCATTTACATGGTTATTGTACTCACTTTGGATCCTACTTTTTGCTGTTTACAATTCGAAAGTAATTCTTAACAGCTTCAGAGGTCTTCAGATACATTTTAATTTAATTAACAAACTCAGGTCGCATTTGATCGATTGATGTCACGTCCCTAAAGACAAGTCTTTATCTAAAATTGCTTTTTCGGGATCTTAATCATCTTTTCTGAATTTCCAGTGTCCGTTGCAGCATCTGCTCAGTCTTCTGCAAAATACTGAAAAAATTAGTGTTGAAAGGAGTAAGTATTTCATTACTGTTGTAAAATAAGAAAACCAACATAATTGATGGACAAAGTCTGTAGCACAATATTATCCTTATTTATATTGATATGTAACACAAACGTAACAGAAACTAGAACTAGGAAATTTCGGATGACATCTTGAACGTTCGTAGAAATTTTTCCAGGAACGTTGATCCTATAAAATTGTACTTCAAATGTGTAAAAATAATTTAAATAAAAATTAAATAATAACAATAACCAGTTCTTTTGTATCTATTAGTGCTCTTGACAGAAATAAATTATATGCATGTTTTCAATTTGTTATTTTGGAAGTATTTTAAAATTTAAGCTTGAAAAGGAAAGGCATAATATCTTTCCGAAAATTAGCTAAACAAATATTATATTTATACAAAAGATGTTATCAGAAAGAAATTAAAGTAAATTTGAAAATCCTAATGAAAACGCATCAGCATTATTCGTGATTTTAGAATCCGATAAATAATTATCAACTTTAACAAATTTATATATTTGCTTAATAGCTTAAGGCTCATTAAATTAATTGACAATTTTAATTGGATTTGATTTATTTTTAATTCCAATGAATCATTTAAACTATTAATTAAGCTTCTTGTAATAATTAATTAGTTATATTCAATTTTTAGTTATTTATAATTGATTAGTTACTTTAAAAAAAAAAATATTTTTTTTTATTTTTACTTATTTTTCCATTTTAATAATAATTGGTTCGTTATAATAATAATTATTGATTCGTTAATAGTAATTGTTTAATAAAAATTGGTAAATTTGTTCAGAGACTAAAATAATTGAAGTACAGCAACTAGTTGATACTAATATTTTTTTTTTGATATATTTATATATATATCTGATATTCGTGATATTTACTATTTATTACTACTCCGTTATAATTTCTTACTATTTCAGCATTTATTTATTTTCTTTTAGTTAGTATGATGAAATAATATTTTGTTATTTAATATAATTCATTTAAAATAACTTTAACGTGCGTACAATTTCTTTAGTATAAAAATTAATTAAGCCAACGCACAAAATACAAAATAAAGTAACAAAATTATATAATAATAAAATTCTCACAATTAATTTCGTCAGCGCCAAGCTGACATCAACGGGTGAATGCAGAAGATAAAAATACACACAAAATTCAGTCATTATATATCGAATGTCCAGGATCAGGTGATATTTAAATTTCTGTAGGGTTGACTGTTGCTGGAAGTGAAGGGTAAACAAAATCTCGAAGCAGAACATTTTTTTATTGTCCAAATCAGGTTTATTGCATGTTGAGTTGGAAATAATGACTGAAAATAACAATAGGCTATATTTAATTAAAATAACTTTAACGTGCGTACAATTTCTTTAGTATAAAAATTAA
>JAFIDM010000004.1:38982158-39012681 GCA_023159025.1 Thereuonema tuberculata | reverse complement strand
TTAACGTGCGTACAATTTCTTTAGTATAAAAATTAATTAAGCCAACGTACAAACTACAAAATAAAATAACAAAATTATATAATAATAAAATTCTCACAATTTTTATTTTGTAGTTTGTGCGTTGGCTTAATTAATTTTTATAATAATATAATTCATTAATAAATAAGAATCAAAAGTTCCTTTTCAAAATGGTAAAAAAGCAAATGTTCAAATTTCAAATTAAATTCTTTTGTTGAATTCAGAAGAAAAATGTTTTCACAAAAAAATTAAAAAAAAAAACAGTTAATTTTACATGGATTGTATTTTATATTTTTTTTTGCAATTTTAATTTGAAATTTTTTAACTTTGTGGATCAGAAACTTTTTTTAATTCTACTTTTCTCAGATCTAAGACTTAATCTTTTTTTTAAAAAATTTCAAATAAAATCATATTTCGAAGTTTACTTCTAAAAGCAATTAAACCAGATTTAATTCATACTGAGCTTTTTTTTTCTTTTTTTGGCAGTTTCTTATTACTTCAGTTATTTGACCTTTAAAAACAATAAGAATTTTTATTTTTTTGCTTTGAACTGAAAAGCGTTTTTTACACTGGTTTTCACTTCCTAATGTAGAAGCCCAAACGTTCTCGTAGCTTCGATTCTCCACACTTAGCATTCCGCAGCGCCCCTCAATTGAAAAATTCGAAGAGGTTGGACTTTTCCTTTTTTTACAATTTTCTAGAGATTTTCGTTTAGTATATAATCTGTCGTTATACTTGGGTCCGAATGGCAATGTGAATACCAGGGGGTGGAGGAGTCTCAGGAGTGTCGAACTATCATCATCATCCTTTTTCTCTTTTCGCCGAAGACTATGATGGGAAATCGCGTCCCTAAACGCCACCGTGGTTCATAACCGCCCTACCATAAACTCACTCTCTTAAGCTGAATTCTCTCTCTGGTGGGAACAGGCTGAGTCAGTCGAACAAAAAAATACTCTCATCCTATAGCAACTTCTTTTCTTGCAGTGCATGAAAAAAAATTTCATCTTCACTAAATAAAATAAAAAATGTAGTAAATGTTGTAGTAAAACTTACCAACAAATCATAGAAAAAATCCGAATACAATAAAAATGACGTCTTCACAGTGAAATATAATTCGTAAATAACGTATTGAACTATGTATAAGAATTTAACTTTAATTGATTTTGAAAAGCCAAAAAGCAACTTAAAATGTTCAAAATTGAAGGTTGTTATTTGAGACTAAGATTGCTTTGTCACATTCTCGTATTACATAGTGAAATGAAAGTGACACCATTATAATTACACATCACACCATTATAATCACACTAAATAAAGTCACACTATTATAATCACATTATTACACATCATACGATTATAATCACACACTATTATAATCATACTAAATGAAAGCAACACCATTTTAATCTTAGAAGGGGCAGTGGAACCTTCAAAAGAAAAATTATTATGGAAGGGAGAGAAATAATTGCATATACCAGCACTGATTATAAATGAATTAAGTATTATAATCAAACCATTATAATCGCATTATTATAATCACACGATTATAATTACACCATTACAATCACATTATTATAATCAGATCTTTATAATCACATTATTGCAATCAGATCATTATAATCACATTATTATAATCAGACCATTGTAATCACATTATTATAATCAGACCATTATAATCACTAAATGAAAGTCGCATCATTATAATCACACTAAATAAAAGTCACATTATTATAATTACACCATCATAAGCACACACCATTATAATCACAGTAAATGAAAGTAACACCATTATAATCTTAGAAAGGGCAGTGGAACCTTCAAAAGAAAAATTATTATGAAAGTGAGAGAAAAAATTCGTATACCCAGCACTGACTACAAATGAATTAAGTATTTATCAAGTATATGATTTATTTCAAGACGTCAGAAATGACGTCTTGAGACAAGTCTTTAGTTCTTATTCGCGGACTGATAAGAGGTAGTAGATTGGCCAATAGGGTATTGAATTCGTTCAATTGTAACAATCATATTTTTTGGTTACTTGGTTCAATGTAAGAATTTTATAAAGTTTTGTGCGGTTTGGGTCATATACTGCTACTATTCATTTATGAGTGGCCAATTTTAAAACGCATATAACATTTCTGGACACCAGATATTAACGCTTGTTAACGCTTAATTGTAAATTCTTCTAAAATGAAGTTGGGTCTTGTAATTTGAGCTAATGAATTTTTTAAGCAATTTGCTTGAGTGCACATCGAAATGTTTGGAAGTTATTTCGGACGACATAACTGGTTATTCGACCGCATAAACTCCCCAAAACAGATCTTTGCAGCGAACGGAAAGAAGAAATGAGAAGACGAAGAAGGAAAAAAAAAACCATGATCCCTGAGGCATGAAGCGCCGTTAAATTCAGATAGAATTGCTAACAACGTTATCTGGTGAATGAAAACCAAGATCAGTTTGCGGAAAAGGTCGAAAGGTCAGAATTGGAATCTCGAGAGGAAGATTTGGATGTAAGAAGCTTTAAAAGTTTCCAAGACATTTTGGAGGGCAGGTCAGAAAAATCTGCTAAGTTAAAAAGGGGCTCGGCGTTAAGAGGACCCCTCTAGCAGATGTGCAAATTCGGCGCGGGCGAATCTTTTTCGGTTCTTGTCCGAACTCGGGCGCCGCGTTGAAAGCTAAGCAGAGGAGATCGTTTGAATTGCAAAATTTTCTACGTTTTCAGCGCTGGAGAAGAGGAGATTGTGTGTGCGATGGCCTTTTTCTCTTGCTGTAGTGTTAGATTATGCTGTTTGCCTAGAGGGAACCTACGCAAAAATTTCGACCACCATTTTTGGAGAGAAGGAAGAGGAGGAGGAAATTAAACCATGCGCTAGATGGAGAGGATTCTAGTGGGCGCCTAACCCTTTTAACCTCCGGTCGGTTGGTGCTGAATGGCCGGACGCATTAGCCCCGGATTACGGTGCTGCACTGCTATCGTTCCGACCGCGGTGCTTTTAAAAGCTCCTTCAATACTTCAACTTTTCAGTCGATTGCGTTGGGATTATTGTGTTGGATGAGAGAATGTGGGACGCCACTCTGATGGACCAACAAAGATTAAAAAAACCGACAGAAGATTAAAAGAAATTTAGGATGAAACTTTAAAGACAACGCATTTTTTAAAGCTCAACAAACAGAGGAAACATATTGACTTTTTAATATTTTCAGTTACTTAAGAAAATAATAAAAATAGAATTTGGCAATGTCCTTATGTTTCTTCCAGCTCAAAAATACAAGCCATTTTTAATATTACGTTCTGTTTACAATAAAGATTTTGAATTTAATATTCTACGATTGTCATTATTTTTTTTCTTTCTTTTTATTACTAATATTCTAAATTTAAGTGTAGTTTCTGTTAGATATTGTTTCAAAAAAGTATTTGTCTATATATTTCAATTTTGCTTGTAATTTTCAAAAAGACAAACTAAAATATTTCTCAGTTCTTAAAAAAATACTTTTACTTCTATTACTGTTCAGTTAAACATTCCCTTTTACGTGAAAACAAGAAAATATGAAAATTGCATATCTTATATTAATTGTAATTCATGATGTATTTGTAGACAACATCTATTTAATCTGGAGTATCTTTTGATTCTGTGCCAATATATTAAATTGAAACTCGGTCAAATTTTACAAAAACATAGAAGTAAAATATTATCGTGTTTCACTAGAGTTCATCTAGATCTGTGGGAACAATCATATCTC
This sequence comes from Thereuonema tuberculata, assembly GCA_023159025.1. Lineage (NCBI taxonomy): Eukaryota > Metazoa > Arthropoda > Chilopoda > Scutigeromorpha > Scutigeridae > Thereuonema > Thereuonema tuberculata. The sequence goes on along the minus strand of JAFIDM010000004.1, from coordinate 39,008,925 downwards.
TGAAAACTTATTGAACTTTTCTGACTGCTAACTGATGTTGGCAATGATATCGGACGTGATTACATTAATATGATATAAATTCTTTGTGTATTTCAGTTGATGTTTAAAATTAAGATGCTATTCGTTCATTTCCGAAGGAATTCAAAATCCACTTCATAATAGACTACTTGAGTTGTTTTTTTGTATTTCGTATTCAGTTACTTAGAATTTTCGAAATCATCATTTTCTACATTCTTTGCTAGATATACCTAACTATCCTCAACATTAAAAAAAATATTTAACCCGTTTATTGTTGCTTTGTTTTACGCTACAATGTTGTATGTGTCCCCTCCCAACAACCAACTAAGCGTTGGATGGATCATCTTGAAATTTAGCATGCATGTTTAAGGAATAAAGACTTATGTATTTGGAATAGTTTCCAAATGGATTCTTATCGAGAAAAATAACTTGAATAAGCAATAACAGATCAACAGAAAACCTTTCGATTCCAATTTCTTTCGTTAAATGACGTTAAATGTTATTAGTCAATCGCAACCAGTTTCAGAACACGATACGTTATGAACGACTCGGCAGTAAATGGTGTCTAATTGTGCTGGTGCTTAGTGCACGTCAACGTTTATTTGAAGATCTCTTAGAATTTAAGAATGAATAGTAGCTTATCAACTGACCACCGCTTAGTGTGTTGGTGTATGCAACCCAATGTTTAAATTCTAGTTCAGTCGTCTTAAAATCTTTATTTTAGGACCTTAATACTATATCTACTGGATATTGCTGCTATTTTATAATAATAAATTCTCTTTTTTTTTACATTGCTTAATTTTTAATATTTTAAATCAAATTTCCAATATCTATTACTTGAAATGCAATAGCTGAACATTCTTCGATTTAGTTAAAGATCACGAAACATATTTGAGCATTCTGAAAAATTTATATATCATAAGGATTTAGAAGAATAGAAATATTTTCAATTTTTTTTTCTTTGCAGTAATAGAAATTTTTTTAGTTTTTTTAATTATATTTACTATACGAGAAAGTTCGTCTTCATTTTTCTTGTACATACATTCTTAAATTTTGACTTTCGTCTCAACTGTTATTGAGGTAAAGGGAAGGTATTCCATGCTATCATGGTTTTTTTTTTAATGCTAATAAGTTTTCAATCTATGTTTTACACATATTAAAACATTTTTTACATTTTTCTGAAATAAATTTAATTTTATGTAATTCAGAATGTGTATGGAAATCAATTTCATTTACATCAATACCTTTCAGTCTTTCAAAGCACATTAATACTTCATTTCTGTAGCAAAATATAACAAAAATTCTTTAGTCAGCTTCCTATTTCTTTAAGAAAATTGTTTATTTTTGAAAAGAGAGATTCAGTTTTTATTTAATCGAAATATTTTCTAGACTGTGGGTGGCAACAGCTTGTTCTTAGCACGGCTCTTGCATACGAAGCGGCAAACGGCTTAGTTGTATATTTTCCTTCCAGTCGCACAACTTATCCCTTTTGTGGTTGTGTACTCTGTAATTTTTTCCCCGCTCTTACTGTTTATGTTTGGAATCCGTTGTAACGGATCCTTATGAAGGGGATGAGGGTGGAGGCAAATTCCATTTTGTGGCACTCGTGGAATATTTGCTACCTATTGTTTTCAACACTGTTGTTCCTCTCAACAAGGAATGCTTAGCGAAGAAGAAGGAAAAAAGGGTCCATTTCGCCTGTTATTTGCATCTCAGGAAAAACAGCAACTTCTGCTTTTATTTCCACAACTTTTTAACGTGTCTCTTTTCTTTTTTTCGTTCGAATTTTCTGAAAACTGCTAAAAAAAAAATCATTAATGCTTTCCATTAATACGATACTAACTATAAGAGAAGGGACTAAGCACGCTTAGAAATGACATATATAGTTAATGAGAAATTGCTACATGTTACCGGGAACCCATGACCGGTTCTTTTCGTCAGGCGATTTAAAAAAATAATATGCTCATGGGTCCCCGATAACATTAATTATGTGTCAATTTTAAGTGTGCCTAGTTCCTTCTCTTATATCTAGTATCACACTTCTGTCATGGAATACGATATTAACTACTTGATTCCGAATCGCTTCGTTGCGAAATAACGAAAACTTGTCTTAATTTTAATGAATCAGTGTACTATGCAATTAACAAAAATTTATATATTTTGAAAAAAAAAAAGTTGAGTAGCAAATTTATGTTTAGCCAATTCTTTGTTGATATAGTCGATAGATAAGGACACAAGTAAAAATGATAATGAAAATTTAGCAAACATTTGTGTTTCGTTTTGGTAATTCTAAGTTACTTACTTTTCTATAATTAAGTTTACTTTTTCTCCTTTTGATTGTTTTTCGTTTTCAATGAAGTCCAGCAACATCGTAGTCTGTTGCTGGTGTATTTATGATGATAATTCCGCTTCCTAAAGAAACACAGCCAAAAACTGAGAATAAAGTGATTTAAAAATAAATTATGTTTTAAAAAAGAAACACTTTCTTTTAAGATTTTTTTTCTTGCTAAAAAAAGTAGTATCCAATTTGATGTTGTTTTTATCCTCTTTCTTTTTTGAGAAGAGCTTATCCAAACAGAAAAATAAACACAATCACGATATCAACTAAGCATTAAAATTACTCACTTTCTTTTTCAGTTATTTTAAACAGAGTTCTAGACAATTGCCTTTATTTGAAATTGAAACTCAGGTTATTTTTATGTAAAAGAACGATAGCACTTAGAAAAGAAACACTGGAACCTTTCTCTGGTAGCATTTTCAATTCCTGGCACATTCCGATTCTTTTGGCACCAACTCTCTTTCCATTGCATTCAGGCACAGTATCTATGCATTTAAAAACCTTTTTATGTTAATAATGTCGTTTACGTTCTTTTCCCAATGGAGAGCACAGCGTTTACTTGGAATTTAAAAGCAATTTTCTTCCCAACACACAAAAAAAGGGAACGCCAACCGAAATACTGAGTACAGTTCAATGTTATCGTCTTTTCTGGTTTGTTTACAAATTTGGAACCGTTAATATTAGTTCTTGAAAGAAATAAGTAGTTTGTGGTAATTTAAAGAATTTCCTTTTCGCTCATTAACATCATTTCTTTAGATAAAATGTAAACTGAAGTGAGGATATTGGGTTTCTGATACTGAGTTACCTAGGTTTTTTGTTTGTAAATATCTCTATTACTTACCTTTTCAATTTCTTTATTTATTTCTTTTCTTCGATCTAAATTCTTTTCAGAAATGAAAAGCAGAAAAGTGTAGTTTTTATTAATATTAATGAAAAATTTTAAAATATTTCAAAAAATATCTAAAAAAATTCCATCATTTAAAAAAAAAGTAATTTTTATCTTTTGTTTAGCAGATACAGTTTGTATTAAGCTGCATAAATGTAACGTAGTAATTTAATGTAGTGAAATCTCATTAAATCTAACTAATTATGTTTCATAATTTAAACTAAAAAAAAGTTCTTATGAAATTTCGAAAGATATTTTTAGTCATTTTGTTTAATTAATTCACAATTAATTTTATTATTATCCACTAATAGTTGGATATAATAGTAAATACCGACAAGTCTTCAAATTAATAAATTGATTTTAAAATTCACAAGTTTTTTTTTACAAATATCTAGTTCAATAAATTAATAGAACTTGAATTAATAAACATAATTTAAAAGAGTATCAGATATCTTCTACGAGTATTAAAATTTAGATGATAAGTTTGGAAACTTTAAAAAAAAAAAAATTAATATTTTTAAGGTTTCCAATCTTATCTTTACGAAATTTTAATGTAAGGAATGACTATTATATTCCGATATTAAATATTAAATATTAGGCAATTAAATATTAGGCTTAGGAAAGTGCCTGAAACCTTAGTAAAACAAAATGAAATAAAGAATAAATTTTGTAATAATGAAGTTAAGGTAGTTTGACCTTCTTCAAATATTTCTAGAGCAGCTTTACTCGATAGGTTTTCATGTATGGACAGGACAGATACTTTATAATAGTTAATGTAGAACAATTTGACTAACTTAATTTTAATTTTAGTAGCATTATCTACAGACATTCTGCACAATTCAAAAAAAAAAAACTGAAAGTTCAGAATAATTTGGAAAAGATTACAGATAGTTAGGACAGGAAGGATTCAAACTTTTTGTTATTGCATAATCGATTATTCTTTCGTATCAGAGTATGTCTGATGCTGATGGTTTGGTACGTATTAGCCAGTCAAAATATGTAAGATGACGACGTGGCCTGATACTTTCCTTATGGGTGCTAATCGGTAGCAACGTCAGAAAACTACTATTTTAAGCTATTTGTAAAGTGTTGATTTAAAGAAATTCGAAAGCTGAAAAGGACATTAGACAAAACAGTAAAACGTCAAGTGATAAAACGTTGTTCCGCCTTTTGAAACGCCTACTCAAACGGAATTTAAACACGAACAGTTTCCGTATCAGTATCTGAAGAACGCATCTTCTTATGTGTTTTGCAAATAAGCATGGTATATTTAAAAAAAAACAAAAAAAACTTTTATTCATATTAAAAAACCTCAATGTAGGTAAAAATATAGAAAGTACAAGCAGAATAGTGAATTAAATAAAAAAAAAATAGTTGTGCATCCCTTCCAAATTTTTATAGTCTAGGAGGATCACATTTAATCTACATTACTTTCATTCTGTTATCAGCAAGATGAAGAAAACTTAGTTTAATTGTAGTAAAAGTGTTTTAATAATAATTTAATTTAATAATTAATCATCCGAGATCCCCTTAATTTTCCGTAGGTTGTTAAGCTTAAAATTTATAAATTTATCATGGTTCGATGTCTGAGACTATGTTCAATGACTCTTCAAATGCCTCACCAAGAACGAAAACAGCATAAATATAATTCTGTATCGAATTCAATATGAAATTCATACAATCTCTCTGTTTTCTTGTCGATAGCACAAGAAAAGCCACATCAGTGAAACGATTCCAGAAATTAAACACATCACAAATTCTTCTAGAATTGGACAATACGAAGATACGTGTTTTTTATTATAAAAGGAAACGTCTGGAGCCAGAAGTTACAGATCACAGCCATTGATCCATCTAATATGAATAATTAAGTGAATGTACTTGTGTTCTATACAATTCTAACTATTTTTTGCTGTGCAATTCCGTATTCCGAAGATATGAAACGCCTGTGAAAACTACTCGAGTTGGAATAAAGATATCGACAAGGGAACATCAGTAAGCGTTTCATGTCAGAGAAATAGAAATGAAAATCTGAGAGCAAGGATTGCAATAAACAATATGTTTTGCGTTCTGATGAGAAGCAATTCCGTTACAAATAGAAGGTACTGATAATCTTCTAATCTTCTTTATTTATCTCTTTGGTGTGCTGTAAAACTTCGTGTGAATTGGTTGAGTACAGCTCCAATCGTACTTTAGTTCAGGCCACAAAGAAATACATAAAGACAGTAGCAATTACGAATGAATTAATCATAGCAAATATTTCAGTAGCATCCATTGTTGGAAATTTGAGCAGCTATGAATGGAATGTAAAACAAAATGCGATGCTGCAAATTATTGCAATTCCTAATATTATTATTGTAAATTCAAACATAAAACTTCATTTTTTTCGTATTCATTGATTTGTCGTCTTTCTATTTTGAAATAGTTCAGTTATGTTAACTTCCAGGCATTATTAAGACTTATGGCCATTTCTTTACACTGCAAACACTCTTTGATGATAACAATTTGAATTAACTTTTAGAATCTTTAATAAGTAGTTTTGCACTTTGCTTACGGTAATTTCAAACTATAATTTTCTTCCGTCATAAATTTTGAAATGCAAATTAACTTCATAAAGCCTTTGGAAAAATCTTGCATTTACATTACAATCAATTTTATGAAAAGGTCACTGAATTAAATATTTAACATTACACTATTGAAACTTTAAATTTATAACATTGGTCTCCAAAGAGAATTACTTTTTCATTTGGAGAATAATCAATGCTAGCCTGAAATTATAGATAAACCGAAGTTGTTACCACTTTTAAAAATAAACTTCACGTTAAACTACTGGTAAAGCACATTATAAAATAAATTAAGAAGTATTGGTACATAATTTTAGATATCTACTAAAAATTTGAAACTGATGACAAATTGTAACCAAAAATTATTAATTTTTCATTTATTTGCTTATGTATAATAGCTCGCTGTCCTCGCTAATTTTTGTAATGTTTTTATTAATATGATTTACTGATTTAATTAAAGTTAATATGATCCTTTAAAAATCCGACAATGAAGGATCATGTCAGTGAAATTTAAAAAAATACAATCATCAGTATCTAAAATTATATTTTTATGTACAGTGTGGCCAGAAACCCTAATTACGTACCCCCTATTACCTAGTAATAAGCGTACATATTTAGTATTTAGTTATTTCAATTGTTGACGCAGGTGTTCGTGTTTTGGGCGAAAGAGAACCCTCATTACACATTGGAGTTGGAGAGGAATCCACCTCACGTAATGATTTGGGCTGTGATGACATCACGTCATTTGTTTGACTATATTTTTTTGATGGTCATGTTAATGGAGAAACTGATTTACACATGTTACGAACATGGTTAATCCCACAGCTTGAAGACGCGGGTATCATGGAACACGTATAGCTTCAGCAGGACTGGGCACCTGCTCACTTCCTTCTTACTGTGCACGGGTTTCTTCATGAACATTTTCGACGACGCTGGATTGGTCGCGGTACTCCAGCATCGCCAGCTCCATTGAAATGGCCACCCCGAAGTCCTGACCTCACGACGCCGGACGATTCATTGTGGGGAATCATCAAGGCCTACATGTCTGAACGTTGTTATGCTACAAATGAAGAATTGCGCAATGCAGTTCAGGACGCATTTCGAACCATCACACCGAAAATGCTCCAAAAAATGTCAAGTAGAACGTGGTGGCATATGAACTCTTATCGCAAACCAGAAAACACAAATAACATTAATAAAATCGAGTTTCATGCAAATCCATCAGATATGTATTTCATCAGGTTAATATATTTTGTTCGTAATAACAGATTTCATTTACAGTGATATCATTCACTAGTTTCATATTTGTCTACTAATCTTCATTACTTCTACTTTACATATAAAATCCGTATTTTTTTATTAATTGCAACATGTTGTAACCAAAAAACAAAAGTCTTGAATTCTAGTTATTCATAAATTCGTAAATTACTATGGTTCGATATAAATTATACTTCCAACAAACAAATAAATCTAAAAAAAATATTCTTCAGCACTACCTACATATTAAAAAAACAAAAAAAAACCATTTAATTTAAAATCTCTAGAGCAATAAAATATAACTAATCATAATTAACTAATATTACTATAATTCAGCATTACTGTAATTCAGTGTCCATTTCTACTTACACATTTCTTAGCCATTTCATAATTAACGTGAAAAGCCTGCCTCTAAAAAACTTCAATTATTCTCCATGTCTTTCTTTGCGTTTCTTTTCTCTGCTGTTTCCATGGCAATCTCATTACTACGCAATAATGAGCGCTTCATATGATAAACAAACAAACACGCTACAACCCACGTACCTATGAGATTTATTAGCTTTTTTATCATTGAAAATTTCCTTTTTTTTTTTCTTTTTCACGTCTTTTCAAAAGAAAACTCTTTTTAGAAATCCTATTTTTTTTTACCATAACTATTAATTATTTTACTCCACAGTAAATAATAGAGAATTTATGTCTTAGCATTTCACTTCAATTTATTTCAAATTATAGTTATTGATAAGCTTGGATGTTTTTTCGTGCTACTTCTTTCCGTGGATAAAAATGTAGATTTCAACACACGATTTATTCGGCAAAAATAGTCTACAGTTTTCAACCTTGATTAAATTTGGGCATTGGAACTTGACCAAACCATTCTACAGAGGCCATTTGCATCAGTTAGCATAATTATAATGCAATAAATTGTTTGTGCAAACTCTGAATATCTGAAACATTTCATCGTAAAAGAATTACAAAAGAATTTTTTTTTGTACTGAAATAAAGTTTGAAATGATACAATAATTATACTAAAACAGGCTCCTTTTAGACTTCTATGTAGAGCGTAGCTCATAGCAGAAGTCTTATATCCCCGCTCTATCTGTCCGTCCGTTGCTAGAAATCCATTGATTGGTCTATTTGTATTATAATGAGATTTCCCAAATCTTTGGAGAGGTTCTATTTTTTTTCTGAAGTTTTGAAGTTGTAATTTTGTTTTAAATTTTTATATATACAGTATAAGTATTCTTCGATTGTTATAATTTTTAAAGATATCCTTATTGATTTAAATATTTTCTTGGTTTGAAAGCTAAAAGCCAATTTTCCTTTTCTCTTCTTGAAATAAATCTTAAAATTATTGATCTATTTTTATTATAATGCGATCTCCCAAATCTATGGAGAGTTTTAATTTTTTCTGAAATTGTAAATGAGCCGTAATAAATACCTCGACCAATATGTACATAAAGCAAATAAAAAAGAAAGAAGTTCCATTAGCATGAATGAAGCGAAGAATTCAACCATTATTAACATCTCGGCAGATATGTTCAATAGCTATTTGAAATTATAATCCGAGATTGTAACATTCACTTTGTATAGAAGCCGTGGGGCAATATGCGATCGATACTGTGATTGCTGCTCCTACCTTGTTTTTTTGCGATTTCATGCAAACATGAATTAAAATTTCACTTGACTTTTCATTAAGCTTCAAGATATAATCATTGCTAATATTTTAATATGCTCTCATTAGTTAATAAATAATTAAACGTAAAATTTAACCTTACTTTTTAAAAGTGCCCGGTAAACTTACAATAAAATTTTTAGATGAATGCTTTTTTTTTTCAATAAATGTCTGCTGTCCTAGGAAACTGAGGCTCATCAAATCGCAAGTCAAGATAACTTTTGAACTTTTGCTAAATGGATCTTCTTGAATCTTGGCACGCACGTTCAAGATCAAGAGACTTTTATGTTTTAAATTTTTCCCAAAAGTGATCTTGTCGAGAAATTAACACGAGGTCACAAAAGCTTCCACGGAAAAACATTCGATAAGAAACAATTCATTTGTGTCAGTGTTTTAAAAAATGAAAACGCGCATTCAACATTCTATTGTTGCGAACAGAGCTGGCCATGCAACAATACTTCTGCTATCTGGCAACGCGCATCCCGACTTCAATTGTTGCGGACGTACGCACATACGCTGTTTTTAGGCTACTGATATTAGTATCAGAAACCTTATAACCCCGCTTTGTCCGTCCGTCTGTGGACAAGTATCATTAAAATATCATTAAATTATCATTGGCAACAATCGCAACAATTGCGTCTTTTGCATTCGCAACAATCACATGTATAATAATAAGGAAATTAAAGCAGTATCAATTATATTGTCTTATACGTATCAGAAGCCGTTGCGAAGCATTGTGATTGGTTTACTACTCTCTGTCCACTACCTTGTTTTTAATAATATGCGGTAGATTGCAGCATAATAATATAGATAATATAATATAGATGTTCAGGGTTGCTGTGGTTTTGTGTACACTACTCCTTTTTTTTTATATTCAGTATTTTTTGAAAGAAAGGGAAACTTTTTCGTTTGTATTATTTTCACGTCTTAAAGTTCCTAAGCTTTACCTACTTTAAATAAAGAAAAAGCAAGATTTAAGAACTATAAGCAGAGTTTCTGGAACTATAAGTTCTTTCTGGACTTACTTGCTTTATTTCAGAAGTAAACAGTTTGCAGGACGAAGCTTAGAGTCCCTGTTTTCTATAAAACCTAGAAACTTTTACTGTTATCATATCTAGATAACATTTACTGTCCTTGCTTACATGTAGAGTGGAAATATCCTGTAATGATCAATGCGATCGAATGTTATCTATGTGCAATGGATTGATTTTGGGAAATTACAAGAGAATATGAAAGAGGTAAACTAGAGGAACCATTCATAAGGCTCAATAGCACCAGGAAGGAAATTTTAGAGAAAATAGCAACCGAAGGAAATTAAAAAAGTAAATATAGATTTCTATAAATGTGAGCTGTAGGGATTTCATATACTGATTGATATTTCCTTCCCGGACAGTCCTCGAATTGGTTCCCTGCAATGCAGGTTTTAAAATGAAAAACTAAGCTTACATTTCAAATACTAATTGTATATTTTAAAAATAAAACAAATTCTACTTCATATTGCAAATTACCTTTCCTAATTAAATGTTAAAATAATTATTACAAGGATGCAAGAAATTATTTCATTTGATAATTAATGATATATATTCTAATTTTAATAGAACGGATTTAGAAATAAGCGAAAATGAAAAAAAAACCTAATAGAAGTGATTGATAAGGAGTAACATATTGAGATTTTGGGAATCGTATTAAGGTTTGAATAATGATTTAAGTATTTGGCGTTTTGATTTCACCTAAACTGAAGAAATGATGTAATTATTGATAATTTAGAATTGATAGTGCGAGATTTTTCTATGATTTTTGGAAATATTAATTGTTCTTTTGAGCAAATAAACAGGACCACGTTGTCATGCGTTTTAATCGAACTTCATTAATTATTGAAATAGATTTAAACGTTATTTACTGCAATTCCCATGCTGTGTGGCTTAGAGGCATTTAAGAGAAACATTGGGAGTAGAAAAAAGCACAAAAGAATACAAGAAAAACAAGTTACCACCTTCAACTCGTGATACAATCATAACCGATTGAAGATTATGAGAAAATCGTTTCACATAATGAAAATCGTTCCATTATTTATATCATCGGAACAAGTGTTCTGCCCTTTTATCCATCATCAGTCCAGATTATCCAAGTAAGATCTAGTCTCGAAGGAAAATTAATAATTCTTGCACTATCTTATTGAGTAATAATTTTTATTATAATTTAACTACAAAAGTTACTTTAGGTTTCAAAGCAAGTTAGTTTGTCTCATTGCTGAATTGTATATCTTTTTCATTAGCTTTTTTTGTTGTCTCCTTATGTTAAGGAGTTGAATAACTTCAGGAATACTTGTTAGAACACCTTCTAAATACAAAGATGTTAAAAGAGGTCAACACATTCCTAAAAACTTGATAACTGTTGACATTCAATTTCTCTGAAGTAAATTAACTGACGTCGCAAGTTATCATGTCTTTATCACTTCCTACTCTTGGGTCTATCTTGTTCTGTCTAATAAGTTAGTTGACTAACTATTTCTTATCACTCTCACGGAATTAGGAATGAAGTTGTCTTTTTGTTGATAATTATTTTAAAGCTTCAATGAATTGAAGGACATATTTACAACAATTACTAATCCAAAATAGATGGCTAACAATAACAGTATCATATACTTTCTTCACCATAACAGCGAACCTGTTGAGTAAAATGTAGTGTTATCTTTCTTAGCACAGCTTGGCCACTATTGCTTTTATGCCATAAATTCAACCAACAATGACGTAATAGAATAGAAAGCATGCATCATTGCCGTTGTTAGCCATCTAACAACGGGCCACAGAAATCTGAGACGGTCTATACTCTTTTTTGATACTCTTATTTTTTTTTTTGTTATTTATGTTTGTTTTTTGAGTTTTGTTACTCCGGTTGAGACTAATGAATAAAATTCCTACGAATTACCACAATATAATCTGAAATGTATTAATCAGCAAAGTATAAAGTTAGATATTAGGCTAGTTACTCATTTCTTGAGTTAGTAATGAGTTAACTATCTTTAGAGAAGATAGAGTTTCTACTTTCTTCTGGAAAGTACATGGGCTATTCCGTTCATCAAAGTGATTGTATTCCAATTCTGTGTTCCAATTTCCAATTTCATTGGAATCCTTAAGAATTCGAGAGAAAATCGTGTCTGTGCAATAGTTGAGTTTTCTGGAATTTGAAACAGTTGAGAAACTTGCCTGATTCTTTTACTTACAAGAACAAGAATGTCTATAGTTTCTATGAAAAAAAAAGAAAAAAACTTTACCAACTAAGATAAAAGTAAAGTTTTCTAGAAAATTGTCTAAATTTAATTAAATTAAATTAAACAACTCTAAATGATTAGACATAAAACAGGTTATAGTTTTAAACTAATAGTTCAGGTTTTTTGTTTTTTTATATTTCTTATCTTCTTATACAATTTTTTGTTTTGAAATCTTATTGAATGTTGATTTTCACAGGGTCTATATTTTAATAGAATTCTTAAACTGAGGTATATTGCATACGTGGCACGACATCAAGCAGACAATTCATCTGCAGCCTCACTCACTTCTTTTAGACAAGATTTTTTTTAGACCGCAAGTGGCTCATAATAGTCCCGAATACTTCCCAATTTAATTGGCAAACATTCAACAAAATAAAAATACAATAAAAATGGAAAATACTTCACTTTAAAACTAAAAATCATCAAATTGTCGTGAAAAGAAAATGCTACAACAAGATTAAGATATATTTAAATATATATATAATTTTAACAGGTTTCCAGCAAACAGCATTAAATTAATTTTGAATCTTTTTGTTTTAATTCTTAGTGATTTTTCCATTTGTGTTGTAACAAAACACTAAATTATGTTTTTTTTTTATGTACTGTTCCTATCTGTTTTGTAAGCATACATATGTTAGTTTTCAATATTTATATATATTTATTTAATAAGTGGTCGGCACTGATCGTCATATAATGTTGAGTAGCAACTGTTCATATTTAATAGTGTTATTATGTAACAATGATACTAATGCAGCGTTCTGTTAAGTTACAGCAGAATTATCCATTTATTTACCACTATTAATTGCTACAGAGATCAAATAAAAAAGACGCATCTAACCATAAATAAAAATATGATATATGGGTGATATTTGGAATATCCAACTATAAATATAAAATTAACTGGTCCTTAGAGGTAAGGCAACTTTGTTTAATTTTTACAGTTGGGTATTCTATATATTGGTTGATTAGTTTTTAAATCATAAAAAAATTATCAACAAAAGATTCACAAAAACGTTTTTCTTGAAGATGACATTCATGAAGATAAGTTGTGGGTGTTAGTCAGTTTTTCGATTTTCTTTGGAGTGTTTTCGTGGATGCCAATGGAATGCTGGGAATTCCTACCACAGTAGCAACAGTTGCTTTTGATTCAGGAGCAATCGATGAAGAAAATTACCTGTGGACTCTTGTGCTAGAAGAACATGAATTTACTTAGGTACTCTCTATTATCGGTTGAGTTTTCTCCCCTGAATAACCTATTTTCAGAAAACAAATCCCTTCTGTCATTGACCGCATTCGAATTGCTATTGAAATTCTTGTAGTGTTTTTTTTTTTCTTCTGTCTCTGAATTGAAGTTGAAGGCAACTTTCTGTATATTGAATAAAACATTGAATGCTGCATGAAAACATTACAGTCAAGTGATTTCAGTATTGGGTGTAATTACACCAGTAACAACACAATGATCTATCAAAAATATCACAACAGCAGGAAATTAATTACGTAAATGAATGATATAAGAGACATTACAAAAACTGTGTGCTTTTAAAGCCATAAAATTGATTGAAATCTTTAGTAACATTGTTAAAGTTTTTTCTACGATTGAAATGATGATCCCCACATCGATTCTATTATTAATTGCTCAATCTTTTCTAAAGGTTTAATACAATAAGATAATAAAGGTGTAATACCTTAATTTTAATACAAAATATTTTAAAACAAAATAAATATAACTGCAATTACTATTCGAAAGTAAAATGATTGTTTTAAATTTGTTGCTGTCAAATTTTTATTAGAATGTTACTGAGCTCTCCATGTATGTGATCTTTTGATGTAATTTCTGTATCTTAATATATATTATTAGGTAATCTTGGAGTGTTTCAATTAAAGTTAGGAAAATATTACATACAAGTTCAATGTTTAGTGTTAAACTGTTCAAAAGTTACAGTTTAAAACTAAAATTACAAGGAATGCTACTAGTTTCGTCTGCAGTTGCAGACATCATAAGGCACTAAAACATTAAATATTCTCTTTTTCCATATTTATTATAATACTGTACATTATTAATTTTTTTCTCCTTTTATTCTTATTTTTATCCTTAATTATACTCTTCTAACATTTCGCATCCACTCGCATTTGTCCATCCCTTCTCACTATCCATTCACCTTTTATAGAATGAAACTTCCCTCATTGTCGGAAGCACGTGACTGTATCCCTCCAATCATTTCAAATTGTTACTCTCCTCGCTTCCCATGTAAAAACCAGTGTTTAATGTTTTAGTACCTTATGATGTGTGCAACTGCACACGAAACTAGTAGCATTCCTTGTAATTTTAGTTTTAAACTGTAACATTTGCTCAGCTTCTGTGTAATATTTTCCTGACTTATGGAAATGAACACACGTTAAAACGCCATTTGAATACTTAAAGTTTGTCTTTTTGTTCCTATCTTTCTATCCTACGTTTCTATTCTCAGTATATATCAAGTAAATTCCTTTTAAATCTTAATTAGATTATAATTTCAGTTCTTTTAATCTCAATATCTTAACTATAATACTTTTTTAATTATTTGTCATTTCTTTCTAATTCTTGATAATCGTAATAATTAATTTGTATATCCTCTCCATCTTTTTTCTGATTTACAAGAAATGCTCATTTATAATGGGAAATACTGAGAAGATAAAATAATATAAAATAATAATAATAATATAGTTTATATATATTATATAAATTATATATAAGGTATATATAATTTATAATTTATATAAAGTAGGCCATCCCCCTGGCAAGTATGAGATAATCCAAGAAGAATCGTGTCCAAGCGGTTACGGCAAAAAGTTAAATGTTATTCCTTTTTGAATGAACTCATTATTTGATAGCGCGCGAACAAATAGAATAAAAGTAGTATTGGATATTAGGGGACTAGCAATAGTCCAATGGTTAGCGTTCCTGACTGCGAGGACGAAGGTTCTCGGTTCGAATCCCAAGTAAGGCGAAAAAAAAAAAAAAAGAAAGAAAATTTTATAATCTGACTTTCTCAGCAAGGGAAACTAATAATTAACAATTGCGCCGAACAGACAGAGAAATAAGAAATTTTAGTTAATATAGATTGTATAGCAGCATAAAAAAAAAATTAAATGCTGGAGCGTTTTTTTTTTTTTTTTTTTTTCGAAAACTTAAATAAGTCGAGACAGGATATTGCCATTTAAATGCTTAAAACTTGTGAATAAACTGGTTTGACTTTATACTCTTTTATTATAAATGTTTATTTGTCTTTTAGATTACTTTTTGTTAATGTTAAAAGGTGACTTTCTGCTTCACTGTTTGTTTCCTGTCTTAGTTCCTTTTTGAAATAAACGTCAGAAATGTCCTGGAGATAAAAGTCATTCGTAAACTTATTTGAATACATATAAGAAAAATAGACGATATTTTATTCTAGCTTCCAACATGAATATCAAGAAGCTTTAAAGCTATCAGCAACATAAAGGGAAAAGTGTGTCGCAGGTGACTAGACCTTTATGGCATTGTGTATCCTTTCCGCAGAATGCATCCGCAATTGAGGTTGGCAGCGGAAGAATGTCCGGCATCTTGCACGCAGGGGTTTCGATCTCCTTGGAGGGTTTCCGCCTTCATTATCGTATCAAAGGTCTTGGCCCCGCTGGACAAATTCCCTTGAACCCTGAGGGCTTGGCTAGTTCATCTATGTTACAACGTCACTTTCATGAGCGCTTGTGACATGGTATAAAAGTTCATTACCTCTATGTTGAACCTGGGATTTGAGGTTAATTATCTCGATCTCATCTGAGGCTTTGGTCAAAAGATGAAAAAAAACTAGAGCTTTATCTCTTTAAAAGTCGTATTTGTACTTTATTCTTACTTGCTGATTGCAAAGATTGAACACAATATTGTAAGCTGCCATAATCTTAATATTTTTTATTCTTAGATGAATAAGCTATCAGTTTTTGAAACTGTTCAGAAAAACATTACTTATAATCAGCGTTTGCGAAACTGACGCAAGTCTATTGAGCTGCACCCCTAATAATAGTGAATATGTTGTGATTCCTAAATCGAGATTATTAATTTTTTTATTTTTAGATTATTTTGTATTATTTTATTTAATGCCCAAAACTCTTCATAGCCTTTGCTCACAGTATCTGAAGAACGATCATATTGTAGCAGAAAGATCTTAAATATTTACCCATTAGTGTAATTAGTCAGGATTGACTTAATGAAGGTGTAGCACTAAAATTTTCGTTAAAATAATTTAAAAGTCAAACAAGTTAGACTGCACATGTAAAACTTTGATGTTAGCTTAAACTGTTTTAGAATGAATTAGGAATATTATTACAGTTCGGTCAAAAAAATATCACCAATAAGCGTTTGGACTCAATTTTAGCTAATGTTAGATTCATTAATTAATTATTGACTTTTCTTGCTTCAGCACTTGAACTTTGATGTAAACTGCTGTAGATAAACATATTTATGAACTTCTGAAGTGGTTTTACAGATCATGGGAAAGAGAAAAGACATTTCTCCAAGGAAGCAAGGGATAATTTTGGGACTCAAAGCTGAAGGAATCTCGAATAGGAAAGTTGCTAGAAAATTATCAATTGACCACAAAACTGTGAGAAATATATTGAAGAAACAAGTGAAACTGGAACGTCACGTTTGAGGTACAAATAGGGTCGGAAGAAAATCTCCAGTCCCAAATTGTGCAGGGCAATGAAAATGATGGCAAAGCAAGACAGAAAACTGAGTTCAAGGCAGATTGCTTTTAAGATTGAGCAGGAGTTTGAGACCTCAATTTCCCATCATACCCTGCTAAGATGCCTTTCTGATCTCAACCTTAAGGAGAAAAAACCTGTAAAAAAATCCCTCCTGAGAAAAAAAGTATCTTGAAGAAAGAAAAAGGTTTCTCGATCTGTATCAACACTGGTCATCCGAGGACTGGAAGAGGGTGATTTTCTCGGAAGAAAAGAAATTTAATATGTTAAAAACTAAGTAAATATTGTTGTACCAATAGAGCAGGGTTAATTGAGAAAATTATTCACACATGGTACCATGAAATCGAACTGGTACATGTGAAAAACCTATCGAGTTAATGACACATCTGGGTTCGAATCCCCTTGCGGGGCTTGCATATTTCTTTCTTCTTCAGTAGTTATTTCTCTTCGTAGAAGGCAGAAGTCTGACTGTCACCTTAGGATGTCTCCTGTATAATAATATCCAAATGACAGCAAAGCAACAAACATTCTCCATCATATTATGTGTCTCTACGACCAATGATCCGAAAATGGATTCGGAGACAACAACACAAACATTAAAATAGTTTCCTGTGCGCAATCTATCGTTAAGATAAGTGGAGACATCCCCTCCTTAACACACTTTTTATAATCATCGAAATAATATGTTAAAAAAATATTTGTAGGTATATTTTTTTTTATCGCAAAATATGGCTAATACTTTTGATGCATCTATAATTTTCTAGAAAGAATAAAATAAGCATTTCGGTTAATATCTGTTAATATCTGCTAAAATGAATAAATAAAACTTAGGTAAAAGAGAATTATAATTAAAAACAGCTAAACTTATTGATTTGATTAGAAAACTTATAGAACAAGTTTTAACTACACAACGCCAAGTAATATGGTTTCCAAACTTACGTAAAGTTATATAAATTATATCTTTAAATAGGAATGTAGATCAAATATTCGTTAATCTTTAATCAAAAATAATAATTTGTAAGCTATTACTACTTTTGCAAGTCAATATATTGACTAAGTAAGATATGAACGCTTATTAAACTATTAAAATTATTCGACGGCCTGCAGATCGAAACTATTATATCCATTGTATTTTAATGAATATATATATATATATATTACGTTTTCATTTCATTTATTTGTGTTATTTCTTAAACTTATGTAGCAGAAACAAAGACAAGAATACAGAAAAAAATTCCACTGGACCGTTCTTGATAGTTGGATACTCTATTTGACATATGTATTTTGGTGTCTTTGCAAATGTTATCGTTCATGTATTATATTACCACAAACAACACTATTTCCGTCCATAGATTGGAATTATTGTGACAGATCAATAGGAAATACAATATCTCACCACTGCAGTGTACATTCATTCGTGACAAACCAGCCACAACTGTCTTCCTTTCGACAATATACGAATTAATTCGTCTGAATTCCTCCGAATCGCAATCTCTTATTCCTATCAAAATATCCGAAGTTCCATTCTCCAGCGAACCAAGTGGAAAATCATAAATTGCACGCTTTGTCTTCCAGTTAAGTTAACACTTCCTGATAAAAATCTCTCTTACGGAACAACTCAATGGATGATATTGCCAGCACTGTTTGTGATTGAAATCCCATCATTCACGTTCCATTTGGCATTGATAAATTGAATTCGCCAATAGACAATATCTGATTATTCAATCAAAGTTCCGTCGGGCATCATGAAAGCTCCGCCGAGTTCTTCGCTAAATTTATGCAGGAATTATTGGCTAGGAAAAGCAGGTATAACACTCTTCGGTTGTCACAACTATTTGTCAAACTTTATTTTATTCTTTTCAAAGTTGCGGAGTCTTATAACAGAAAGGTCTAAAATTGATATTTGTTTTTAGAAACTGAAGCAAATGCATTAAAACAGCCCAAACACATCATCCTACTATTCAACTTGAACATTTTCTTTGTTGTTTGTCTTTTTGTAGGCGTATCACTCTAAAATGCCTGGACGTTTTTCTTGATATTTGGTAGGTAGCTAATTTTTAAAGACATGAGCAGGCGTATTTTTTCTCCTTCCTATCTCTCAAAAAAAAAAAAAAAAAAAAAAAAGACCCCAAAATGTCTCACCAAAACGACTGGACAGATTTTCTTAAAATTGGACCACAAATAAGCAACGTATGGTCCAATTTAAAATAAAGCACTATTATTTTTATCTTAATTTTTTCCTTTCTTAAAACTTGATAGTCCTATCGCTGTATGCTCAGTTTCAACTATGTTATGGATACCTGACTACAGTCCTAGTTTATGTAATTTATATTTTGCTGTTAAGGTCGTGGTCATGGACAGAAAATGCCTTTTGATTCAGGGTTTTATTACTGGGATCGCACACTTATTTCAGTCTGCTATTTTTAATGCTGCAAGATCGATGAGGCTAATCTGAGCCAGAAATAAGGTATCAAATCGAGAAAAGAAACAGAAGCATCCAACCCAACCTCCGGATTCGAACATACGTTCAGTCACATGACTGACATCGCCTTGACCCTTCGGATTTGTATAAATGTTAATTTATACTTTCTGGTAAGATAAATCCAAAAGTACTTGAAGTACAGCACTTGAAACTTTTCGAAAGATTTATTGCTTCATAGTAAACTACAAATGTACAACTATTTCATGATTATTATTATTTCCGAGCTAAGATGCAAAGATTATAAATTCTCATTCAACAGTCGTTGATTGGCTACATAATAATTAAGCATTCATTTCCAAGATAGTCCTGAATTAATGAACAGCATAAAATATTTTTTAATAGCTTACTACTTTTATTAATTTTAGTTATGTTTTTATTTGTAATACGAGGTTTATTACATATATAAATTCCGAACTGTTTTTCTTACCAGTTTTACTTTGGTTTGTTTTTCTTTAATTCTTTTATTTGGCAGAGTTTTTTTTTGTTTCTTTTTTTTTTTTGAAATCCGTAGAAATAATTTACAGCTTATGTCTATGATAGCAACGGCAATTCCTTTGATGGAAGTCTCCACTATATGTTATCTTTTGAAATGTGACAAATGTGATGGCATATCTGTTTCAAGGGTTGTCTCCTGGAAACAATAGACTCTAATTTATTTGTTTCATTGCTAACTCCATACAGTGACTAAGTTTTGTTGAAGAAACTTACGACCCTCTTTGGTCAATAAGTCATAAATAAATGAAAACGGATTTTTAATTGTTATGCTTCTTCGTACAGGAAGTCATTGTGAAATATTAGCTCTTTAAGTTACTATAAATTTCTGAAAGAGCAAAACTGACTGGAATCCCAAGATATTTTCGCGGCCACAATTTCTCTTAAATCCACATTCCCGTATCTTCAAAAACAACATATTTTGTGAAATCTTGTATGATGCAATAAAAAAAAGGCTAACTTTTTATAAACTTCACCATTTATCATTAGTATTTATCATCCTATTGAGTTATATAGATTTATGCTCTTATAATTACAGAAGCTTGTTCTTGAGATTTCGATCGTATATTCTTTGCCTTGAACTACATCGTTCCCTGATGCTTGATATCCAATGTATAGGTGATAGACAGTGATCATCAATCTTGAGCTACACTTATTTCTTGTTGTAGTTATTATTGAACAAAGTAACGAGTTTATGGCTGGCGTTTATCTTGAGTTCGTTGATTTTGAGAAAGTTTTCGATTCACTACATAGGAATAGCATATGGAATACCTTGAGATATTACGATGTGCCATCAAAAATTGTCAGAATTATTAAAGAAACATACAATAATTTCACAAGCCAAATCATCCACAATGGAAAAGTCAATGACACTTTTCGTGTAAGATTTGGCATCCAACGGGTTGCATTTTGTCATCAAGGATTTTCCTATTTGTTATAGATAAATTGACGAGGTACGTCCTGGAAAAGGAGGGGACAGGAATCTAGTGGGCCTTCACTAAAAGATCTTCATTAAAAGACCTTGATTTTGCAAATGACATATTTCTTTTGTTTGTACTGCAATGATGTAGCTGGAAAGCTAGCGGATCTTGAAGACTGGGCAAAATTAGTAAAATTGAAGAATGACACTGAGAATACGGAAACGATGAAAATCAGCATTGTTGATTTGGTCAATAGGCATTGAGACGGTTGGTTAATGGCTAGTTAATGGCATAGGTATTGAGACTGTTGATGTATTTACTTTCTTGACAGTGTAGATGCAGAAGATGTCAACACACGTATTTGAAAGGAAAAGCAACATTTTCCCACTTTATCCAATATGGAGAGCTAGGGAGATTTATACTAGTACTAAACTTAGCAATTTTAATTTGAATGCTACAGCTGTCTTGCTCTATTGTTTTGCATCCTGGAGGGAAGATAAACAGATATTTAAGGATTTTTTTCGAATCTTCTGGTGACATTTAATATCAAATCAACAAATAAGAACCAATCATGTTGCAGATCATGTAAGAAGTGGAGATGGACAGATCACATTTTACGAATGAATAAAATACAATTGAAATAAGCCTTTCCTTACAATTCACAAGGTCAAAGAAGATGTGGAAGACCAAAAATGAACTGACGGAGCTGCGTGGTAAAAGAAGCAAAAAGAAAAATAGAAAAGCCCTGGATTAAACTGACTGGATTTACTAGGAATTGAGTCCGTTAGCGCTGCTTCGTAGAGACCTATTCTCTGATGAAAAGAGATAGGAAATAAGTTAAATAAAATTAACTTATTTATTTTATTTTATTTCATTTTAAAGATCTGCAATGGCCAGGATCTTAGGCCACATTTTGATCTGACTGATCAGCTTTGGAATAACAGTTGTTATAATTATTTTTTTAGAATATTCTTTTAGAGTGGTTAATTCTTTTTGACAATAACTATAATGAATGAATACATAATTTCTTTCTTTATGTCATAACGATAAAAATCATCAGAAACGGATAGAATTAAACGAGAACTTATCAAAATTCTGTTGGGAATAAAAAATCGTTTAATACAGCAAAGGAAAACTTTTTTTCCTTAATACTTTTTAGAAAGAAAATGTTACGAATTGCTCTTAAATGCTTTATACTAAGTTACTAAAATATTATGGAAGGCTACAGTGTCTTGTCATTCCACGAAAAGAAAAAGGTTTATATAAACATGTGTCGTATTTCGAACGGTTACATAGTCATTTGAATGAACAATGTTTTGAATGCCACGCGTAATATTGTCGTTCTCTCCCTCTATAATCCACTGCTGTTTGAAGTGGTGAAATGTTGATGCATTGCAAATTGATTCTGATAGTAGAATCTTTGACAATTTATTAAAAACAGTAACTGTAATTTTGTCGCTTAAATAATCAATACTGTATAAAGCATAAGAAATGACACATAACTAAAAAATATCTGAGCTTTCATCGGTGAGAATTTAGGACGGACCGTTTCGTCATTTTTAGGGACTCATCAGCCAAACCCACTCACCAGATGAAATGCTCAAATAGTGCAAAAGTATAAGGGAAACCACTCTCCCGAATAAATACTGTATTAGCAACAGTGTGTGTTATCCCAATAATAGTATTCAATAATTTTGTAATTGTACATTCAACTACCTCTATCTCGGAAACCGTTCATGTAGGACATACGTTGATATCAACTTATTTTCTTGGTATGATCAATATATGACCTTTTTTATTCAGAATATTTACCTTTTCTCCTGGGACTGGTAGTGACTGTAATGTTAATACTGCTATACTGTAGGTTCATTTCGATAATATTTGAGACACTAGTGAAGGTTAAGGATTCCGTGATCATTATTATTCATTTAGTAGGTTTTGGCAGAGCGCAATAATCACCCTTGTCAGTATTCGGTTACTTCTGAATCCTTCAGACACACCCCAAACTGAAATAACCCTTAATCAAAATATCTTTTGAAAGAAAATTTGAAGGGTATATTTTACCATGAATGAAAGAAGGGTAGGAAATCAGATTGTTATTTCGACAAAAAGATATTGGATAAATACTTAATTCCTTTTTTTAATTTATATACTTTTATATACATAATACCTACTTCAAAAAAGTTAGAGTTTAAGTCAAACAGCAAAGATCCATCATATCTGTCGCTTATGATCAAAGTAAAATTGTTTCTCCCAGAAAGTTGAATGGTTTTCAGCTATCCAAAGCAAGATCCATATTTATTTGTATTTATTAATTTCTTTTAAGAAAATGAAAAATATTTGAGCGAACTGTTGAGCAGTTATTGTAATTTACAAATGCATGAAGACTTTTCTCTGTACAATTTCACAACTTAATAAAAAAAAAGAAGAAAACAGCATTTTAAGTAGGTCTTATGTTCTTTCAAGAACTCCTTTTTAACGATTAATTTTACTTCTTTTAATTGAAAAAATTAACGAAATTGAAAAGATTGTGTGTCGATTTTACTTCGTTCATAAATAGCTAGTGCAGCATTTATTTTTCTAGAAAATTGAGTTAAGTAAATACATCTGTTAATGTTTTACAAGCATTGCTAAAGAGAAGAGAGGGGAAAAAAAACCCCACCCCTCTTAATCCAGGATTTACGACGAACCAGCCTACGTGTTTAAGAATAAAAGTTCTTTTTTTTATTATTTGCGGGAATAATCTTCAACTTCAAAAGCTTTACCCGAAAAAGAAGGGAATAAATTCGGTGTTTTGAGCGGCGAGTTGAGCGAAGAGGAATGGCCTGCCAGTTCCAACTAGGGCCACAGACACCCCCTCTTCCCACAAACCCACTTCACCGGTCTCCTTGCCTTTATCTTGTAAAGCTATCCATGTAGAAAGTAATAGATACATTAGCTTCTGAATTATTCAAACGTCCCCGGATTGAACATAAATTTTTCTATTAAAAGCTCATAAAGCAGCAGAACCTTACCAACAAAACGCGAAAGGTCGCTCGAGTCCAAATCGAATTAGCATTGACTTGAGTGAAACAGATTTTTAAATGAGTTCCTTTTCTTTTTTCTTTTTCTTTTTTTCTTAATAATTTAATATTTTTCTTTGGAATATTTCAGTGTTTTCATCTTCAATCAGACTTTGGTTAGAGCGAGCTTAATAAAACTGATAGAACTTTTCTTTCAATTGCTTGTCTTTGCTTTTTTTTTACATTTTTTTCCTTCACTTTTACTGGAACGAAAAATAGATTGAAGTGCATTGAATATTCTATGCCAAATATATTTCGTCGCTCATTTTGGTTCCATTTTTAATCTTTTGGAAAATTGCCCGCGCTTCTAGATCTATCGAATTTCAAGAATCTTTCAATTATTTTACTCAAGTAATATTAACTTTCTTCTTTTCTCTTTTTTTTTTGAATACTTTTTTTATTTTGGATACTTCTTTCAACTTAAAGTATTTTTTGATTCTTTATCATTTGAATGTTTTTTTTTTCGCTGAAGGAGAGATGTTTATTCTAACCATATATAGACGTAACATATCTAAATGTTTTCTCAGAGAGATGAATCTGTTTTCTTTTCTTCACTGCATCAACAGTATTCTTCAACCCAACTGAGTGCCACACACACATTTACGATAATCTTAGTACAAACGACCTGCTATTCTCGTTGTTGCGAACGTTGTTGTATACAGGAATTTCACAATATCAAAGCAACACTAATCGAGGTATGCAGCACGACTATCTTTCACAAAAATAATCAAAAATCGATCTAAACAACATTTTCTTTACAATGATCAATAAATGAAATCAAGTGTTATCTAAGTGACATCTTTGAATACCTGTTTCACGTTAATTAACAATCACAAGTCAGGAGTCGTAAACAGAGAAATTTTCAGTACGGAAGTCAAAGACTTTTACTTTATTAGCTTTTTTTACGTTTGTTAAGTTCTTGGAGCTCCAAATTTTCTCTCGTTAACATTCTATTAATTCAGATATAAAACTTTATGTTATGCTTGCTGTAAGTATATAAAGTAAGTATTTATTTAATAGTATCTCGAGAAAGAAATTTTAATAAACCATAAGATATTCGAAAAGTCTGGAATCTCGTCGGAAAATTTAGTTCGTAGCATGTTCAGCATGTTTATTTATTTACAATTTTTGTAGATTAATGATGACTTCCGAACTTCTATTTGTCACATGATTAACTATTTCATATGAGGGTTTTGGTAAAATAAGGTGAATCAAACTTGATATTGGGTAATGCAAAACGTCTTACCTGCAATCGTTAAGTAGTTTCACATTCTGATTCATGCTAATCCAACAGATTGATTATCTGTTTTTAATACTTTCAGAAAACAACCTTCTAAAATTGGAAATACACTGGTGGAAAATGAAAAATGAATACTCTGAAGCCATGGTCCCAGGAGACTGAAATTTTAATATTCTATAGGTCGTGTACTGTGCATGATCTTGCGCACGGGATAATATGCATATGTACAGAGGCTACAGTGTGTGTCAAAAGGCCATGTCAGTGCCCTATGTACCCACCTTCAGCAGCAATGTCTCCTTCACTCTCGCATGGAGACGATCGTAGAGGTGACCCGGTGGCGCAGTTGTAAAGGTTTGTCATCGGTGTTGCATACCGAACCAGACGCCGTCCAATCAAGTCCCACACATACTCAATGGGATACATTTCTGATGACCATGCTGACCAAGGAGAAGTTAACGAACGCCTTGGACAGCTCATTGGGTTGCACGAGCTGTTTAGGGGGAGGGCTTTGTCCCGTTGGAAGAACACATCTCCAAGAGGAGATGTTGCAGGAATGGCAACAAAACGGGTTGGACGATGGCCTAGATGTACATTGCGAGTGGTCATTGTAGGCTATGGCTCCCCACAACTTGGTGGCAGGCGTTAGTCCTGTGAGTCGCTGCCGTATACACTGTGGCAGGTACCGCTCACCAGTCGACTCCGCACGCGCAAACGACCATCGCTAGCGCCGAGGCAGAATCTGCTCTCATCACTAAACATAACGCTGCGTCATTCATCCCTCTAGCTGCTTCTTTCGCGACACCACTGGAGGCGGCCTGCTAAGTGGCGAGGCGTGAGGGGAAGTCTGGCTAGCGGCACCCGTGATCGTAATCTGTGCTGCATTGTCGTGCGATCCGCGAAGGCCGGAACTAGACTGACGAGCATCTACATCTTACTCGGATCACCTGCGCCAACAGTGATCCACAGCGGACACTTCGCGACCAGCGTGTTGAGCGATTCTCCGGAACGACCACCCGACCTCCCGTACACCCACAATACGACCTCGCTCAAATTCCCTTAACTGCACAAACTGTGCTCGCCTATGCAGTCCTGGCATGTCTACAACGTTAATCACCAGTTTGGCGCACAGTACGGTGTGGAAACAGCTGACCACTCTTTCGGTAGGTCAGCAACTGCTGATAGGGGCTAGGATTGTCCAACGCCAATTCTCGCTTCCTAATTCTTCCACAGTGCTGCGCTCTTGACCATCGCATTTACTGTCCTCTACCAGTACCACGCGCAAATACGGTGCTTCCCATTCACTTTCTTAGGATTCATTTTTCATTTTCCACCAGTGTATTACATTGATGTATTTTGTATTGATAAGGATATCTTGTTTGATTCATTTGCCATATTTTAAACCTGCACCTTCTCATATATCAGTTAGGAAAAAGTGGCCAACAATAAATAAAAAAAATAACATTATTGTAGGCGTCGATACTAAATATATTTCAATGTCTTGCTTATTACAGGGAATAGAGAATGAAAAAATACTGATTTGATTTTAAAAATGACTGGATTACATATGTAGGATTCGGATCTTTCGTGACCCAAAATACAAATAGGACGAATAATTTTTTAAGAAATTACGCAAAATCATCCACTAAGAGATTGACTACAGATCTATTTTTACTATAGGTTAGAAGCTGCTCCATCCAC
This sequence comes from Thereuonema tuberculata, assembly GCA_023159025.1. Taxonomy (NCBI): domain Eukaryota; kingdom Metazoa; phylum Arthropoda; class Chilopoda; order Scutigeromorpha; family Scutigeridae; genus Thereuonema; species Thereuonema tuberculata. The sequence goes on along the minus strand of JAFIDM010000004.1, from coordinate 38,982,312 downwards.
CTGAAAATAGAAAGAAATTCAGCATTTTGATTACATTTTCTCCTGTTTATTCGTTGATTGGGTCATATTCGTACACCCTCCATTAAAAATTACAGCTCCTGTTCAGTAGTGCCACAAAACTATTATATTTCTGATCAAGATTACGACTGATTCC
>JAFIDM010000004.1:38866695-38968432 GCA_023159025.1 Thereuonema tuberculata | reverse complement strand
TTGATACAATGTTGCTTGTCTTTACAGTGTTCAGCAATTTCAGATTCCTTTACTAATTTTTGTCTAATATAATATTCGTGTTCCCCCATGCGTTCTTGAACTGTTCTTTTCGTCTCCCCAAGATAGAACGAATCGCAATTCAGGCAATCTAATTTATAAACAACACCCATTTCAAACTTCTTGTCATTGCTATTTATCTTTTTACACAAAATATTTTTTAACTTATTTCTATATTCAAAATTTAAGTTTACTCCATATCTTTTACCAATTTCTTTTAATTTCCAGCTGTTCTTATTCAGATACGGAATGAAAAATCTATTTTCATTATGTTTATCCAATTCTTTTATCTTAAATTTATTATAATTTCTTATTGAGCTATCTATGAATCTGTCAGTATAACCATTCTTTTTTAATTTTGATTTCATATCACTTACTCCTATATTAAAATCTTCTTCATTACTGGTATTATTATCAATTCTAATTAAATAATTCTCAATTATATTCCTTTTTATTTTCATATTGTGTCCAGAATCAAATTTTAAAATATGGTCACTTTTATAATCTTTAATGTAATGTTTCATTGTTATTTTGTTATCCTTTTTTATTAGTTTCAGATCAAGAAAATTTAATGAGTCATTCATTTCTTCTTCCATTTTGAAATGTATGTTTTTGTGTCTCTTGTTAATGTCACTGAAAAAATTACTAAATTTTCTTTTTGTGGTTTGACATTTATTTTCTGGTGTTATGATGTTTAATAATATTTATTATAAAAGAGAAGATTTAAGGAAGAAGTATGGTTTGTTTGTATATATTAACAAATTATTATTGGTATGCATGTATTCACTAGCTGGAGTTTAAAAAATTAGAACTTAAGACTGTAAGTACAGGACATAGCTTCAAACTTAAATATACTATAAATACGTCTAGCATTGAACAATAATCGCCAAAATGATACAAATTTTGAAGCTAAACGAATTTTAAATTAGAGCTAGAAAAACCTAGCAATATTCTAATCTTATATTAACCATCAATTTTTAAGGAAATCTTGAATAATTATTTACGTTTCTACAATATAAAATTACAATATAATATTTCTTTTTGTGAATGCTGGATTTACTTCATTAGTGCTTTCAAAAATATTAGAAAAATTAAAAGGGATTTAACAAAACGAATAAAGAAGTATATAGATGAAAACAGAATCTTTAAATCATTAGCAAATGATCAGGTATTTATTCTTTGTTTTATCACTGTTTTGAAAACCTTAACCAGTTTTGTGTTTTTTTTCCTCTAATCAGCGGTATTCACAAAATCAGAGAAACATCTTGTTATTTGTGTTATTTCAGAGGGAAAACTCTTTTAAATTATTTCTTAACGTTTTACAGTAACTTTCGTAATTACTTATTTTACATATCGTTTGCATGTAAGGATTTCAACTATTCTTTATGGTTTTTATTTATTTATTTATTTATTTATTTATTTATTTATTTATTTATTTATTTATTTAGGTGAGTAATTCTTTACTTTCATGAAATTTTCGATCAGTACATTAGGAAGTCTGGGAATACTGTTGCGGTAAATAGTTTGCAAGTAAGTGTATTTCTTTACAATTGAAATATCGATTTTTCAGTTTCAAGAGAAAGTATTCTCTTGAGGATAATTTTAATATTATCAATTATCATTTGCTGCATTTTGTAAGTCAGGATTCAGTAAAGAGTTCGAAAATAGTAGTTATATGTACTATACTGTTACGCTCTTAAATGTTTAATTCCTTCTACACCACGAGGTAATCCAATTTAGCAATGGGTGACGTTTAGTAAGTTTCTGGTAAAATTAATTGTTCAGATGTTTACTATTAAAGCAATGACCCAAATACTTAAAAGATGAGATGAAATTTAATTAACTAATGATATGCCGGGAAATTAATAGTTACTCTAAAAGTAATGTAAGACTTGAATTGAAGTTTCTTTCAATTGTTATTCCCCTTTCTTTTTGATGACGAACTACTTAAATTACGTCACATATCCTTCCGCCTCCTAACTTGAGAAGCCTTTTCAATATAACGATAAATAAGAATTTGTAAAGCTGGCATTAATACACAAGTTTTTCGAAATAATTAAAAGTAGGAATTGTTCTGCAAATAAAGAAGCCAGAAAGTCGATTGAGAATTTAAACATTCTGTCGAAGCAAATAGAAACAAATCGTCGAATTCAATTGGTTTAGATCTTCCAAGAAAATATAAAAGCCTCATGCAGATGTACAAGAAAAAAAAATCGAAATTTAACATTTAATGAATCTTAAATCGTAACCTCTAATGGTATTATATTTAAAGATGATCAAGAAACTTATTTGAGAAATTTTAGATTTGCACTTTATAAATAAACAGTTCTTTCCAATTTGATCTTCGTTTCTAAAATTTTATGTACAATGAATACATCTTGAGTATCTAAAACTTATTAAGAAATTATTATAAGTTTTGAATATTTATTATGTCCTGAAAATGTTACTATATATTTAAAAAAAAGTAATTTATTTCTCGTTTGGCCAGATTTTAATTCTTTTCAGTGTGAATGTTACAATTTTCCCTTTATTTTGTCCTTTGAAAAGTTATTCAACTTTTAAAATTCATATAATTTACAAAGTTATAATTTTACGATATACTCTCTGGTAGGATTATGGTAAGTCCCAGAAGGACGTTAAGTCTTCCTTCGCTTGTGATATATATTTTGTAATCTAATTCTCGACTTAAAGCCTGTCTTTTATTTCTTACGAATGGGTTTTTATTTTGTGAGATGGAACTATTTGAGAACCCTTAAACGCTGGTCGCAACATAACTTCTCTTTTCTCAGAGGAAGCAGCTGTGTGGTCGGAATGGTCCCCAGACACTGTTTGCCGACTTGTAGAAGCGTAAACAGCCGCTTAGGATTAGGTGAAGATACACATGGGAATGGCTTTGGAATTCCTACTTAAAAGAAGACTAAAGTAAATTATGATATTATACAGGCAACCAAGCGCATTATGAGGTTTAGGTAATGCGTTAGAAAGGTTGCTTTTGAGCAGCACAGATGAACCATCGTGTTGGATCTAATCTTCTAGTTTGTTGAATAACAATTTCCACAACTCTAGTATTATTTAGTTTGTGAAACAACAAGTGCTAATTTTTACTAAAGATACAAGTTATTTTTCAGTAATATGGTTTCCTTATAAATTTTTGCCTATTTTTTTTTTTTTATTTAATATAGGAAATATAGGAAATATAGTAAGACATTGTCAATTTTATCGAATGGCATTTTAATTTCTCTTTACTTCAGTTCATTGCTCTCAAACTCTCCATATGATGGAATGACATACTTTTTACTAAGAACGCCAGGAACCCTGTACTGTCACCTGCAGTATAAGATTATACTTGGTAAATAAACGTAATTGAAAAAGTATGATTATTTGATTTTAGTTCATATATTCACAGGTAAGTCGTTCTGCATGAAATGTTGAACTGTGCATGATAAGATGTTGAACTGCATGGTTTTAGGTCCTAAAAACTTCTTTACGACGTAACTGATATTTTTTGTAAATTAGTAGAATGCTACCGTTTCAGCTAAAAGAATTGCTGCCCACTTGCCCAGCAAAATCAACCTTCATCAAACTACAAAAAACTTTTAAGTTAGGCTTTTTTTTTGGGGGGGGGTTAAATTGTTATTTCTTTTGTTATTGTTAGACTTTAAATCTAGATTTTGTCAGCAAAATGCATGTTCTATCATCCTATTCTAATAAAATCGCTTGCAGACAATCAAATTAATGTTATTTGTGTAAAACCATATTAGAGTTCTAAGTTCATATCGGAGTAAGTTATCATGATACTCAAGCCAGAGAATATTCCTATTCTAAATAAACAACGAAAGATTCATGAAGTTTTACTTCCACTCCATTGAATAAAAACAAGGAATTCACTTAATGTAGGTCATGCTAAAGATCAGATACTAAATTATCTATTCAGGAATATTATTAGAATTTTTTCTACTTCAAAATCTTCGCTTCTAATCGTAGTCAAATCTATATTACTGTCTTTGAATTAAGGAAGTAGATAGGAAAGTGGCAACAGCAAAAACAAAAAATTAAAATCTAAAAAAAGTCTTCAATATCTAAAATTGACTTTAATTCCCGATCTCAAAGATATTCAAAGCGCTCTAGTAGGAGTGGTGGTATCGTAATTCAAGATGAAAGAAAATTCTGATAACCAGTCATAAGCAAAGAGATATTCAAAGAGCTCTAGTCGGAGTGCTGGTATCATAAGTCAAGATGGAATAAAATTGACTTTGTAAATAACTTAATAAACAAATATTAATCCAGAATGAACTAATCTGGATTAATATTACCTTTTATTTTTGTACTTTCTTTTTTTAGAAACATTACTAGTTTATAATTTTTAAAAGTTTTATATTTCTAGTTACTGGAAATTTCTGGAAATTTATAAAAGTTAGTCCCTAAAACAATTGCTCAACCATATCAGTTTACTTTGTTGGTCTTTTTATTTCAGTATGAGTCACAATTTTTTAAAAATCAGGCTTCTCGAATTCAAGTTTTTTTCCCTAGTGTTTTCAAGATTTCTCTTTATCTTTAATTTATCTTTTTACTACGCAGGTATATGAAAGTTACAATTTATGGTTTTTAATTTCAAGGCTATTTTTGGTAGGTATCTTACTTTGTTTTTAAATTGCTTTATTTTACCGGAATCTGGATAAGACAATAGGTTTTCCGGGCTGCTGTATCCTGCTGTGTTACAGAACTCTCTCTCACTGTTGAAAGCCAGAAAATGGAAACCGAAAACCTACATTCGGGGTTTGCTTGGAAATGGGAAACAGCAGCAACCTGTAGGGTAGCATTGAATCTTGGTCGTCATTTATTATTATTATAAATTCCATTTCGAAGGCGTGTGCGTTTCCGGTACCTTGAAAGCAATTTCCGAATGTTTGTATGAAAATTGAACTGTCGCCATCGAAATATATTGGATCCATAATAGAGAAGAAAAAAAAAGAAAGAAAGAAAGGAGGAAAAAAATGGAGGGACTCCTCTGTTGAGAAGGAAATATATTTAGAACTCATTGCAAATTCAGAAGAACCTCTTGGAATCTCTCCGATACCCTCAGTAGGGTGGCGCTGACCAGGATGAATCTTCACCCAGATATGACCTCGTCTATTCATTGCAGGAGAAGGCTATCTCGGACTTGCAGCCCTTCCTTGAATGCTTTGTAGTTTCTCTACAGAGTTGAATTGCAACCAATGAGTTTCTATTCTGCTTCTGGTATTGAAAGAAAATCTTTGCCCTACTCTGACTACAAAAAGTTTTATAATTCTGTACAACGTAAAAAAGAAAGCATCGAAAAACAAAATATTTCATTCATCAGTTGCGACTGTAAAATGTGATTTACATATTGTTTTTCAGAAAATCTAAATGCCAGTAAATAAGCTTTTTATTAATCGACTTTCTTAAAAAAAATGAAGCTCATAAAATCATTTAGTCTGTTCGTCCCCATAATAACGTTTGAACCGCTGAATGAATCTTCTTGAAACACACATTTATGGACAAGATATGATCTAACTTTTTTTTATCTTTTCTGAAAATGTTTTTCTGTGAGTCTTTGCCGAAAAATTACCGCATGAACTGAAAAAAAAATCGATGGAACCGAAACTAATACTGAAAATTTATACTGAAACTTGAACCAAAAGAATAGATTTCTGCCAATATCTTACAATGCAGGTTAAACTCTTGATAATCTATTTATTTGCTCATTTTTTCGATGATTACAAGTAATTGGCCTTAAACAACCTTAAATCGATAATGCGGATTTAATTAAATTTTTGCAAAAAAAATAAAAAAAATATAGGGTTTTTATAATTTAAATATAAAAGATTTTTGTTTGCTTGAATTAGTTCATGATTTTAAATAAAACAAAGAAAACGAAATGAAGAACATCATTTTAAGGAAAACATCTGTAAGTTCTTGCAGGAATTTTGTTGTTATATTAGAAACCAAGGCTTTTCCTTTTAAATTTCGTACAAAGTATCATACATTCTAAAATAAAATAAAATACCTGGCTTGCCGAATGGATTAGAGTTCGATTCCCGGTCCTAGCCTCGAGTTTATCTATCTCCTGTTGTTTATTGCTTTCTGTGTGTAACATGATATTTCAGGATAAAGATTATTTACGAACCAGTCCATAAATAATTGTTCCTTGTTCATACGGAAGCAGATACAGTAAATGTTTACATTTATTGTCAGTAAATTTTTATTTTATTACTTATGATTGATTTGATATTGGAGGATTATATAAGAAGACAAGACTTACATAAATGACGGTCAATGATACTTGAAAATTTTAAAAAATGTAGAAAATGAATAATATGTCATTTAAAATAGAAGGATGGCATTTATTGAATATATACAAATGCCATCCTTCTGTCAAGATGATTGTATCCATTCTTATTACCAACATGTCAGATTAAAGAAAGTTCTCTTATCTAAGATTTAAGAAATTCAGACTCTGTGGAGATTGTTCATATCTTATCTGCTTTCCCTTTGTACTTATCAGTTGTTTCTCTCGATATGAAATACTATATAATTTGTAGCTTCTAAATAATTTATAAGGGACAGAAAAAGCATAAAATTATGAAAATTGGATTTTCTATTTTTCAATTTTCAAACATCAATGTTCGAAACTTCCTTCCGGAAGACTACAGTAAGCCGTGTTTATGGTACTATTTTCCGCTACAGAAATTTAGTTTAATATTTTTAGATAATCGATATTTACAACAATGTGACTTTGGTTCCCTTTTACGAGAGTTCGCCCTTCGCTATGCATTATGGCCACTTGTAATAGCAACTCGTCTTTCATCTGAACTTAGCCTCAGGAAAAACGTATCTCAATATCAGGATCTTTACGTCACGCTCAGGATCAGTGGTCGGTCTTGGGTTTACTTCCCCAAGCACCTCCGGGATTCCGGAATCTGCGGGAGCTCAGCCGGATTCGAGTGACCGTCCACAATAAAGTCAAGGGTGTCCAAATTTATCGGTTTTCATCATGCTGTCAGAACAAGCTGCTGGTCACTCACTACATCCGGAGGTGGTCGAGGCCAAAACAGTGTCTTACCAGTGCAGGGATGGCTGGTCACAACCTCAACATCATACCACTGCTTGTAGTTGAAATAAAAGTCTACTGGCAATGTTTCAAATACGAGCAACATAAGATATCTCGAAAAATGGAGCATCAGGAATGTTTTTCTTTTTATAAATGGAGCATATATATATTTTTTTTTTAAATATCCTATTTAAAAATTAGCATTGTTACATTTGTTAGTTTGAACTAACAGGTGAAGGAGTTAAAATCATGATAGTACTGTATTATAATAATAATAATAATAATAATAATATAATAACACTACACGCATAGTTAGGAAATTTATGGACACAAGCACACATCCCTAATCATTCTTGCACACATCTTTACACTTGGCAGTATGTGCTTTGGTCCTTGACCCGCCATATTGTGTTTGCTGGGGAAACCCAAGGTTTGAAACATACAAACAATAATAATAATAATAATAATAACATTTTTAAAATTAAATTTGGAGCATTAAATTTCCTTATTTTTATTTCTCCACTAGCCGGGTACCGTCGCTTCGCTCCGGAACCCTTGCATATATAGCATTAAAGAAAAAAACTTTATTTATTTAGCAAATTAATATCGCCACACCACTGGGGTTGTCAAAAAAAAAGTATGTTTTACCTGTCGTAGGTGTGACATCTATCTAGTAGATATATAAAAACACCCGCGTATTCGAATGCAACGTTGTGTAAAAATTTCAAAGCAATCGGTGAAGAACTTTCGAGAGATTTAAGATTTTGAACAAACGAACATTTACATTTTTATTTATGTAGATTTTTATTTACATAGATGTAATTTATCTGTTTCTGATATTAAAGAGAAAAAGGAAATTTTTGCTAAATCGATAGCATTAATAAATGAATAAATAAATAAATAAATAAATAAAAAAAAGAAATTATTGAAGTAGAACTATTTTTTAATATAGCAACATATTGAACGAACGTATCATTTACTAAACTTCTTAAACTCCTTTATTTAACAACGGGAATCCTCCATTACAATATTTCGGAGGCCTGACCGGTCTCCTTTTTTTTCAAGCCTTACACATTACACAAAAGGGAAAAGAAACCATCATCATCTTCCCCAAATAACTAAAAAATAAATTAACAATCATGAAATATGGAATATTCGTGTAACAACTCAAAACGTGACATGCTTCTTGTATTATTATTACAAAATAAAACGTGATATGCTCCTTGCATTATTAGTAAAAAATCAGTAAAAATAAACAAATGCCTAAATCGTCCAAAACTGAAAAATTATTTGTCCAAATCTGAAAATAAATTGTCCTTTCGAAATAAATTGTCTTTTTGAAATAAAATATCCTTTAAAAACTTTTTGAAAATATTATCTACGAAATTCCATCTTCAAACAAATTTTATCTTAGAAAATCCATCTTCGAATAAATTCCATCTTAAACTCCCAAATCTTTGAAAAATTTATATTTGAAGAGAATGTGTAAGGCGTGAAAAAAGGAGTCAGGTTAGGCCTCCGAAATATTGTAATGGAGCATTTCTGTTGTTAAATAAGAGTTTCAGAAGTTTAGAAAGTTTTATTATATTACTTAAAGAATTATGAACGTATCATTTATTTATAGATATCTGAGAATAACATAAACAGATATTTGCAACACTGGCAGAAATCTTCTTACAATCTGATATTATCACCAAGAACTAGGATAGGTTTAGAATTAGACTTACTCAACTCCTAAAACCTTATTGCGAAATGGAAACTTGTAAAAGCCTTTTGTGTAACTTGAAGTATTCGTACAATGGTACGAAATGTATTAAATATATCCATTGTTATTTCTTTAATTTTCTTTACTTTAATAGTTACGAACAGCAGTTTAATTTAACTTGTTGATTAATTTTTAACATTAATTTTTATTTTAACAGCGAAAACTTCATAAGTAAAATTTCGTCAAACGTAAAATTTCTACATAAACTTAGAAATTTCTCAGTTTGAAAGATTTTATTTCAAGAATTACATTATCTACTGAGATTATCTACTGTTATCGTTTTGTTGAGTTTAGATGGTAAAGGCACCATTTTTTTTTAATTATTTCTTTTAGTTTATTACGTAAAACTGTTAACTTAGAAATCAGAACTTAAAGTATATTTCTATGCATAGTTGTTAAGCTCTGAAATAGTTTTCAAACTACAATTGCACTTTTTCGCAGTTAGTGCAGTTCAGTCGTCAGATGTGCAGACGATCGATGAGGTGATTGGCTGAGGGCTGCAAAGGTCCGGGTAGACTGGGAATTTTTCCCCAATGGTTTTTCCCAAGAGATGATGTTTACTCAGCCTCCTGCTCTGCGACAATGGTTAACGGAAGTTTCCAGCTGCGTAGAGGAGGCACAAAACTGTCTGATTATTCTACCTTCTCAGAGCACTATGTTCCGAATCCCTTCACAAAAAGCCCTACAAGATATCTTGGCAATAAATAGCCCTTTAGCATTTTGAGTTCAGAGGAAACCATGGAAATTTTCTTCTGAGCATATTACATTCTTACCACATAATTAGCCTTTTTCCCCTTGGTTTCGAACTTAATTCTTCTTTACTTTTGTTAATATAAATGGCTGCTTTGATTTCCCCAGCCCATAGAAAAACTTAAACAAGAAATTAAAACAGTGAATTCTAGACTTAAAAAACTCTTCGGAAAACGGAAAACAAATTCCTTATTTAAAGTCATCTTTCATAAAACTTCCTCTTATTCACCTGTTCGGATTCGGAAGTGTTCGGATTATCCGAAAAAAAAACATATCATGGTAGGCCTATACAGTACAGAGTTACAGCTATGGTATTAGCTCCCACTTAACAACGTAGCGTAACGGTGAGACAGAAGAATGAGGGTTGTTTGACCTTGTGGGGGTGAGGAAAGGACAGCGCAGCGATTGCTTGCACTGTGAAAAGACAGTAGCCGGTCACGTGAACAGTAGCAGTATCTGCAATACGCCGGAGTATTGCGTACTTTTCGGTTGGCTTTTGTTATCAATAGCCTACAGTACAGAGTAAATCGGGACGAGTTATAGTTACGTATTTGTCATTTTTAATTTTAAATTAAGTGAATACAAATCTAGTGTTTCGTTGTTGTAACATCATGAAGTGAAATGACAAGCAAACGGAAACATAGCTCATGTAAAAGAATGTAGTGATGTTGCATTCCGCTAAATACTAGCTTAAAACTGTTATTTTAATATGTACTGTGCTATGATTAAATACTGTACTTTCTGTACATTGCAAGTGAGATTTAAGTTTTTTCCTGCATCGTAGATTCTGATTGTCCGAAATTTCGGATTTGCGGGGTTCGGATTACCGGAGTTCTACTGTATTCAATATGATATTTTATGATCAACATAAAGCCTGACTTGCCTCTAAATATTACTTAAACTTTTAATTATAACTGTACTGAAAAAAAACAAAACAAAAAAACAGTAATAACATCCAAATAAGAATACCTTTTTAAGTCGAGCTGATACCCTGGGACGGCCGTTTCGACCTTGTTGGGCTCTCCTCAGTCAGAGCTAATCAACCAGTGCAAGGCTCAAAAGGCGTACGAGGGGAAGAATTGGGAATTCACGATGGAGACAGTGAATAACTAAAAACAAGAAAATAAAAAAAAAGTACAAAATATGGAATACAAATCCTTGGGTAGCACACCACAAAAAGGAGAAAAAAAAACACCTTTTGAGTCTTGCACTGGCTGATTAACTCTGGCTGAGGAGAGCCCAACAAGCTCGAAACGGCCGTCCCACAGTATAAGCTCGACTAGAGGGTTATTTATTAATAATTTATTTATTTATTTATTTATTTATTTATTTATTTATTTAGGTCGCGCGGTTGGCGATGTCGCTAAGACACTGGCCTCTCACCTCTGAGTCCCGTGTTCGGTTCTCATGTGGGTTTCGATGATGGTGGCGATCTGTACTGGGAAGGTTTCTCCGGGGTTCTCCCGTTTCCCCTGCATTTCTCACACCATCCTTTCTCAGTCTTTCTCTCCGTCTGTACAAACTTCCGTGGGATAGCACAATAGATCTTTCAGGTCGCGGTGCTTGGCTGTCAAGCCACCCACGCTCACCACATTACATTACATTATTTATTTTTTAATTTTTTTTTCCTTTTTGTGGTCAAATATCTTTTGAGGTAGCCTGAGTGCTGCCCAAGGATTTCTTTTCCGCATTTTGTATTTGTTTTTAGTCAATGAGTGGTCACTGTCTACATCGTGAAAAGTAATCACATCTTTAACAAATTTAAACTTTAATATCAAGTCATTTTTCGAATTAAATTTTTATGAGGAAAAGAAGATCAATTGTTTTGAAGAAGAAAAATAACAAAATATGTAAACTCAGATGTTTGATGTTTTGATGAAAGAGTTTAAGTGCTGAAGAAGAAATTGAATCAAATTTGTCTGTTAAAATATAGGTTTACATCTTAATTTGATACTACAAGGATTAGCAAAAGAATGGATTTCAACAACTTAACAAACTAAAATTTAAAATTTTTTATTCGATTCATTAAAATTCTTCACATCACTGTCTTTGAATTTATATCTTCAAATATATTACATTATAAAGTAAATATAACAAAACAAAAATCAAAATAATAACCCAACATTGGTCAAATGAACAAAAACATTTATTTACTTAATGCTGATTCTTTCTGTTTTGTTTTCTTCTTCTTCTTTTTTTTTTTTTTTTTCATTACTCTGTTCTTTTGGAGATTTCAGTTTCTTTTATTTCGAACATCTCTTCTCTAGAAATTAGTAAGCCAATTTGAATGCGGGTTTTTTCCATTCGACAGGAGGTGTAGCAGGTATTGTTTACGGCCACATAACATCACTTTACTATCTTTGGGCCTGAAGCAGTGAAGAAAAAACTTCAAAAAATCATGCGGAGATCGCACTAGTTAGGCAAATGCTTTTTTGAAAACCGAACTGAAATCATAATTTCGCTGCAACTTTTCATTATTGTGCTTTACAATTAATGCAAATAATTGTTTACAACTTTTCAACCATACAATTAATTTTGATGCGGTTTTGTGAGATTTGATTAAGGTTACATTCGGCTTTAAAGATAGGAATCATCTCTATATCCTCTAGCAAATAGGGATAATAGAACATTATTTTTTTCTCTCGCCAACGGGCACCTACGACAGACGTTTTTGAAGTTGTACATGATTTTGCGACACTTCTTGAAATTTGTTACTAGTTTTTCGTTTCTGTAATATCGTACACTAGAGAGCGGAAAGTTAAATTCGATCAAGAAAATAAAAGATTTACTCTTTGTCTGTTGGTCAGTGGAAAATTACGGAATTAAGTAGAAAATTAACAAGGGACCGTAAATTATCTAACACTGCCGAGAACATATCCCTATACGTCAATCCGCCTGTAAGACATGTGTACGTCTTATCGGCTTGAAGAGTTAAGACTATCAATAAAACTGCGTTTTAAAACGAGTTCTACTATTTTCTCCTTTTCCTAAACTCACGCGATATTTAAGTAATATCCTTACGCTAATTTTTCCCGCAAAAGTTTCGTCTGAATAGATTCTGAATTTAATTCCTAGATTAAGAGACGGATGAGTGTTGGACTCATCTTTCCATCATGCTGTTCTATAACACTTTTTATGTGTAAGTCCTTCCTGAAGTACAGTTTCAAAAATCCCCCCCCCCCCCAAACCTTAATCCTCGATGTGCCACTGAGATGCGTTATCTTTTAAGATAAGTAAACTTAAAAGGGCATATTAACATAGCCGTCCTTTTTAAGTTCTGATATTGATTGCCTGTAATTATTTAAAAATCAGATAAATTGTTTATTCAATTTCGTTAACAATTTTTGATAACATTAAATTTTATTTTTATGATAGCTTCAGTTAGAAAGTCAAACTGAATTTCGAATAGAATATATTGGAGAGTTGTCCTTTATTAATAAATTATCCGCCAGAGGTCGCATGAGTTTAACTTTTTTAGGTTAAAAACAGTTCAAATTATATTTAAACATCATCTAATAAGTGAAATTTTGCAATTATTTGTTAATGAGAAATTTTATTTAATACATTCTTAAAATTCTACAAGAGAATCGTTTATCAAACTTACCAACAGTTAGAATTTTTAAAATAAATATAAAATTTTAATAGCCATTGATCTGATGAAAGTTGTCCATTTTGTGAAAAAAGGTTTTCTCTCCTCCTGAGATATCATGTCGGGAATCTGAGACAATCTGGGACAAATGATCTATCAAGAGTATATCTGGCTGAAGAAGCCTAATAAGGCTGAAACAGCTGTCTCAGATTCCTGTCATGATATCTCAGGCGCGAGAACCTTTTGTTCATTTATATGCAGTTTTTGTACTTTCTTCAATATATCATATGCCTGCACATTTAAGTTATTTATTTGTTCATTTAAGCTGGGCGAACACGGAGCGATTTTATGGCAATATGATTGGGACAAGTTGGCCCAATTTGATTGCGGACAACTTTATCAAGCGCGAACACGTAGTTTTTCCTGAACCAATATTACCCTGAATTTTTATGGTTACGGCGCCTCTCACTAGGGAGAGCTAAAGAGAGAGCGTGTTTTCGTACAGAATTGCTATAGTATTAAACGCCGTCCCTCTGTAGAAATCAATTACGATTCTTTCATTATCAATTGACAAAATGTTGTTGTTGGAATTATCTGTTTTGGGCCGACCCATTTTGCTGATTTTAAGCCTTGTTTCTCAAAGAAAATGGCCGGCGTGAGTGACTGAATTTCCGATGTTCAAAGTACCGCCTCCTTCGACGTCAGCATTGTCACGTGATGTCATCCGTTCATTTGATTCGCTTTCGTACCACCAATATTTTGAGCCAACTAATATTGGGCCAATATTGTTCCTTTGGTACCGACAATAAAATTGGGGCAATATTGTTCAGGTTGGGGCAATCAAATTGGGGCAAACGGTTGCCAGCAATCAAATTGGACCTGATTGTCCCAAAATATCGCCTCGTGTTCGGCCAGTATTAGTGGATGCACAAAAATGACTGCGTAAGGGTTATTAGAATTTCAGTCTTTAGAAAAATATTTTATTATTTTTTATTTTCATTTAAAATTAATGGTAAACAATTACACTTTATAAATAACTAGTAAGACCCGTAGAAATTCCTACGGTTGGAAATACAGTTCTCCTAATTAAAAGTAAGTGACAATTTAGTGTGTTGAGCGATTCTGAGATTTCACACTTCAGTTATTCGCGATACTGAAATTTTCCGATATCAGCATCCGTCTGTTATAAGTAGCAGTCCGTGTTTCTAGCAATTCCCATATTTCCTCATCTATTAATTTTATCACACACTTCGTTAAGAGTGCTGATGAGGGGAGACCCATATGATCAAACAGAAAAAAAGAAAGACCTAGATATTAACAAAGTTTTAAGGTTAATTAGATCGCTCTTGGATTTGCAATATTTTTCTTTTAACAATAAAGTATGTCAACAAACCATAGGTTTATTTATGGGTCTCCCCTCATCAGCACTCTTAGAGGAGTATGTGATAAAGTTAATAGATGAGGAAATATGGGAATTACAGATTGTAAAGGACAATGTTTCATTTATGACCAGATATGTGGATGACACATTTTTATTGATAAACAAGGAAGAAATAAACCAAGTACTATTAAATTTCAATTCAGTTAGTAAAAAGATCCAATTCACTGTGGAACATGAAATTGAAGGAAAATTGCCTTATCTAGATATTATGGTTATTAGAAATAATGATACTTTCAACAGTACGGTTTATAGAAAGGAGGTGTATGCAGGTGTTACAATAAATTTTAATACCGCAGCACCAACTTCCTACAAAACTAATGTAATAAAATTGACTGTCACAAGAGCCTTAAGAGTATGTTCAAACAAAAAATTATTGGATGATGAATTACAAAAAATCAAAAAAATGTTTGTAATGAACAAATATCCAATGAAGTTTATCAATAAGGTAATATACAGAAAACTTAAAGAAAAAAAACATTAATAAAATCAAAAAGGATAACGCAATTAAATATGTAAGTATTCCTTTTGAAGAAGATTTACAAAGCAAACCTCATTATTAGCAAATGTAGGAATGCAAATTGCAAACAAGGCAAGGAACACAATTAGAAGTGTCTTAAATTACGACAGCAACAAAATATCCAAAGAAGATATTAAAGAAAAAAATAAAGAAAAAAAGGGAGTGGTACATGGAATAAGATGTCAATTAGGAGGTGGTTGCCAATATATTGGAGAAACGGGAAGGAAGGTCAAAATTCGTATGAATGAGCATTCTAGAGCTATAAATCAGAGCAATTACCAGTATTTAACGGCAGTCCATCACAAAAATACTGGCCATCAAAGAACGATAGACAATCCATTCATTTACGATACTATTCTTGATCAATACTTACGCAAGTTTTATGAGTCTTTGTTGATTAAATCCAAATCCAACAAATGCTATGATACAGAGGTCTCAATAAAAAATGCATTACAACACCAGCTCTATTAACTTTAATCTATTATTTTAAATAATAAATTGGTTAATATTATACTTTGATACTTAGATATTGTTAAAAATTAAGGATATTTGTAGTCCAAATTTGAAAAGCCTAATTTGTTTTTTTACTTATAGTCTGAAGAAGAGGCTTGTGTAAGATACCTCGCAAAATGTACATGTCACGAACATGAATTTTGTAAATATATTTCTAATTATCTTAGTGTGTTTGGTCCCATTTTTTAATTTGATACTACTACACACCGTATTCATAAGTAAATAATTGTTTGTGAATAACATATACGTTGTATGAAGCCCAACAACGATCTTGTTTGTTTGTTGTTACTTCTTTGTCTCATTTGTATCGAACAACACTGGGTCCTTCCTTTAGTTGAAACTAGATCCCTTATTACAAGACTTTGCCTTCAATAATTTTCTAATTAACACTTCGACGATAGTAAGATGAAGAGTAAAGACTAAAATATTTTATAGACTTTGCTGTGAATTTTATAACACCGAAATAAAATAAAAGTCTGTAAAAAAAAATTCTTACAAATTTAACTTAAATAAGAAAAAAAGATGTTGTAATTGGGAATTTGGAATATGCGATCCACGTCATAACGACTGTATTTTTGATTCTTAATGAAGTTTCCAAAAAAGAAATGGAGACTTTTGTTTTTAGAAATAATTTGTTTTTCGAAATCGGTAAAAAAAAAATTTGATAAAAAAAAAAAAAAATGTGCAAACTTCTATTGAATGGTACAAGCTATAAAGAAAATTGTTAAATAAAATATATTTAATTAAATACTAAGATTATTAACAATCATCATTGCACAATATAACTGTTAAAAAAGCTTTTAAATTATAAAACATTTAAAAAACTTACAGTAGACGTTTCGAAGCTCATAATCTTATCGAGATTTCATTTTCCATTTCTTCGGAACATCTATTGTAAGTTTATATTTAAAATCTTTTTAACATTTATATTGTACAATGATGGCTGTTAATAATTTATATATTTGCACGTTAAAACATGAATAAATACTAAGATTTTTTAGTTTATTTTACCAAAAAAGTTTTACAATATAAGTTTTAGAACTTTTGTATGTATATACATTATGATATAAATTATATGCTTGATATCAAGTATTTTGAAAACTTTTTTTGTGGAAATCAATTAATATCTTAATTCCATTTTTACGTGTGTTTAAAAAAGCTTGTCTAAAAATAAAATAAAAAGAGAACACACAAACACCAAAGAGAGTATAATTACAAGGCGTGGAGTCTTTCGAATCCCATGGGATTCATCTTCGGCACAATGATTTCTTAAAAGGTTCCACTTAAATATAAAATTTAACCAATGAAATAATTTAACATAAAAAAGGCAATTGGTAGTATTTCAACCAATCCAGTCAAACTCAAGCCCTCTATTAATAAAATATGGTACTAAAAAAAATAAAAAAAAAAAAATAAAATAAAATAAAATAAATAAATTCAAACACAATCATGCAATAATTAAATTTCTTATTTTATATTTTTCTTTTTTTATCAATTTCATTTTTGATTCTTTTTCTATGCGCTGTAGAAAATTTTTAAAAATTACCATTATTCAAATAATATTGGATGTTTTTATTGGGTATAAAGGAATTTATAAAATCAATTCTGAATTTTATAAAAAAAAGTGCACTAAATTAGCTTACATTTAGAGATTTTATAATTTAAGTAAATTAAATATTGCAGAATTCAATACTGAAAGAAGTATTCCAAAAGATATATTCCTTGTAGATTACTTTTTATGTTTGGGATATTCTTACATTATTACTAATCACCCACCGAATACTTTGGGTTTTAAAACAGTCCATTGGTTTTGCTGCATCAATAATCTGTCATCTCTCGCGTCACCGCATGAATTTTCATTAAAGTATTCATTCAGTTGTTGCAGCAACAGTTAAAATATCAGTCGATAGTTCTCCTGAGTTTCTAGATGTTTCGCGTTGGAAGCAATCATTCCATCGTCTTTTCTCTCCAAACAACTGTTAATTACGACGTCTCTGCGGAATCCATGTTGATTCCGAGAAATTCCTGGACTAATTCGAGTCGTAGATCTTTTATTTCGAAGCCCCAACGCGTTCGAGAGGAATTGTTTACGGCGCTGATGATAATGATTTGCGGAAATGAAAGCAATGGCCGGTCTTTGCTCTTTAAGCTGCAGGTGATGGAGCAGCGTTCCCTACCTGAACAATGACTGTAATGATGGTGGCAGGAGTAGAGCTCTCTTCTCCCTACCCTAATTGACTATTTGTAACCAGGACACCTGCTAACTGCTTCACTTTCTCCGGAACGGTTTCCCCAAACCATGAGTAATTGGTAGGATCAACGGCGGACCCACATCGGACGAACGCTGGTGCGCCAGAGCTCAAGCACGTCCACCGAATGGCCAATCGCCAGGACCTAGCACCAGAATATTACCAGAACACACCATAACTCTCACAGATGGTCTTCCTAATTACTGTAGTGCGAAAATTACTCCTCATTGGGGAAGAACAAAAAAAAAGCAACAGCAAAACGATTATTCCGAAGGCTTCGCTAAAAAAATTTTTTTTAAAAAAATCGCATGTTTTTATATTAATTTGTTCGGAAAATGGAACGAAATGCTTATTTCATTTAGTTAATAATTGGTTTAATGATTTTATCGATTTGCCTTCATCGCTACATTTTTGGTAAATTAACTAAATTAATGAAAAATATCTAGGATTCTACTCAGGAATATAAATCGATATCCACTTAACATTTTAAAGAGCATAAAACCTTCTTACTACTAAGATTTCTTTATTACTTTTTTAAAGTCGTGAAAACAACATAAACAAAAGCCTAATTTTCATTTTTAAATTTTTGACATTGTTGAATATGAATAATAAAAAATTTATAAAATAATCAAATCTACATTATTTACTGCAGTTGTCCAAATTCGATTAATTTAATCATATTGCTTGGAAACCTGGCTACGAAATAAACGAATTAACAACATTGCTAAATATCATTGTTTCGTTTTTAAAGCTTTTCTCACTTTCTTGCTCTTAAAAACCGACTTGAAAAGATTTAAAATACAGGGTGGCGCACGTAAAACCAGCCCCAAAAGGTATATTTCGATTCTGAAAATGGACACTATTTAACGCTATCGCTCCTGTTCATGATATTTGTACATTATTGCCAGTATATTTTTATTGATATATTCAGAGTAGATGTTGGAAGTGGCCGCCATCAACCACTATGCATGTCTCCGCCCGCCTTATGGAATGAATCACTTGAGGATAGGCTGGGCTTCATAATTACAAAATACCCCACCAGGCTACTTCTTGGCTTGTGGGATAAATAAAGCCATGTGCTTCATTTTACCCCTTATAAATGTAGAGGAAATATTATATTACAGAAGGATATTTCAAGCGTTTTTACAGAATTATTGAAGTAAGGAACTGCACAGTACTGAACCATTCCGTCTTGAAATATCAAAAATCGACGATTTTTTGAGTAATTCCCACTAAGTTATGTTTGTTTATCCCACAAGATCTCGCTGCATGTGCTTATATGTCTTACGTAACATCGGTAGGGCCGTAAACCTCAAATGGTACATTGAATACGCCATTACTCACACGCAGGCCAACGAACACTAAACAACACTCATCAGCGCATGGTCGACTGTGGCGAACAATATCCGGAGCGGATATCATCACATGCGCATGATCATTAGCGTTGAATACTGTCTATAGCAAACATACAACATATATCTTGAAACCTATTGGGTCGGCTTTTCGTGCGCCACCCTGTATATTGTATCAGTCCTTAAGTAGAGGGATAGATAGAGAATGGAAACATCTGGGAAAGCAGCACTAAAGACTAGTTTCTGTAAATCGCCGTATGAATTGGCTTATACTTATAATAATAATGTATGTATATGTATATTATATATGTATATGCATAATATATATATGGTATGATATAAATTATCCATTATCAGCGCTACACCAGCAGTTAATATATCTAAGTGTCAAAAGAATAAATAAATCAGAGATCATATGTTTTAAAAATGACATGGTTATTGGTTTAGCAGGGGCTCCTGTGACTGGAATGTCCGAAATTGTATAATTGAACTGTATTTAAGATTATTGCTGTCTATTGAATAGAAAATGTCTTTTGTCCCTTAACGTGGACAGTGTGAACGGTCTGACAACAGATGTTAGACAGAATGTGCCGAGCGAAGGCAGGAATTTCGCGCGAAGACAAAAAAAAAAAACCACTGCAAAGCACACAACAGCAGCATTAAAGATCCCATTTCAACTAATAGTTTGTTACGAACTTCAGAGATTAAATATCTACCAATGCAACAATACGCAAACTTTTCGTTACTGACATCAATCACAAATTATGTATACAATGGTGAAGAGAACATGAAAACTAGAGCTTGAATGTCATTTCATTTGGCGAATCGTCTTTCAGTATCCTTCATTTATAAATAGATACCGATGATTCCAATTATAAAGCATTTATTGCTCTGTAGTGGTGTGGGCTGCTGTATCATTATCATTCTTTAGGATGTTTAGTACAACAGCTGCCACATGTCTGACGTTTTCTACAATTAAGTGGATTCAGACATTCTATCCGGATCCCTGATCCTGATTTCATGTTGATAAAATTCTCATCCTGTATACACTTGTATCCTAAGTTCGTTTGAAGAAAACGAGAATGAAGTCATATTTCAGCCAACGGATCTTAATGTTACCGAATTTTGATGGCGACATCTTGAACTGCAGCTCAAAGCACGATTTCCTCCATCTTCATCATTCGCGGACTTGGCAGAGATTTACCGAAGGAATGTTATAAAATACAGTATTTTATGTGTAGGACAAGTATGCATCTACTCGTCTTCGATTTGCTCCTAGTCCAGAATTGTTGTTCAAATTGTTTACAGTGGACTATCTTACATTAACACATTTGTTCAAATGGTAAGTGTTTCCATTACTTTATCTAGGCTGCATTTATGTCTACGTATCTATTTAATAAGAGTCTAGCCAATATTGCACTAGAGTAGCTGGCATTAAACTGGCCATAAAGAAAGTTAAATGCTAAAGGGCAGGAAATGTAGCAAGACGATGTGTTCATAAATGTCCAACAGAGATTCTAAACTGGAGAAATGAGAAAAGGTTAAGAAAATGTCCGCAAGGTGGTTTTCGCTGGATTCAATTGAAAATAATTTTGAAGGAAAAAAAAAAAGCTTTTGAGCAAACGATCTGGAAAGAACAATAATTGAAAAGAATTTTATCGCAAAAAAAAAAACCTGAAAGAAACTGAAAACGATGATGATGTCAGTATAATAATCTTAATAACATAAGAAGAGATTGAAATTCATGATCTGAAAAATAATGCAAGAAACATTGAAATACACAGCTTTTCTTATTGAAATTGTTTTTCTTTCTGGAGCAACGAGGGATCATTGAACAAGAACAAACTGAAAATGCAATGTGTTTTCTGTTCCCCATTTCAGAAGGAAAAACATTCGACAGAAAAAGAGAAAAGAATCTCAATATGTGTTTCCGAGTTCTTTTCGCCTTTGTGTTCCCCAATAAAATGTAAATCTCGGAGAACATGGTGATCTCCTTTCTTTTCGACAGAGCATATTTTAATGATACTCAGCGCCAGACATCCAGTCCTTCCCTTTTTGCCAAATCTTGGCAGAAACAAGAGGAAGCTACGCTGGGATTTAACCACTTTTTCTTGCGGAATTTGCCCTTGTTGTTTGTTTTATCTCATATAATTTGCATGCCACTCGGCTCGACTGGAGTTCTCTGTTTCGGGAATTTCTACTTTTTTTTTTCCCCTCTTTCTTTTTTTCTTTTCTTCTTCGGCTGCGACGAATATTTGCAGATTTCATTCACGTATTTGCCACGCGTGATTGATTCCGTATTAGGGAGTTTCGTGGCTGATGGAGAGAAACTAATGCCCGCAGAATGACCCGACATCGCTCGGCGAACAGCGCGCATTTTGTTCGGCCTCCGTTTCTTCGGCTTTCTTAAAGTAACGAACTTATATCGCTGCGAAAAGGAAAGGACGGCAGAGACCTCGCACAGCTCCTCCCATACCCCCCGAACCAGCTGCCGGCTCCAATCTTTCTCTCTCTCCGCTTTCTCGTTCATGTCCGTACACGAAAGGGCATCGGTAAAGTCGCGTTTGGTAAAGGACGTACTCCCCTATCATCTACTTATGCCGGGCGAGGAGACTTTATTCAGAAGATTAAATGACTATATCATATACAACAGGACGTTCGGGCGAAGGAAAAAAAAGCCAAAAACAGGAAGAAGTATGATCTGTATTTATTTTAGAAACCTTTTATAAACGATAAAGCGGAAAAGGGAGATGGCTAGCGTGACGGAAATTATTCTAGGAGAAGAATAAGAGTTGTATAGTGATTTCTAAGGAAAGTATCTCATCAAATAAGTATGGGTATGTGTGCCCTTAACAATTTTTGATCCTCCGCATGAACTTTCTTGAAACTTGGTAGATTATTTAAAACATTTCTGAATATATCAGGAATACGACCACCCGATCTCAACGCAGTCTCGTTGGTCACGAAACGCCAAGAGCCTTATTTCCCGCTACCCCAAGGGCCATGTAGGGCTGTAGTGGATACTTTAACTTAAGAATAGGAAAAAATAAAGAACGAAAAAGCAAGATTCCAATGAAAGTATAACTTAAATCAAATTTTAAGTTAGGACTTAAATCAAGTTTTAAGTTAGGACTTAAATCAAGTTTTAAGTTAGGACTTTAAATTATTCAAGGAAAATTTGATTTTTATCATATTTCTGTTTTTTTTTCAGAAATAACTTTAATAAGCCTGCCAATTATTAAGAAAATCCATTCAGCGAATCAAAGTTGTTCATCTAAAAAAAATAAAAAAAAATAAAATTAAATAACGACAATTAATAAAGATCTACGAACTTCTCAATGTAAGCTAGTGACCATTCCATTATATACCAGCACTATCTTGTGAATTCTGCTGTACACCCCAGAAGCCTAGTAGAACGCTCTTAAATACATGATTTAAAAAGATTAATAAAAAAAATGAATACCTGTCCACACATATAAATCTTCATTTTTTTATTAATATTTAGAAAAATAATGTCTTCGAATCCATTACCTCCAGAGGCTTCATCAACTATTAATGAATCTCATTGACCGAGTACATGAAGCCTTATGATTTAATTTTCAAATTTCTTATCTATTTTGTAAGCGCATCACGCTAAAACGACTGGACCGATTCTATGTAGCTCGTACTTATTTACGATCTAACTTAAAATATAATAGCGGTTTTTTTTTGGCTTCAGTCTATCTATTTCCCACCAATCTTAACAAAAAGCTATAATTTTTGTATACGATTAAATTAGAACTGTAATTCTAAAGATGCGCATGCTCAGTTAATACAAATTGGAGCGTTTCCGTAATAAAATACAATTCAGTGATACAATAACTTATTTGAAAGAGAAGTTAAAACCTGTTCATAGTGTTAAAAAAAGCAATAGAAATTGATTGATGTTTTTTCCTTTTTCGTATCTTGAAAATATAATGTTAATTGCTTACACTTCCGGCTACGCTTACTTAACACTAGGAGACGTATCTAGACATGTCCCTGACTGTCCGTTCGCATGCTCGACCTTGCTGCAGTTTTTGCATGCGAAATATTAGAATATTCAGCGAACGTTTTAGACACATCTCATAGACACATCTTATTATTTTTTTCTTCTTTGTTTATCTCTTTGTTCGCGCATCACACTTAAATGGTTGACAAATTTCGGTAAAATTTGATAGATTGCTTAATAAGGATTCAAATTAAAACATGACCACGATTCTTTTGTCTTCTCTGCGCGATGGATAGCTGACACAGTTTAAATATATTTATTAAATGCTTATGTCCAGATAATACTTTCTTAGTTTTTGTAATAGTTTCTGATCTACAGTTCTGATCGTAAATGGTTTATCATTTATCATTATATTATCATTGAAGCTCTTTGATCGTATGATGTATTTCTGTCATCATTTCTGTCACCAGTTTCGTCATTGAAATAGCTTTAGAACTTGCTCTAAAATTCAAGGAATTTCAATCAAAGGCGATTATTGACGCCAGAGAAACTGAGGCGAACAGGAGAACCCCGAAATTCACCGACGACGAGCATGCTGACGCCATTTTTGAATCCAAGGTTATTGTGAACTAAGTGTGCAGTCAGGAGATTATCGTTTGAAAATAAGTACTATTTTTAATGAAAAAAATTCATTCTATGCATCAGTATATAACGTCAATTTCTTAAGAGTTAGTGAAAACCAATCGCTTTAATGAGAAGTATATTCTTAAGAGTTCTTCATTTCTTGTTGAAAGAGCATCGTATTTACGAAAGATTTTGGTAGTACACTGCCCACAAAATTTAGTGGATTTGCGAAATAAATTCAATATACCCAAAAAACAGAGGCATTGAAGTTTATTTATTAAAGAACATCATTAGAGAAGCAAATGACACGAAAATGGATGTGCTGAATCCATTTATCGGTATTGTGCAAGATGTGACACATGGACGGGTGTTAACATTCGCATGTCAAACGTGAAATGTGTCGTACATTGGCTATTCAGTAGGGTATCTGGTCACCTGAGACTGCTTCAACACACTGACAGCGATGAGATATGGAGAGGATCAAATTGTCCAGCAGTTCCTGTGGGATTCGTGCAAGAAGAGGACATTCCTTTGGTGGAGATGGAATCATGGTGTGGGCAGGCATCAGCAGTGGTGGTCATGCCGACCTCCATGGTGTTAGAAATGGAACGGTGAATGCTGTAAGATATCGGGATGAAATTCTACAGCCTATAGTGGTACCTACGCTGGAGCAGTTGGGGTCAACTTTCTTTTTATGGACGATAATGCACGCCCCCACCGTGCGCATCTCGTCAACAGCATGCTGCAAGAAGCTGGAATCGAGCGCATGGATTGGCATTTACGTTTTTCAGGGCTCAATCCCATAGAACACGCTTCGGATGCGCTAGGTAGACGTGTTGCCAGTCACCAATCACCTTCCATAATACTTCCTCAGCTGGAAGTTGCCCTGGTGCGCGAGTCTGTGCCAGTCTCTCTGAAGCGATTCCAGAGTCTGCCAATCACGCTTTGGGAGGTTCCAACCGCTACTACCACTGTCACCTGTGTTGGGCCAGCTTCAAGACGCCCTGTGACTCTCTATGCTTGAGATTCGGTAAATCTCGTTATAGGGACATTTTCAGGTGACGCTCAGCGAGTTTGTCACTTGTTGTTGATCTAAGAAAGTGGAGATAACCTAGCAGCGCCAGCCTCTTTATAATGGATTGTGAGCAAACATGCAAGTTAATGTTTTGCATCACATTTGCATATTCCGACAACTTACACTTTCGTGGCACTTCTCTGATGATGTTCTTTAATTAATAAACTCAAATTCCTCTGTTTTTTTGGGTGTATTGTATTCATTTCGCAATATACTCTAAATTTTGTGAGCAGTGTATTTGTCGCTCTTCGATAACTTACAACTTATAGATGCTAAAATACAATATACATGTATTTTAACAAGTACGTAACAGATTGGCAACTTCCGTAATATGCTACAGAAACTGAGTTACCAGCATTGCTTCTCATTACCATGAACGTTTGATTTGGGAGCAACAAATTCAAATGATAGAAGCATTTCATCAAAGTCCATGACTATTTCAATGATCAAAATAATGACGGAAACTGATGGTGTGACTTGACCATTATTAAACTTTTGGATTTATTATCTTTCTAGAAAAATTAAAAATTAAAATTCATAGACAAGAGCAGAGCTTGTTCGAAGTAATTTAAAATTTTTGGGGTGTATCTAATCTGGTCTGATGAGCTTTCTTCAAATTTAGATAGAAAGATAGTCCATTCATACAATTTTTTAGTAAAAATTAAAAAAATAAAGTCGTTAACATCAAGTTGGAAATCGTTAACTGATCTGGGAATAATCAACCAGGATGAACGGCGGACTATATTGATAGTTGCCTGTCGTTCATGAGTGAAGGAAATACGTTATAATGATTAAAGACGAAAAACCCCTCCTAGAGCAGGATGGCTTGACATTGCTATAAAACCAAAGTGTTCCCAAATATATTTTTGATGATTTGGCATATTTATTTTATGTGATGTTTTCCAACAATGATTTTATGATTGTTTTTAGTATTCTTCTCAATTTTACTTAAGAAAATAAACAAACTCAAGCTTGATTATATGTTACTTGGTTATGGAAGTACAATAACAACTAGACGAACGTAACATAAATTAGAGACAGGATAATTAAAACGAATGAAATTAACGTTGTCCAAAATGAGTTTTTTTTTTTTCCTTTTTCTTTTTCTTTTTTTCCCATTTATGTCGAATATTCAGAGAGTTAAGGTAGAAGAGGGATAAAGATAGAAATTCGATGCTTGGAATGCAGTAGGTGTATACTGGGAATTCCTTGCGTTTTCGTGTCTTGGGAATTCAGCCTGGGTTGCCCACCTGGCAGAGGCACATCGACTGCCGTTAAGGAACCAATTAGAAAGATCCACCATTTGAAAACAAAAGATCCAGGGGGAGAAAAAAAAAAATCATTTGCCCAAAGATTTGTCAACAGCGAGTTTTTAGGTATTGATTCTCTGTTTCGTGTGAGCTAATTATTATACGAATGAAATGCTTACAATTTGTCATTTGTAGAATTCTTTATAAAATGTAATGAATTTACGTCTATTGTATATTAAAAATTTCAAAGATGATTTGAAATTTCATTTCAACAGTTGTATTACTTTTTGTAATGATTATTTTATCAGGTTTTTTTTATAAAAAAACAAACAAAACAAAACATTTTTTGTTTGTTTTAGGCTTCTGAAAGCGCCTTATATCCCCGGTTTCTCTGTCTGTGGACACATATCCCACAATGCTTCGCAACGGTTTCTGTTAGCTCAGTTGTAGGTGGCCTTTTAGCTCAGTTGGTTAGAGCGAAGTGCTAATAATGCGAAGGTCGTTGGTTCGATCCCCTCATCAACTTAAGTTGTTGTTTTTTTTTAAATCATTATTAGGAATTCAATGATATTAAAAAGGTTTGAGTCAAGAATGACGATTATTTCATATAAATAAGGGTGGGTAAGATAGCATGGGGTCGCAAACAGACTTGCACGAGCATTTTCTAGACCACCCCGGCGCAGTCTATTCTAAAGTAAAGGTGACTCAGAAGCCCTTGCGAAGCACTGTGATTGGTTTACTAATCGCTATCCCTAACCTTGTTTTTGTTAGTTGTCTGTATACAAAACAATCAAATAATTACATAAATTCAAATACAATAAAAGAAAAAATATTGTGATTTAGTATAGAAAGTGTGGATACATTTAGTATATCAAACTATTATTTTTGGTTAAGAAGTATTACAGAGTTATAATTACTATGATAAATTTATTATTATTCATTTTCAAGGTTTCGTACATGTATTTCATATTCACAGAATAATATATTAAATAAACATTTGTAGATACGCTTTGTATGTAGAAGCTTACAAGTCATCTATATAGTCTTTTTCGAATATTATAATGTCATATATATATCGTATTTGTTTTATTAATCATTCTTTTGTTTTTGTTCATCTCTCACTACCTTTCCCACAAAATTCATAATCTGTGACTTAAATTTTAAATGTTACTTGTTTGTCTGTCGGTCTGTCTTATACAGACGTTTGTTCATCATTTTAATATTTTTTAAGACGATATTAGATGATATTTCCAATTTACAGTTTGCAGATCAACCTATACCTTCTAGTTATCCTTTCCTCAGAATTAAGCATGACATAGTTGGATGCCAATTTTCGACCTACCCATTTCAAACATTCTACAATAGTGTACCTAAGCACAGTGATTGTTTAAATTGAGCAGCAACTTATTTAACGTTTCAATTACGTACTAAGTAAGCTAGATATTTCCCATTCGAGCCTTCGGTGTTCGTGGAGCTTAGGCTCCAATGTTTCAATAACCATCGGGACTAATTGAGATTAGGTGGACACCGCCGAGGATTCAACAAGACTTCTCCAGCCCGTAGACCAATTACAATGAAATGAATCAATTTTTCGTTACTTTATAATTTTAAGTAGAAGTCTTGTTTTTTTAAAATACAATTTTGGTATTTCACAATTCAAATACGACAGAGTTATGATTTTTTTTCATTTATATATTTTATTTACTTAAGCGTATGATGAAAGTAACTTTGAAAAAGCACGAGCAAAATCTACTTCACTATCAATTTTTTTTACTTATATCTTTTTTATTTACATTATTGGGATTTCATTATACGTTTCCGTCATCAGAAAAGCTTATCAAATGTATCAAATGCAAGTTGTTTTTATTGTATTTTTGTTTACTTGACAAATTATAGATTAGGAATTCGAAATATTGTTGATGGCGATCTTTAACAAGAAGAATACATTAATCTCTTATATTACATAGATATAATTACTTTTAATTTCAGGTGCTTTTATATTTTATCTGACAGTAAAGTAATAATTAAAACTCGCAAATTAAAATTGGTAATTCGTCTCGCGTACTGTTGAAACTAAATCCATCTCCTTCAATTTACTTATAAAGTATTTTTGTTGATTGATAATGTATTTAAATAGAATGCGAAATTGGAAGCGACATTTCGTAAAAATTATTCATTGGTGTAATTATTAGAACGGTTGTTTATGCTTACCTGCACTTATTGAATGACAGTCTATTAATATTAGCAAGAGTCTATTAACCATCGATTATAAATTCATATTGTTAATACAATAACAGTAATTAATTTTCGATATAATATAATTCTTTGAGTGGAAAATGGATTGCACTATATATATATATATATATATCTTCTCTGTTTTTACACTTTAAGGCTATTGATCGATCAGGCAATGTATTAATGTTCGAAAATATGTGGGATGTTCGCCAAAACATAAAAGACATATTAGGAAATCCTGATAGAATTCAAGAAAATAGGAAAGTAAAATTTCTAATGACGAGATAACTACATTCTCGTTAAAAGAGTAATCCTGTATTACTTTAAAATACTTAAGGATTAAGTTACTTTTGATTTTCATCTTTATATATCTAAATCCAGCAGAAACATATACATTTTCATTTTTAATTTCCTAGAAAAGTGAGCCATCAAATCAATGAGTGGGTGTATGTTTGTTTGTTTTCGATGGTTAATTCATCACCTG
The DNA here is from genome assembly GCA_023159025.1 of Thereuonema tuberculata. Classification (NCBI taxonomy): domain Eukaryota; kingdom Metazoa; phylum Arthropoda; class Chilopoda; order Scutigeromorpha; family Scutigeridae; genus Thereuonema; species Thereuonema tuberculata. The sequence goes on along the minus strand of JAFIDM010000004.1, from coordinate 38,939,489 downwards.
ATCGATCAATAATATTAAAGTGTGACAAGAGAGGAGAATATATTAGAAGGTTCCATTTCCATCAACGGAACTGTTTTATACAGAAAAGTAAATACTATCAATATATAAATATATAAATATACAAATATATACATCAGGATGTATCCTCCATCTAATAACTTATGAACCCATTGGATGAAATCTTCTTGAAACTTGGTATCCCTATTTCAAGATAAGAGATATTTTAATATAACTTATTATTATATAATAATTTTGTTAAATTATACATTACAATATAAATTTATACTTGTTTTTTTTTGGTTGGATCCTCGAAAAAAATTAATTAGGAAATTAAAGCTTGAAGTGTTTACAAAAACCTTTCTATAAATTATAAGTATTAGGTGCTTTAAAAAAGGATGTTAATCGGCTTATTATTTATTTTAATTAAATTAAGAAAAAAAAATTAAAAGTAAAATTTTAAGCAAAGCAGGTTTTAAGCTCTTTTAGGAACTTCTTGTTTTGAAACGTTTCTAGAAATTCCTAGAAATTTCGTACATGTAAAAAAAGTTTATTCAGTTTAAAACAATATCATATTTACTTAGGAATTTCTTAGTACAGGGAAGTTGGGAATATTTTTAATAATCTGTTTGGTAAGTAGGTAGGTGTTTCCCACTGGGACCCACTATGGCCCAAGGGGGCGCTGGAGTAAAGACTCCCAACGTTTCATTAACCTGGGGACTGATATGAGGTAGGGTGGTCAGCCCAACGCTCGTCCGCCTGTATCCCCCGAAAGAAACCCGGTACCCATTATAGAGGGCTGGATGAACCCGTCTGGACAAGAATTTGGCTTGGAAAAATCTGACATCTGCCTCCCTCGAACCCGCTTTTGGTTAATATGAAATCATTCTATAAAGCATCTTCACGGAATTTAGGAATTTTGTAAACTGAATGGGCTGAACATTCCGAAGGGTATATGATATTTTTGACTCTTACTATCTTTTTTTTCTGTTTTCTGGACCAATATTTATTAAATATTCCATAATCTGTCTCTGAATGTGTTAGATCCTTAACAATGATATTCAATTATTTTTTTTCTATTAATTTCTCACAAGAATGAAAAATTCGAATTAACAAAATTTGTAATACAATGTTATGTTTATATTTTTATGTTTGTGGTGAATGTGGGTGATAGGGAAGCCAAGCACTGCGACCTGAGGTCTAACCCACAGAAGTACCGACAGATGGAAAGACTGAGAAAGTGTGGTGGGAGAAGTGCAGGGGGAAATGGGAGAACCCCGACAAAACCTGTCCATTATCACGAAACCCACATGAATTATCACTGAACCACGGTACTCAGAGGTGTGAGGTCAATGTCATAGCGACAATGACATCCGCGCGGCCTACTACTAAGAAAGCATACATGAATATTGCCATATAAGAATGTTACACAGAAATCTGAGCAGGATTTCCATACGAGTTAAATTTCCAAGGAGGACTTCAATTTAAAGCAATGCATTGATGTCTTTATGAATGAATACATTTTTTAACATTTCTGAACATGTAATATAAATATTGGAATTTTGCTTATAACTATATCTAATTTCTTTAAGCTGTTGTTCCACTAAAGTAATTGAGTTTCAGTTTTACAAAATTAGTGTAGAGATTTCATGAGTGTAAATAAGTATTGAAATCCTGTTAAAGCTTTACTTCTGATCATGGCTTTAAATTCCGCCTCGTTTTCCTGAAACTGCGTAGCATTTGAGGGGAAAGATTGCCAACGATAAGGTGCCCGTCTGGTAGAGGAATATTAGATTTGGAAACAGTCCCAAAGCACTTGTGAAACCCAATAAAATATTGAATGATTTTTCAACACTGAGGTAAGTTGCCAATGGTGTCCATCACATTTAATTAAATTGATTGGTTCTGTCAGATATTTACCATCAGTTGTTGATCAGCCGTTGATAATGGCCGTGGATATTAAAGAGGTTCAGGGAGTTGTATAAAATGTTGAAGTAAAGAAGGGTGTTACATTCACTTTATAGCAGAGATAGAGAAAGTTCTGCTAGACAGTGATATTTAATGGTTTGCCATTAGATAAAGAACATTATTATTTACTAATCGATAAGTATCAGAAACAGTTGTAAAATTTAAGTTTTTAATTACCACTTTTTTTGTGCAATGATTTCTAGTGTTACGTTAGGTTACGAGACACTCCATGTAAATATCAACTCTTTTTTGTGTTTGTGTGCCTTCACAGAAAATGGTTTTCCCAACCTTTTAGAGAATTTCACGAATTTAAGGGTTGAAAAAAATTCTATATTTGATCAGCCTAGAATTGTGACCAAATATACCATTATTGGATTTTGTTTTATTTATTTAATTTATTTATTTTCATGGATAATATATGATATACATGTTCATCTTTTGTTATATTAGTCTTTATTAGCTTGAGGAAGGAATATTCCTTTCTCAAGCTAATAAGGAAATTTCCCGAAAATTTGCTTTATATATTATTTATTATTAAATAATTTATTGAAGATGGTATTGTTGAATTAATGACAGTAATAACGACTATGAAGAGGATAGATCTAAAAAAGAGTAAACCCCCACATGTGCTTTTTTTTTTAAGGAAAACCACTAATTCCATGTAACATCGAATTAATGCAACTGAATAATGTCCTATGCAGATTCTTTGCTTAAATACAAGTAAGAAATTTGCTGCTTCAATTTACTAGTCGGTTATTAGCTGTTGTGTGAACTGCCTCGCATTTCCGCTACATCCCTCTTCCCATTCAGATAGTTATAATCCGCTCACTATATCTGTGGAGGCGCGTAGATCATAGCAAACCAATCGTTATCATTTCCTTTCTTCACTAGGATTATTGCTTGTTCGCTTATAATGTCGATGTGTGTTGCTCCCGTTGTTTACATCGACTTGAAACATCCTAAATGATTCCTCTAGATTGAATTTTCAAGGTTTTGCTGGCACTAACAAAGAAAGATTTGTTTTCAGCAGCCGCCATGTTCAAAACCAGTAAAAGGAACTACGTGGAGTAACTAATGCTCAGTCGTTTACCATATATGGAGCTGTCACGTGCCTCCACAGATATAGTGAACAGACTATAATTCCTAACTTAATTAGAAAACTGTCAATTGTAACTGTTAATTCACTTATGATCCCTAACGTCGACTCCCTAACAAAGTCGAAGTGAAAGATTCGACGGTGGAATGTTTACTTTAAGATCTTATTTCGTAATTCTTCTTTCCCCTCAACCTTGATCTGCATTTAACTATCTTAAATTACCTTAATTGTTTACCTCAGAATCCTTCAACAGAAAAGAAGAACTATTTTTTTGAGAACTATTTCTCTATATTTTAAAGCAGTCTCGCTTCTCCCTAAGATTATTCCGAGCAAACTAGAATAGACCAAATGTAAAATCAGACAAAGCCAAGTCCATCTTCCTTATATCGAAAATAACACGGCATTACTTTGTAGGTCGTTACTTCAAAACAAAAAGCTTTATAAATAAAGATACTGAAAGAATAAACTTGCTAAAATTAGTTAATTAAAACTTTTCTGTTCACTTATATGTTCATAAAATTGTTTTAAATGATAGGGAATTAAAATTTGATATAGGAATTTGATGCCATGAACTCTTCTGTCCCCTGTAATAGCGAAGGGACGTAAATCAGATCTATTGTGACGATTCGGCGTCTTTTTCTTCAAACATCCTCTTGAACTATTTTCAGTCGTCTCATAAAACACGACTGCTTCGAAGGTGAATGGCAATAATACTAAAAACGAGGGTTTTTGATATAGCAGAAGAGGGACTTCTCTACTGAACGATCTGTTCACTCAGATCTAGATTCCCTACCTCTCCCCAGTCCCTTGTCTCTCCTTCACGTGATCCATTGGCGATCACGTAGGTAACAAAGTGAAACGGTGCCGAGCCTCCCCCTAGGTTTTCTAACGACCTCCCACTGCTCCGGCATAAAATACGCACCTTTTGCGAATATGTATCAGAGGACGAGGGGTGAGTAGTTCACTCTCTCTTTCTACAACCCGTCCCTTATTTTATCGCTCGAATAAATGTCGGCCTCGACGCAGACTGGAAGCGAACGATGGACATGCTCTGGCGCCAAATCCTTCTCTATTTCCTCTCATTTTTTGGCAAATTCCCTCCAGTTTTACATTGGTAATTTAGTTCTGTTCTTCGAGCATAAATCCGTAACAATCTTTTCATGTCTTTTTCCAATAAAATTGATATTTTCATTTTTAATAAACAATAGCTAGCAAATAAAAATTAGAAAAAAAAATCTTCTAAATGAGCAACAATAAAACTACTTTCAAAATTTTCTCCACAAATATTAACTGCTTGAAACAAAATTTTACCTTCAATTTATAGGTATTTGCAATTTAATTTAAATTCTGTCCGAAACTTCATAGCGTTTTCTCAATATGAAATTTATTGTATATAAATACAGTATATATTAGCTTTTGAGTCGCTTAAGGATATGGTGTTGTTGATCACATTATAAATGATCCAAATCCTTAAACATTAATCCATGAATCCATTAATCCTTAAACACCTAAATCCAAAAAGATATAAATAATAAAATTAACTGTTAAATATACGTTTCTCAAATAAATCAATCCTTATAGTAACTTTTTTCTAAATCCTTTCGTAGTGTGTTTTAAAATTGCTCGGAAAACAATAAAATCTAATAAGGCTTCGGCAATTGAAGTTGTTCAATACATCATTGTTTAAAAGGTACTGAAGACTGTATTTTATTGACCTGCTGAGGGGCCCAGTGGGGTCGCTGGATACAAGGCTCTCAGCGCTTCCTTGACCCGGGACTGAGATAATGTCGAGTGGTCGGCCCAATGCTCGCTCGCCTTTATCCCCGGCAATAAACCCAGACCACTTCTATAGAGGGCTGGGTAAAGTGTTGGGCCTGTCTGAAGGAGAATTCAGCGTGCGTGGGAAAAACCACGTCCTCCGCCGGGGATTGAACTCTGCTTCTTCAGCTCGCATATACAGCTGTAATACTCTGTATTTAATAACACTGAACAAGGCATTACTTGTATAATTCCCACAAGATTCTAAATGACGGATTGATGATATATACAGTTACACAAGATTCAATGGAGACTTATATACATATTAAAAAAATAAACTTAAGGAAATCTCGAACAGTCTTTTTTTTTTAACTCTATCGCAAAAATTTAATTTATTGCAAAAACGCAATAACTCTTTTAGCTTTAAATAGCTTTGTCTGAGGTAGCATCGAATAAAAAAAAATCGAATAAAAAAAAAATATCTTCCACACATTTTATCAATCTATCCTTATGCTTTTTCATCAATCAATTATTTATAATTATTTAAGCCATAACTTAAAAGATTCAGTTATTTAAATTTTCCTGCTCTTATTATTTTTTTTACTGAATTTCATTTTTCCGTTAATTTTTCATTAATTTTTGCCTAGATCTTATGCGCTTAATTTACTTTATGCGTTTATTTCTGTTCTTTCGGCTTCTGCAAGGACCAGCAATTAAAGAAAACCGTCTGACCTAAGCAGCTTATTGTTATTGTGACAGGATGGAGTTTTAGATGCAGGAGTTCCATAATTCAAATGAACACCACAGGAAGACACTGCATTGGAAGCTCTGCGAGCAGCACGTCTAATGAGGATTTGCGTTTTATATGTTTTACAATAAGAATAAAATTATTTCCAATAAACTATGGATAATGGGGGAATGTAAAAGCTGTAGACAAATAGCAGGCCTGTCGTAATTTCAATAAGGAAAGTTTGCAGGCACAGTCTAGTTGCAGCAGCTGCTTTGGCCATCGGTAGGTTTATACAATTATTCTGGCGAATCTTGTCGAAGATGCCGTTGGCATACATAATGTACAGAATGATTATATTTCTTTCCGTATAAAGAGAACACTGCTTGAAAACCAAAACTACCTCAAAGGGACAATGGATATCGAAGAGGCTTTTATTCAAAAGCCATAGAAATACCACAGCAAACATAATCTAACTCACCATACGTCTAACAAACCCTATTTTCATCAAAAACAACTTGAAAGAACTAGACAATGTTGAAATGAATATTAGAGAAGCATAAGAGCATGTCAATCGTTGCCATGAGTCATTGCTTAGCTTATCTTGCAGATCAGCCTTGAATATATTGGTATCCGAAAAAGAAGGAAGGCTGCAAACTGTGCAGTACAATAACTGTATGGAATGTGGTACAATATTTCAATGGATGTTTCTCAAAACTTAAATGAGTCTATTTTACTTCGGAAATAAACTATATTATGGGCTACTATGTAGTAGATCAACCCAAACCAATAAAGATTTGTTATCATTTCGGTGATAATTCCATCATTTTTGTTCAACACTTATTCAAAAGTGATCTTACGATTTTGGCAAAAGCTTATTATTATTATTATTATTATTATTATTATTATTATTATAACATGATGGAGTTTAACATGCAGGAGTTCCATAATTCAAATGAACACCATAGGAAGACACAGCCAAAGATTTAGGCAACTCTGCAAACAATGCCTACAGATAAATGGCGTCTTCAGGAAAAAACAAATTGTAATCTTAACATTTGACTTAGTTTTTGTGAGTTCATTATTCAGGGTTTTCAAAACATTTATTGATTTTCGTTATTATAGAAAGGTACAAAAATTCCACCTGATTTATTGTTGTTTTTAAAATAATTTCAACAAAGATGTTAGATAATCAGCTGTATGTCTCTCTCTTATCTCTCTCTCTATTCTAGATCTGCTGTAGAACCATGATATAATCTTAAATCTTTATTTCTTTTAAAGAAAAGGTAAATTCCGAATAGTTCCATTATCCAGCATCGAATAAATGTGCTTCCGGTCATCGGAGCTAGGACCGTAATTTTTCTTTTATCCTTTCCGTCATTAATATCTGTCAGTTCGAAATCCTTCCAGAACGTATCTTCTATTTGGTGAGCTTTTGTTTTCAGCCATTTCCCACTTTTTTCCCCTTTCAGTAACCTTCATCCTCGTGGGGAAGCGGATCTGGCTGGCTTTATGGCGCTTACACTTCCTTGCAAACTCTCCCTGCAGTTAACAGGTGGCTTCTTTGGTGCAAAAGCGTTTTTTTTCTGAACCATTTCTTTGTTAAATAAAAGAACGGCTAAATCTTTTAGAAGTGAGGAATCCTTTAAGATGCTGTGCTCGATGCATTTACGATTGCTTTGCCAGCGTATTTTATGCGAACTATTTTGTTTCTGGTCATATTTGCATTTCACCAACCCAAAAAGCACTAAAACCAAATCCAGTTGAGATTGATTTGTACGTTTTCCAGATGTGTTCCAAATAAAAATTTTCGGTTCACGTTTTTATAATGAAATGTCAGCTCATTTCTTTCTCGACGACTGTGTTTTATTGTCGAAATAAAATACAGCCGTCAATACAAATTCTGTCTTCTTGTTTGTCAATGCTGCTGACAATCTTTTTATTATTATTTTAAAACTAAAAAATTAACTAAGTTTTTTTTTTCTTAAAAGTTCAGACCCAGTGTTTACAAGTGAGATCCCAAAACAGCTGTTTCACGGTGTTGCCGATCATCAGTTGAGAGTAGTTAAGGAATATCTTAAAGTCTTAGCACTAAAATGCTAAGATCTTAAAGAACATGACTCAAAATATTAAGCAATAAAGATCATTAGGAAAGTTTTACGTGTACTGAAGTAATTTGGAGACATATGTGGAGCCGTACACCTGTGTAATACAAAGACAATTTTAATTACAAAAATGAATAATACCACAGTTTCGCCAAACGAGAGCTAGCTTTCTCAAGTATTAAGCAATTAAGCAATAAAATATATAAAAATACACGATTAACAAGTAAAGAAAACACTGACAAGTTCTTGAAAGAATTTCAAACATACTTTCTTTAAATCGTTGCAATTTGTTTTTTTACTTTTTTAAAATTTTTTTTTTTTTTTTAATCGTAAAAAAAAAAAAAAATGCAAACGAAAAATTCCTATTTGTTTTTAAATGATAACATTTGCTAAATACAAACAATATAAAAATACAATTTTTTTTCTTAATTAATTTAATCCCTATTATAATTTGCCTAAATCCAATTAACGTTTACCTTAAAAGTAAACATAAGAATTGTTATTGAAAAGATTAATAGGGATTACTGTTCCAACTAAGTTTTGTGATGTTGAATTTTTTATATTAATGATTTTATTACGATTTCGTTTTTCAGACGAAACGAGTACTTTTATTCTTTTATTCCCCCTTAGAAGTTTTATCAGAAATGAATTCTATAAATGGAAGGTGATGAATTTTGATTTTTAACTTCTTGGTCTTCTGTTTCCTTTTCAATTGTAGTTCCTCTAAAGGAATTTAATTTTCTATAATATTCCGAGAATTAGTTTCGTTTCATTACTCTTTCGTTCTATGATATTATTTGATCTATTTTATTTTGATTTCAATAATTTAAGAAAAATTTAAATTCTAAAGTAAGAAGCACTTGTTAATAAAACAGACTCCTTAAGATCTTTTACACTCTGCATTCTAAGGCGATGTTGACTTAAGTACATAACAAGCAGACAGAAAGCTTCGAATTGCGACGTAACATTGTTATTGTTGTTTTAGATTTCACACCAAAGTGCGATCTTCGTGTCTGAAGGTCCGGTGTTCTATGGATCTCTACTGTTCCCACCCTTGGTGAATCCTTAAAAGAATCCACAGAATTTCAAGAGAAAGATACTGAGGTGATTTCCCGTTGCCTTCCTCAGGCATGATTTACGACACGATTTCAAAACTTGAAGAGAAAGATGAAGAAGCAGACAAACACAGGAAAGGAAATTTTTTTCAAACATCTATGCCGACGCCGGGATTCGAACCAGGTTCCGAGGCATCTGCCTCGTGAGAGATCGCCGCCTTGTGCACGACACCACTCCGGAACGGCTACAGCATAACAAATTTACAATTAATTAATATAAAACAAAAAAGAGAATGCAAAAGTGAGCTAGGATTTTTCTAAAAATCTAACTCCAGAGAAAATTTTGTCTTAACTCCATCTCTTGTAAATCCGCAGTCAAATTTGTTATTACATGATTTTATAATTAAATGCGGACTTCTTATGTAGTTAGTTCTGCTACTCCCCATTTACTTCGAAAAATAATAGTAAAATCGTGCTTCACATTTTAAAACTATGAATTTTAAAAAATAAACCCTCTAAACCCTATGATTATTTCAAAGAATCTTTATTAGGCTTTCATCAGATTATTTAGAATTTGAACTTATGGCCCAATATTACAAAGTAAACAATTTCTAAAGTGTAGAATAGTCTTTGAGGCATGTTTGTTAAACTTTCATCCAATTTCTATGTTTCTAGTCAAAGTTGAGGTTCGTCCACTTTTTCTTTGAACTTTTTGTTTTCAAGAAAAGCTGCTTATTAAAATGATTCATGGTTGAGAATTCGATGTTTTGGAGTGAATATAACTTGTTCAACTATTTCGGTCGGCTGTCGTCTTTTTTTTTTTCCCTATTCTTCTGTTCCGTGACATCCATTCTCCTTTGCTTTTCTCCTCTCCTTTGGTAATTTCATTTTTATAGTCATAAATGTTTATTACTGAGTAGGAAGGGAATTAGCGAGGTGGAATGGGCTTCACTGTAGCATCTGTTTCGCATTACACGAAAACATGGTCGTCCAAAGGACGCAGAACGGGAGACGAAGGAGAAAGAAGAGAAGAAGAAGAAAAAAAAAAAGGAAAGGGAAATCAGGTAAGAACGAGCAAGTGTTGGCGCTACCTGCTGCTAAATTTCTTAATGAAGAAATTCCAAAGAAGGTTTCATCACCTTTCGAACGCCGGAATTATGATTGGATGGAGATTGAATTCCTTTATGAAACTGCTTTTCTCGTCAGAAGGAAAGAAAAAGAAGAAAGAAGAAAAAAAACGGGGAATTCGGATCCAAGAAGCCGTCTGTGTTCAAAGGCCATATGAAATGACGAACATGGATTGGATTTCAAAGAGGTTAATCTACAGAGGTACTTATTCAATAATAGTGAAGGAATGAGGTAAGAGAATAGAGGCTTATTAAGTTCTAACGAGTGTAAGAGGATTAATCAATGAATGCAGTGAAAATCATGTTTGCTATTGAAGAAGAAGGAGGGAGTGGAGTACACTGTCCTAATAAGAGCAAATGGCAAAGTTTGAATGGCAAAGTGAAATACTCCACGTCGAGAATTTATTATTGGATCTTGAACGCTGTGCAGTAAAGGGGAAAATATTTTATAGAAACTATAAAATTCACATTTTTCGTGTTGGCTTTCAGAGTGATTGAGAAAGAATGAAGCAACCTATTTCCTAATAATATTTATTGTGATATATGTCTTGTAAACAATAAATTTACGCCAATTGTAATCATGTAATACTATGCTAATAATAGTAATAATAATAAATTATTGTTGGTGAAGAAGAACGTGACACTTTCAAAAATTAAAACTAAAAATAAATACGCATAAAAAATATGTAATCACTTAACATGTGCTGTTTACTTGTGATTACTTACAGCTGATGATCGCCAATACAGCGTAAACGCTGTACAGCCTGTTTTTATACAGCCTGTTTTTTTTCATTGAAAACACTTGGTCTCAATCATTAATAAAGTATTGTTGTTCTGAGATGTGATGGTACTGAATTATTTTGAAAATATGCTACTCTAAAAAATATTCTAAACTTTATTCCGTGGCATTCAAGATTTCAAATAATAATATTTAGGTAATAACAAACTAAGAAATAATCATTTTACCTGAGATTATAAATTTTACTGGTATAATTTGTACCAGTAAATTAATATAATTAAAACAAAATCTGATAATTAAAACAAAATCCTCTGAGGATTAAAAGGTTAAATGCAAGTGACAAATGAGAATAAAAAACAGATTACAACAAAAGTTTCACGATCATTAGGTATAATTAATGAAAGACATGAAAGACAAAAACGCACAAGACTGCTCACTGATCTGTTTTTGGAAATTGTGATACTGGGAATCCAAGATAGCCTATTTCAGGTTGTCTGACCATCGTCAGTTGGATCCGCCCGTATCTTACAGATCGTTGTATATGTAATTCTTGTTTAACAATTAATTCTTTACATGCTAGGCAATCGCTATCGGGGATTAATTGATTGGCCTATTTATTCTTGATTTATGTTTTTTAATATGAAGGGCCGTTGTTGTGTCTACTTTTGTTTATATCATATGTTTTCTGAGTTCACTGATCTGTAAGATACTGGGCGGATCCAACTGACGATGATCAGGCAATCTGTAAAAGGCTATCTTGGATTACCGGTATCACAATTTCAAAACAGATCAGTAAACTTTTAGTCTTGTGCGTTTTTGTCTGATATTTCATGTAAAAAACAGATTATGTTACATTTCTTTTCTTTTTTAGTGATCCCCGTATATAATGAGAAGGGGGAAGCTTTTACGAAGGTTCTGTAAGGTCTCTCCGTCCGTCCTTTCGTCGCCATCTCTACAACCCAAAGTTGTATAGTAAGTCGTACGACATTATAAGCTTATAATTTGAACAGTTCGGAAAAAATACGAGTACCGGTCTGTGATCACTTTCGACGTAACCAAAAATATGGTTTCCTTACAAGATCAAACCAGTTTTTTTGTCCTTGTTTTTCTTTTTTCTTACCTTTAGCCATTTACATGTAATCCTAATCTTCTTAAAAGGGATTTCCACCGTATAAAGATTACTAGGTGATCGAAAAATGGTATTTGACTCTAAAGGACTCTTTTGTAGGAGGTATAACTACAGCAAATGACTAAAGCCCTGTCGAGGTTTAAACCATGAATCTCCAGCCAGAAGCTAAACAACTGAAATACTCAATAAATCGGTCTTAGATAATCGAAAATGAGATCATCAAATAGAAAACACAATTTTAATTTCAAATGCTTATGTACTTCGAATCAGATTATTTAAACGTTATTATTTATCTGTCTTTTCAGAATTATTAATTATAATTCTACAAATCTGAATATAATTAAATAGAAAGATAATCATCATAAAAATTTTCCAATGATAAACTTACTCATTAAACTCATTCATTGAATTTTTTTGTATATTTTATGTTAATTCCTAGATATAAAACATGTGTGTTTGCATTTTAATACTCAAGTAGTTTATGCTTTAATTTGTTGTCGACTAATAAATTTTTGAGGATAGTAAATGCAATAAGTTTTATGTATGACAGTTGGCGTTGCTATGACAACAGTGAAGGATTGAGACGGAGATAATCGTTAAAGAATTACGCGTCATTGTATTTTTGAAGCATGAAAGAGAAGCATGAAAATATTCTACTCTTATATCTGAATTTACAATATACGTAACAAATTTTGGGATGAAAAAAGACCTGATATGTGATCTGAAGTCAATGTTTAATACATCACTTTCTGAGATTATTATTATAATCATATAGCAGTTAAAATCAACTGTTGTTGACCGTTGGTTATTGTAGCTCATTGTTAATGGTTATCAATTTTATATATTTAATTTTAGGCTTATGATACAAGTATCAGACGCCTTATATTCCGGTTTGTCCGTCCGTCTGTGGACAAGTATCATTAAAATCTCATTAAATTATCATTAAGCACAACAATCACAACAATTGCGCCTTTTGCATTCGCACCAATCGCATTTATAATAATAAGGAAATTAAGGCAATAATTCAACATAAATTACATATCAGAAGCCATTGCGAAGCCGTTGTGATTGGTTTACTAATCGCTATCCCTACCTTGTTTTTTGTGAACTCGACCAAATACATCGTAAATATTAACTATTTTGTGGATTACTAGTTAGCTTAAGAGATGTAAATGCAACTTTCAATCCGTACCAACGACGACTTTATTTTAATTCTAACTTAAAAGAAATTCCACTTGTGCACTTATAATCTATATGCTTTCTTTATATATAAGACATTTTCATATAAAGTTTCTTTTAAATAAGAGAGCTTTATATCTATATATAAAAATATTGGTTGTGTGGATTATTATATATCTTGATATTTGCTTAAAAGTAGAAGCTATAAAAAAAGCTATAAAAGATGGAAAAGTAATTTCCCTTTTCACTGCTACCGTGAATTATGTTCGTTTTTTCTTTTTACAACTTTGAGTCGTGTTAAGGAGTTGGGTTGGGTTTCAATTACATCTCTGAATTCTTTCTCCCACCCCCACTCATTTGCCCCCTTCGATTCCCACTGACTCAAGGTTTTGGTGTCCTTAGATGCAATAAACTTAATATCTGCACTTAATGTTGATTTTCTTCTGCTTGTTTGAGTAAAACTTTTTTCCTTGACTAAGATAAAAAGTTGAAACTCCGAAGAGAGCAGAGCATTCTCCTACACCTTCATTTTGTAATTTCTTTCCTTTTATTAATAATTCTGTAAATTTGTGTGCGAATCTCTTAACTGAAAACACAGCAATAATTCTAAGGATGGTCTATATCCACATCCACTGGTATTTACGTTTAGACTGGTAATTAAATGTATTTATATATTCTTTCAGTGAATTATTGTTATATCTCAAAAAGAACAGTCCATTTCAGTTTTCTGCTTTTGTAAAATTATACAAACATTTCTTCCTAAGAAAATGAGACTCATCAAATCAGATCGTGTGTTTTTCTGTATTAACACAAGCGAATCGCTAGATGAGTCTTCTTGAACGTGGCATGCACAGTAAAAAGATGATGAAACTTCTCTTTAAAAGTTTTATTAGTCCAACATTTCGTTTACTTTATTTATCATTAGTTAAATCTTATTGTTCTTACTAAACAATAAGCTAATGGATGTTTGAGCTAAAGAAATGGTTTCATTTGTAATTGAAACCAACTCATTTTCCATTTGCTGTCAATAGTAGAATAGGCTAAGTATCGAACTCTTTCTCTATTAGTTGTATTCTTACAATACGTGAACGCGTAGTTCAAGAATATAAAAAAAAAGGAGAGGAGCTTAGTTATACATTCAGTGATTTCTTTTCTTTCTTTTTTTGAAATGAAAGCAAAACAAGGTAATTAAAGCTTTCAGACAGTGTCAAAAGCAAAGCGCCCTATAATATGCACAATTGTATAAAGAAAATAATTAAAAGCAAGAGCATATAAATGCAAGATCGTTCCTTTATGTTTTACTGGCAAGCTGTCATTTAGGGGCCGCTAATAATGATTAGTGCATCATTTGGTTAGATAAGTTAAATAATTTATGAAACAATACGTTTGTAAATATTAACAATGACGTCCTGTTGGCAATTGTTAGTATTGTTATGTATGAAGCATCAGTATTATTACTCTGTTAATTGTTATCATTATTACTAACACTGCTATGGTAAACGTTAATTTGAGGGGTTAGGGAGTGGTCCTAGAGGTCTGATTTTTTTTTTTAAGTGGTCACCTACTTTTTGGTCTGAACACAATGGTGAAGGTTTCATTCTAATATCTCTAAACGTTTGGCCGCTACAGAGAGTGGCATACAGTGTGACAGACAGACAACACAAAAGCAAGAGCGGTTTCCTATGTTAACTGTAACATGGGACCGATAAAAAAGATGTAATCGTTATGTATTAACGACATTAGAGCTCCGTAATTTTTGTAAAATAAGTAAATATCAGTGCAGAATGAAGATATTCTTAAAAAAGAAGTCTCTCGACGACTTCTTGTTCTAACTACGATGAAATCTATTATGGAAGGTGTTTCCTACAAGACTTACGCACACGAGACAAATTGTTGCTATTTGCAAGTTTAAGATAAGCATTTATTGAAGATGATACCGTTATGAAACCTCTACGAGTCATTCAACACTGCTTACCAGAATCCCGAATCAGTCAACAGGTCTTTGGAGGAAAATTACTGCCGTTAGCTGCAGGTTCTACCGTGTCTCAGTCAATGAGTCAACTTAGTGAAATTTCCTCAATGGTAACAAGGATCTGATGAATTATTACTAAGCTAACTGAAAGACGAATATGGAGAATGTAATTTAAAGTCTTCTAATGGAATAAAATAACAAGAAAATATTATCTGGTTAAGTGGAAGACTGTATTTTCAAGAACAAAACGCAATAGACCTAACGAATGAAGGAGACATAACAAATACAGTTAACTATAGTTGAATAACTTCTTCAGAAAAATATGAGAAACTTTTACTAAACTAGAAGAAAGTCAATTTCTTTGATATAAGAATAGAATTTTTAAATTATTTTTTTATTAGAATATAAAAAGCCATCATATAAACGATATTGATAAGTAATTAAATGTTAGATTAAATGTAGATCATTTGAAATGCATATTGTAATATCTTGATAATGAAATATTCCATTTGACTTTCTTTAAAAAAATAACTTTAGCAAGTGTTATAAAATCAAAGCAAAATAGAAAATAATTAAAGGAAAAGATGTAATTATTGAAAGAAAACGTTTATATAATCCATAAACCTCAGCACTGCTTTATGAGTTTTTTTTTTTTTTTGCATTCTGTTCTCAAACCTATATCTGTTTTCTCTGCTTAGATTGCAACAAAATGTATTGTAACAAAACAGTGGATGGTCTATCAATATCTTAAATAATGAATATAATGTACTCGCGAGCTGCAACATGATGACATTGAATCATACTCAGACAATTGAAGAAAGTATACGAAAAGATTTTTGTAATTCGTAACGATTGGATTCATTATTTTTATGTAAAATGTGATGTATGCTATAACATACTTTAATGATTTGTTGTACATGATTGAGTGATAACATGCATTGAAGGATTGTAAGTTTGATTTGTATTGTAACGAATTTTAGTTGAGGAAAAGAAAAACTTCTTTTCCTCATTTTATTCAACCTGAAGAAGTTCTTCGGTGAGAATACCGAAATATAGTAGATATTAAAAAAGTTTTATGAAGAGATTATGAAGAATTTATTTAAACGTAAGAGTAAGATGAAGCAAGAGATTGTATTGAAGTAAAACAATAAAGATTTTTAATTTTCTAAAATAAAAACAAAAATAGTTAAAAACCGATGATACTTCTTACTTCTTATAAAATTGTTTATTTTATAAGAAGCATCATCGCTTTTTAATTATTTTTGTTTTTCTTTTAGAAAATTAAAAATTTCTATTGTTTTCATCAGCTTGGGTTCTCCCTCCATCCCGAAATCTCAAAATGTGTAGATTAGTCGTATTTGTTCCTCTTTTATTTTGGTTTAGTAGCAAATTACTTGGGTGCGAACCGAGACTGAATCTGAGTCATCTTCGAGAGTCCCAATCCAGTCTCTCTCTCCCAAATTTTGAAAACATTTTTTTTTTTGTTTTTGTTTTTTTTGGGTTGTTGCAGTTCAGGAATAAAAAAATTGCCGAGACTTGTTGTTGGTATTACTTTTTGTGATTTAAAAAAAAAAATAAAGATTTTTTTTTTTTTTTAAATAACAAAAATGTCTTTAATTTTAAAAAAGAAGCTATTCCCAAAAATAATCCATGAATCTGTTTGAAAATACGATTATCTTAACGAAGAAACTGATTGCAAAAAATTACACTCATTAAACCTAATACCGTATCTATAGAAACATTTCCCTTAGTTTCATTTTAGTCCTAAGTCTATCCTGGAATATATTATATAAATGTGTGTGCCTCTTTAACCAGATTCATGCTAGTGATGTATTTAAATCTACTTCATCTAAAGAAAAACAAATGCTCTTTGTTTGGCAGTTTTTCGCTGAAGATGATTTTGCAGTTTTCCGCAGATCGAAACGTTTTGGTTTACGGTAATATGATTTTTGTTATTTTTTCAAACGTGTGCGATATTTTATATTTATTATTCCATTTTAAAAAAAAAAGTACGTCAGGAAATTAGGCTTCAAGTTTTTGGGGATCCAAGACTGACTTGATTTTCTAATAGAAGTATTTTGCAAGTACACTACAACCTCGTTTATCCGGCCCTCGTTGATCGGAATCTTCGGATAATCCGGATCAGATTTGGAGACATTTTTATTTTATTTAATGTTCACATAGATAATAATTTTAATTATGATAACAAGAACATAACTATAAGTAGGCTACGCCAAAAATTCGCTTTTTATTTTAATTAAATGTACAGTTCCTGTATAGATTGTACAATAAATTATGGTAATAAAATGCTTTTTGTCGAGTTTATAAAAGCTTTACTAGAGTGTCACAGGGCGTTGAAGCTACAAAACGTAGTTTTTTATCGTAATAAACGGTAAGTCTGTTTATTTAAGGATTCGTTTTGCTTATTACCCATATTACCCGGATTATCCGGGTTTCGATTTTCCGGATTGCCTTTGGTCGCAGTTAGTCCGGAGAAACGAAGTTGTAGTATACTTGATTTTCCAATAGAAAACCGATGCATTCATATTTTTTTAGTTTTCGATGTACGTACACTTAAAATTCACAATTGAAGTAGTTACATATAACCAACCCTTTCTAACAAATAAAACAAGAAGTTAATATGTTAAACCCCAGAAATAAAAATAAAATAAATGAATGAAGAACTGTGCTTAGGGTCAATTTGAACTTTTCTTTTTTCCTATTAAAAACATTAAACTGAACTCTTTTGTTTACCTGTAGTTGTTTACGTAATCTTATGAAAACAATTATGTTTTTCGCTGAATAATGTTTTTATTTCACATTGTCTTCAATTCCTTCAATTCCGATTCAAGAAAAGAAAACAGACATCAGGAAAACATTTCTTTTATTATTTTTGTCTTGTTTTTCCAACAGAATTAAATCTTGAATTTCCCACGTTTGCATCTTGGGTTAGATCTAAATTAGCATTACCTAAGGTTATTCTTGGGTATCCAGCAACGAAATTTTGCACTAATAAGAAAAAACAAAATCACAATATAGTGGGAAAATTCGTGTGCCTTCTGCATTAAAAAAAGAGGAAAAAAAACTGCATTAAAGTATTAATAAATATCAATGCATTAGATCAAAAGGGAATCACGGAATTGCTGTTTCACGCTCTTTGACGATTAAAAAGTCAAAGGTGGAAACCAGTATTGAGATAAGTTCAGAAGATCATCGCCTAAGAGTGTGAAATACTGTGGTAGGAAGTGTTAGTTGCCATCCATGGAAGTTAAACAACACATTTGTAAACCAAACATTTACAATGACATTGTAAGCCGAACGACTAAGGACAAAAACATTGTAATGGTAGCTTGTGATTGGTTAACTGCAGGCACGTGACATAAACTTCGGTGATAATTTCACTTCCCATGCTATCAAATAAGTAACGCAGGTGCCAAATACTTTTTTTTTTCTATTCAAGATTGAGGGTAAATAATCCCACTTTATTTATCATCGTTAAACCGATCAACTTTTCTTTCTCTGCAAAGAAAAAAAAACACAAAGAAAAGTCTATTGGAAGATTGAATTTCTTACTTTTCTCTTTTTTCTGTTCTTTCTTCTGCCACGAAACGAACGGCAACGATTTGAACAAATTATTGAACCTATTGTAATACAGAAATGCTTCGCCTACAACCAAAAAAAAATCAGGAACTCTTTCTAACCGTCTTAAAAAAGAAAAGTGAAAAAGAAAAGGAACGACTGATTAAATTGGTTACCGGAAGTGGAGAGAGAATGCGCACCTCCATTTTTTTTTTAAACGAATTCTTGTGATTGATTAGGGTCTTCGAGAAAATACGCCAATAACTTTTGTGCCAGCCTCAGCCTTTTCACTTGATTCACTGAAAAAAACTCAAGAGGTGAAAGTGGTCGACATTTTTTTTTTATTCCCCATTTAGACTCCCACGCTGGGAAATATGCATTTTTTTCCCCCCTGCCTCTTTGTTCTTTCTTTCAGTAAACCAAGTTAAAAAATCAAATCTGCATCCTCGAAAGGGAAGAAGCAGTCCATTTCACTTCCTGTTGGAGTGTATTTGGTAAGTTTTACGGGGTCGAGAGACTTTTATCTTCCTTTTCTTTCTATCTTTTTATTTCCTTTCTTCTTTTGCTGCCGGAAATCGGATTATTAGGAATCTTTATGGATTCCTTTTGATTCCACTAAATAGGGAAAAAATGGACCTTTTTGCTCCACAATATAAGAACGCTAGAATTACGTTGAATTAAGACTTCAAAGGGTCTATCAATTTATTAAATGAGTATAAATAAATCTGTTTAGAGCCACTTAATTTTTCTTGCTAATACCAATCAATTTTAATAGCTTTTTTTGGGCACGAATGCAATAATATTTCATGTATTAGAGTTTAATTATACTTCTACGAGATCTCTTTAAATTTCGGTTCATGCAAGTTAGTTTAAAGCTAATCTATATATAGTCCTCAAATTTAAATTCAGGAATTGGTAAAAATTGTAATTTAGATTCTCAATGTTGTATTTTTGAAAGAATTTTTAAAAGCATATGTTCTTTAAAACTATACTCGCAAGAAGTGTTTCTTGATCTTGTGGTGTCTTCTCATATAGTGCTGTTAGGGTGTCTTCCAAATTTATATCGGAATAGATAACAGAACTTTGTTTCTCAATTAACTAAATGATAATTTAAATGAAAGTCTCTAAACAAAGTATTTTCATTTAATTGGTGCAAAAAAAAAATCTAAACTATTAACTTAGGCTAAAAAAATAACAGATGGAAATTAAAGCTGAACAAATAAGTCAGTTTCTGTAAGTAAGTGTTCTTAAAAGTTTTGAACCACTGGATGAATGTTCTTGCAACTTAGCTTGCCTATTTGAAGACAAGCGACGATCTAATTTTAATAACTGATTTTTTTTTTACATAAAAAGAATCTTATCGAGAAGTTACGCATGGATATGACAAATTACCCATAGAATAACATTAGAACGAACAATGTCTAACAATATATATAATCTTTACTAATCTACTAATTTGCATACTCAATCATAAGAACGAAATTAATCGAGTTTAAATAACTTTTTGAGAAATAGAAAATTTATACAGTTGAAATTAGTTAGAAATTTATCAATAATCATTTATATATAAAGTGTTCATTTATGTTATTTGCATGATTTAAAGAATAAGAAAAAGAAAATCTTAAGGAACATTTGAGAAAATATGCTTCTTTTTTAGGAACTTCAGAAAAAGAGGACCACAAATACTAGAAAGAATTATTGTGAAAATTTTTTATAGGTTTTTCAACATTACAAAAAAGATAGTGTTATAAATTAAAATGCACTTTTGATGGCGCTACAAATGTAGACTAGATCTCAGGTGAAAGCCACTGATTAGTAGTCTGTTGTTATGGTCTGTGTGTAAGTAGTTTATCGTCCTCCAGTAAATAGCATTAACCAAATCAAAATGACAAAAGCGTTTCTGCCTTCATTGCACCAGGGTAAAAAAAGAAAAGGTGTGGGGCCTCCTCCTCTTTTCTTTAGCAGAATCTGCTAAATGATTCTGTCTTTCTTTTCTTTACTTTACTTTTATCTTCCTTGAAAGCTGATAGCCTCAAGAAAAAATCAATAATGAAGTGAAGAGAGAGCAAATTCAATCTTGATTTCTCTACCGAATTTATATGAGTGTGGGTTCACTTGTCCCAGTTCACAGATAGAGAAAGTAGATATATTAGATCAATTTTTATCTACTGTATTAATGCTTACTAAATTCAGGAGGTAAAAATTTCATTTTGATATAAAATACTCAGATAGAACACAGAAATTTATAAGTGTTAGAATCTATTTAACTGGGAATCGTCGTACACCTACTTTACTTTATTAGGTGGGTAGGGTGAGTCAGAATTCCCTGTACAAACTTAACAGGTATATCAGGAATACAAAAACAAACCGTATTCATAGTGGAACGTAAACGCTACCCAAATGTGCTAGAGGGCGCTGTTTGGCAGCACAATAGTTGGGCAGTATGAGCTATCGTTATTTGAGACGTTGACTTTGTATAGGATGTATCACTAATGCTGAGAGGGGAGATACGTACCTAACCTATGGAGCAACGAGTGGAATGTACGATTGTATCGTGAACGGTTCTCAACAGACATGTTCCCAATCATTAAACGTATTCGCCAGAGATTGTGTGAAACTGGAACTTTGAGCACCTGCTGTGAAGCTGTAAATGTATACCTTACTATCATGTTGTAAATATAGGGCTAAATATATGTTGTCTACCTTACTTGTCGTCTTTTATTTCTGAACCTTAGTGTACCTTCTAGTACATTCGGGTGGCGTTTGCGGTCATACGTTCCACTATGAATACAGTTTGTTTTTGTATTCTTTAAAGTTTGTACAGGGAATTTTGAATCACTCTGTAAACAGTAATCAGCCTTCAGTATAATGATGTAATTAATTCAAATAAAAAAGCAATGGCCACATTCACTTAATTGATCTTGAGTTAATTATAGTTCGCTTCTCCAATAAAACCACGTGGACAGCTTGCACTGAACATAAAAAAATATTTATAATGTCATATTACAGTTGAGTTAATATCACATAACAGATCTGATATTATCTCATATCTGCTACAAAACATGTATTGATATTGTGTAAGCCATTATCTGATATTAATTCAAGTATAAGTATTATTAAATATACTTTTTTTTATCTATTTCGTAATATAGAAGTGAAAATTGTATGATAGAATTGATTTTCAAGAATATTTTGTTACAAACTGTTGTCTGATGCAAAGAAATAGCAGTTTGTTTCTTTAACTACAACATTAATATCACCTTAAGTGGACTATATAATAAAATAATAATTTGTAAGCTAACGGTAATTTATATAATAATAATAATAATAATAATAATACTATTACTACTACTACTACTACTACTATTTATTTATTTATTTATTTATTTATTTATTTATTCATTTATTAAATTTATACAATTCAGTCCCGTTAGGAATTCAAATTCCTGTCAACAGGTACTGTTATTATATATTATAAAAGCGTTATTTTGTCAGAATAAACATAAAAAAAACATATCAAACACTTAAAAACACTTAATAAATACAAAAATTAAAAATTAATCATAATAGTAATAGTAGGGTAAAAAAAAGAGTAAGTCATTATGATAATGAATGCAGCGATTCTAAAATATTTTATTATATAAAAGCGTTATTTTGTCTGTCATTGTCATAAGACTTTACGTTTTTCCAATTTTGTGACCAAACTATAAGAGATAGAGTGGTCATGTAAATGGATAAAATGTAGATCTTTTTAAGACAAGCAAAATGCTACAAAAATCTTTCGAAAAAAGTTTTTGGTTTCCAAGATGGCGCCTTTTAAAGGGTCCAATTTTGACTTTTTCTCAATTTAAACGAAAAGTATAAAAGATGGAAGAGAACATTATATTGAGAAAATGTTGGTATTTGAAAGTTCTATCGAACGATATATCACTTATTCACAAACGCTTCAGCGTTTGCAAGATACATGCAAAAATATGAATTTTCGGTGTGTGACGCCGACCCGCAATACATCCGAGTTATTCGGAGAAGCCACAACGGGCTGGAAAGTTATATATTCTCCGACGATCGCAACATTAATTTGCTAAATAAATAAAGTTTTTTTTTTTGAATGCTATATATGCAAGGGTTCCGGAGCGAAGCGACGGTACCCGGCTATTATTATTATATATTATAAAACGTTATTCTGTCTGTAAGCAAATGCTAAATTACAAATTACTAAAATGTTACTGAAATAGAGAATCCATTCATAAAAAATGAAAATATATTAAACAACTGTCCAACTATACTGATTAGCGACGTAAATATAAATATTTTCAAAATGAATAAAAATAATGTAGTACAGAAATACTTAAAACTTATGTGCAATAATGGTTTCAAAAATCGTCTTTACGGAACAACAAGAAACTGTACAATTCATGGAAATACGAAAACAATTATAGATCATATTTTCATAAATAAACATGATATCAAAACACCAGGAATAATATGTAAAGAACGAATCGGATAACAGTTGAAAATGAGAAAATAACAGATCCAAATATAATCTATAAAGAACTAATCAATGATGTTCACAAAACAAAATTCATGAAAATCTATATATATAAAAAGAAAAGTCCTGACTCACTCACTCACTGACTCATCAACGCTCACCCCAAACCCTTGGATCTAGAAAGCTGAAATTTTGCACAGAGGTTTCCTTTATGATATAGACAAGGAATAAGGCCGGATTTTTCGAAATTCGGGATAGGGAATAATCTGGCAAACTGAATTGTATGGCGGCAACCCCAGGTGTGTGGCGCCAACCCGCAATACACCTGAGTTAAGTGGAGAGAAGGGCACAACGGGCTGGAAAGTCGTATATTCTCTGATCTCAATATTAATTTGCTAAATAAATAAAGTTTTTTTTTTTTAATGCTATATATGCAAGGGTTCCGGAGCGAAGCGACGGTACCCGGCTAGTATTATTATAAAACATAATAATTATATCAAAAATTACATTTAAATAAATTTTACAAAATAATTTCAAAATCAACTTGTCATCCTCAAACATATTGAAACACTATATTAGCACTTAAAATAACGTAAATTTTATAAATTATTAATCAATATTATCCAAGATCCAATTTTTTACCTCATTTTTTACAATTGAAATTCTTTTATAATCTTTAAATACATTCCAATTTATATCATTAAAGGTTTTCTCAATTATATCATTTAAATTTCTTATACCGTATTCATTGTAGATATATGGATAATCAAGTTTTATTCTATTTTTATTTCTCAAATTATAATTTTCTTTTATACTTTCATCTTTTAATTTAATAACACTATAAAAATTATTTATTATTATATTATATAAATTTTTGTTTAGGATATAATATATTTTAGTAATATTTGTTTCCTTTTATTAATATTATTCCATATGTTTTTAGGAAATATCAACTTTAAGACTTTGGTTTGTAAATTTTTAAAATTTTCCAAATATATATTTCCTACATTTGCCCATATATTAACTCCATAATTTAGTAAAGAATCAAAAATTGCAAAATAAATTAAAATTTTTATCTTAAGTATAAGAATATTTTTTATATAATAAAATATATATATATTGTTACATTTAATTTTTTATATAAAATATTTATGTAGTTATCCCATGTAAAGAAATCATTTATAATTATACCTAAATATTTAAAATTATTTATTAAATCAACTTCATTACAAGAAATAGTAATAATAATGTCCTGTATTATTCGTATCAGTTTATTCAATTGCAGTTTGCACAATGCGCGACGAAAAGATATGGCGAAAAAAATAGAGTTTTGCATTAATAGTAAATGCAACATGCAAAACGTATATGCATGATGTCTTACTGTCTAGTATAAAGTGTCCTAACTAGCTATAAAAGCTTTTTTCAGCTGAAGTTTCAGTCGTTGACCTACATCAATAATGTAGTCATGATCTGTGAGCTTGTACCTCTGTAACTTAACCTGGATTTATCATTAATATGCACGCCATGCGTAGAGTAGGATATGTCATAATTTAAAATAATTCATATAAACACACATAGATAAAATAAAAATTATTTACAGTAAAACGACCGCGGTTTCATTGACGAATCCCCCAATATTCTGAGATAAAAGTTCGCGCACAACAGGATCCACGCCCGTTTATAACCAGTCCATCAAAAAGATACTAGAAGACGTCAGTACCCATAATGCAATAACTGGAACAGTCCATGAAGAAAAAAAAGGGGAGATACAGCAACGGAAATTTTTATTCTGTTGATGCATGCATATATAAATTATTTTAAATTATATAGTCTTACACACGTTAAATCATTAATAATGAGAAGTGTACGTCATCTCGGTTAGTAGATTTTTTTTTAGCTTTAGATCTATGACCCCAAAGTAGTACTTCCTAATAGAAAATGGATTGTATTGGTTACTTATAAAAAAATAAATAAAGAGATATACAGAAGAAGTTTTCGCAGATTCACATCAATAAACTAATACCAACGATGGCGACATCTAGCGAGCAGATAACGAATTAATTGGCAGGTTAACTTTTTTTTTTATAAGTGATGTTTTTGTTTCGATCTCTCTTTTATTTTCTTTTTTTATTATTATTTTTCCAATATTAAGTGCACAGGTGGATGCTGGGAGTAGCCAAATAATACAAAATTAACGAATTAATGAGGAAATATTTTGGTCGATTTCCACAATTCATTAAGTTCCTTTCAGTAGTTAGTTGGATCCTCATTATTTGGCCACAGAATGAAATCCACTACGGTTTTAATGCTATTTCAAAGCCCAATTCAAGGTTGCCCCGATTAATTGCTTCAGTTATTGTTTCCAGCAACAATCTACGAAAAGCACAAAAACCATTGAGTTCTAATGACATTTTTCACAATTCCTAAGTTGCTAAAAAAATACATCATATTCAAGAATATGTTTGTACAAGGCAGTACAGTACAAATTGTACGCATGC
Source organism: Thereuonema tuberculata (assembly GCA_023159025.1). Taxonomy (NCBI): domain Eukaryota; kingdom Metazoa; phylum Arthropoda; class Chilopoda; order Scutigeromorpha; family Scutigeridae; genus Thereuonema; species Thereuonema tuberculata. Next base: position 38,914,071 of record JAFIDM010000004.1, on the reverse strand, counting down.
TCTACAAGATGTGATAAAATGCAGTTGAATATGTTAGAAAAAGATATGACAAAAAACAAATTTAATATTTTGATATATTGATTAAGTGCAAATAATAATAAGCGATAAAAGCAAATCTAGATAATGTAAGATAAATTTAAGGTAGCTAACGATGACTATCATATAGTACAACACGAAAAGATGCTGTACAATCTTACACCGTATTTACTCGCGAAATTCACGTAGATTTTTTTCCCATAATTTCGTACCTAAACAAAGGGTGCGTGATTTTAGCGAGGAAAGGATTACATGTTTTACAAAAAAGTTTAAATTATGATAAGCAATGCTTTCCTTTTCAATTGTTTTTTATTTAGCTAAAATACTAACTTACACTGATTGTACATCGTTGCTCTGTTCTTCGAAACAATAGTCCAATTTTAGTTAATCATCATACTGTCAACTGAGATTGAGCTTTTCATTAAAATTTTTTTTATAATGTAATTTTTTTTCGTTAATCTGTGTATAATAAGAAATCAATTAATCATTTCAAAGTGAAAAAGGCTCAAAATTAACTAACAAAAGAGAGACTAAAATATGTTGGGCTTAACTTGCTAAAAAAATAGGCCTCACATTACCCAGGAAAACCCGGCAGTGAACATGTTAAGAAAATCCTAAGACTAGTCGTATTATCACAATTCAACAGAGTAGTAAGGCGTATTAAATGTTACATAACAGTCCGAAAATAATCTAATCTTCTGCTCTTTATTACAAAATTTGTTTATTACTAAAAAACTTCATACTTTCAGGCTATATTTTGAAAAAATTTAAAATCAAGGCAGTTATAATAAAGAATAAATCCAATGCAAATACAACAAAGAATAATGTGCATAGTGTACATAAGGTTCATAAATAATAAGTTGTTATTTATTTTGTTTTAACTTTGTTGAATAATAACTTGGTTAAACCTATGTACCTTATTCTTTGTTCTAATTGCATTGGATTTATTCTTTGTTATAACTGCCTTGATTTTAATTTTTTTGAAAATGTAGCCTGAAGAAGCAGGGAATGGTTTTACCCTTCGAAATATTGCTAGTAGAAGTATGAATATTTTTAGTAATAAACAAATTTTATAATAACAATTTCATGGAACAAATTTTACAAAATATTAAATGCATGGAATAAATACGTATTTTTTTAAATTTTATGGTAAAAATTCACGTGCATGAATTATGTGAGTAAATACGGTAGCTACGACTTGATACATGATGCTTATCACAATTTAATACTCAATAAAATGCAAAGAAGGAACCGTTCTTTTAGAGTTCGGATCTTTTAAAGCTCTGGAGATATATGATTTCAGTAAAAAGGAAACGTACGCCCGAAGTTATGTAACGTACGCCCGAAGTTATGATGGCTTGACGGATGCTCGTCCACCTTTAAAATATATTATGATTAAAAATGAAATTTAATAAGGATATAGTATGAAGAACAATATTTTGAAAGAATAAAATAATAAAATAGCAAAATATTTAATAATAATTGAGGAGATGTAGTACCAAGTAACATACGCTTTCATTATAAAGCACTGCGTAGTAAGAAATAGCTACTATGCATTTAGATAAAATATTATAGAACGCTATGTTATGGAGTAATTATATATTGTACTTGTCGTTTAGTTCAGTCTCTTGGAAGATAAGTTTGAAGGATGAGTTTCTGCTGAAGGAACGAAATCCAGATTCACTTTAATGGATGTGGTAAAATGTATTTAGACTTAGACAATTTTGAAAGTGAGATCGAAATTTAAGCAACTCTATTTGAGTTTCTTAAGTTAACAAGTAGGTACGAAAAGCATTTATTTAGGAAGGAAAGTTGCGATCAAAGTAAACTCAATTAAAATTAACGAATTCCGTAAAGCAGAAAGTCCGGTATGGACCACATCCGATCATGAGGTTGTTTCATTAGGATCTCGTGAGTTTCAGTGAGTCGTACTAATTACACTCAAGTCTCTTGAATAAGAGAATAGTAAGTATGATTAACAGCAAAAGAGGGGTAAAAGAGGCTCCTACAAGAAAACTATTCTTATGCTAATTAAAGCAGTTTTTCTATTTGTTTTCCATCGTAACCAGAAGCCAAGAAACCTGGATGTAAGCAATTCATTATAATTTAAAATTAAGTAAAAAAAAATGTTTTTATGTTACCTAATTGACCTACAAAACATAGTGTCAAAGTTCATCAAATCAGTCAGTGTCTTTTTCGAATAACTGTTGAATCGCTGCACTGAATGGATCTTCTTGGTAAGCTCATTCCAGGAGTAGAGATTATCTAACTTCCCGGCCACCCTCTATTACAAATACTATCAGTAAATAACTGTTGATAGTGAATCTCTTAAAACTCCTTTATTCTTATCATGAACGATATTTAGACTGAGACTAAAACAGAATCCACATGTAAACAGATGAATTTCTCTCTTGTTGAGTCCAGACTCACTTTCTCATGATGTTACAAATGCTTTAAGAATGCGACGATGATAACTTGTTTTCTGTTAGCTTTTGATCTTTAAAAACAAATCTTTAAGAAATTAATAATTTTTTAATATTTAAAGTAAAGAAAACTACGGGAAGCGATTTCTTGGAAGAAAAAAGTGGTTCTTTTATGTATTGGATGCACCTTACCAAGAGTCAAACTTTCCCATACACATATATTCAAGTGATATACAGGTCACTTACTATATAAAGAGAAGCATTATAATCTAAATATAATAATAACATAATAGGGGATACGGGAACTTCCAGGTCACCTTGTATATTTTAAAGTTTTTTCAGATGAATTCTTGTCGAGAAATTACAGCGGAAAGGCCACAAAAACTTCTATTGAAAAGCATTGAAATCTAAACCATATATTTCTATCCTATTTCTATTCTGTTAACATCGCATTGTCTTAAACATTTAATTCTTCTAATACTGACCCATAACTTGATCCAATTAGTAAATTATTAGGCTTTAATTCTTTCTTTCTGTTTTTTGTTTTTAAGATATAACATTTTAAGGAAAGTAAACTTTAATTGCTTTCTAACTTCTCGTTCCTTCAGAGGTATCCTTGCTCTAAAATCCCATTAATTAGAAATTTGACTTTTGAACACTTTTAACATTGACTCAGGGTGACAACTGGGATGAAGCGAATTTCAAATCGAAATTTTGGAACAAAATCGGTCGGCATTTTGAAAAATGAGTATTTTGCTTTTTACCATTCTAAATAAATAAATATCTCTCTCGCGCACCTATCGCGTTAAATGTATTTCCTAAAGATCAACCATTTTGCTATTTGTGAATATTTTATTTGCTAATATTAAAAAGTTCTAATAATAAAGTTTGAAACTCAGCCATTCAAAGTCAAGGTTAACTTTTAGCTGCAAAGCCCGAAATTTACTGAAGTTATCAAATCTCAACTTTGAGATCAAGTCCCACTTCTAATCTTCGCCCCCTAAAAACCCGTGAACAGATGTCAACTTTGTTGTTACTTATTTGTAGTTCCATCAATGCCCAAAAAGCTGTACAAAGTTTGTGGCAAAAGCTGTAAAAAACATCATCAGGGTAAGGGTTTGAATATATGAAAAACGTCAAAAAGCTGAAATTTCTGTCGGCCGCTATTTTGGAATGATTGACCCAATTTGGCTGAAATACAATACCAGCCGAGTCCTTAAGGCATTCATAGCTCAAAATTCAAAATTTACGGCAGTTATCTACGCCACAACTTGAGGTCATGCCTTAAAAATCTGCGAACAGTTTTCGAATTTTTTGGATGCTTATTTGTAATTCAACCAATGCCCTAAACGCTCTGAAAAGTTTGTGGCAAAAAAACGTGACTGTGAGGTCTTAAAAATAAGAAAAATCGTCAAAAAGTGGAAATTATAATCAACAAGTTTAACGTGCGAAAATAATAATAAAATATAATAAAAAGCAAACTCGCACATGAATAAAGGGATCACTGATCTGTTTTTAGATTTTTCGATACCGGGAATCCAGGACAGCTGTTTCAGGTTTCATAAACCAGCTGAATGAAGGTTATGAAACCTGAAAACGTTGTCCTAGATTCCCGGTACCGAAAAATCTAAAAACAGGTAAGGGATTCCTTTATTCATGTGCGAGTTAGCATTTTATTGTATTGTGGAAATTATATATATGCACACTCAATGTTCATTGTCCTTTGGTAACGACATCTATGCTGAGGGTTCAATGTCATTGATGGTTCAATGTCGGTAGCATTATACTGACTTTTCCATTATTTACAGAATGCCTCCCCATCAGTCTGGAATCCAGTATTTTTCTATTCAGAGGGATGGCAAAATGTTTGTCCCCATTGTTGCTGCTGGTTTGTACAATATACTGCATTTTTAACTGTTCCAGGAATAGACCTACTTTTTGTTTTGTCTAAAAGGAATGGACCTCAGGAAGCAATTTACAAGAGGAGAAACTAGATAGCCTTAATGTTGAAAACTGGATTCTCAGTCTGGTTCTTTCGAAGAACCTCCATTAAAATTCTCTTGGGCCTCTCCTGAAGCTGTCAAATGACTAAGACGTTTTTTCCTTTGCCGCAGATTGGTGGAAGAAGTACAGCTGTAACTGATCCGCAATCCTTTACACATCGAAATTGAAAGAGTAATGTAGCAGGAAAATAGAAAAAGAGCGGAAAATAGAAAAATTAAAAATAACAGTATTATTTAAGAAATAAGTATATGATCCAGGAAAGATTCGCGTTTCAAAGAAACATAACACATTCTGAAAACTTCTCTTTAAACTGTGATCATCAAGTTAAAGCTACACTTGACTGATGTATTCATTGAGAGAAAAAAATGACCTCATAATGAGAAGGAAGGCATTTACAGGCCATCTACTCCACTACAAAGATGGATTTACCATCTTTCCACTACAAAGAAAAATTTAGTTCAACAGTATGGAATCAGATAACATCTCGAAAGCGATGGTCCCCCTTTGAAGTTATTCCAATTGGCCTGTATGCGTTTCTGATGGGTCTTGTTGATGTTTAAATCTCTCACAAGTCTCAAACATAAGAATTACGAGGATGAGAGGGATAACTACAACTTTTTAAATGATGAAAAGCAAGAGATTGGGATTTTTCTCTGTTGTTTCTCCAGACGAGTCCTAGGGCTCACCCATCCCTTTGTCAAATTCAAGGATTCGGTTTTCTTTCCCCGGGTTATAGGCGAAAGCTTACGGGACTGACCATTGACTTTCACTTCACTCCGATGGTCGGAAGTCATTGAGATTTATACCTCTAGCGTCCCGAAGGAGGGGGGGGGGGCTGCCTGCATTATCTGTAAACTTAACTTTTAACACTGTGGTTTATTTCATTTTCAGTTTGACTGTTAGTAATATTTGGAAAGTATTAGAACTACAAATGTGAGGACTTTTGCTTGTTGACTTCCAAAAATTAAAAACGAATGTTTTAGGCTGTAAGTTCTTTGAGCAACTCCTTCTTTTTACCTGAGTAGTTTTGTACAGTGACTAATTATAAATAATATTGATTGAAGGAATCTCCATCAATAATCAATGCTCCAAAACGTAGAAGTGAAAATATTGAATTCATTTTTATTGCTTTGATTGTGTTTCGTGTTTCAAAGGCTTAAAAATTACGATAAAAAAATGATTTACCTAATTTCCTGCAGCTACGCCCCCAGTGCGCAATAAATTGATATTTCCTAGTTAATGTAATAAAGGTTTGGTGCAAATTTCATCAGCATCCATCACCACCGCAATTTGGACCCGCGAGAATCCTCCAGATTTTTTTTTTCCTTACCATTCATTTTAAAGTAGATAATTTATTAAAGTAAACATAGGCTTTCTCTATTAAAAAAAAAAGATATTTGAAGCAAAATTAAAAAATTTGTTATATTTTTTTATTTTGTTGAATTCTTTTTCGTTTACTACAGCAATATCTCATTAAGTAATTAGGATTTCTAAAAAAACTCAAAATGACTGAGATCTTATAATTTATCAACATTATTAGAAACCATTTGTTATAGTGAATTATTTACAAGCGTTATTAAAAGTAAATACATCATTCTGGTGTTTTTTTTTTGTAACACTAACATTAACTCTTCACTTTCTTTACTGCAGTATCTCATGGCAAATAAGAAATTGTTATTCATAGTTCTTCTCCTAGAAGCATTAGATCGTTTAGGATGTCAGAATAGATTTGTTTCGATGAATCACATCTCATCAGCTGGGTTAGCTCAAAAGATCTCATTCCTTCATTTCATTCATTAGATTTGTCTCAAGCTTTTAGAAGAACAGTGCTCAATAATTCCTAATTTACTGCGAGTTATTGAAGGAAACGCTTAAAATATATTTATGGAGGATATTACTTAAAAGAAAATCTCCAATTGAAGAGACATCTAGCGTTGAGTCCTATTTTGTAATATACTTTATAATTTTTGTTTTCTTCAAATGTTAAAAGTGCATTTTATCTTATAAAATTCTTTAAATACATCCATTTAATACTTCTTCTCCTTACATTGCAATATTTCGAAAGGCCTCAGCGGCCTTTCGTCCTCAAGCATTACATATTAAATTGGGAAAGAAAAGGAGATGATTTTTCTTTCCCAATTTAATATGTAATGCTTGAGGAAGAGAGGCCGCTAAGGCCTTTCGAAATATTGCAATGTAAGGAGAAGAAGTATTAAATGGATGTATTTAAAAAATTTTATAATGTTGCTTTATTTGTGAAGAATTTATTGTATTTTATCTTATAATGATACCTTCCTTGTAGTTATAATGTTGTAGTTTTATGTAAATTTCTAATATCATTGTTTATTTGAATAGGATTACAATACGAGTTTGAACTAAATATTCTTGACACTTTGATAACAAATCCTATTGCTATTAATTTAAAAGACTTAATCAGAAGATAGGTAGCTATATCCTAATGAGGCCCATGTGGGTGCTGGAGGTAAGGCTCCCAACGTTTTATTGACTCCGAAACTGAGATGAGGTCAGGTGGTCAGTCCAACATTCGCCCGACTTAATCAATGCCTATTATTTTTTCCTTAAATATAACTTATTTTCAAAGATAATAGTACATGAGGAATATATAGTTAGATTAAGAGATTTATTTTACCAGTCTTTTGATTTTAAAATTCTAAAATTGATTTTACAAAATAAGATTTTGCAAATGTTTCTCTTATTTTAATACAGCTGATGCTAACTTTGGAAATTCTGAAATCCATACTATTAATTTTAAACAAAAATAATTATTTAAATATAGTTACTTCGGTAACTATAAATCTTTAACTTTTTTTACTCTTAAGTTCAATGAAAGCAAATTTAACGTCCGTAATTATTCATAAATTGAGAGAGAAATTCACCAACGGACAACAAATATGCCTTCGCACATTGAGCCAACATCAACGGGAATTCTGAACAGCTGTTTCATCCTTATTAGGAATCATCGGCAGAATATACCCTTGATGTTTGGCTCAGTTGCGCGAAAGCTTTACCGAAAAGCATTCTCGATCGCGGCAATGGGCCGCCGCTTATGATGTTGCCTTTTTGTAATTAATTTCCTTAGTGCCTTTCAATGAAAGGACAAGGGACAACACTTTGGATCTTTCAGGATCGTTATTTATTTTATTGTTTTTTATCTCGGCGGCCCATTCCCGGAATCGAGAATGCTTTTAGGTAAAGCTTTCGCGTAACTGAGCCAAACATCAAGGGTATATTCTGCCGATGATTCCTAATAAGGATGAAACAGCTGTTCAGAATTCCCGTTGATGCTGGCTCAATGTGCGAAGGCATATTTGTTGTCCGTTGGTGAATTTCTCTCTTTTTTTACTCTTGTTAACAATTTTGTCAGTCTTAATCAAATAATACCTTTACCTTAATATCATACTGTGGTCTTAACTTAAATTAATATAAATTTCTTATTATAAATAATTTATAATTTATATATTATAAATAGAATATAATATTAAAGATTATATATTCAGTAGTCGTATAGTTTAAAACTCTATATCTGATTTATTTAAAAATAATTATGAATCCATATAACATAACTCATAGTTTTGTTAAAAGTTTTTATTTTTATTTCATTATCTTGAAGTTTCATTTTGATCTATAATATGCCTAAATTTTAACTAAGTTCTACGTTCCTGATTTATTTTTCAAAACATATTTTTTTTGTAATTTAATACCAATATACCATAAGGAAAACTTTAATACTATCTCTTTCAAGACTTCTTTAGGGAAAAAAACTACCCAGACATTCCTTATAAAATCTACAATCCTTCTCGAGATGTTTCCTTCGTATAATCCGTGAAATCTGACTAAGACGGAAACCAAAACAACTGAGAACATTTTCCGCTTTAGAAGGGTTGGACAAGTTCTGGTGACTGTTAGGAAATGAAAAAGCCAAATTTGTTGGCATAAGTAATTTTCGAGGGAGTAAGAGGAAGTCAAGTTTGAAAGCTCTGACATTTATATTCTCCTTGAAATGGACCCAAAATCCTCGATAAGCTGCGGTTAGGCTATAAATGTACATCAGTATGCATTGCATTTACCCTTAGTTCTCCAATAATGCTGGCCGAGGACTTCTACCCCTATTACGTATTCTTGTTGGTAAAATGAGCTGGCTCTCTTTAAGCTGTTTGTTATTGCTTTAAAGCGCACAGGACACACAGGAAGTCATGCTTAGGAAATAGTAGTATGGAGGAAAATACAATAAACTAGTTAGAGATTGGTTTAGGAACGGTCACCCAAAGGAAAAACATTCCTAACTTCGGTTGAGTGGTATATTGTCAGTGGATCAGCAGCAGGGACCAATTCCATTTCAGTAGTACGTTTGTTGAAAAAACTGATAGCTTGGAAAGTGTTCTGAATTTCTAAGTCTAATCTAGTTTGGATCCTGAAAGAACGTTGGTTACAGAATAGTTCCAACAGTCTGTACTGTACCAATTTATTTCTATTCTTTAATAAAGTGCAATATTTGGTTTAGCCTCTTGCTAATTTTTCTCAAGTTTGTTTTCCATTACAAATTTATTATAACAATATGCAACGTCTTATGAAAAACAATGATACTGTTATTCATTGTCTAACAATTACAACCCATCATATTTAGTATAATCATACAAACCTAGATAATTTTTTGAGGCTTTTGTTGAATAAACAAATGGAGTAATTCACCAGCCAAATGTTATTTTTAAGTTACTAAACTTAAAATTTCTAAGAAGTAGAAGTTGTTTTTTAATAATTATTATGACTAGAAGAGACTTTTGGAGAAGAAGATATGTTTTTATATATATATAAATGTAGTAATCGTTTAATTTTATCCCTTTGTCTTTATTTATACAATTAAAACTGTTAATAACCAATGTTTTAATAATAAACCGTTCTTTTTCATTTTTAAATGTATGAAAATTTCTAATACTGCATCCGGATTATGTTGTTGTTCCAGACTTTAGTCCGGGCAATCGGAGATAACCTTTCTTGCCGTTTCGGACGGTTTTAATGTTTTCTTCAATTGTTCAATCATAGTTCTATCTTTTTTCTCACCAGTAGTGTATAATTTATACGCAATTTAGGAACGAGCATCATAATGTAAGGCTATGGTGGATGACGTCATGAGGCAGCAGTGAATACTATTAAGTGGCTAATTGATTGTAAAATTTCTAAAATCTGATTGATTTATATAATTCCGTTGCTGTTTTGAATATATATTTAAGCACTAGGTTGTATCTTACTATTTTAGTAGAGAAAGCTATTGTATAATGTAGCGAAACCGGTCCTTTTGAAGTGTAATATATGTTTTTTAATCTTTTAGTTCAGTGTGTCATTGTCTTCATTTTTCAAGTGTATAATTTATCTACCGTGTATAATTTTTAAAATCTTGTAGATTTTTTTCCCTTTAATGCTTACAATCTTACATTGTTAGCTTTATCCGTAGAATTTGTCAAAATATTGAGATTATTATCATATTGGATTGTTATGAATTTTCATAACTTAATATATCATTATTCTTATTCTTCTTTCTGGTAAATTCTTAACAATTTTCCTCTTTTCGTACTTGCTATTTTCCCATTCTATATCATCTCATTTTTGTATATTCCGTATACTGCAAGTCTCTACAAAGAAAACCCCAATTGATTTCGATATCTATTCGGCCACGAATTAGGGAGGAAAGAATGGCCCAAAACAAATGACACTGAACAATTTGACCCCATGAAAGGTGGCACTGCGAGATGAACACGTAGGCGATTGTTGTATTCGGAACAGGAATGATTTTTGGATGTGAGATTAATCATGTTGCTGTGAAAATGATATTAACTATTGAAGAGAAAGTGTTTAACGTGGAGCACTATTTTCGATCACACGGAACAGGCCGTGGCAATGGACCTAGCCTGCTACACGTTGCTACGGAATTTAGGGAGCGTTTTAACCGTCCAGCACCCACGAACAAGATTATGATATTCCTCGTCGATAAATTCCGTCGAACAGTAAATGTACTCACACAGCGGAAAAGGTTGCACCGGCCTTCGCGTAACAGTAGTAAAAACGAATGAAAATCACTCTTAGGGGGATGGAACAATCTCTTTTCCGGGACATGGTGGACAACCTGCGCAACCGCTACGAATACTGCTTAGGGCATCAAGGAGATCACATTGAACATGTAGCCTATTTGTCATCAACCACAACATTCTTTCGGTTGCAACGTTTTCTTTTCAAAATGGTTCAATGTCGTTTGTTTTAAGCCATACTGTACTTGGCATTAATGAGCAATAATACCCATGATTCTTTTAGATAAGTATTGGATTGGTCAAAAAGATCGTTCGGTTTTTTACGTAAGTTGACTCTAATATCTGTTAGGTGTCTTTAACGTCATTCGACACCATTTTTTTAGTTTGTATTGTGACAGCTGTCGTATCAGTGTGCATCTAAAACAAAAACTTATCAAACTTGATGAATTTTGTGTCGCCAATTTAATATTGGAGATGTAAGACAAGACCGCATGTTTCGTTGATGACGGCTTACAACTATTACAGCTTGGCTGGAAAGTTCTGATTCATCCGCCATATTCACCAGACATTGCACCTTCGGATTTCCATTTATTTCAGTCTTACAAAATTCTCTTAATGAAGAAAAAAATCAATTCCCTGGAAGACTACAAAGGCACCTGGAACAATTTTTTGCTCAAAAAGATAAAGTTTTGGGAAGTTGGAATTGTGAAGTTGCCTGAAAGATAGCAGAAGACGTTTTTTACTAAAATTATTGGTGAAAATATAAAATGTGTCTTCTATTTACACCTAAAAATTGAACAAAGTTTTTGGTCAACCCAATGATTTTGAGATTTTGGGATTTTTTTGATAGCATTATACTAATAAGTGTAATTTTCTTGTTGGAAAATGTGTTGTCTTATGCTGTTATCTTAATTTTAAGCAGAAATGACTACAAATGCTGATAATTAATATCGCTGTCTTTGCTATAAAAATCTTATCATTATTGGAAATCTGGTTTCTTTATAAACAAGCAATAGAATACATATAATTAAACTTTTCTTTTTCTATGGAAATCTGCATTTTTCACTACGTGGACGAATATGTAGACCATATTGAAATTCGGATGCTGCTGAAGTGAAGCAAGCAGATCTTTTGAGCACTGACCTTTTCATTCATGCAAACAAACGGTCCCAGATTGCAGTCTATAGCTGTTGCTGTCAGTTCCTCTCCCACTACTGTTTTCCCTGTGATCGTTGATGAGGCTGCCTACTCAGCACAATGGGAGAAGTAATTAGAACACGAAATCATTGATAATCCGTTGCAATGTAAATCTGTCTCTGTGGAGATCGGTGAGGGCAGTTAAGAACCCTGAAAATTGCCCACTGCAAAGATAAACACTCAGAACACAAGCAGACTCTGAAAAAAAGTTCTTTGCAGATAATGAGTGCTTCGTATGATAAATAGGTAAACGTGGTTCCTACACAACTGGCTTTTGTGTCTTGGTATTCTGTGTGCTATTCGTGCTGGTGATTACAGAGATCAAAGAGAATGTTAAGAAATATACAAAAAATCGAAATGTTGAAGAATGATGTTAGGAAGTTAATCTAAAAATGCTTTCAGAATCAGAATTGCTGCTAATTCTTTTACTAATTAGATTCTTAAAACAAAAATTTACAGTATTACTGTCAAATTTCGAAGAAAGTCTGGATAAATTGTTATTAGATCTAGCTATCCTGAATGTCGTGTATCATTTCTTCTTAAGTATCCCTTAAGGGCTTGGATTCGGTATCAAAAAATTCACCATGGTTACAGTTGTTCACATGTGATAAGAGTTCTAAAATGACTTATTTGACAATTCAGTAAGTTTTTTTTCATTTAATGTTGTTCACAGTCCCACACTGCCATTTCCAAAAGCCTGTGAACTTAATTAATTTATAAATTGTTCCTATTGTAACATCAGTCTAAATAAATACGTTTCTTATTTTTATAACTTCATTTATAGTATAGAATGCTATACTTGCTATCTTGTTTTCTCCTTTCACACCACTTTTAGCTGGTAAACAGATAACATAGAATTTCAAAATTGGATTTAAAAAAATATAAAATAAAGTATTTTTTTTTTACGTGTTCTGATTACTACGCTATGGTCAAAGTGGCCAATTGAGACTGATCTTTGAAATTAGCATTTTTAAAGAACTTTAGTTTAAAAAAAGTTTATAATAAATACAGAATGTTCAAAATTGACATTCGGAGATAGTTGTTGACACAGAAGGCAAGTCAGTATGATAAATAAGGTTAGCAGGGCAGAGGACACTAACTTGTCGAGAAAGAGAGTGGATAGTAGTCCAGCGTTTTGTTTTTTTTTAGGTGGACAACGCTCTGTAGCTCTAGAAGGGTCATCCATATTATAACAGTTAGGGGAAGAGGCGTAGCTTTGCAGTCTTAATATCAATCTCAATTTGAGTTTTCCTTTCTTGCTTTATTTTCTTCTTTTTTTTCCCCTACTGGTATTGTATTTATTTGAAATCAGACAGACATCGTTTAATATTATACATATTAAAACAAATAATATTAAAAAAATATTATATATTTTTTATCACATTTTAATTTTTTAAACTATATTGGATATTTTTTAATAGTTCTGAAAAAAAAAAAAAACGGAAATTTGATGGAAATAATATCTTATCATTTAAATGGGAATCAAGAGACGGTGATGATTCTCGTTTGTGATTAGTATTCGTGGCTGTCCCGTACACCCTTTACGCTGTCAGAACACTATCTTTCCGTCAGAATTTTTAGAGGAAGCCAAGAATCACACTGTCACTTGGAGCGTGTTTCCACAACGTAAAGCTGGAACCGCTCCTTCACATATTCAAGGATGGGTCCGTCTTTTCATTGTAGACCTTATGAACGCTAATAATATTCGACTAAACAATAGGGCCTACCTTTTCTTCTAAACTGAGAACCATTGTTGCCTCGACTTATTCAAAACCTAATACCAGTTAAAGTTTATATTCAAATATACCATGACGTTCGGACAAATCTTTTTATCGCGGGGGGGGGGGGGGGAGAAATATTTCCCTTTCGTTTGTTTTGCCCAATACTGTACTTGGTTTGGGTTATCCATTTTAGATTTAATGTAAAAGCCAAAATAATAAGCTATTATTAATAATAAGCACTCATTACTATCCAATTTCAGAGCAGTAAAGTGTTTAAGATTTAAATGAAAATTAAGGAATTTATTTTTCATTTTCATTTATGTTTTTAGTGATTTCAAGGCAATTCTACTTAAAGATAGGAACGGATTATATTTTTTTCCAGTTGTTCTGAATCAACTCGCCTCATTAAAACCTTTGGAATTTAAGCCTTAAAGAGATTTTTGAATAAAATGCAGGATCGGCCAATTATATAATAACAGTACAGTAATAGTTCACTGGCTCATTACATGATTAGTCTGCTCATATTGGCAGGAGAAGCTTTAGTAATAAAGTAATTTCAAATAACATTTCGAAGTAAAAAAAATAATCAACCTTAAAACAACTTAAGCAGAAAGATTTTTTTTGAAATCTTTAAAAAAATTATATTGTTACCATTAAACTACTTAATTCAAGGCGTATTATTCAAAAAGCAAATTGAGTTCAAAAAGCAGTTTTTTTTTTAGTGGAAGACAGAGACAGTTGAATAGCAACCTCTCATCCGAATTCATTATGTGATCTTCCCGCCAGTTCATCGATTGACAATAGGAGGGGTAGGGGTTCATGAACGCAGTAAATTAAATCTCCATTCAAAGATGATATAAAATGGTTGGCTCAGAGACGCCGCTTGTCTTCATTTATGGCTGTTTCCGAGTAATAAAAACTTTTTTATTTGTTTTGTCATAAATACGAGTATTTCTGATCAATCACGGGCTGCGGTCTTTAAATAGCACATCAAATTCGCGTCCACTGCTTGCAGCTTTGCGGCGATTAACTTAAGAGAAGCCCATAAAAAGTCCCCCGAAAGGTCGCCGTTGCTTCTTTTTTCTCTCCTTTCTTTCACATCTCCGGATCGTTTTAAAGGACGTTCCAACTAACTAATTGCGTAATTAACTTGGCAACTTGGTGGCGCGCGCGAAGAAAAGGTTAACACAGCTTAAAATTACGTACATTCGAGGAAACGAGTGTGAATTATGAGTGCATACTCAGTCAACAAATCGGATTGGATTTAGCAACTGTGCTGCAGAGTGTTTTGCTTGTAGGCTTGTATTAAGTTGCCATTTTGTGGACTTATTTATAATTTTCTTTTCTGGAGAAGAAAGCACTGCTGGGCCCGTTAGTTAAAGTAGCAATCCATTCAGAATGTGCTTTTTTTTTCCTTCTTAGCTTGTGTTTGTCTTGTGCTGTCTCCTTTTCCCTACGATTCCACAGAGACTGGAATTAAGTGTTGTTGTCCATTAGGTCGGGTGGTGATCGTGCACTGTTAATGCGTTTCTTATGGCCCTAATCTAAAACAGGGCATTGATCAACGACCAAGAGATTTATAGTCAATTCCCGATTAACCGGGATAATCAAGCGAAGAAGACTCTCACGAATAATCAGTCTTTTTATTGGGGGTGGGGGGTCCCACAACGCATTCCAAATTGCTTAACTCTGTTGCAGCTGGTTTTAGGAACATTTCTTGGTTTTTATGAGCTTTTTAAATACTGCGACTTTTAATATTCATAAAGCTGTTGCTTCTCCACAGTTGTAATCATCTCGATCTACAGCAGTCCTATACCCTGGAAGGTTTCTCATAAAATCAAAAAATACTTCACAGTAATAATAATCAGAAGTTGAGTTTTACTAAGGTGTATTTATTTATGTTTCCTAAAACTTTGGAATTGCTGAATAACTCTTCTTAAAACTTAGCAATGATGTTGATGGAGACTAGATACAAAAAGTTAAATCGTCTCCATCAACATCGATGCTAATTTCCATGAAGAGTTATTCAGCAATTCAATTTAGACACAAAAAGTTAAATCAATTTTTTTTCGTGTGACTCCTTGCCGGGAAGTCAATGAGAAAGGTGACAAAACTCTTACTAGAAAAACACTAAAAAAATGGATCTCCATCATTGATGTTTTAATAATGAATATTAATGCTTTTTATAGCTTACTGATTTGCTTTGATTAATTCGATTTAACAACTTTATTAAGTATTGCGGGGTTAATTATTATTTTTCTCACAAAATGGAAAATTTGATTAGCATTTATTCTGCAGAGGCTTTAATTTCAATATATATATATTGTTTTCACGACTTTACAAAACAAATAAAGTAAAAAGAAAATGAAATGGTTTAAAGATAGGAGCCTTCAAGATCTTTGAGGAACTTCCTATCTTGATTTCTTCCTAAAAGTTTGTTCTTGGAGATGCCATTCTTTCCCACCTATTAAAAAAAAAGTTATTATCAATTTGAAAAACTTTGCTCTTATTTTCAGCATATAAACGTACGATGTTTATTTAGTTTAATAAATAAATTAAATTAAATAACAATTAATTCAGGTAAGAATCTTTGAAACAAGATACTAATTAAAAGAACTGAATTTATATAGAGTACTAATAATTCTAATTTCTAAATTATTTTTTATGAGATATCATATACAGTATTTACATCTCATTTTATAGCAATTCTCATAATTTCTTTTGAAATAGTCTTTCAAAAATAATGTTTGACTCATGCAAAAAAAAAACCACACCACTATTCTGAACAATATAATACAAGTGTTGAAATAATGTTACAAAATATTTTTTGAAACAGTATAATCCTACTATAAACAAACCATAACAAGAATAAAAAGATTTTATTCTTGTTATGGTTTGTTTATAGTTATTTTCACATCACGTTAAATTTATTATTCAGTTAATATAATCCTACTGTTTAAATGATGTTTTTTATCACAGCGTTTCTATTATTGTTTTTTTTTATTAGTCTTTCTCTTCATGTCACTCATCTGTTGCTTGATAATAACAAATTCCTAACAAAAAGTGTCTGTATACAAAGGTTGTTTAGTTATGTCTTGATTCCCTTAACTGTATTTTATCTTGAGATGTTATTTTAATTTAAGAAACATTATCCTTCAGTTACATCTTCAGTTGTTTTAAATTTTATTTCTTATAGACGGAGCTTTGAAAAAATTGACCCTTTAAAGGTATTTTCGGAAATACTGTTTGAGCCTTGCAAACCACCACCACCCAAAAAAACAAACAAACAAACACTATTGAGTGGGGAGAGAAATGGAACCTCCGTTATGAGACCTGCTTTGTTCATTCTGACTACTCTCAACTGATGATCGCCTAATAAGTGTGATCTTGAGATATCAGTTTGAACATTGGTCTCAAATTTTAATGTGTTTAAACAAACACTATTCTTAACATAAAGTTAAGTTTAACGTTAACTTTACGCATTAGTTACCATACCACTGAACTCTTAGAAACTTTATGACTAAATTTATTCCATTTTTTTAACAATATTAAGATTAGTACAGGCTACGAAAAGCTTTGCAGGAAACCACAAACACTTCAAATATACAGTAGAACCCCGATTATCCGAGCCCCGATTATCCGAGTTTCCGCTTTAACCGAGCTACTTCTAGGATTTTTTTTTTGTTTTTTTTTTTGGTTCTACATTTTCCATTTTTAAAGCTACCGATGAAAATTCTGAACTTGATCTCACAAACACTCAGGAAAACGAAAGAGAATTCGCAGAATATTGGTCGCAATTAATCTTTGTTCGTCTAGTCATATGACCCCCTACCTGGAATCGGGACATGGTTTCGACTGATCACATGATTCCCTCCTTGGAATCGCGAAATGGTTTCGACTGATCACCTCCCTGGAATCGGGAAATGGTTTTGGCTGGTAACATGATCCCCTCCCTGGAATCAGGAAATGGTTTCGACTGATCACCTGCCTGGAATCGGGGAATGGTTTCGATTGGTCACGTTGTCCAGTGTATCTGAAAAGTACGGTGGTACATTCAGTCAATTCTACTGAAATGAGTAGCAATAAGAGAAAGCGAGTTGTTGTTTCTATAGAAACAAAATTAGAAGCAATCCAAAGAATAGATAATGGTGAATCAATAAAGAAAGTAGCGGAAGATCTCGGTGTCGGAGCTGTTACTGTTGGAGACTGGAAAAGGAAGAGAAACGAATTAGAAAAATGGTGTGCAGAAAAGTAAAAGGTAAGGTTTAGGTAAAAGAACTCTTTCAATATGAATTGTATGTAGTGTATCTATATAACTTTTGTATTTGTTAAAATATACATTTAAATCTATACGATTTATTTTATTTACAATTTTCGCTTTAACCGAGTTTTTCGGTTATCCGAGTTAGGCTTGGTCCACATTAACTCGGATAATCGGGGTTCTACTGTATTTGAAAATGAGTCCTTGTGTTGTAACAAAATATTAAGTCGTTCATTTTCATCCTATTCTACAGTTCGCAGATCGGATCATACATCAAGAGTTTATTTTTTCTGCATAAGTCTGCTTAAAACAGTACATTACTTGGCTACCGCTTTTCGTCTAATTGTAGGTATCGAAAAATTTCTAACCTTGATCTAGTTTCTTGGTGAAATCGGCAGTGCAGCTTGATTTCTTCAGTAAAACTTTGAAGCTTGAAAGTAATATTTGTCATCAACGACTGAGAGATTTCAGAAAAATGCTGTAGTTCACCTTTCCTTAATAATCTGTTGACTGCTATGTTGATATTCTGCTGAAGGGCAGTCGATGAAAATGCACTCAAACAACAATACGCTGGCTAATCATCTTGTAGTGTGGAATCGTTATCAAGCACATAACCTTTCATTATCTTATGTTCAACAGATCAGCATTTGAAGCTAATAAAATTCTCCTCGTTCACAGTAATAATAAAGCATTTCTGGAGTTTCTTTATTTGGTTTGCTATGAGTTCTATCTTTATCAAGCGATGATTCGTTTGCTTTAGAGTTCACTTCGAGCTGAAGCCTGAAGCCTTTTCAAATTACATATATTGCAGTTTAATTGACAGGCAGTTGCAAACCCGAAACAATTTTCACAGTATACACGTAGTCCCCTACTTAAGAACGTCAGTCGGAAATGAGAAAAAAAAGATAAGTTATTTACACAGAGTATTGCAAAAACTCGGATATAAAAAAAAAACCCAGATTTAGGGGCGAGGAGAAGGAACACGTTTTAGTGATGCATCCATTTTCGGAAACGACTAATTATGGCGGTACGCTTATCCAAAGGTCCTGCAACTGCTCATGTGAAATGATAGCACGTGAGGCCACCGTCCAGAGTCAAACATCGCTGGCCGGTTCACATTGTTTGTTCCTTTTATTTAAACGTTTCGAGTGTAGTAAGTACGATTGTCGTTAGTTTGATAGGTATGTAGTTATTGAGTGAGGTAGTTTTACGTTATTCTTCCGTTATCGAATAACTGCTGTAACAAATACTAATGTGACTGAATTTTGTTACTGAAGACGTAGTATTTGGCGTATTGTTCGTAATGTTTAAGATGTGAATGCTCTCCTTCGAATTTTGTATGAAAACATCAGCACCGGCCTATACCACATGTCTACAGGTATCTGCAAACCTACTAGGGCCTGCTGAACATAAAAGAAATAAAAAAAGGCGTTAGTTCGTAGGTTAACATTTTACGAATACTAACGATCCAAATTAAAAGACAAAAACGGACTCTTGATGCGTGTGTGGTTACGTTAACATACGTTGCAACTCCCTGTATGTAACTTATATAAGTCACGAAATGAACAAGTAAATATTAAATTTTAGTTTGAATAAAGAGTCACAATAAATATTACTTATGCAGATGTATTATAAATTGAGTCAATATTTTCAAACGAAGACAATTATGAGGACTCTTTTGTAATAAACACCAATTACGGCTGTTGCCAAGAGACCAGAGAGCTTCCGCCAACTCCATCTAGTTCTAGTTTACATTAGTTAAATAATTATAAAGAAAAAAAAATAAAACAAAAACGAACAAGTTGGGAGGGATGGAGCATTGGCAGTACGACAACGACCAAGAAGCACGTAGTCATGTTATGCTTCTACATCTTCTGGATGCTTCCAAGTTTCTCTATATAATATAAAAAATATTCGAAAAATATATTGGAAATATTCAATTCAAGATGTTCGATTCATTGATATTTTGAAAATTCTGGTCGTAAGTGTGTTTATTTTTTTAAGTCGGTTACATAGGAGACTATCTGTACTTAAAAATACATCAGGCATTCACATTCCACATGATTAACAATATTTTAAAATTAATGTTTAACAGTGAAATATTTTTGTTGTTCTTTCAATCTTTATCCTACCATTTCTTTTCCCCCTCTGTAGTCTTGGCTTTACTGTGGAAATTCCCATTTTTTTGCCTTTCGAAAAATAGATTCAGTTGAAGAATCTGACAATGTTTTGGATAATGAATGGCTCTTTGTCTGCAGTTTTTTGGCTAGTTAATGATTATTACTTTTTGTCTTTTCTTAAAGAAGTACAGATGATAATCTGGAGAGTTGTTTCGCCCTTTTAAGACTGAGTTGCTTTTAATATCCATGGCTTCTATTTTTAGTGATTAACTAGTGCTTTCAACAATGAATAACAGGTACAGACGAATTCACGGAAATTCAACCACGTACGGAAAGACGTTGCAGAACATAGTCGCCTTAAGCTATAAAGTAACGATTAATATTCGGTTACGGTGGCCTTACTACCGAATGTCAACTCATTAATTGCCGTAATATGATGCTGTCTAAAACATTTCCATGGTAGCTAAAGCGTTCAGTAATAGAGTTTAGCCGTGCTGGCGTGGTCGTGCGGTCTCGGCGGCGGCCAGCCGTGGCGTCCAATGCGCCAGTACCTGGGTTCGAATCCCGGTCGTGGCATGGTTGTTTCTTTCGTCTTCTTCTGTGTGTTTTGTCCGCTGGGGACCCGAAATCTGCTCTGTAGGTAGTGGTCCCCATTTGTCTTCTATATGTTACAGGCTATAGTAATCGAGTTTACAGTAATAGGAAAATAAGAATATTTTATGGGTGTAGTGTTTACTATTTTAATCTTGCCATCATTTCTCAGATATTTTTTTTACTTAATTGAGATTCAGCATTGAAAGTGGCTACGTTAGAAAGCAAACAGTGATAGGTATTTATTTTTTTATTATCTTTGAGATTTAATAGTCCGCTAAATTTCTACTTGAAAAACAAAAAAATTCTAAGTGCTTGCTGAAAATCACTTGTGTAAGAGTTACGTTGGGGGTCGTTTAAGTATTACGTAAGCAAATTTTTAGACATTTTAGACACCCTCTTTGTAAGCAAAAATAAGCAGATTTGTGCTTACTTTAGATTTGTAAATCATTAACAGTAAATACCACTGAACACTAAATTAAAACAGTCAAAATTACATCAAAGTTTTAACGCGTGCATGTTTGTCTGTCTTACGTAAGCACTGCTCTGATCACCCGCTCCCCCTTGTCAGCTTAAACAAGCAAAGTTTGAGCCCCCCCTTGAATGCTTACAAAATACTTGAACGACCCCTTGCAACTAAATTAAAAAGGAACAAAAAAAAAAAAAAAAACAAACGAAAAAACGAGAAAGCACAAAGAAAATGCAATAGATTTAAAATAAATAGTGCAATAGAAAATAGTAGTTATTTTCAACATGAGTAATTATTTCACCATTAACATTATAAATAACTAAAAGAAAAGTTTTCTTTCTTAATATTACAAATAATGAAAATACTTTGTGAATTTTGTTTTCACACTTCAATTCTGATTTACTAGTCATTTGAGACCACTTAATTAATATTCCTAAATCGAAATAATTAGAGCCGTTGCTTGCTTTAAGCAATCGGATGAATTAAGAACAATGTAGACACTGTATTTTTTTCCCAAAATACATTTAGATTAGTTATCAGTGATTTATAATCAAAATTTTTGAAAGAAAAGTCTGCAATTACTTGTCTCTAGATGATTTTTAGAGATATGTTTCACTACACAACTTAAAGAAAAAGATTTATTATTTAAACAGACTTTTTTCTTAAAAAAAAAAAGTTTTTTTTCTGTAGTAGAATTGTCTTTTTTTGTATTTAGTATTACTAGTGACTTTCTAACATTCACATTCCTCTACTAATGACATTGAAGATGATTTGTACTCCATAAGTATCGCATACTTTATTTATATTCTCCACGCAATGCAGAAAACGCATAACAATTGAAATGCCAGCATGACGATCATCTCTTTCCCTGTCACTATGAATGGTATTGCTAAGTTTTCGATCTTAGAGAGTTGTCTAGAGTGCTTCATTGGAGAATTGTCAAATTATAGAATCTCGCAGATTATGCCCAACAACTTTATTCTTCTAGAACTATTTAGAATTGAAATCACAAAAAGCTCGACTATACTTTCAAGAATTTTTGTCTTTCTAAAGGTATGGGGAAAGTTACGTTTATTCTTATTACAAATGGTGAAGCTGGTCACGATATTTGTTAATTTATTGATTAATTTACTATATACAACATTGAACTTATTTCAATTTGCTATTGAACAACTGATTTTTTTTAAAAGAAATGCCGTTTTCATTTAATATGATTGCTTTTCTTTTACCCATCAGAGGGTTTTGTTTTCTTTCGTTTTTTGATTTTTGTTTTTTGCTTCTCCTTTTGTTTCTCTGTAGGCAAATTCCGTTTGAAGCTCAAAGGTTCTTATTTCTATTATTATTGTTTGTTTCTGTTATGTTATGTTTTCTTTTCTTTTTCTTTATTTATGTACAAATTCCTTTTGAGGCGGAAAGCTTAACCCTCAAGGATATTTGTTTCCATCACTTTTTATTTTTTTTTGTTTCTAAATTATTGAGGGTGCATTATGTTTTCCATCTTCAACTATTGTTTTGTTTTGAGTGTTTTCTTTACAAACTATTATATTTCGACAACTACTCTTTCTGGGCTTAGCTTCTGGTTTAATCTTCTAGCTGGGGCGAAGATTAATTGATGTAATACTTTATCAAAGGCATGGCATGTACACAAAATGTCTTATGGTGAACTATAGTCAAATTATATAGACAATGAAAGATCTTTAATACTTTAATATTTCTAAAAACATCTGTTACATCGTAATAAAATAAGTTGATTAAATCAATAATAAGCGATTATCTCTAAGAAGCTAAACATTCTAGGTTGTCTCTTTAGTTTAGAATTTATCTCGGATAAAGGCATATAAATTTTTTCCTAAGAATTTTCAGAATTTGCTAAGACATAGTGATTCTTAGTTTGCATTTCTCGTTTTGAATAGGATTGCACATACTTATTTGCAAAAATAAAAAAATTAAAAAGGTATCATGGATGTAGAATTTGTTTCAATCCTAGAGAGTTTAAGTTTATATTATCTTACTTTTACGTAGTGTAACATACAAAACCCTGATGAAAACTATATATAGGTTTTCAATTCATGTTGCTAATCATGTCAAGAATTGAAAAATAAAAATCATAGAAGTGTTTTAAAGGCTATTGAAAAATGGATTGTCTTAATTTCCGGAATAGGTGTCGCTCTTAATAAATTCCAAAAATTTTCCGGAATTCCCGGAATTTTATTACCAAATCTGTTCACTTAATATTCCTTTTTTTTACACCTCTAGAGCAGAATCTTGTATGAAAAAGGGAAGAAAATTCATTATTTGCATCCAGCTTCTAGGTTTTTTTCTAGGTACGTCATCACGTGATAGTTTTCCCGCGTTGAAGAATTAGGGTTTTGCAGCATCTCTTCGTTGAGTTGCTGAAGGCCAGGAAAGCTGTGGTAACCTTGATGAATGGCTTTCCACACCCATTTGCAGATTGGATTCTCGGCGCAAAATTAATTTTTCTCATCTGTCTCTTCTCTCAAAGACGAAGAAAGGACGAGATACAAGAAGAAAGGATGACGAAAAAAAAAATAAGATAGATTCTTCGCTTACTGATCCTTTTAAAATATCGTTCATGAAAATATAAGAGCAATGTTCTTTACGATAACATTAACCAAAAAGTATCAGCATACTTAGAAAACATTATGTGGGTTTCAGTTTAGATTTAAAAAATTAGATTTTTTTTTAATTATTACAAAAAAGAGTAAAAAAACAAGTGAAAAATACTTGCTTTTGATATAAAAAAAACAATAAATAAATAAATAAATAAACCATGGTAAGACACAGTTATCATCGAATAGTGAAGTCTGATGTAGTGCTGTGGCAGAAATTTTGTGGACTGAAGATTAAAATAATCGTGTTCATGTTTTAAATTGTTCCTTATATAAGCTACGTACTCAATTTCATGCAATTTAAACACGAAGGTAAAAAGTGACAAATGGACATAAAGACCAAAAAAAAAAAAAGAGAAAAATGTTCAAATAGAATTGTGCGATTCGCCTGCACAGTCAAAAATAAATTCACTATAAATAAATTTAACACTGTAGAGTCTTTTTTAACCCACCAAATGCGAAAATATGATATACTGTCCTCTTTAATACTGTTTTTGAAATGGAATTTTAATTTAAATTAAACAGAATTTTTATCAAAGTATAATAATGCAATTGAAGCAAAGTCTAAAACTGTGTTATTATTAGAGCGTTAATAACAGCAGGAAAATGGACTGTGGTTATTGGAAATTGGACATATTGGATTTCTACGCTTCCTCCATTCCGAAAAATTATATCTGGTTAAGGAGTCTTCAATTCGTGTCCATTATAACTTTCCTTTTTGAATCTTATTTAATGTTAAGGTTTGGACTTCTCATGCTACTTGTCAATTTTTTTTATTTATTTTGTTATTTTTGGAAATTGGAATATGTTTTATTGTAGGTTTTATTGAAATTAAAAATGAGTGTTTGTGTTATTTAACATTGAAAGGCTTTTTTTTCCTATTTTCCTTCGAGAATTTGATGGAGTAAACCTAGCAACTCTGAAATAAAGAAAGAGTTTGATTAAGAAAATATTACAGATAAATCTACGAAAATAACACTTTAAAACACACACTTTAAAACACTTTAAAACACACTTTAGAAATTCGAAATCAAATGTTTCACCTATTATTTTGCGAAGATTTTGTTCCCTCCTCCTCCTCCTCATAGGTCTACAGTCTAAGTCTGTCTCAAAAAACGGTGTAGGGAAGTTACTGAACGTCTGGGAAAGAAGAAAATGTCAAAGCCCCAAGCAATGTTAGATTACTTTGCTCTTATTCACAAATTTTGGCAAAAGCAATAAATAAAATAAATGAAAGAGTAAACAAAACAACAACAAAAAATAGTCTTTTCACATTTATCACATGACAACAATGATCTAGAATAACAATTGTAATTTAGATAAAATATGACAATATGAAATTTGAATTGTAATAGTTTAACAGGAAAATTTAGGCTTTTTGAAGTCATATTGAAAGCAGAGTATTTATTAATATTTGAGAAAGCCGCCGAGTGTATTGTGTTTTGTAAAATCAATTCAGTACCTTTCCGGAATAGCCTTGAGGTCAAGTCGGCCTCATGGGAGGCAGATGTGTCGAAACCTGAGTTCGAATCCCGGAGTCGGCACGGATGTAACTTTCTCTTTCTGTGTTTCATCCATTTATGCGAGTGTAAAGTTAGTTCGTCTCTTGTAGTGCATCCTGGATAATTCAAAAGAACTAGTAACTTTGCAGCCAGACAATCGCATTGATCACATGGTTATTTAATGTCAAACGATAAAAAAAAATCAATTCAGTCAAACATGAGGAAATTTCAGCGAATATGCTGTAAGTTTTACTTTTTAAATTTTTCATTAGACTACAAAGTTTCTCTGGAAGGAACTCCTGCACAGGAACTCCTTAACTCCGATAAGCAAAGATTCAAACATCTCTTAAGAAATTAGAAATCCAAAAAATTATGTTCTCTTTTTCGACATTTCTACTAGCGAAGCTCCTCGTTTTAAGTCCTCGAAACTCCTGATGAAAACATGTAGAAAATAAAAAGATTAAAATCAAAGGTACTTGAAATAAACAAAAATAAGGAATAACCAACTATGAATTTCATGAATTCATAAATTTCAACTACATTTATTAGCTTCAACTCTAATTACTTATCTCCAAATCCTTGTTCTTTGAAAGATCTTGGATTAATGACTTAGAACTTTTAAAGAGATTTAAATTAGCAATTTTGAATTACAATTAAATTTTAAAAAAAGGTTTCTTTCGAATTTTTAAAAACTAGTATTTCATGAGCTTTCGGTTTAAGCTTTAGATATTTATTTTAATAATGGTTCTTTTTTTTAAGTTTTATACATTAAAGTTAATATACAGTTTCCTAAACTTTTTTACTAAGATTAAAATCATTCATTTATTTTTGTTGGAAATTGATTTTTGTCAAAATTTCCAATTTTTCATTGGCTGTAATTTCATGTGAACAGTTCGAAAGAGTAGTGCAGCTGCAATATCGATTTAACATGCATTTCATGAAAAATGGATTGAAAGAAGATGATGAACTCTACGACGTGCTTTGAAAGAACCATGAGCTAAGTAATATCTTATAACGAAGCTATTATACCTGAATTTAAGCGTTAAGATTAGATCTGAAAACACTGCTGTGTTTACAAGCAAGTAGCATGAGATAACCATTATGCAAATTATGCAAATCCTTTCTCCTGCTTTTTTTTAATTTATAAAGTAAAAAAAATTCCAAGTTTGAAAATTATTCCAGACCATCATCCTACGACAGTATAATTCGACGTTTAGAAAGGATAAAACTCCCAAATCCTTCCTCATCTTAAATCCTCTTTTCCCATTTATCCAGCTCAGAGAAGAGCTGGAAGACTCATAACTTTTCTGGAAGACATTGAAATCGAAGAAGAAAATTGCCAAGATGAAGCACCAATGAAGTAATTTAAGTTTGAAGCTTTTAGGTAGATGGAAGAAAGTAGACAAAGAATTAACATGAATTTCTTGCTATTAAAACTTAACTTAACTGAAAGGGAACTTTCAAAAAACAAAAAAGTAAAAGTAAATGATGACGTAATGAATCTGTTTTCTTTGGAAAATTGTAAAAGAGAAATTGTGGCAGAATGGGTAACGTTCTACAGCAACTAGAAGAACTTTATTAAAATTCAAAATAATTGAGTTTTACTCATAATATTGCGCATGGATATTGCCTGGACGTTTATGTACGTGAAAAACAGATTGTGTATCACCTGTAAGTATGAGTAAAAGCAATATTTTAAAAAACTTTACAAAATGGCATCTTGTCCAACCTGCGTGGGTAAGACGCCACTGCAAGGGTAAGATGCATAGATTCATTTCCATCAGGCTTCCCTGAAATATCCAAATCAAGAGCTCAAAAAAACAGTGCTCTTACCCTATTTTCATTGTTTTTAACCAAATAATCGCAATTAGAAAAGTACCGTCATGTTCAGTGTGCTATGAAAAAAAATTACATTTTTATGGTTGTGCCATCTGTCAGTCAAAATAATTACAGGTAAAATAGCATCTTACCCCAAAAGGCATCTTCCCCTAGTCGACCCTATATTATTTAAATTTTTGTACTATCGTTTGTGGCTTTTGTTATGATTCTATGATTACATGCTTTTGTAGTATTTTAACGTTTGTTCTTACCATTATTCTATTGCAACCTGTGCATTTACTGTGCATTTTAATATATTTAGTTGAAGAAATTAATAAAAAATCGAAATATATTTTACTGTGTTTAACCTATCTTGGCGCAGCGTGACTGTAGCTACCTTTTAAACCCAATCAAGTATTGGTAATCTGTTTGCAATATCAATAAGAATCAAATCTTTTTTAAAAAATCTTTACGAACCACTGATTAGATTCTTGATATATTCAGGAAAGAAATTTACTAGAAAGATACTTGGAACCACTACTGACGTGTACAGTTTTTCCGATAGTTTTTAAGTTCAAAAATGTCTTAGTCCATCTTTACAGAATAAGTTGGATGAGAAGCCTAAAGCTAACCCTAAAATTGATCACTCAGGTGACTAACTTTAATAACGGTGCCTTTAGCGCTGTTCACTTCTGCAATACAATCTCCACTTGAGTGTAAAAGTGATACTACGTAAAAACTGCTGGGTTTCTTCATTGTTGATCGAAGCTTACTTTTCTGCATCAGAAACCTCAGAAAACAGCGATATTAAAGAGGAGCCCGTGCATTGATGCTACATTGTATTACAGAAGAGAATTCTGCAATTAAGATTGATATTTTTCGTGATTTTTCTTTCAATTTATGGTCACCACTTTAAGGAGATTCATTTAAAGTGGAATGGATTCGCTTAAAGTGGAATTATTTTTTTCTGTCCACTTTAACGGCCGATGTTAGACAGAAGTCAACTAAACGAAGCTGCCTCTTCTAAAGGCCGGAATTTTAGGAAAACGATTTTTTTTTTTTTTAATTTTTTACTTTTACCTTTACAATAAAAGAAAGAAAAGACGGGTTTTTTTATTCTATTTGAATTTTAAAGTAAATTGCACTACCTTTACATTAGTGCAAATTACTTTAGAATTGAAATAGAATAAAAAAAAAAGTCTTTTCTGGAGTTCCCAGAATTTTGAAGGATTTGATTTTTAGCAAGATACATGTCTTTACATAAAGGTCTGGCAAAGTAATTTTTATATACGGGTGATTAAATGACTTTTGTTTTGTTAATTGAAATCCATGGAGTAATTGTAAGTAGTTTGTTTTTAGAATGTTAATTCAACTCAAATATCAGTTGAAATACATTTTAATTTAATCTACTTTTTTTTAGCGGTACCTAGGTTACAGCTTGCCTGTAAAACATAGGGGACCGCTCCTGCTTTTGTGCTTGCTGGATGTCACACTCTGTAGTGGCCAAACGGTTAGAGATATTAGAATGAAGCCTTCACCATTGTGTTCAGCATCAAAAAATAGGTGACCACATCAAAAAAATCAGCTCTCTAGGACCACTCCCTGACCGGAAGTTGGGGTCAAAAGTGGTCGCATCCGATAAAGAGGAAAACGGCGATAGACGTCCCTCCAACATCGACCCTTCTGAACACCTTTTGTTTATAAAATTGTTTATATTATGGGCCGCTTTGCGTTTGACACTGTCTAAAAGCATTAATTTATCTTGTTTTTTTGTAAAAGAGAAAATGTTAAATGAAATTTTAACGTCTGCATTTGAACATACAAAGTAAACACCGACACACAAATTTAAAAAAATTATAAATTTTAATATGTTAAAAATACAGAGAGGGACCGGTTTCGCCTTTGCGAAAAGGCTTTATCGACTAACAATTACAAAAGTTACATGTGCTTATATGAAGACATAGACCAATGAAATTAATTTATAATATTGAAGTACTTTGGATATATTTTATTTTATTTGTTTTTCCAATTTTCAAATAGTATAGCGAATTTTAAAGTTGGTCCTATTATATAATGTTTTTAATGAATTATAGAACAAATATTCTTCCGCGAAGAAGTTGCTAGAATTGTGTGAAACCTTGTGTAATAACGCAATCAAAATAATCCCAATTCAAAATTTGTAATAGAGCAGTTTTTTCTTTATTTTATAGCATTATGAATTTTGTGATTTTTATCAATTAAATACCAATCTATTTCTCTTGGTAATTATATAATGAAGTGAATTTGTTTCCTTTCACTTATAGGAGAGAACCTTTAGAATAGTTAAAATTGAGAAGCGAAAGGACACGTGACGTCATTTAAAATAATTCGATCACTGATCTGTTTAAATGTTTTCGATACCGGGAATCCAGAACAGTTGTTTCAGGTCTCCAAACCATCATCAACTGGATTCGCCCAGTATCTTGCAACTCAGTGATCCCAAGAAACATATAAAGTAAACAAAAGTTAACAAGATAATGACCCTTCATATTCAAAAAACAACAATATAAATTAAGAATATAAACTGGCAGGAATTTAATCCCCGCTTGCAACCGCTTAGCTTATGAAGGATTAAATTGTAAAAAGAATAAATTTAACATCAAGTTTAACGTGCGGAAATAATATTAATATTATAATAAAAAACATACACGCACATAAATAAGGAATCACTGATCTGTTTTTAGTGTTTCCGATACCGGGAATCCAGAACAGCTGTTTCAGGTTTTCAAACCATCATCATTTGGATTCGCTCAGTATCTTACAGCTCAGTAATCCCAATTTTACTGTAATGTTATAAATAAATTTAATTAAGTATCTTACAGTATTATTATAGTGCTCACAACGAGAGATGGCCGCCCTGTTTTTGTGAGATCTGCGCATGTATCATCGATTAGTCTGGTCAGGCATTTCCGTCTGATTGTAAGATGGATGCCGCCATTGTGCTAATCGCTTGTTACTTTGCAAAAGAGCATTGTATTTATAAATAATATTTATTTATTTATATATATACTTATTATTAGCAACTGGTATTGAAATAACGCTAAATAAAACGATAATAAAACCACTGAATAAAAAATTCAAGAAAACAAATTATTAAATGTAATACAGAAACACATAAAATTTGCTGCTGGCGAAAAGAATATCAAAAATACACAACTGAAATCTAATAAATATACTTCACAAATTAAAGTCTATAAATAAACAAGTATTTTTCTTAAGTAGAACTTCTCCGATAATTAAACTATAAGCCTACTATAAGTTAACCATATTTTCTCCGTGAAAAGCAGACGACGTTGGCCATTGTGACAGGACAACATAATTGATCAGCTACCGGAAGGACTGCGCAGTTCAAACTTCCGCCGGTCATCTTTCATTTTGAGGACAATAGTATCTTACAGCTCAGTGATCCCAATTTTACTGTAATGTTAAATTTATTTAATGAAGTAATTAGTTTATAATGTAATTAAGAAATAATTTTGTTACTTAATTGTTTTTTTCTAATTTAGCCAATTTAGTTAAAAAAAAATACGCCAAAGCTAATTCATTAAAGGTTCCAATTTGAAACTAAAAAAATTCGACATTTAGATGAAATGACAATAAAAGTGGCTAGAAAAATTGAAAAATCAGACATTTTGTCATAGCTATGTAAATTATTGATATAATAAACACTAAGTTTATTTTTAAATTAATGTATTTTAGTAGATTTACATATGGATTAAGGAATTTTTGGCGTCAAATGATTAGCAATAGCGTTGTGATTAGGAATTAGATGGAAATGGGTGTGGGATTAAAAAATAATAATGATATGGAAAAAGAAGATTGGATAAGTAATGAAAATAGTAATGTTAGGGCGAAGAAGGTTCACAAATGGGAAAATTTATGAAATTCCGTTCTCTAGTTATTGCTCCTTTTAGTTCCAAAATGATGACACAAAAATGTGAAGGAATTAAATGTTAGATCCTTGGAAAATATTCTGTAAGAAGAAAATCAGAATCTTTTCCTGTTTTTTAATATTTTTTTTTAACATTTTAAAAAACAGAAAAGAAAATGTAATTGACTAAATAAAACAAAGGTTTTAGTCTAAAAAAGGGGCAACAAGAACTAATTCAGCACATGAATAAATTAAAATTGCCTTTCTGTTTCAATTATAGGGAGGAGTTGGGAACAGCTGTTTCGTCCTGCTACGGACTCATCAGCCCAACCCCGCCTCCCTGATAAAAGAACGAGAAAGGAAGATCATCATATGAAGGTCACAGCCCACCTGGCAGTGACCCCCGAAAATAAGAAAGGCAACAAAATAAATATTGTGTTGTTTAACACAAACAAAAGAGCCTTTTCCTATAACTAGTAGGCAAAAAGTTATTAAAATACAAGAACTAAAGGTTCATATGATGATCTTGCCTGTCTAGTTCTTTTACCGGGGAGGCGGGGTTGGGCTGATGAGTCCGTAGCAGGACGAAACAGCTGTTATCAACTCCTCCCTATAATTGAAACAGAAAGGCAATTTTAATTTATTCAAGTGCTGATTTAGTTCGTGTTTCCCCTTTTTTAATCAATTTGCCGTTAAATGCTTTATTTGGTTTTAGTCTAATTATGGGAATATTTTGATGTTATAAGAAAATGTTTTTTTGATAGTAAAATAACCTTATAAAGAAATTTGACTAAATTTTAATTTTACCAATATAAAACAGTATAAAAGCCAGAACTGTATGCCTGGTGTATTTACATGTCTGGTATATGTGAGGATTAATATTTGGTGTGTTGATGTATTACTTCAGACAGTTTATCTCACATTGGCCAATAAAAGAACCAAACCTGTTAATGTAATTGGAGGGAAAAAAATCAACCCAACCTATTTTCCAGATCTGGCTTCTCAATTCTTGGTGCATTCTTTACTCGGTGTTGATGCCAATGATAGAGAAGGCATTGAAGTTCTGAAGCTTCTCGAATCTAGATTTCAAGGCCAACGATCCGTGAAACAGCGTATTACGTTCATTAGTGGCTGGACTTTGATTTGCCGTTGCTGCGTAACAAATATCTTCAATTCTTGATACTAATTTAGTCTCTTTTACTGAGGGCGAGTTATAATTCGCGTAGTGAAGAACGTACCACTTTCTATATAGTACGATTTATAAATATAGACTTTCTAACTATCTATTGAGCACTTCAAAGTTATTTGAATATAAATTGAAATGCTGAGAATTGTTTTTTAAAAAATGTGTTTACAATAACACAGTAATTTGGCTCTTCTAAGTTTTACTAAAAAATTAATCTAATTTTAAAAACGAGTGTTTAATTTTAATATTGTATTAAAAACATTCCTTTTCTATTTCCTAATTACTGATTTTCTGATTATTTTTAAATTCTTTTCCGTTTCAGCCCTTGAATCACTTAATTAATTTAAATTCGTTATGTTTTTATCCAGTCATTCTGTATGTTTTTAATTAATCTTCCAACCAAATTCTTCAATGTAAATACTATAAAAACCCATGTTTTCATTTAATAAATTAATTCAGTTCAGTTCCAGAACTTGACTCGTTGTTTTTCCATCTCAACGACTCTCCCACAGACACCATTACAATATTACTTAGGTTTTCCAGTATTTACGAGAGTTCATTGCTAAATTAAATTCCTCTAAAGGGGTAAAGGAGGATAAATTAATGAGTTTTACAAAATATTCTACTAATCCAGTTTGAAATTTTTATGATAGTTTCTGCTTGCTGTGCAAATCCTGCTCTTTACATTTTAGTGTCTTAACGGTATGTTCACCAATAATGAAATTTGTTGGTATTATTGGTTTCCGTAAAGTTTCTATTTCACTTTTACGTTTTAGTATCTTCATATGTTTACCAATAACGAAATTTGCTTGTTATTTGATTGATAATTCAGAAAAACCATAGATTCATTTGAAATCGAAAATCTTTCAATACTCTTTTGAATACTTTATAATTTAGCTAAATGTCTTTCCTCACATCTCGTAATTACGTAAATAAAAAATGATGAAACATATTGGTTACATAATTTTTATTTTCATCCTTAGCGGCGTTCTTCTTTCATATTTAATTTTCCACACAATGGCATGCCATGAAAGCTTGGTTTTAGTTTCATCATGATGCTACCAGTCATATTAAATTGAATTGTACTTTGTCCAAGATAAAAATCTTTGGTGAAAAATGAAAACAGTATTACGTATTCAATGTAAAAAGTTGCCAAAAATAAGATAAACGTATCAGAGATTCACGATTTGCAATTCTATAATGTAAAAGAAGAAATACGATATCATACCTAGCAGTTTCTGTAAGGTTTCTACTGCTGAGAAATCAAATAAGATATTTAAGCCTTGAAAAAAAATGCGAGGAGGCGAAAAGGAAAAAAAATTCTCAAGAACAAAATGCAAGCTCAGCTATTTTTATGAGAAATGCAAAGACGACAACGGAAAACATTGAATCCTTGTCTAACGCGAACACTGTGAAAAATTAGCAATTTAAATGATAAGAACTTTTGATTACAAATAGCGTACCATAACTTGTATTGTCATGTCATTTTCATTTTGATAATGAATTTCTAATTAATAAGATTTTTTTTTAATATCCATACCATGCTAGTTTATTATCAATGTCATTTTATTTGTAATCTATTAGATTTTAGTATTATTAATAACTGGTCCAAAATATAAACTTTATCATAAAAGTCAGTGGTCCTTAACTTAGCAGTTACAAAAATAATAATTGATTATAATAAATAAATAATTAATAAATGATTTAATATTTAGGAACTTTTTTCAGTTCAGTTGTCGGTTCCATCTAATTCATCGAAAATTAAATCAGGCGAATCTATGCCTATCAGTATGTCTCCAAGTTGAATGCCTTCTGCAAAAAACTAGCTATGTCACTGAGAACTGTAACTGTAAGTAAACTAGTATAGTAAAGGAAAATACAGTTGAATCGCGATAATCCGACAGTTACGGGACCGAGTGGGTGTCGGATTATCAAAAATGTCGGATTACCAAAGGTTGATTTTTTAAAAACTGAATTTTGACTTCTAAGGCAAGAAAATGTAACTTATGTATACACAGTACTGTACGTACTACAGCATATATTGTTACAATACATATTGAGTACATATTTAATTAAAACTGAACAATTAAACTGAAACTGAAACCGTTGTGTCACGAGGCAGACGGGAGATGTCTGCAGCAAGCGCAGTGACATCATCCGACGCGAGGTCGGACTACCGAGCGTGGCGGACTGTCAAATGTCGGATTATCGCGATTCAACTATATAGTTAATTGGTTCACAGATCAGTGTAAGGCAACCTAGTTGTTGTTTTTAATTTCCTTTACAGAAAAAAAAAATAATAAGAAAGGAAGGAAGAGAAAAAAAAGAAATGTGATTTTTTTTGCTAAAACTTAAACAATGACTATGAGGACGAAACGGTCCGTCCCAGTCTCTTCCCGATGACAACTCAAAGTGCGAATCCTAACTTTAGCTTTGTGCCTTGCGATTGATATTTTTCTTGAATTATTCGGGCACGTTAAACTTCTTTTATGACTATCATTGTTTAATCATTTTCAACAAATGATTATAAGGTGAGGTTTTTTTTTGTTTTTTTTTTTAAAAAAAACCCGCATTAAAACGAAGTTGGTCATCACAGGAGATAGAAAAGATAGATAGATAAGCCAAGTCCTGGAAGAATAAAATGAATTAAAATGAATAAAATAATAAACGAATCAGAAAAGTAGTTTATCAAAGAGCAAAGAGTGGGGAACATACATCTGTAAGTTACAAATGTACAGAATGGTACTTGTGTCAGATGGAGTGGAGTTACTTCGGTTTTATTTCGATATATAATCTCACAGTTTTGTCACGTAATTTGTATCTGGAATTTTTCATATTACTTTGATAATCCTTGATAATCTCGGGGATCTGTCAATGCCAGATTATCAAATATGTCGGATTACCAAAGCCATTTTTAAAACCCTGGTTTATACAAGGGTATATAAATAGAAACTACAGTTTTAACAAACAGAAACGATTAATTGTTATTTAGTAAACATAACAGAAAACATTACATTAACAAAACAAAAATTAAACGCGTTTAAATGTAACACGCGTTTTTTTAGTTAAAGTAGTTGTTTCACTTAACTGAATAATAGAACGCAATTTATAATTTTACACCGTTAAACGTACCTTTTTATTATTTATAGTGGTAGTTTTAGACCGACAGCGTTGTGTATGATAATTGTCGGACAACTTTTTAAAAAATACAGTAATATTTTAGTTTTAGTACATCAGGGAGAAAAAAATCTGGCAACCCTCTATTTCTGATGCGTGCCGGACTATCGAGTGCCGGATTATCGCGGTCTTATTATAAGATTTGTTATTTAAATTCAACTCAATAGTATCACTATGAACTATGCGAAACATTTTATTAGTGAATTTTGTAATCCTAAATTCAGAAAAAAAGCAAACAGACTCACAGAAAATAACAAAATAATAATAGGTTCGAAAGAACTTAAAGGCTACCGGATACTTTCTTTAAAATGTTATTTCTTATAATTTTCATATTTTTCTTTTACGTTTTTTTTTCTCTTTCACTTGAAAAACCTATCCTAGCATTATCTTTCAAATTATAATTTCTCAATATCAAATATCAAATTATAATATCTTGAATGCAAACCATACAAAGTTTCCATTTCATAAATAAATAAATAAATCTGCATTATTTTTTTGAATAGTCTAAATCAGATTAATTTCGATCATATCAAACCATGCGTAGAATTAATGGATTAGGTTAGTTAGAAACACGAAATTTGACATGATTGTTCTTTGTCAAAATCAAAAATACACATATTCCACTAATTTTCGATACTGGCGTCCTAGGGAGTGTAAACGGAGGGGCCAACTTTCTTGAAAGCTTCACATATGCACCTGGAGGCTACAATTGGAACTAAAATATTGTTGTTTATAATAGTGCTACAGATTAACCTGGTGGCGACAATTGGAACTAAAATATTGTTGTGCCTAATAATGCCACAAATTAACCTGAACAATATAAATGCACAATTGCCACACAACAAGATGGTCTGTTTATCGTTTAATTCTATTCGCAGGAATATGAATGAAAATAGTTTTTTTAATTAAAGAGTATTAATTGATTTTTTTTTTTTAGTCTTAAAAACATACTTTTTGTTTTCTTCTTGTTTATTGTTAATTTATTATTATGCATCTATATTTGAATAGTAAAAGTGGCGTTAAAAGTAATAATAATAATAATAATAAGATGAAGAATAATAATACATGCTCCTTGAATAGTGAAAGATGTCCTTGAATAAGAATACTTAAAATTACTGATGTGGTGGAATGCATCGTACAAAAGAAAATGCATATATTAAAACTTCTACCAACAAGTCAAAGGCCCTAAATAATGCTTACTACAAGCCGTAACTTCATTTTTTAATGAAAAAATCCTAGGGTATAAAAATCGATAAAACATTGAATTTGTTCTCTCTTTTTTTCCTATTTCTATTTTCGTTTTCCTCTTAAATTCCTCTTATATCTCTGAAATCCTCTCGTAGGGCAGAAAGTAAATGGAAACGTTGGTCAAACATGAAATTTGCAGCCTCTTCAAACAGTTCATCTAAATTCACTCTATTCAGAGATTTGTCCTCTCATCTCGTACTGCTTTCGAATGCAAAAACGTAGGCGGATGGTCGCTGTTCATTTTGCTTAAGCACGAACCACAGCGGAAAGAATTAACTTGTGATATATTGCCTTTGCTCCTGCTTGACTGCGAAGTAAAGAAGAAGTCTTCCACTCCCCAAATTCAAACTGAGAGATTCTTCTTCATTTTTAGGCATTGTATTGAGTTCCTTTTATTTATGTGAATAAGAAATTCCGGAAAATTAGATGAAAATGAATCCTGAAATAGTCTTAAATTTGTTAAATAGATAAGCCATTATTTTTTTTAAATTGTGATGTAATATAAAAGTAACTTCTAAATGTTAAAAAAAAGGTGTTCCACTATACAGCCATACAGTCACTGCGCTGGAGGTTTAGTTCCCAAAGATTCTCAATCAACTGACCTACCGAGGTCAAATAGCCATTTTGAAGTCACCCGCTGTTAACCTCTGAGTATGAAATCCCGTACTCATTTCACAGAGGGCCTGGTGAGCCCAAGGCTCCTCTGTCTGAAAGAGTAACAGCCCTGAAAAAATCCCCGACCCAGCAGGAATTGAACCCTGCTCTTCCAGTCCTCAGCCCTTAGCCTTAACCACTTACAATCGAATCCACAACAATTACTTCGACAGTTAGAAATTTAAACAAAAATTGACATACCAGCTTTCCACTATGAAACTTTTCACTTTCTTATTTGTCAATACTAACCACAATCAATGGGATCTCCTTTTGTTAAGAATTTGCCTAAAATCTAAAGTGAAATGGCTATCTGGTTTATTTCCCGGAGAGTACAGGTGGGCGAGCGTTATTTTGGTCATAAATGTGGGAGCATTATCTCCCGGAACCTCAAAGGTCACAAAAGCTACGTTAAGTTATTTAATAAGTTATCTTTAGGAAGTATCGATAACATGTCCTCTAGTTTTCACAAGTCTCTGAAAAGTACTTTTCCCAAGTCTCCCAAGTCTCTGAAAGGCGTTGCAAAAAGGAAAAAAAGACTTTATCAAGAGTCTAGCTATGGTAACATTTGATTTGTCCTTTCTTTGCATCGTTTCTTAGTCTTACTATAGGTAAACCTCCCTTTTAACGCTCGGGGGTCCAAAGAATCACACCGCGATATAAGCGGATCGCATTAGAAAATTCCAAGCACTTTCTTCTAACCTATTCATTTTCTTGGAAGTTTCGGATATTCTTAATTTTTTTTTCAAATAATAACTAGCAATGTGCGAAACAAAGGACTGACGTTTGGCGATTGACTTATAATAGCGCGTGAACCTGATATGTTTTAAAGTTGCTGATTGTGTTATTGGTCATCAACCAATCACAAGATCCCATGAGATGGAAAGTAGGAAGGTATAACGAAAAGTTATACGTAGATTTTTCGAAGTGTAGAATTTTCGTTTTAGTAATCTTAAATTGTTAAGTTACAAGTGTAGTTATTTATTGTCCTTTCGAAAATCAAAGGATAATGCAGTTTGAGTGCATCTGAAATATCGCTTCCCAAAGAATAATTTCAAACTTTGCGATAAAGATATAAGCAGTTTATTGAGGTTTTTTTTTTTATTTTTAAGGAATATAAAAAGAGAATGGATATTGGCTATTCGTAATAAGGTGAAAATGTCACCATGTGTTCAGAAAAAAAACACCATTTTTTATATGTTTATTGAGTAAAAACAGTTGAAATCATGTTATAAACGGATTCGTGTAATAACAGATACTAGCTGCATTTAGCTCAACCTTAAATTCTCCTATTTTTTATAACGGGATTCCATAATTTTTTTTTAATTGATTCATTCAGAATTGAGGGAGACTGAACATGTAGGCGATTCTCTGTTCTTGAGTTCTGCCCAAAGGCCTTCATCATTCATGATGAATCAGAGAATGATGAATGAGAAATCAGGGACACTGTGTGACAAGCCTCTGCGCGAGTTTTGAATTTGAACAATTCGTCAATAATTTGTTTGTATCATTTGAGTAATTTGTAGCTGTAGCAATTGCATGCAATTATTATTTAAACAACCGCTGCAGGTGTAAGTGAAGTAATAATAATAGTGACTGCTGGTTGAGGTTTGTTAAAGGAAGAAAAACAGGATTCCAGAAATCATGAACGAAGAAGGAAGATAAAATGCTTATAAAATGATCTGCAATTTAAAATATAAGGGACATAGCAATAGTTGAATCCTTTTATTTATTGCAGCAGTTAGGAATCTTCATATTAAAGAGGATTTCTATTAATTGAATGGATGTAAATCAGAACTAAACTATAACGTGTTCCTGATTCTCGATGGACAGTAAAGCAGTTATCCGTGGTTGCAGATTAGCAATAGATGAACAATAAAGATATAAGCTGAAAGAAGAAAGTTATTTAAGCCTATTAGAAAAAGACGTATTATGAAGACAGAAGAAGAGGTCATTCCGAATGAAATTATTATTAGTCATGTAATATTTAAGTTTTCAAATTGATACATTATATTTATATTTAATTAAATTAGGCTTCAGTATTGTTTATCGTGATTTTAATTGCATCTCCATTCTGCTACATTACAAAGTTTACTTTGTGTCAGCAGCAACCTCAGGTGTTAGAAATAAGTAAAAAGATTTAACATCAAACACATAAATAAAAGAATTATTTATAACTAGTCTATCTATTAGACATTACTATTTATTGCAAAAAATGCCTTCTAAATTAGAGTATATAGTACCAAGAAATTCTTCTAAACCAGAGTATACCTGAAATGTGAAATGAGTATATCTGAAATGTATCAGAGTATCTGAAATGTGCTGCCAAATTTAAAAGTTGTATTAAATCATGCAAAACAATGAATAAATGTCATATAAACATAGGTCTGGAAATGCGTTATTTCCAAGATATGAATGATGAAACGATGCAGAAGTGTTGGTGCTATCTTGACCGTTCGATTGGAAGAGGGGGACCAACAGCTTGGCCTGCTCGTTCTCCTGCTTTAAACCCTCTGGACTTTTTGGTACAGGATTATCTTAAAGCATTAGTGTACATCACACCGGTTCCTGATGCCCACGCACTGCATGATCGCATAGTGGATAGGTACAGCACAATTCGACGTGCACCTGTCATCTTCGACCATCGTCGATCATCTTCGGCAGTCGATGGAACGACGTTGCGTCCATTGCGGAATGTGGAGGACATTTCTGTGAAGCTGAGCGACTGTACGGCCAACACCTCTGTATTGTTGCATCGTTCATATCTTGGAAATAAAGCATTTCCAGACCCATATTTATATGACATTTATTCGTTGTTTTGCATGATTGAATACAACCTTTAAGTTTGGCAACACATTTCACGTATACCTTGCATGTACGAAGAAATCCTTCTAAATCAGAGTATACAGTATCAAGATGTTCCTTCTAAATCAGACTATCCAGTACCCAAAAAAATCAGACTATCTAGTACCCAAAAAAAATCAGACTATCCAGTTCAGTATTGGATACTAGAGAAATAGCCAGTGCCAAGAAATTCCTTTTAAATCAGACTACCAATCCCCAAAATTACTTCTAAATTAGAGTGTCCTATACCAAAAATGTTTCATCCAAATCAGATTATCCAGAAGCTTGAAAGAATAGAACTTTCTAAGAAAAAAAGTTGTGGAATTTCTTTTCAAGTTGAATTTGGCATTAACCATTAACTATAGCCGCTGCAAACTCGGCATTGAGAAATGCCGAAAAACATCTCCATGTCTGCGTCGTCAGCATAATGGATTCGTACTTAGGATTGGTTTCCCAGATGTCGTATAGATGAAGTAGTTGAGGTTGTTTCCTAATGGATTCCTTAACTCACCAACTCCTATGTCTTGCGCCAACTGACAGCCACCAACAACCGTCAAAAAACAGGTTTCAATTACTGTAAAGCCGAAAGAAAAAAAAATATAGAAAGCTAGAAAAAAACAAGTGGAAAAATTGAGGCCAGAAACCAATGACAATTCTTGGTATATTGATTTCAGATATCAATTGTTGTCAACTAGTGCAGTTAATCAGGTGGCAGAGATATTTCTTTTTTAAGACATGGAACGTTGTCTTTTTTTTTCTTTCTTTTTTTTTTTGTCTGTTTGTTCCTTGTCCCTGCTGAAATAGTCTTCGTCTTAAGTTGATTGATGGAGACTCAAATTAATTACAGAAATCGCGATTTTGATTTAGTAACACGTAGATAAGTATAAAAAAAATGGATGGAAATTAAAGAGAGTTTTGCTCAAAGGAAATACAGAAAGAAATATTTTTCGGAGATCAAAATCAGAACGGCTTTTCTCACAGTAATTAGTGATTGCAATTGATCATTCCATCACCAGTCTGATCACCATTGCGCCTAAATAATTTTATCTTGTATGTTTTCCATTTAGAATAATTATTATTTTTTTTTACCAAGAAAAAAGATAATTTAAATTAAATAAATAAGTTTCTTTAAATTAAATTAATTAAGATTAACACAGATATGAAAGCTCAACATATTGAAATAAATCTTTATTTTTAAATTATTAAAACGTTTAGAAGAAAAGAAAAAAAGACAGGCCTTAATTGGTTTAAAAAATAGTATTTAATAGAATAAATTACTATCATCATAGAAAAATTTGAACAAATATACCTAATAATTTAATGGCAACTAGCAAACCAAGATTTTTTTTTTATATAA
The DNA here is from genome assembly GCA_023159025.1 of Thereuonema tuberculata. Classification (NCBI taxonomy): domain Eukaryota; kingdom Metazoa; phylum Arthropoda; class Chilopoda; order Scutigeromorpha; family Scutigeridae; genus Thereuonema; species Thereuonema tuberculata. The sequence continues at coordinate 38,872,885 of JAFIDM010000004.1, read as the reverse complement.
ACAGCAACCCGCACAACTTTTAGTGGCTTCTGTGCCACCCACTCGGCTTCCCTGCTAACTGAGAAAATGATTTCGGAATCCAAGGTTGTGTGTGGCAGGAAGCCGACCAAAAATGAACGGTTTAGCCTTTGACCTTACCTCACATGACTTATGTAGGCATCCTCAGTAGTACACTAACATTTGCCACCTTATTTGTATTTCTGTGTCTTCTGGTCTCGGAGGAGACAGGGCCAGAAAAATCCAATGTTTTCTTTTTTAAATATGGATAGTCACTTCTGAAACAAAAACCTGTCCTAGCCCTAATAAGAATTATTTTTTTTTCTTAAAAATACGGGGCAACTTAAAAAAAATATAGGGGATCCCAAAACTCCATAAATCTCTAACCCTAATTACCCAGTACAATTAAATATCCTATACTTCAGCGTAACCTACAATACTTTTGTTTTCCACATTAAACAATGAGAAGCAGCTTGCGAATAAGAGCTCGATTCCACCAAATATATATAAATCTGTTATATCTGCAGCAGATACAAAATCGAGTATGCTAATGTGTTAAAAGTTTATTTAAGGGAGAGCATCAGACTTACTATCCCATCTTTTATTTTGTTTGGCCAAGAGAATGTTGAAACCACACCATATTTCGAAGGTGTTACCTATCTGTCTAGTGTTAAATTAAACATTCGGGACTCAGAACGCTCTGTCAAAGCGATTGTAAGTAGATAAGCCGCTATTCGTAATCGGTCTTCAAATAAAAATTGGTGTGCAGCAAACACAATTTACAAAACTTAACTGATTAACCTTTGATAGCGAATCGTGTTTCTAAAAGTGGCTGCTATTGGTTAACAACATTTAACGTCATTTCCGGATCACTTTTCGCATTCCCAAGTACTTTCAAAATGGCAGCTTCCGTGGAGGAGAAAACAACTCATGGGTCGAATTTTTACTGTTAAGACAAGAATTGTCAAGGCAAGAACCTTCAAAGGAACATTAGCCGTATCGAACATTGTTTTTGGCGCTTTTAGTGAAATAAATCCATCTAATCCATCGTCAACATAAACAAGTGTCAATAGGAGCTTATGCCAACCATCTTAAGCAACGGTGAACTTTGCGGGGGATGGCTGATGAGAGTTTTCTAATTGAGGAATGATTTAACGGAAGAAAATTGAGATGTTAACTTTTGATGATTCGACAGCGACCGATGAAGGAGAGATTTGAATAGTCCTCAATGTTAACGTATGCTTCGTGCACATCGTCTAAATTAAGTAAATTAATTAAACATGATTTTGAGGAATCACTTAAAAAAAGGAAAATATTGCAATTAAAGACTTAGTGGAAAAGGCAGACATCCTAAACTGATGGAAAAAAAATTAAGTTTTTAGTATAAATGGAATATATGTTTGATTATTATTTAAGTGACTCATTAGAAGTTAGGGAATGCTCTCAGCCTTCACAATAAACTAAGGTACGCATAAACTGAACATAGCATACATTTTCCATTTGCATAAGTAAGTAATGCCGATTTTAATAACTTTTTTAAGTTGCCTAAATCGAATTAGTTTCAATCATATCAAAGAACGGAGTTAGTGGATAATTAAAAGATTAACATTCATTGTTTCAGTCAGATGCTTTTGTACGAAAACTTTGCGACGTTCTTGCAAAGACTCAATTGAAAAAATTAAATTTATCCTAATGGTGAGCAATTACGGACATACACACTGACCGCCTGATGTTTGTAGCCTACTTTCCTAAAAACTGTAAACCGATTGACTTTTTTTTCTTTCTTTTGAAACCTTCAAGATAAAAGTTCTCAATATTTTTATATAACTAAAGTACATTATTTAATTTTAAATGTTTTTGTTTACGAAGTTAATATTGGGATACCTCGAGAACTACCAAGTTTATCCGAACTCACCTGGCGAAGTAATTGCACCTAGAGTGTGCGTTTTGTTCCGAATCTTAATTCGCATCCCACAGGTTCAGTTGATAGACTCAAGCGGGTGACGGCTTTATTTGTCCAACCCCCATTGACCAAGTGATGAGGCACACAATACTCCCATGTCTCTTCTCCACCATCACCTCAACAGCTAATCACAAGAATCACTGATGACACAGGTTTTCCATCAGGACATCTGCCACCCGTCTTTGGTTCTTTTCGTGTTTTTTTTTTCTTTCCTTTTTTTTCCCCTTTTCCCTTTGGTCGTCTGCAGAATCGGAATCTTGGATTTGCGGAAGATAAAGGAAAAGAACCAACTGCAGGTCCCGTGCTATTGGAAATCCCAATAGCAAAGAAATGCCTCCACCACAACCATCAATACGTGCAGTACTATGTCTACAATAAACTTTTACCAGCATGGATTATTGGAATTTGTTGTCGACAGTCTTAAGTGGGGGCTTCTTCCTGGAAGTTTCTTAAGTTTTTTTCCGTTTTCTTGGAAATTCTTCGAGAAACTCCCGAATCTTTAATGGAAGATCAGTTACATCATATTATGTGAAGAAGTTGTAAGGCAAAAAAAATCTTACTGTCTTTTGGAAGAAAGGCGTTAATGTCGTAAAATTAATAAACATAGATGTGTGTATATGTTTCCGTGTGATATGATGTGAATGTTTATTTATAACCATCTATATCTATATTATATCTGTATTATTCTCTAAAGTTTTAGGATAGCACGGAAAGCCTGAAAGCAAACTGCTAACTCAAACAGGTAAAACTAAAAACAGCAAACAGAAAATTCCTCAGATTGTTTTTCTTAAATTATAAACTACTGTTTAAAGTTATAAATACAGTTGTTATTAACGTCTCAGAACTATGTCATTTTGTAACTCAAGTGTTTGATGTACATTATTTTTTATTTAATTTTAGAGACATGTTCCAAGATCTATTTTGTTTAGGATCAAAATTTCCTAAACAAATGGTATATTTCGTATTATTTGCATTTGCAGTAAAGGGGAAGTCCTGCTTTCCTATTTATTTTAATCATAATAACGGCAGACGTATTTAGATTCATTTAAATCTAAAAAATGAATCTCATAGAAATCGTAGCCATTTAATTAACAAAATTTAATTAATGTTAACTATAGGAAATTTTACTGAACAAAACATTTTTAATGATGATTTAATTATTTTAGATACTGTTCGAATTTTAATGGAACGGAACTTATTTTTTTTTTTCAGTAAATAACCGAGGCCGCACGGTTGTCAGTATGATATTGGCCTCTCACCTCTGATCGCGATTCGGGTTTCATGTGGGTTTCGTGATGGCGGACGATCCGCGCTGGGCAGGTTTTCTCGGGGTTCTCCAGTTCCCCTATACTTCTCCCACCATACTTTCTCAGTCTTTCTCTCACTTGTCGTTACTTCTGTGGGTTAGTACAATAGACCTCCGGTCGCAGTGCTTGGCTTCCCTGTTATTCACATTCACCACATAAAATAAACATAAACATTTCACTGAACAAAACTGGCAAGAAATTGATCAACTTATTTCTATTAATGGGTTTATGTTTAACAATAAATGATGGAGGAGAGTTGGCTACATCATTACATTTAAGGATTATACTAACTGATAACTAATTGCTACAATGGAGGCATGGTTAAGACATTGGCCTCTCTCCTCTGAATACCAGGGTTCGGTTCTTCTGTAGTTTCATGGTAGTGAACGATCCGATATGGCCAGGACTTTTTGGGGTTCTTCGCTTCACTTCCACCATTCCTTCTCCGTCTGTCCTTCTTTCTGTGAGGATAACACTATAGATCAAAGGTCGCAGTGCTCGGCTTCCCTGCCAACCATATTCACCATCTGTTAACATAAGCTATTATAATTACTTTTTTTAAAAAAAAAAAGCCTAATTATCGAAAAGTTAAATTTTGACAGAATTTATATACAAGGAATTTGAATTGTTTTGAAATGTATTATTTTTATCACCATTCAAGAACCATGTTACATTAAAACTATCTTTGTAAATTAAATTAGAAATCTTTACTTCATAAAACAGATATGTAAAACACTGTAGAAGTTGACTTTAAAACTAACAAAAAAGAAATTTCAAAAGTACTTAGTAATGAATAATTCAGCCATTTAAGTTGTTAAAATTAAGTAAATAACAAAAATTAAATTTTATTTTTTTCTGTTTACTTCTCATTCTTTGCACATTATGCATTTTTTATATTAACATTATTTTAATATAATATTAATTTTGATTGAGAAGACAGACAATGGGCTGTCCGCATTATTAGTCTACCTGACCCCTATTCCGTGATGGGTATGTCCTTACTATCGAAGATATCGTTTTAGGAATGAAGTTGGTTTATGAATTATCGTTCAAAAACATTACACCGCTTGCTAAGTAAGTTATATGAAGTTATTAAAACTATTATATCTCTAAAATTAAGTCATGTTATTAAAATTTTGGAGATTTTATATTTTAAAAAATGAAGGTATAGGAATTATTTTGTTAACTCAAAGAAAAGTTACGCTACCTTAAGAAAGGCTCAATTACTATGAAAGGATGTCATCAAAAGCTTATTAAAATAGTTTATTATATTTGAACTATCCTATTAATTCTTTATAATGAATATTTATAAACGTATTAATAACAATAACATTTCAGAGGATTTTATAGTTTGAGGTTTGTAAGAGCCTCTTGTATTGTTTCTTCTTACCTAACACCTTCGAATTCGGAGATACATGTAATCATTTATTTTACCACGTCAACACTAAGCTATTTTAAATTTTCAGTTAAGATTGAAACTACATTCTGTAGAATTAGTTTAAATTTATATATAAACGATATGTATAAGATTTATATGTAAGGATAAGATATTATAGAAGATACATAAAAATGGGTTTATTATAAAAAAATTAATTATCTATACAACAACATGTTTCGCAGCTATTTTACTGCATTATCAAGTCAAAGTATAATATTAAAATAATACAAAGATATGCAATAGCAAAATATTAAAACAAATAATATTAATTATTAAGAAATAATAAGACAAGTTGAAACTACAATTTCATTATTTAATAATTATAGATTTTATTGTTTTTCAATTGCAGTTTCATCTTGTCTTATTATTTTTTAATAATTAATATTATTTGTTTTAATATTTTGCTATAGCATATCTTTGTATTATTTTAATATGATACTATGACTTGATGCAGTAAAAATAGCTGCGAAACATGTTGTTCTAAAGATAATTAAATATGTTTATAATAAACCCGTTTTTAAGTATCTTCTATAATATAATTAATATGGTTTTTTTTTTGCAAGTTCACATGTAAGGATAAGATATTAAGTGAAGTTTATTACGGGATTTAAGTTGAAAGTTAGGATACATCACATGATTAAAATGCCAAGCTAAAGTAAAGGGCTGAGCGCAGTACTTCGACAATGTTTTCGTAACGTTCCGTTATGTCTTCGTTGACATCGCCGTCGAACAACGCGCACTTCAACATATTGATTCCGTTATTGAAAATCAGGGTCGCTATTCTATTAATTTTAAAATGAGTTGGATAGGAAAAGAAATTGTTGAAATTTTATCAGAATCTTTCGGGTAAGAATTTTATTAAAGATTTTATTGTTGTTGCTGTTATTGTTATTATTACAATCAAAAGCATATTGTAATGTATGTCTTACTTTAAATAAAAAATAAAGGGAAAAATAACTGTTTTTATAAAATATGAAAACTCAGAATTTTCTTTACAATAGGAATCAATTACATTCAGGCAAAATATAGATGAAATAAATCTCCAGAATTCATTAAGAAATCATATCAAGTTAGATGGTTTAATAATAGAAAATAAGTCAATAGTTCAGAGAAATAGAGAAAAAAAAAGAATGTATATGTAAAAGCTATGAATAAAACGTCTGTCTGAAAGACAATTTAGTACTTTTTACATTACAATAAGATTTTTTGGGGGCCAAACTTTATCTCAAATAACAACTTACCACTATTCAGGAACCATGTTACGTAACAACTATCTTTGTAAATTAAATTAGAAATCTTTATATCATGATACTGTGATGTAAAATACTGTAGAAATTCAGTACACGAAATGATGTGTTAGTGATAACGGGCAGCGAATGTATACAGTGAAGATGGTCCACGGTAACCTAACCCAATTTTTCCTAAAGGATAAATGCCTCAAACATATGGTTTCCGTTACCACAGGGATTTCCAGGAATTTCACCC
>JAFIDM010000004.1:38805538-38861695 GCA_023159025.1 Thereuonema tuberculata | reverse complement strand
TTTCAATATGTTACGATGTGATTTAAAGAAGAAGTATGGATTTAGAACTTTTGTTAACTATTGCCTGATTTGCATATTAAATATTGTTATTTAACATACATTTATAACTGGATGCAACATGGTGTTTATCATTTATTCTTCGGCTGTTGATTTAGTGATTGAAATGTTAGTGTACTATAATGTAATCGTTCATAATCGTACATTATTATAACGTATGTAACATATTAGCTTTCTTCGTAGGTGAATTCCAAATGGTTTTAAGACAAATCTTTGGGATAGGTTTTTCTCGTCGTACCACATTCTTGTATCATTTACATACTAATCGGTGGTTAAGTAAACACCTTCAACTAAACTGAGATGGTATTGAATCCTAGAAGGATATAAGACAATAAAATATACAAAATGAGCTGCTTAACTAAAATATTGGAAAAACTGATTTTTTCCGTAAGAACTAAAACCTACAAGATCTTGGAACCAACTAAGATGACCAGGAAGTTCACCTTAACATGTAAAATTTAGTCTTATTTAAAATTTAAGATTTTGCATATATTTCAATTAGTAATTGATAAAAACTCCAATTTAAAAAAGCAAAATTCATGCGTTTTTTTTTATTTTTAAAATTTCAATTGCTTCTTATTACTGTAGAAAAGGCTAAAGCTTTATTAAACAATTATTATTTATAATTAGGACCCGGATTATATTTTTATATATACGCGTGTACTTAATTTTTTATTTTATTTTTTTTAAGATCAGTTGACATATTTTTGAACAAATTTTACCTCCAATTGCTCAATTGTTTTTTTCTGTTTTTTTTCTTAGCAATGAATTTGAAATTTTTCTTTCCAAATTAATGAGCCAAATTTCCTAATTTTAATATTTTGTTTCTTGAATAAAACCAAAAATCACAATAAATTTTGATTTGTGAATCGTTTTAATTTCTTTTAATTTCATTGTATTGTATTCTTATATTGTTTTGTTTATGAACCTTATAGAGGGAGAGGGGTAATTGTTTTTTTGTTTTTTTTTTGTTTTTTTGAAGCAGGAGTTTCATTTCTTTTATTTGATTTTCATAGATGATGTCCAAGCTTTCTATAAATTTTAAATATGCTAGACTTTTGATTTGATATCTGTTAATCTTGAACTTCTGTATGGCTCTTTTTTTTTTATTCCTTTTATTTATTAAGAAATTAATAAATTTCTTTTATTCCTTTTTTTTTTATTTCGTTATCTTTTTTCGTAACAAATTTTATCTCATTGTGGATAGTTTTAATTTTTAAATTATAATTTAAATTTTGATTTATTTCGATTTCAATTTGGCTGCAAGCAGATTATTTAATCTAAAACCAGTGTTAGATTAATCACATGTGGGTAATCAAAGATAAAGGTGGAATTATTTCAAGTTTTAATAACGAAAAATGGATGGTAACGAAATTTTGAAATTTGGTTTGGATGTTAAGCGTTTTTAAAAAAGTTGAGAACCGCTGATCTACACAATCAAAATCCTATATGAATCAGAATATTTACATTATTTCCTTCCTCTAATTCTAAATATTATGAAATGCAATGCCAAAAGATATGAAAATCCAAGCCCTAGTCATAACATTAAATGTAATTTTAATTCAAACTAGTCGGCTACCCGTCGCTTCGCTCCGGAAGCCTCGCGTATGTAACGGAAAACAATTTGTTATTTATTAAAAAAAAACACACACACAAATTACATCAAATAAAAAAATTTTAAAGTTTTTTTTTTTGTTATTTTAATTTTTGATGTCTATATTCTCTCAATCCACGACTGCTTTTAGAATCAGCGTGTGAATAATATATCTACGATATATTTTTATTTTTTTTAGAGATTAGAATGTAATCCTTGTGGTCTAATGCCTAAGACGTCTAACTTCGGAGCAGAAAGTTGCATTTTCGATTCCAGAAGATAACTTATAGAATTTATTTTTATTTTTGTAAATTACAATAATTGCACCAGACTGACAGAGAAATAAAAGATTTTAGTAATATAGATACACTTTAAGTGGCTTTTGAGTTACAAATAGCGAATTTTCAGTATTCTACCTAATAGAAATAGTGATTCTTTTTTTTTTTCTTTTCTTTTTTATCCAATTCCAATTGATACTTTTCAGTGGTTTTTGAGTTACAAATAGTGAAAATTATCTAATAATCTAGGTTATCAGATTGTTCGATATAGATATTTGAAGAAGAGATGTTCAGATGGACGTTGGTTGATATAGATGATAAATGAAGATCATAGCTTGTATACGAAATTCTTCGCGATAAATTGATTGTGACTATTCTTTAGAGTGCAGATAACCAAATTCTGTTGAATTGTGACTCAAAGACATAAAGTTGTACGTGAATGAAGACAACGTTTTCCAAATATATGGCAACTTTATTTAGAGTTTGTCCTTGAGCTTTATTGATAAACATCGCATAAGAAGGTCGGATCGGAAATTGTTTTCTTGTGAAAGTGTATGGAATAGATTATCGCATGGTTCCATAGTTATCCTATGGATGAAAACAAAATCTCCTTTGTGAGTTCTGTTATAATTTCGGTTTCTATGAGATCATTATCGAATGAACGGCATTTAAGTTGAGTTCCATTGCAGTATGCAAACTTGGGATTACTGTTTCGCAATAATATTATTGGAGATCCAATCTTCAATAACAAACGATGTTGAGGAATACTGCTGAGATTCAATGCGTTCAGATATTCAGGCAGATAGAGATGTTCGTGTGGTGGATTATCAGAAGTGTCAATTTTATTCGCACTTGTATGCTCTGTAGTCTCTCCTTGTATTCTTAGACTTATCATACGATTGATGTTATCAACACTCTCGTTCATCTTGGTTGATGAACCGCATATTCATCGTGAGTTTTTTTACTTTGATGTGATTTTAGCTTTTGAGTTACAAATAGTGATTTTTCAGTATTCTACTTAATGGAAATACTGCTTCTTTCTTTCTTGACTCTTTTTTTCATTCCAATTGATACTTTTCAGTGGTTTTTAAGTTACAAATAGTGATTTCTCAGTATTCTATCTAATGAAGCACTGCTTCTTTCTTTTTTGACTTTCTTTTTTTATTACAATTGTTCCTTTTCAGTCAAAGTCAGTTCAGTTTTGACAGATAAATCCAAAAAACAATATGAAGAGAGTTGTAGTTCCCACGGCCAAATGGATAAGTCGTCTGACTTCGGATCAGAAGGTTGCAGGTTCGATTCCTGTCGCCAATGTTTCATTGTAAAAATTCTTTCAATTTTTCATTCTCACAGAAAACTGCGCCGGACAGACAGACAGACAGAGAAAGAAAAGATTTTAGTAATATAGATTAGCAATATTGTAAGAGTCACAAACAGAATCATTTTTTGATTAAATTATTGTTAAATGTATATTCCAAATCAATACCTATATTTTTATATTTTATTTTAGTATTTCGTTTTTTATTATTATCACACACACACATATAGAGATGTCTCTTTCTTTATTTAAATGTTAAAAAATATTGTGAAATATTCAATAACGTAATTTAAAATAATTTTGTAATTTTGTTCGTTTCTTTCCAACAGGTTCAGCTTGAAAAGACCGTAAATAGGAAACGAGTAGAAAAAGGTAAGAGAAAAAAGCGTGGTGTGCATTTTCACGGAGATCCGTGACACCGCGACGCTATAAATTGAGCTAACAAGATTAAAGGTCTTTCCTAATGTTAAAGTAAGAGGAAACCGAAGACCAAACCCGGTTAATTTAAAAGAATTAAATTTCTTTTATTGGTAAACATTGAAAAAAAAATACCTTGGAGATAATTAGTTTTTCGTGAACAAATTAACTTTGGTTAAAATAGAATTCAAGGTAAAAGTAACTTATTCTTACTCGTATTTTTAATAATCTAATTTACAAGTATCTTAAAGTCGAAAACAACAAAAGAAAAAAGAATAATTCCTTAACTTGATCATTATATACAGGACCGGATAAACACCATGTAAATTTTGTTAAGTCTTTTCTTTGTTTGTTTGTTTGCTTTTCTTTAGTAAGCCTTTTTGATTAAGTTATTGTAGTCCGTTTATTATATCTGCAAGACACGTGACAACTCCATATTTTGTGAACGAGTGAGCATTAGTTATTCCGTCTACTTCCGTTTTGAACATGGCGGCTGCTGAACAGATATCGTTTTTCGTTTTGCCAATAAAACTTTGAAGGGTCAATCGAGAGGAATCATTTGTAATGTTATTATTTTTCGAGTCGTCTATCTCTACCATAAAACGGCTGAAGCAGCAGATATTTCATCTTATTCAGTGTTCAATATTGTTAAGGAAACCGAAGCCTCTCTTACCACTAAGCCTAGCCCATTGTTTGAAACCCCTGGCAAGAAAAGACAGAAGCCGGCATCGATAACAGAAATAGACGCCTAAAAACAAACTTTCTATGAAATCGAAAATAAATAAATAAAAATTCTGAATATTGATACATAATAATATTGAACATAATAAAAAAAAAAGCATTGCAGGGCGAGGACAAATAGGATGTAAACACCGGAAATAACCTACAACGACATATCAGCCTCGACCAAGCAAGAACTCTAATTGAAGAAAGGGAATGATAATGATTTGTTAACTATGATGACGTGTCTTCACAGATATAATAAAGGGACTATATTTTGATGTTTCGATAAGTGACAGGTTTTAAATCAATTCTTTGTTTTTACTATGGCATTTTGATGTGCAAATTAAAGATATTTCGAGCTTATTTTAAGCTTCATTATTGAATATTTCACAGTACCAGTATTGGTTTTTTTTTCAATTAAAGAAAGATATTTTTGAGAATTTGATATGTCTTCAATTTTTGAACTGCTCTTCATTGTTTTGAGTATTCTAAACCATCTGTTAATACATATCATAACAATATCAAAACAAATGTAAAAGTCCCAACATTGTTTTATTTGAAAATGAGAAGATATGAAAAATGTTTTACAAAATGACTATTTGAGATGATAAGTATCTTCACCTCAAAATGCTAATTCAACAGTACTTGAAGTCTAGTATAAAATTACAACTAAAAAAAGAACTAAATCGCTATATACTTACAGGAATTTCTATAAGTTTTGTATATTATTTTGTATATACATTAATTACAGAAAGGTATTTTTTAATATGTCAATTTATAAAAATAAAAGAGAATGAATGTTAAGAAGTAATTGGTGCACTAAACTTAAATCTACCTTGAAATTGAGAAAAAGTGGTTAAAAATGTAAATTACTTTAATATCCGGAAATTAGTGCGAAGTAGAGAAAGATTATAAATTTTGTTTGAGATCCAGTGTTTCACTAGGGATATTCCAGGATAGCTATTTCACGCTCTTTAGCGATCATCAGTTGAGAATAATCAACAGCAAAATAAAAAGATCTCAGTACGGAGGTCATTATAATCAGGGCTTTGGAGCAGACAAAATTTGTAATTGCTCCGCTCCAGCTCCGCTCCGATATGAAAATACTTGCTCCATGCTCCGCTCCATGCTCCAAATACATTTTTAAGTAGTATTACCAAAGATCAAATATTAAAAACAAGCAGTTTTTTAAACTAAATTTTATTAATCATCATAATTAATTCTATAAAACAGAACAGCTGACAGTAAGTCATCTTTCATTGCCTGTCTTGTATCATTTAATACCAATTTTAAGGCAGAAAATAATCACTCGACACTGGCTTGTGTAGTGGTCATACTCGATGCAACTCGACAGGCAGCTTGAATTCGGTGTGGGTAACCGTCCATAGCTTCAGATGCTGATTTTACTTTGAGCCTACCCATAACCTCGATTACATGACAATCTTGGTGAAAATTCCTCTCAAATTCTTCTTCATTCGAATGTTGCATTTCTGAAACTCTCAGACGTTTTTCCAGCTTGTCCAGTTCTTTTTCAAAATCATCTTCTGAAGAATTGTCTGCTGAAATCGAACTATTTGTTTTTCCTTTCTTGCTATTCGATATGGTTGCTCGGATTCAATTGTTGAGGGTCCAGCCTTTCACTCTCTTGCTTCATATCAAAACGTTTAAAAATCTTTAGATTTTCGAGTCGTCGGACAATATCCAAAAGTTCTTCTTTTGCTTTTGTCGTTTGCGACGAACTCAGTAAAATTATATGCCGGGGATCTACATAGACTCCGGCAAGAAAATGGGTGTTTTGGAAAAGATTTTCATCACATTTTCGCATGGAGGTCAAAATTCCCATAGCTATTTGTCCGCCATTGTCTTGAAGAAATTTTACAAGTTTTTGCCACTCCTTCATGTAAACTCCCGGAGTTATGTCAGCTGCTTGAAAAGTAAAATTTGGCTTTGCTAGGAGATCTCTTGCCGTGCCGGCGTGGCCGAGCGGTCTTGACGGCGGTCTGCCGTGGAGGCATTGTGTCGGCACCCGGGTTCGATTCCCGGTCGTGGCTTGGCAGTTTCAATTCCCTTTCCTGCGTTTGTCAGCCTCTTCTTCACTTTCTTTTCGGTCTGACGTCATTCCTTAATGACGTCCTGGGGCAGGCAACTGGAAACCACCCCAGTATCTTTCCCTAGGTGTTTCTGGGAGTTCCACGTGAATTCCATCGAATTGGACCTGTCTCCGGACAGAATACTATGGATGGATGGAGAAGATCTCATATTCTTAGTTTCGTGCCATTCGGCTTTGGTTAATATCAACTCTCTGGCTCCAGCCGCAGCTACTTGTTCATAATAATGTTGAAAAACAAGTAGACGATCAATCATTGCAAACGTTGAACCCCAATGAGTCATAGTATCCAAAGGTTGGGTTAGCACATGATTTTATAGAAGAATACTGCGAATATTTGGGGTTCGTAATTTGATAAAATCATTTAAATAATGAAGTTACACAAAATTTAAATAAAAGACAAGTATCAATAATAGCTTTTATAGACTTTAGCAAGGCTTTTGATAATATTGACCATAAAATTCTATTAAAAAAAATTAGAAAATTACGGTATAAGAGGTGATTTTCATGATCTTATCAAAAATTACTTAAAAAAATAGAAAATTCAAAATCCAAATAAATAATTTAATAAGTAAAACTCACAATGTTAAGAGAGGTAAACCCGTTTAAAATTTAGGTCCTCTGTTTTTTTTTTATTTTATATATAAATTGTATTGGTGATATTATTAAAAAGTGCAAGATTTACATTTATGCCGATGATGTAATACTAATATGTAGCAACCAAATCAAACTTTTACTTCAATAAATCTTCAACAAAATTACTCTTCAATGAGAATAAAATATAAAATTTTGAATATAGAAGAAAAATTTATTTATAATGTAGTCTTGAAAAATACATATAAATACTCTTCTGAAAACAAAACAAGACTTAGTTGGTCGAAGATTTTCAACATTCCTACTATAAACAATAAGTTTCATTTTAGAGTAAATGAATATACTTACTCAAAAATATTTAGACAAATAAATTTGAATAATTATAATTGTAATAACTGTAAAGAAATCAAAAACCAATTAATATGTGATACAGTCAATAAAAATGTAGTGAAAACTTCTAATCTATGCTTTAACATTAATTAAATTTTGTTCTTGAAAAGACACACATTAAACTTTCCAGCACCTATAAAACAGAAATAATTCTGTAATTACATCTAATAGGACTGGTAAACATTAAAAAAAATAATCTGGAGCAATGGAGCAGTCAAAAACTTGGTTGCTCCGGCTCCGCTCCAGGTCCGGGCAAAAACCCATTGCTCCACTGCTCCGTGCTCCAGCTCCGGGCTCCGCTCCAAAGCCCTGATTATAATCTTAGTGGGAAGGAATATGGGACCGCCAAGAATTAAACTAAAATGAAAAAAAAATACACATTAAAATTTTTTGTTTTTAGTCCAATTTTTGGAGATTCCATATTCCTTTCCACTAAGATCGTAAATTCAGTTTATCCAGATTTGCAAGAGATTTTTATTTCGTTGTCTTACTAAGATTTTTTCTTCGTTTATCTATTTTTTTTTATGGTGTTCTTGTTACTGAAAAGAAAAATTGACAAAGGTGTAGAATTCGAGGATTAGAAGATGAAAGCTCTTGTGCAATATGTGGGCGAGTATTGCTTGGTTTCTTGTGAATATAAGAGTGAAAGACTCCATGTTTTCATTTCAGCTTTCTTATTCATTGGTTGAGAAATCAGGTCAAGTGAAAATTGAAAGCTATATCTAAAAGAGTGACCAACAATTCTACTTGCTTCTCCATTGAACAATTTTCGAGAAGATGTAAGCATTTTCCTTTTTTTATTTTTTTCATTTTTTACGAAGAAAAATGGAAGTTAAAAACAGATATCCTTCTAATAATGGACGTAAGAAGTCTTATCCCATTTGAACCTTCTTCCTAACGGTTTCTACGTTTGAAAGGCTGGACGGATTTTCACAAAATTTGGAAATTTTGTTTTTGGTACTAAGAATTCGGTACCGAACTTATAAAACCCAGCCACATTTAATACAGGATCTCGATCCACCCTCACTCTAAAAGGATCCAGATATCGCCGCTAAAGTGACTGGGCTGGTTCCTTTAAAACTTGATACAAGGCTTGTTTATGATACATCATAAAATATGAGAACGATTTTATTCCCCATGCCACGTGTCCTTAAAATGGACACCATAGCTGTTTTGAGCTTGTGTTGGTTTTTCTATCTAGCGTTCGAAGTTTAATGTCCTCATTAAGCAAGGGATAGTTGAGCGTATAAACATAATATACATAATAGTTTTATATCACGAAAGGTAGCTTATTTTATAAAGTAATCTTTAAATACAAATTTTGTAATATCACAATTCTTTAACTTGCTGAAATAATTTCATTTAATAAAATATTAAACAAAATCAAAAAAAGGGTTCATGTTACGGTCTTGAATGAAAATCTTTCCAGTTGACACAATATCATAACAAAGTAATTTTAAACAAAAATATCGAAACTGACTTGCTTGGAAGCTAACTGAAAGTATTAAACCATTCCAACATTTACAAAAATTTTAATTTTAATTTAATAAAGCAGATTAGAATATATTTTAACTCTAATTTTAATGCAAAAGCATTTTGCCTCATTAAAATTAAGCAAGCCCCTTTTTTTTAGTGAATGTCAATTAAATTTGTTAGTTTCTTCGAAGGAGTCTTGACGCCCGATCATTAATTCCTCAGATTTTGCATTTAAAGTTTAATTTAAGCTTAATAAATCAGAGCTAGCAGAATCCTATAGCATTTGTTTTATCTAATATTACATCAGATGTTTTATCAAAGGAAAGTAATATATAAATAGAATATAAATCTTTTATAAGATTTTTATAATAAGAATAAGATTTTTTTTCTTGCAAATTGTACTAAATGAATTCTTAAGTCAAAATGGGCTCTCTTATGTTAAATTGAATTAGCCTCCCACAATTAAGAATGGAAGGAAAACTAATTATATTATTATTATTTAATTACTAGTTTATACGCACCGTCAACAAAGACGAGAGAACAATGTGACGGCTTTTAGTTGAGATAGAAAAACTTTTACTTAAAATACTCTGTGTTTAAATATTATTTTTAATTTCTTCATTCATGTCGAGAAATGTCTCTAACGACTCTTCAGTTCGTCGCTGAGGGCGAGCTTCTGCATCTAATGCTCGTCTGGCCTTTGCTTTGTAGTAGACTAAAAAAATTGAACATTGCAATTTAAATTTTAATCTAGTAGGCGAAAATCAATGAGTAATTATTTTCTTTTCTCTGGTTCTCTCAATCAATGAGTAATTATTTTCTTTTCTCTGGTTCTTCTCTCATTGCGTCACACACAGAGGGAGTGATAAGAGATATTTAACAACAATAATTTGAAGATAGTCTCTGTGGCATAATGGATAAGACATCTGACTTCGGAGTTTTAACAGCTCTTTCTATGCCAAGAAATTGAAAAGTACAGAACTTTAGATAGAAGACAGGATTTAGATAAAATAGGGTTTTTGAATAGTTGAAGCCGGCACTGTTAATTATGAATTTGATAGTTTACACAGCATAATTTCTAGATTGGAACCTAGAAAATTAACAAAATTACTATTCATTCGAAAAGTAACATAATAATAAACTTTGCGAAACTTTGAGCCATAGGACAGCTGTTTTAGAACTTACTGGCCTATCTTCAGCAGACTCTATCCACCGTTCGTAGATTAAGCGTTCAGAAATAATGTAATTTATTTATGATCTTTATTTTGTGAGAGTCATTGTTTCCAAGAATTTTTTAATTTAATGCATTAAATGTCTAAGTGCAAAGTTTGTATAAAAAAGAAGTTTGTATAAAAAAATAGTTCCCAGCATTTATGCTAACTTGTTGGCGGTCTAATTCCTGTTAAGTAGCGTCTGTTTTTTATTACTTTGATTAGCTTGTGATATAGCTTGTCTAAGCACAATGCACTTCTATTCAAATCGGCCTTTTATATGTATTTTTGATGTTTTTGGTTTCTTTTTTCAACTTAATAACTGTCTTAAAAAGGCTTAAATTTGAAACAAAAAAATTCAAAAATTTTAAATTCTAAGAAAGGCAAATTCTTGAGATCGAAAAATTTTGGATCTATTCCTCCTGATGCGACTATCGTGCCATCTCAATTTGAAGATCTCCTTTTGGCAATTGCAAATGTAGAGCATTTTAAATATGATTTCTTTTACAGAAATGAAGACAGCTTATGTATGAAAAGCTATGATTTGATGTCGAAAATTCTTAGCCTAAATTCTTAACCATTATTTTTTTAATTAGATTTAAATACTACCTATGATTAGGGACTGAAAAAGTTTTTTTGATAATCTTCTAACAGCTCAATATGTTTTCGCATCGAAGTCATTTATAAACATTCGTCCACAAACAACAAAAGAACGAAATCTTTATTGTTGTTGTTGTTTTTCTGTAAGGATTTTGACTGCGTCTCGTACAATTGATGCCATTCAATTATCCATCCCTCGGCAGCGATTCTCGGCGTTTGGGGGCTGCATTTATCTGCGAAGTTTGGCTTTTCCGTGTTCCATGAATGATACATGAAATTCAAACGACACAAATTCTCGAATCAGATTCAGAGCTTTGTTTAGACCCGAAGAACTCCTCTTCCTGTCGACTTCAGATTGTTTTTTACTTCTACCATTCGTTGAGACCCCAACTTTATTCACTTCCAGCACGAATCTTTGGATATGAATGAGAACCTGAGATTTATTTAAAGGTTTTTTTTTAATGGAATTGAATGTTATAAATTTTACAGTGTTATTTATTTTTAATTTTGTCAAGCAATTGCGACGAATTTATTTTTTTATGGTAATCGGGTTAAAATTTAAGTTGGTTAAAGAGAACGAGAACGACACTGTTTACATGTTGTAATAAGTCTCTATTTTTTTTGTAAAACTTTTTTTTTTATTTAAGTTTAATTTTTCTATAAAATTTGAAGAAAAGTGCACAAAATTATAAAATTAATGTGAAAAGAATAAAATGAAAAATATAGACAATTTGGGAAAGATATATTCAAATTTAGATAAAATAGAAAAAAATTCCAGTTTTGTAACAGGATAAATAAATTCTAAATATTCTTAGTTTAATTTCCGTATCCCAAGATAATAACACTGTAAACCGTCTCTGATTTGTGTGGGCTTTGTTAGGTGGTTAACAATGGTTCTTAACAGATGAAAGCAAGACATCATTTTTGTAACAATAAACTTTAATTCTCACTATTCATTATTACACTGAAAGAAATCATAGCTGACCAATGATTGTCTAAAGAAGTATGAAATTCACTATAGTTCGTAATGTTTCCTTTCCGTCCTATACTTTTATTTTAAGTAGGCTTTATTCATTAACTTTCGTATATAACAAGCAAACTCAAACTTAATCTTTTGCTAAAGCACTAATAATAAGCTTCTGTGAATAATTTTTTTGAACGTTGATTATTGTGTTAAGTTTAAGCTGTGCTTATTCTTATTGTAGTGTTTTGCTATTCAGAAAATATAAAAATCCAGCTTTTAGTTTTTTTTTTCAATGAAAAAAATATTGAATGTTATGATTGTGAGATATCAGATTGTGTATTCTAGTAAAAGTTTGGTTTATTCTCACACTTCTTTACGCACGTTAAATTTATTTGTATTTGTTTTATTTTATTTCTTATAATTTCTTAGTTAATAAATGTAAATAATAAAAAATATATAAATATGAAATAAAAATTCAGTTAATTCGTGATTACATTATTTTCTTTAAAAAGTATTTGCACTGTTTGGAATAACTTAAAATTTACCTTCTGGTGTTGACCCAATTCTCCAGATAACATGATTCATTGGTCATGGCTTATTGATGGCTCGATAGAAGCCCCAAACTTTTGATCTTTCTTAAACAGGCTGTTGAAGTTTTACAGAAAACGGCAGATAATCTAGACAAGGAAATTAACGTGCGTTAGTACATTTTTACAGTAATATAAACCAAAGAACGCACATAACTAAACAAAACAAAACACAAATTCACTGAGCTATTTTTGATATTTGTGCTGGAAATCGAGGACAGCGCTGTTTCGAGGCTTTTTGGCCTCTCATCAGCTCCACCTATCCAGCATACCCAAACTCAGTGAAATGGGACGACTAGACAAAACGGACAAACATACAAATCAATGACCCCTGAATTACAAAGACATCAAAATAAAATCAAGAATAAAAAGGGGTGAATAATTAATCCCCGCTAGCGTTTAGCATAGCATCAAGGGATTAATTTATAACAAGGTTAGTATTTAGACAAGGAAATTAACGTGCGTTAGTACATTTTTACAGTAAAATAAACCAAAGAACGCACATAACTAAACAAAGCAAAACACAAATTCACTGAGCTATTTTTGATATTTGTGCTGGAA
This sequence comes from Thereuonema tuberculata, assembly GCA_023159025.1. Taxonomy (NCBI): domain Eukaryota; kingdom Metazoa; phylum Arthropoda; class Chilopoda; order Scutigeromorpha; family Scutigeridae; genus Thereuonema; species Thereuonema tuberculata. The sequence continues at coordinate 38,848,818 of JAFIDM010000004.1, read as the reverse complement.
ATCGAGGACAGCGCTGTTTCGAGGCTTTTTGGCCTCTCATCAGCTCGACCTATCCAGCATAATAATCATAGGATAATCATAGCAGATAAAAATTCTTCAGATTTGGATTCCCTATAAAGTCAAAAAAGCCCTTGTATGAAATAATACGTACAAGTTAGATTTTGCCAACAGAACTGTCTGCTAGAAACACATTCAGCTTTTCTTACAATGAAATATAAAAGAAAAATAACAGATAAAAGATAATATCTTGTATTTCTTTAAACAAATTCAAATAAATTAGAGTAGTTGTTACATCTAAAAGTGAAAATTATTTTCACTGTGGAAATGTAGGCTTACGGAAACTGCTATCTCTCTCTTGTTCTATTTCCATTGATACCCTAATAATTTTTAAACCAGTGAATTGAAACTTCACTATTTTTCCACTAGTGAAAATCATTAGTGGGGTTGTATTGGTGAGTTCATCTTGAAACCCGGACAAGAGACAATTTATTCTATATATTTAATCCTGTGTTGAAAATTTTTTCTTATAGATTTCTATAAAGAAATGTCTGCAGCAAAGACCAGCAAATTTTTATAGAAAAGCATTTGATTCAAGATGATCAGATTCAAGCCACTGAAAGCAAAGTTTGTTCATTTATCAATTTGTTCATTTATTAGTTTGTTCATTTATCAATTTGACAGAAAATGGCAATAAATTGAATATATATTGTATGTATTTGACTGATATGATAATTACCAAAGCGGAGACACTTTTCTCCTTTGCCTTAGGAAAACAAAAACAAAAGAAAACAATATTCAATATTTTATATAGAAATTCCTTTCCAAATTTTTAAAATATCAGAGGTATAGAAGTGATGATATTTAAAGAAGAATCTTTGGGCAAATTCCTTTATTTATTATTTTATTTCTTCTTGCAAAGACTGATCCCCAAATAACAAGAAAGTATGTTTTTCCTGAGTTTAAAAACAGAATATCATCTACAGTGTGGTCTGGAAGTTCCATTACCCCCTATTATATAGTAATGAATGTAAATATTTAGTATTGAATGTTATTTCAGTTGTTGATACTAGAATGCAGGTGTCTGTGTTGGAAATGTTGTCTCTTTTGGGCGAAAGAGAACCGTCATTATACACTGGAGTTGGAGAGAAATTCACCTTACGTAATGATACGGGCTGCAGTGACATCACGTCATTTATTTGGACCCTATTTTTTTTATGGTCGTGTTAATGGCGAAACTCATGTTAATGACGGGGGTGTCTTGGAACTCGTAAGCTTACAGCAGGACAAGCACCTGCTCACTTTGCTCTTACTGTGCACGGATTTCTCATGAACATTTTCCAAGACGCTGGATTGGTCGTGGTGCTCCAGCATCGTCAGCTCCATTGAAGTGGCCACCACATAGTCTTGACCTCACGATGCCTGACAACTCATTGTGGGGAATCAACAAGACCTACGTGTCTGAACATCTTTATGCTACAAATGAAGAATTGCCCAATGCAGTTGAAGATCCATTTCTAACCATCACACCGGACATGCTCCAAAAAATGTCAAGAAGGACGTGGCGGCGTATGAACTTGTGTGTACAGCGTGATAACGAACACAACAGACGCATTGGACACTTAATGTGTAAATATTTTCTTAAAATATGACTAACAATTAAGGGATACGGGAACTTCCCGGCCAAACTGTAGATAGATATTAAATAAAATCAATGCAAACTTTCGGGTTTTGGGTAAAACACTGAACAGCGTTTGTAAATTCTCCTAAATATTCACGTACCCGAAAGGTGACGACCTGTTTTTGACGCCAGGGAAAAGCAATTCTTGTTCGTTTGTGAGTTTCCTCAGAAAATAAAAAAAAGATAATTTATGCATAAAGCTTCTTGCTGTAATAATTATCTTGTCTTTATTTTTTGGAAAGTATGAAAAAGAAACACAGTTTAAATTTATTTTAGAGAAAGCCATTATGTAAATCGTTTTCTAAAGTGTTTTATGTTTGAAGGATGCAACCATAAACGTTCCTCCAATACGACAAAGCTCGCTCAGAAAAATGCTAGTCATATCTGAAATGAAAATCGCATTTAAACGCTCTCTCAGAAACATGCCTTTAGGAAACAGCAAAATGCGTTTCTTCCACAAATCGATATCTTGCGTCCCAGGAAACCCATTAGCAAACCTGTCTTGTACATACTATTTCGACTAGTTTCTTTTTCTTCTTGCTTTTCTTGACAGTCCTTTATGTCACTTTGTACTTTGTCGTGTTGAGAATAGTTAGTTATTTACCTAATTTTAATATGTATAAATGTTGATTAATAATTACTGTGCAATTTGAAAATGTACCTTCTGTTCATAAATAGACAATGGGGCAACTTGAATTAATGGAAGTTTTTGCCAAATAATGTAGATCTAGCAAATTGGGCAGACTTGGAACTTCATAGTTAGATTGTTGTGGACTAAAGTTCAAAATGAAGCAAAAAAAATATACCAAAACTAATTGTACTCGTATGATAAAGATTAGCAAGCTAGAAAAACATGCTGTATCTAAATTTATCAAATATATAAAAATAAGTTAACTAAAAGAATATTTAATATAAATATAAAAATTCGGTGCTAAGCATAAAAATGAAATGGAAATTATTATTATTATTATCAAGTGGGCAAAGAAAAAAGACTTGAAAACAAGCTATAAAAACAAATTAGTTTAACATAAAAATAAACCTAAGAATAGTAATACTAATTATAATAATAATAATAATCAAAAGATCCTGCACAATTTACTTATTTACATTAAGCGCTTAGCATCTATATGAAAAGGTTTATAATCTTAAGAAGTTTTATGCCTATTTCAGTGCAATTTCAGTACCCAAATCATCACAATACTATACCTAATTAATATATAAATGTTAATTTACTTTTAGTATTGACATATATAAAATTTGTATGTTACATCTCTTATGATTTAATTAAAATATTTTATATATATATAAATATTAATATTAAAATGCTGTATTATTAAAATGTAAGTAGAAAACAGTTCCAATTACCCTATTTGAAAACTGATATTTTAGAATGTATCAATTTAAGTTAGCCAAATTTCAATACATTGTTAATATATTCTTTAATGTATATACTGTATCTTAACGTATATATTATTTTTTAAAAGAATATAAACCCATTTTTAAAGAGCTACGTTTTACATTTGCAATTGCTCTAATAATTAGAGCTTATCCGTGCTCGAGCAAAAAAATAATTAATCTTTACTTAAAGAAAATGCAAATAAGATCTCCTGGTTTGCTTGGTTAATTTCCTTTAATTTTGCTTCTACTCATTGACTGAACATCTTTCCAAGTTCTATCAAGGGAAGTCTCCGCCGGCTTTGAGGTGTACATAAAAAAACAAAAAACAAAACATGTTTTTGATGTTTGTAGCTTTAATAGTATTTGTGCTATCGTAATAAAAACAATTTTATACCGATGAGCAGTCGAAATGTATAAATAATTTATATTTATTTCAACATTTACCCTTTTTTAAAAAAAGTACTCCGTATTTTTTTTCCTAGATATCCTGCGGTATGTAAGAATTAAAACATTGTAACTTAGCAAAAAATATACTAATTTTTTGCTACAATGCATATTGAATTATTTCTGATCCTTCGTTATGACTTCCATACAAGAGGCAGTTTGATTATATACCAATGGAACGAAGTAAAACACAGAAAGACAAATAGCCAAGCCTGGTCCGGAGATCGAGCTGTCAGCCGTATTCGTAAGCTGTCGGCTTAACCACATAGCATAAAGGCTATTAAAAATAATTGCTATCAAGAACTTCTTTTTTTTTAACTTTACAGATTTAATTATTCACATTAATGAATATCTGTACATAAGTAAAGAAAGCTTTCAATAAATAATCTGTCATAAAAACAATTATGTCTGTTAAGAGGCTTTTTCCCGGTTTTGATAATTGCTGAATGGAAAACTGTTAATCTTTTCAGAATGCAAGAACATCATTGATAGGTCATGAGAAAGGCAATATGTTAAGGAATTCACACAATCTTGAAAATATCCGTGAATTTTATTCGTGAATTTTAGGAATTTCTTAATAAGAAATATCTAACGTTTCGTTGAATTCCCCAAGTGCTTCATCAGAGATTTATCGAAATTTGGTATGTACATTCTTTAAGTTTATGTCAGTAAGAGTTCGGCAGTCCTTCCTTAACTTCTTCTCATTAGAAATTACAGTAATATTACTTTATTATCTTGATTTTTCAAAACTTCTATTTAAAAACTGTCTCGTATATCTAAGGGCAATTTAACTTTTATAATCCTTCGAATATATTTTGATTGTATTTTTGAATTAGGTCTGAATGTCTTCTGTGTGTTTGAGTGTCGGAATGGATGCCAATTTCTTATTAGAATTTTGAAGGCAAAATAATAATAAAAATTATATATATTTAAACCAAACTTCGTATTTTGAAACTTCTGTCTTTTTATCGAGATTAGATTACATTTCGGTGTGATGTTAATTTTTTTAATAACATTTTACAAGAGTGAAAGTAAGCCCCTTGTATTTCACGAATAATGCATTAATTTAAATTGCGAAAGTATATTTTGAGAGCTACTTTAATTTTAAACACCAAAACACTAACTCCCTAAATAGTTCAGAGAATTATTGCTGTTGTTCATGTTTTTATTCAATATTTCTATTCCTATTTTGGAAACTAATTAAGTGAAATATCCTTCCATAAATTAACTTTTTTTAGAACAGTTTAAGTTAGTATATGGAAGGATATTTCATTTATCACATAAATAACAAAAAGTGAAATTTAAATCAAAAAAATTTTAGAACAGTTTTTATTTTGTCTTTGATTGGTAGAATATAAATTCAAAATTTTATTATGTAATGAGAAGTAAATAGAAATTGTTGGATTTCATTGCGCAATTAAAGCAAAAATGAAGTATTCAGAATCTTATATATCCATTGAAATACAGCTCTTTTATTGAGTTTGGATTGTATTACTTGATTACACACTAAATCAAATCCAAATTCCAAAAAAGCAATGAAATCCTGGATTGGAATTTTTTTAAATGAAATAAATCGTGTAACTCTAGACATCATTAAATTTGCAGATTCCTTCTGCGAATGACTGCAGACATTAAAGTTCAGTCTAATCTGAAGCAAATTTAACTGTAAAGTACTTTTTATATTTTACATGAAAATTACGATTCGATTATGAGTAAGGGTAGTTTGGTAGAAAAAAAGTGGACAGACAATTCCCTCAGTTTATTCAACTCGTACTTACCTTTGCTGCTAATTCTTCAGATGTGTCTTTAACACTTCTGCTTATTGGAGAAATGTAGGGAAGCATGAAATGTTTATATGGAAATGATTACGTTTGTGAAATGATAAAACCGAAGTCCCTGGCTGACCAAAAAGTGCTGCCATTATTATAAACCGCTAAAGATACGATTACTCAAATGTCATTCCAACAATGAACAGGCTTCGAAGGATCATAGACCATCGAGAAGCTATTTCTCTTATAGAATACCTTTGACGTAATGTAATGTAAACAGGCTTCTATAGTTGTAAGTGAGCTTATCGTTCTGAATTGAATACATACAAGCACATCTTAAGCACATATTAGCTTAGACACAACTAGAACAAGCAGGAATGGTAAACCGTGTCGTTTAAAGTGAAGCTCGTCTTTGCTTTGATCAATACGACGACATACAACATGTTCGCCGCAATCCACGGGAAAGGAACGCCACCCAGTGAGTACAATAGCATCACACAGGTCCAGCGTTTGTTTTCATTTGTCGGACATCTCGATCTGGTAATCAAATGCTGTTTCTACCTGCCCAACGATGTGTTGCCGATATTTTGCAGATAGTGGTTCTCCTAATTCTTTGCCAGCATGGAACCTTTTATCGGTTGGATAACGCACGTCCCCACACACCCAGCATTAGTCTACAGTATCTACACGAGCAACAAATCAGCACGCTCGTCCTGTCTTTCACTTATGAACTTTTTACTTTTGTCTGGGACATAATGGGCTGAAAGCTGCAACAACATCTAAAGTTGCGCCAAACCCATCACCGAAGTGGAACAGCGACGTCGCGCAATTTGCATTCTATCCCTCAGAATGACATTATACAGATAGCTTTCCCTGATGTAATCATGCGTTCATAGCTGCATGGGGCGTTTCATGTAAGTAATTACATCACTTCATCGGGTTGGTACAACCGATTTTCCATATGGAATTTTCCATATGGAAAAATCGCACGTTCTAGCTAATGTAAACAATAGCATACCTCAGTTTACGCTAACAGTAGCCTGAGTTTAAATAAATTGAAATCCTTCTTGGTGATGGTTTTTTTCCCTTTACCTATATGCAATATTACACATTAATTCATATATGAAGGCTGTACCATAAGGGATTATACGTAAGCAAATGTTAGCAATTTGAAGTGTTGTGATTTATTCCAAGCAAATAGTCTTGATCAGAATCCTTCATATTATATAAAACCTATGAGATTTCTTCAATAAAAGTGCGTTAACTAATGTTAACATATTTATACAGACTTGAGGCAACCCGTGAAATATTCACGGAATTAAAACAAATTCCACATTTTTGAAAAACATAAGATTGAAAAAGATGCGTTAAGCTCATTTTTTAAAAGCCATGACTTCCGCATTAGCCCACATATAGTTTGAATGACTAAGCCAAATATTGTTAACAACAAAATAAAAAATTGTTTTACCAGATTCAACAATAACAATAACGAATGTCCAACAGCCAATACCAATCCTTCCTGGGCAACAATGACAGCACATGTTCCACTACTGCTGAGTAGTGACCAAGCGGCTATCCCAGAGTTCAATGGGGTAACAGCCGAAGCTGTGGAATTATGTAAAAACCGAGGTTTTACGAACTCTGATAAATTTTGACGCATGAACTTCAAGCATTTCAGTGTAAACTTCATTTATGTGTGGAAGAAAATCTCCATACGCGGATAATAATTGTGTAATCGCGCTCCGTCGGCTTCAAGTGGGGCGAATAGTAGAGCGCCATGTTTACAAATGGGCGTGACGTCACGACCGACGTGTTCCAACGCTGCACTGTGATTGGTTATTTCTCCGACTCTGCTTACAAATTTATAAATATCCTTCAAATTTTTCCCTATTAATAGTATGATACATATACTATACTGAACTATTTATCCTATTTTTTTATTTTACAGTTATCTTTAGCTTTAGAAAAGGAAATAATCGTATTAATGATATAAAAAGATAAGAATGATTTCAATTAAATCAGCAGCTAAACTGATAAGTATATAGATTTAAATTCAAATGCAGTATATGATTGAGTTAAAAGACAATCATTATAAACTATAAAACGAAATCAATGACTCGGAGGTTCAGGAAGATACTTTTCTTAATGTTCTACAAGATAGTTTAAGCAACGTTATCAATTTTAAGGTTGTTGACTTTCAGAAGACCTATTTACCGAATTTCTTTTGCTCTTTGTTCTTAAGAATTTCTCCCACCTTTATTTCTGCTCCTTCACTCTCCTTTCTTAATCTCAAGACGCAGAAAGATCAATACATAGGCAATTCTTTGTTTCCGCTTCTTGAGTTTTGTTCCCTGGATAAGGTGAGAAACTCAGTTGGCATCATTACTTCCAACGCTATTCTATAAAGATTTTCTTAGATCGCCGATTTTCTTATTAATAGAAGCGTCGAGAAATATACGTTACCGACGTTTTTCCCCCAATATATTTCTATCATAACAGTTAACAACTGTAGTGAAGACCTTGTCTTTATAATTCGAGAATAATATCAAAATCTATTTTTAGATAATTAACCTGAAGAAGAAAGTTTGTACAAGAAAGAAAAAAAATAATTGTAGTAATTAAAAATTTTGCTTTTGTGGTTTTTTTTCACTCTTATGTAACAACTGTTTAGATTTTATGAATCTTTCAAATGTAGCTGAGCAGATTAGATGGTTCTATCACTGAGCTGGCGTAGACGTTTTTCTTTATTTCCTATGCTCTCCCTGTTCGCCTGCTTTTCTTATATTTGAGTAGCCACCATTAAGTTATTCTTATATTTGTCTGTTCATTGGCTTCAATGGGATTCAGAACTAGTGGGAATGTATCTTGGGTTCTTACAAGTAAATAAAACGAGGTCGGTCTTACAATGCCGAGCCATGCTGTGTCCTTTGTGATACTCAAAATACTAAAATGTACTACGTATTTGATTGTGTAGTTCTAAACATTCGTGATATTAAACTGATGTAGCGGTACTATGAATTTTCAGACCAATCAGGATCCTTGTGTTGTAATCTCCTTTCTTCTTAATTTCAAGTTGTTTATTACAGTGAACAAAGTTTGTCCTTCCTTTTTCTGTAACTATCTTCTGTAAAACAAAAGAAAACCTTTTTATTTGTTAACTTGGACGATTGTTTTCCATAGATGACCAAATCAAAATTAACATATTGTTTCAAAGCTCTTCAGAATCATGTGTTAGATCGACCCAATATCGAAAATACGTGTTTAGATGGCAATGATGTAAGGTACCACTTGCATTCATTTTTTTTTCCAGACAATTTTATCACTGGAAACATTGTAACATCAACTAACTTCAGAACCTGGAAGTCAGGGCTGAAAATTTTCTAAACGAAATTAAAAAAAAAACAAAACAAAACCCGATAAAATAGATAAAAAGAAGCAGAACTTAGATAGAAAGAAGACAACAAATATTGTTATCTACAAAAGGTGTCAGTTGGATTTTGCTTGCTTAGCTCAGTTTGTCAACGTTACATTGAGTTTGTTTTTGCAAAACGATATGCAAAATTAAAATTTATTAGGCTGTACGTTGTTTGCTTCATTAATAAAAGACTTATTTGCAGAGCTAAGTGCTTGCTAAACTCAGCTCAGATATTCTAAAATTTATTAATTTTTCATTTATACATTGCTGGAAGCTTTTCAAGATCCTTTTATGTTTCACATGGAAAGCATAGTTAAAATCTGCATCTCAGTTAATATGCACAGGGAAGGAAAAAAGAATGACGCAATGTAGAATGCACTTTTAAATCCACGTACAGAAGACTCTTCCATTCAGAAACAAGATAACTAATTAGGCATATGCTATATTCCAATTATAATATTGGAATACACACAAATAGTATAAATTTTCCCTTATCTGAAAAGAATTAATTAAAGTCGCATTGCATTGCTTTTGATAATAAAGCTTCAGTAGTATTAAATCCTACTGGAAATGAAACAGATAAAGGAAAAATTCCATTTTTTTAAGTCAATGAAATATTAACAAAAGTAGGTTAAATTCATTACTTAAATTCTGATACTTTTCTTTAGGAGTTTTTGTGGCTTTCTTGCGCTAATTTTTCAACAAGTCTCCATTTGAAGAAAGATTTCAAATAAATAACTTTGATAGTTCCTTGTCCTCGAATAGGCAAACCAAATTTCAAGAAGATCATCCAGAAATTCCAAAGTTATTAGGATGGTCAGATTCACTCACTCAGACTAACTTGAAGACAGAACCTTTACCTATAATGATAAAATTTAACGTGCGTAAGAGAAAAGAAGAATAAAGATAAAAACGCACACAATTAAAGATTCACTGAGCTACACCAAACAACATACTTCTTCATCCAATATTTCGGTTTTTTAATCAAAACTTACATAAAAACTTCAAGAAAACTTATGTAAAAACAAGAAGAGAATCCATCGTTCTCTTTCTTAATAATCAACAATAAGTTTCCTTGAAGAAGGTTTTTGATTAAAAAAACGAAATATTGGATAAAGAAGTATATTGTTTTGTGTATCTTTAAAGAAGAATATCTTTTAGATACATGATGGAAACAGTGACCCCTCAAAGACTAAAATCAAGAAAATAAAAACAAGAACAAAATGTGGAATCCAAATCCTTGGTCAGCTCTCAGGCTACCATAAAAGGTATTTGACCACAAAAGGAAAAAAAATAAATGAATAAAGTAAATGAACAAATAATAGAAATGAAGGAGTTAAAGTATGTGAAAGTTTAGTAAAATTGGCTAGAGATATGATTAACAAAAAATTTGTAACCTCTAATAAAAAGATAATAATTGAAAAATTAAAGAGTTAATAGTCTTTATGTATAATAATAGTTATGTTTTTCGTTGAGAATTTGTGATTGTTAAGAATTTGTGATTATTGTAGAATATGATTCCTTCTTAATATTGTATTAACGTTTTTAATTGTTAGTATGATATTTTAAGGTCATTGTAATAAAAAGAATCTCTCTTATTATTGTTATAATGTAAAAGGCTTGAGAAAGAGAAGACGTTGCATATCTCCTTGAAAATTCGTTTTTCTGGTAATAAATGTACTATTATGACATTTATTTCTGATAGTGTGGATGATGTATATATATTAAATAACAATAAATAGAAAAGCAATAATTCAAATAAGAATTTCCATCATGTATTCTTAATACCTCCCCTCGTACGCCTTTTGAGTCTTGCACTAGCTGATTAGCTCTGGCTGAGGAGAGCCTAACAAGCTCGAAACGGCCGTCCCAAAGTATCAGCTCGACTCAAAAAGGCAGTCTTATTTGAATTATTGCTTTTCTTTTGCCCATTAGAAAGTTTGTTATTTATTTGTTTATTTATTTTATTTATTTGTTTTTTTTCCCTTTTTGTGGTCAAATACCTTTTGATGTAGCCTGAGTGCTGCCCAAGGATTTGGATTCCACATTTTGTTCTTGTTTTTTATTTTCTTGATTTTAGTCTTTGAGGGGTCCCTGTTTCCATCATTATTCTTCATATCTCCCCTCGTGCGCCTTTTGAGTCCTGCACTGGCTGATTAGCTCTGGCTGAGGAGAGCCTAACAAGCTCGAAAAGGCCGCCCCAGAGTATCAGCTCGTCTCAAAAAAGGCATTCTTATTTGAATATCTTTTAGATGTTTCATTATAAGTTTAAGTTACTATTCACTGAGCTATTTTTGGAAGGTAAAATGAAAATACTGTTTGAAGGATGTTTCTTTTTATAATAGATGGCTGTTTCTTAATGTAACTGCCCTATTCATTTCTTTATAAAAGTTTGCCGTTCGTTAAGAAGTGATTAGATTCGCAATTAAATATTGAAGTAATTTGGAATAAAGAACTACTGCTTCAAATTTATTTCGTTCTTGCTTTTTTTAAGCACGAATGGACCACTTGAGGATAGGCGGGGTTTCGTAGTTCCAAAATATCCCACCAGTCTACTTTTTGGCTTGTGGAATAAACAAAGCCATGTGCTTCATTTTAACCCTAGTAGTTATAGAAGCTGAACTAAAACATTTGATTTGGATGCAACGATTGTAAGTCTTCCAAAATTTTCAGATTGGATGTAGAGTTGATTGAATCGCCTATTGAAAAAGACGACAGCAATATATTTTCAAAGAAGGATATAATTTAATGGACCCCTTGAGGATAGGCGGGGCTTCGTAGTTACAACATATCCCACCAGGCTACTGCTTCGCATGTGGGATAAACAAAGCCATGTGCTTTGTTTTAACCGGTGTAGATATAGAGGAAATATTACATTAAAGAAGGATATTCCAAGCGTTTTTACAGAATTATTACAATAAGGATCTGCACAATACTGAACCATCCGTCTTGAAATAGAAAAATCGATTTTTTTAAGTAATTCACATAAAGTTATATGTTTGTTTATATCACAAGCTCTCGCCGCATGTGGGATACAAGTCATACGTGCGTCGATAGGGGCGTAAACCTCAAGTGGTCCATTGTTTGAAATTCAATTCATCACTAAAAAATGTTTATACTAAATTAATTTTATTATCACTTTTTTATTTATTTAATCTTTTTTGGGGGACTGTTGCTACAATAATGTGCCAGAAACTTGTTAACTGTTAATTTGCAAGTATTGTACGGTATAATGTATTTGACACCATTCATTGTTAAGTGATTTTCAAACTGATAGTCAGCTGATCGATGGATGTATAAATAGCCCCATTCGCTTTATGTCCATACAGCCATCACAGGTTCCAATTCTGTAGATCTGTTTTAACTTTTGTAATATCCCTTCACATTCATTGTACAGAAGAATAGAGTAAGAATAAAACGTTTTAAAATGTTATGAAATATACTTGTCCTCTATAAGCTAATCATACTGAAAAATGATATCTACAAAAAAGCTATGTAAAAAAATAACTGTAAAGTCCTTGAAAGTTGAAATTTTAATCTTCTTAAGTTTATTTTCACATGGATTTTTAGCGATGCCTTCATCGATCTCTCGATCAATTCTCATCCATCCTCATTATTATTACTAATGATTTGTATCGGATGGTTGTAATTAAACTGATCTTACTCTCAGCACCTTGGAGTAGGTTATCATGAACATACTTGGTAGATATGCTGATTAGGCTATGCGGACGCGATTTCCGCTGAATAAAAATGTAGTTCAATTTTTTCGTATGGCAAAAATATGGGGCTTTAAGGGCGAAAAGCATAAGAAAAGTTTATTATGTGACGATGGTTGCAGAAGTTGTTCAGTATATGCTCCAGTTACATGTTGAATGCGCAATACGGCGTGATCAATCGCTGCACGCAGCATTTCCTGTGGAATGTCAGCGATATGCCTCTGTATGCTTGATTTTAGATCAGGTAGAGCCCGATCGCATCGACGCGATCTTTCAGATATCCCCACAGCCAGAAGTCACATGGATTGAAGTCCGAAGATTGTGCATGCCAAGAAAGCCTCTGGAGATTGTGATCATTCGTGAAGGTCGCACAAAGCAGTTCTTTCACCTGTCGACCAGTATACGGTGTTGCTCCATCTTGCGTGAAAAATAGTGGTCTCTAAGCAATTTCGTTCTTGCAAGGCAGGAATCATATGCTGAGCAAGGAGTTCATTCTGAAGTGCAGTCGTAACGATGCACCTTACTGGTCCTTTACATGTAATCGCTTCGAAGAAAATAGACAGAGAATAAAATTACTGATAAATCCATACCATATAGTCACAAAAGCCTTTTCATGCACAACATGTGGATGCGACGAACCCCACATGCGAACAGTTCCAATATTGCTGCCGTTCTGATAAAGCAGCTTTGCCAAAAGTGTGTGATCTTTCTTTATAACAGCCATAATAATCCTCTCAGAGTGGCTTGCTTGCAATAACTGCTGACATTTTATAGCTACTGTACAGTGCCATATTTCTGCCTGGTGGACTAGTTGAACTATTTATTTTTCAGCGGAAATCGAACCACATACTCTAATTATCATATGTACCAAGTGTCATTGTCATATATTCATTACAACCCACTGCATAATGCTGAGAGTAGGGTCAGTTTAATTATTTAAACGTAAGAATGTACAAGTAGATGTATTGACCATACTACGAAAAATTTAATAAAATTATTTTTTTAGAATACGATAATTTCTCGATCTCATTTTGTTTTCCGGAAAATTTAGTTTTAAAGTTTTTCTTAAGATGTTAGTTTAATCTAAATAGTTTTACATTTCATTTTCTTACTGTAGTAAAGCCGGTATATTAGCCATCATTATTCTATATCATTTGTTCGACTTTTCCGATCAATTGAAACCAAATCTGAGGACATTAGTGAAATTTAATAATAAAAATAATCTTAAGTCTCCTCCTTCTTTATTTCTGAATAAAGATTCTTAAAAAAATTCAGATACTGGCATCATTATTACATGGTTTCAAATGTAACGATTTAAGTGGATTCACTTATTAGTTATTATACTTCTTAATCAGTTAAATATTATTAATAGAAGTTCAATTGATAGGTTGAAATTAAAAAAAAAAAAAATCCTTTGAATGAGAAACTAGTGAAGTTAGTGGAAAGAGAGACTTTCTACGCATCTATTCGTTCCATCAACTAATGCTGAGATCTATGTGATTCTCCCCCTCCTTTGTACCGAACTCTCCAAAGAATAATGTGGGAAACGATGAATAGGATAAATCCTGGCGGAGAGCAGCTGTAACTAACGAAGCATCCCAATTACTCACTTGGATTGCAAGGGAATGTTGTCGGTAAAAAATAGTCGTTACCACAAGCAGAAATCTCTTCTACAAAAGAACAAAAAAGATTCTTCGCTTTTCTTGGCCTTTTACTCATGCTCGATTTTTCGTTTTTGTTCTCAAATGATTTAATTTTTTATTTATAATGCTCTTACGTCAACTTGTGATTTTTTTTTCTAGTTCCAGTGTTAATCTGAAATCCAAATACGAGATTCAGCATGGTGGAAAATTCCATTAAGGATGCATTCAACTGATGGGAGAATTTCTTTTAACTTCTAATTTTTGACTTTAAAATAAAATATTTTTTCAATAAGGATTGAATGATTACTGATATCTTTGCAAAACTTTTCTTTAAATTTTTTTATATGCTTAGCATATCGAATTATAAGTTTGATGTAATACTTATAATGTCCTTTAGTTTGTATCAGAGATTAAATAAAAACAAATAATAAAAGATCAATAAAGTCTTTAAATGCCATTATGTGTTGAAATACCCGTCTGACTATTATCAAGACAACCTGAGAACTATTTATCATACAAACCTGAATTTTAATGGCAGGTTTAATTATTTTTATAAGAAAAACTCAATTGATTTTACAAATTATTGGACCAAATTAAGAAGCGAAGAACCATTGAATTCCAAACTACGATAACTGAAAAGAAAGAAAAAAACTGTTTGACTGATTATTCATTTAAATTTTTTAAAATTTTTAAATAAAATAATAAAAATTTAAGTTTTAAATATTTTTATTTGAATTCCATTTTTAGATTCTATTTTTAGATAAAAAATAAATAATAAATAAGTAAGTGAATAATGACGGAAAATGACATACTAAGCTAACTGGATAAAAAACATATATATTTACGATTAAAAACAGGACCGGTTTCGCTATATACAAATAGCTTCCTCAATTAAATACAAAATACAAGAAAAGGTACTAAATACAGTCAAAAGCTCAAACAAAAGAAATAATAAACCAATGAAGTAATTTAGAAGGTGAAGCCAATCAGATGAAAACACCAATATGACGTAACACCAATCTGATTTCATCGGATTGGCTTCGCCTTCTAAATTAATTCATTGGTTTATTATTTCTTTTGTTTGAGATTTTGACTGTATTTAAGTACCTGTTCTTGTATTTTGTATTTAGTTAAGGAAGCTATTTATATATAACGAAACCGGTCCTGTTTTTAATCGTAAATATATATGTTTTTTATCCAGTTAGCTTAGTATGTCATTTTCCATCATTATTCACTTAAATATTATTTGCGCACGTAAAATATCTCTTCGTAAATAATAAATAATCAATAAAAAATAAATAATAAAAATATGAATTTCATCAAAAAAATTATGAAAGTAAATAAAAAATATATATTTTCTTACATTGAATATAATAATATATAATGGAAATTGTAACCTGCGTACAAGAATTTTACAATGGAATAAAAAGGATAAAAAACGCACAACAAATAACAATCACTGACCTGCTTTTGGAATATTTGACACCGGGAATCAAAGAAAGGCTGTTTCAGGGTTCTTATCCTTCTTCAGTTGGACTGTCTGTGATCCTTTGATCTCGTTGAGCTGCAGACAATCCAACTGAAGAAGGGTAAGAAACAGGTTGCATTCCCCTGTGTGAAATACTCCAATAGCAGCTTAGTGATTTTACTTGTTGTGCGTTTTTATTTATTCCATTCTTATATTTAAAAGACAAGGTAGATATATTTTATTCATCCGAACATTCTAAGTGAAAAAATGAATTATTCATAAACAACTTTAATTGCGGAAAATTTCTCTTCATCAACCTACGATATTGTAACTTTGACAATTAAAAACTAATAGTAAGAAAATTTATTATCATATCTTTTTTTTATTATTATTTTATTTTATTTTATTTTTTGCAAATTTAAACATTTTAAACTAAAATGTTTAAATCCTACTAGGTATACTCATGTACCTGTGGTGTAGATACTGAGAGTAGTTAAATATGGTTGTTACTTAATAAAGAGTACATAATTACAGTGTTAAAAATATTACTTAAAAAATAACAAGAGCAATGTGAACAAGATATAAAATAAAACAAAATTATAAAGATAGCGTTCCTTCAGCTTTTTCTTTTATATGGTCAAAATTATTTTTTCGTTGATTATTTTCTCTAATAGAAGATTTTTTTAACTTTCCAATATATTTTATGTTATAAATTTCATGATCTAACTGGCTGAACAGTTTCGTTCAAAAACTGTTATTGCTTCTGAGGCCGTAATTTTAAAGATCCACTTTCCATTCTTTGTTCATATAATTCACATATAGAATGACGATAAACATATTCTTGTATATCACACATGTTAATATCTAGAAGCACAATCTTCATTACATTTTTCTTCTTTTGGTATTCAACAGAACTTACGGATGACATTAATAAGTTCAACACTGCAGTTCTTATTCACAGTCACAATATAACTTCTTATGTAAAGTTCCCATATTTTTTTAGTAGATCTTTTCTCCTAAAGCCTCTACTATTAAATATTTAGTGGTAACTATAAAGAAATACCACACATTGAAAATTAAAGAGTTAACAACAAATAACGACAGAAGATATTTCATACCATACTTAAACAAAAATAGTCTGAATTTAGAAGAAATTTGCAAAAGTTTTGGTTTCAATGTTGGATTTGAATATAACAACAAACTGAAAAACATTTTATGTTGCAAATTGAATAGTAGTGTTAAAAAACATGAAATGGGTATAATTTACAAAATAGAATGCAAGAATTGCGATTAATTCTACTTGGGAGAGAGTAAAAGGACAGTGAAGGAGGGAATGACGGAACATGGTTGCAGCATTAGGAACAAGTACATTGAAAAATCAGAAGTGGCAGAACACTTTGTGAAGAGAAATATTAACAATGAGATAAAAATTTTATACATTGAAAAAGACATCAAGATAAGAAAGATAATAGAAAGTATGTGTATCCGGAACACAAAAAGAAAAAATATGAATGGAATGATGGTATTGAAATAGAGAAATATTTCATAAGATTAGCTAAAAGTTTTGTAGATAAAATGTGCACAAAATGTAATAATAAGGTTACAATCAAGGAACAAAATTGTTAAGCCGTATCATATATTATGTTAAAGAAAACAAAGATTGTAAGTAAATGGTATTGGTTTCAAATATTGTTAATATTTTATCGAGGAGTTTAATGTAATTTGAAGTATTCAACTTATTGTTATTTAAGGCTTGAAAAAGAAAAGACTTGTAATCTTTTCAAAAATTTGCTTTTTCATATTAAATGTAGTTTTTACATTTAAATTTGGTGTGATGTTAACAATATAAATTCAACCGTGAGTCCATATCAGACAGCGAAGGTGAACACTACGGCATCAAAACATTCTTATCTCAACACATCTGGCATTGTTATGTTCATCGTTAACATTTAGCGTTTACATAAGTTCAATTAACATTTAATTTGTTCTTTCCTTTCAACTTTTTTCAACCAGAGAAAATATTTTAAACATGTTTTTAATCTACGCATATTAAACGGCAGAACTCAATGACTGACTGATTCACTCATCAACACACAGCCAAACCCGCTAAACTTAGAACTGGAAATTTTCGGGATGGGTTCCCCTTATGACGTAGGCTCTTACTAAGAAAGGATTTTTAAAACTACCACTCGTAAGGGATGTAAACAGTGAAGTTTCTTAAAGGTAATGCATATCTCAGAAACACGTCTTCTTTGTGAAAATTAATAAGAACCGTACTCGACGAATTTGCGGTATTGGCGTCCTAGGGATGTGACCGAGGGGATGTTATCTTTCTGAAAGATTCTTGAAAGGTATGCACTCGGAAACCGTTTAAGTTAGAAACACGAAATTTGATATGATTGTTCTTTTGTCAAAATCAAAAAGACCCGGATTCGACGAATTTTCGAAATTGGAGTCCCAAGGGATGTAAACGGGAGGGGCGTATCGTAGGTAACTTTCTTGATACGGCACATATGAACCTAGAGGCGACAAAAATGAAACTACAAAAATGTTGTTGTTCAACAATTGGAACTACATATTGTTATGCATAATAGTGCCACAGATTAATCTAGTGGTGACAATTAGAACTATAATGGCGTTGTGCATAATAACGCCACGTATTAATCTGGAGACAAAACTACAACGATGGGGTGTAAACGGGAGGGCGATGAGGGGATTCGCAAACATTGTTGAAGTATATTTCTACTGGGTTTTTGGGAGATATATAGTGAGAGAGAGAGAGATTTGCAATTATAACACGATTTTTTACCAACTGGAGAAGGTTTGAAGTTATAGAGGTTGGAAGTCGTATTCTCCGATCTCGATATTAATTATCACGTATCTATTTTGTATCAGATGTTTTTTTTTATATCAACTGGGGAAGTTTCTCACAATTTCAATTTCTTTCTCATCACTGTAAGCCGTACAAAGAACGGATATTTTGCTAGTTAATCTATATTATTAAAAAAAAATGCTCGTTCGAGTGCGTGCGAACGAACGTCCTCATACCATTGAATTTCTTAACAATTAGCACGCGTGTCGCCAGACAACAGGAGTATTGTTGCTTGGTGAACTCTGTCCACAAGAATGTAATTTCGCATCCAGATTGCCAGGCAACAAGAGTACTATTGCATGGTAAACTCAACTGGACAAATTTCCGACTGTTACAAAGGATTTCAATATTGTATTGCATGGATTTTTTTAGAATTTAAACTTTAATTAATTTTTAGTTTTAAGGTTTAGTATTTTGTTTACTTCAGGTACTTTGTTTTTGTGAGTAAATATTTTTTTTTTTTTTGTTATATATGCCAGACTTTCGGAGCAACTTTTATAGTCTTGCGGGCATTGAAAGTTAGCATTCTCAACTACAACTTGTTTCTCTCTTTTTTATATTAATTATTATTACTTCAATTTGAAGTTAAGTTTACTTAATGTTTTGAGCCAAACATATACAAAATGTTAATTTTGTGAGTTACAAATTCAAGCTTTCTTTTATCTGAATGAAAAACAAGGCAAAATTCTTTTGGGAAGTAGGTTTCTGACTATTATTTTCACAATAACTTCAATCGTATTTTAATTCATCCAGTATTTAGTTTTTTAATCACAATGAAACGTTAATTAGTAAAACAAAGAACTTCTCAATGCAAAGCTGTTCGAGAATGTAGCCCTTAATGAAGTGGATTCTTCATTAATAATCCCATCTAATCCTCTCTAATCTACAAAGCAATAGATATTCTTCATGCAATGATGAATTACCGTACAGTTAATTAATAGTTTATTTTTATATTAACAAAACAGTATTATTAATTATAAAACAATCAATAAGAAATCAGTTTAAATCAGTATCAAGAAAAAAATATAATAGAATGTCTTAAAAAACACAAATAAAAATAAAGGGACATAAGCTTTGTAAATTAATGGTATGAATAATTGTCATTAAATAAGAAAAACATTTGATATTTTACAAATAAAATAAAGAGAAAAATTATAAAATTAAATATTTCATTGGGAGATTGAAAAGTTCCGTTGTTAATAAGTTGTTAATAAAACACTTTCATAAACAGAAAATTTACTTATTTCTATGACATTTGTGTATGATTATTTCATCCATTAAAAGGAATAACAACTATCTCTAAAACTACATGAAAAGTAATATGCTTATAACTTAAAAATATAATATTACTTGAAGAAAGACGTCATTTTATAAAAAGGTTATGTAGAATGAAGGTTTTTTTTTTTTTTAGAAATACTCCATAAATAAAAAGAAAGTCTCTTGTATCTGTAGAAAGTTTTTTTTTTAGAAGAGTTTTAATTTTAGAGGTGCAATAAAAGTAAAATCGTTTTTTTTTGGGATAAAACATTGTATTTTTATTTGAATTGGAATGTTTTGTTTATAGTAATATTAGGTAGTTGTAGGTTTTGTCTTTAGTCGTTTATTAGTATTTTAGATTTTCTGTTTGTTCTTTTGTACACTTTTAGGAAAATTGTAATTTATAAATATCCCGAAAATATCATTTACAGCATTGTTTATCGATTTGAAAAGGGGATTCTAAATTCCTATTTCTCGATGTTCAGAAAGGTGGGCCTACTTACATAATTGATAATTCTTGCTTTTAGTTTGATTTGCATTTCATCCATGCAATTCCAAATGAAATATCATAACTTCAGCACAGCATTCTGGAGTCACTACATGTCAGTCTTTATCGACAGATGTCAACATCTGCAGAGTAGAACTTCACAGATGTAAAGAAACAAACATTTACAGAAAAAAGGGTAGAACCGAAAGTCTTTATTACTGAAGACAGTAAAAAAAAAATTGCTAAAAATGATAATCGAAATATTCGTCTGCAGCCTTACAGAAAGCCCATTCTTCAATAAAACGATAATACTAAAGAAAAATTTCTATTATAGAAAAGTACGTCAAGGTTGTTTATGTCCGGCGCGACATCCCGAGTTCTTTGTAGTTCCTGTAGAGAAACAATGGATAATGATTAGTGTGGGCTTTTAGACGTCTCAACGTAAGCGATATCTCATGGTTTATTGTGAAATTATTTTAAACATGATTTTTCATTAGAATGATTCTTTTAAACACCAACAGTTCCCTCCAAAATAGAATTATAATACTTATTGATGTGGCTTTCTGGCTTTGTAATGAACTCTAGAATACTACGCTGAAGTTATAGATTTCGTCTGAATCATTTTTTTTTAATTTGCACCATTAATATAATGTAAACATTATATCATTGTTATTTAAGAGGTGCGCAAGATTTAGTTTAAAAGTTGCACAAAGAAAATTTATTTTAAATTTAATAAAAGTGGATCATAACTGTAATTCAGGTGAAAGGATTTATATTAAGTAAAGTGGGACACTAGAAATGAAAAGTTTTTTTTTTCCTATGGGATTATTGGTAGCGTTAGAAGAATGGCAAATGAGAATAGTTATTTAATGTATATTAAAAATCTGAAACTTACTTTTCTTAAAACCTGACTGTTTATTATTATTATTTTTCTTTGTTTTATAAACTCATGAACATAATATCAGGTGTCCAAGAAATAACGTGAGGTGTTTGAAGCGCCATAAGTTGATTAATATTAGCCGAATCGATCTCAAACTGTGGATTGTAGGCTTATGGGTCATCGGGAGTGCAGTCATGACAAAAAAGTTCCTAGTTCATGTAGTAACCACCAGGAGGATGTGGCGCTGCTGTCGGCTATGCAAATGGAGCTCTCCCTGGAAAGGTTAGAACACAATGACTCATATACTAATCTTCAGCAAGAGCACAGCAATGCCATTAACACTTGTTGACCACGTTTTACTCGTGAAGCTTTATTATCAGTTGCATTCAAATGCCACTAGGGCAATACGTGAATACTGTTAGTAAGATTGTTTTCCGCAGTGAAATTGCAAGGAAAACACTCTTACTAACAAATACAGGCATATCAGAGATATCAGAGGGGATCGAGCACCACTATCGATAACAAATTTACGATGTACGGTTCACTTAAGGCTGCTACACATGTAACTGCATGCTTGACAAGCATGCACAAATACCCCCTCGCCACCACACGTAACTGCATGCTTGACAAGCAAAATTTTGTGCTTGAGATATGTCGAGTTCGGACGACGACGCTTTGCTTGCTTTGGCTGCGTGTGTCCTGATTTTAAAAAGAAAAACACGAAATAAGAAACGTGGCATTTGGTGTAAAGATTGGTTACTGAAAAGAAAAACCTATTCTCACATTAACTTACTGAGTGAATTAAAAATATATCCTAATGATTGGCATAATTATCTGCGAATGAACGAAGAAACCTATTTGAATCTTTTGTCACTCGTAACACCCATAATTTATTTATTTATTTATTTATTTTCTTCACAATGATATCCCGGTCGGCGTTTGAATCAATGTTTTTATATATTCTTAATAATATAGTATGTGCTGTTTCCTTCTTAGCTTTATCATGATAATCTTTAGATTTAATCCGCCAGAGACAAGGATTACTTTGTTAAACCCGAATGAATTCTTCCAATACTTCTGTGTCCTTTCCGCAGATCACTAGCCATGGTGGGAAGGAAACTACGGAGAGATGCGTCTCGGCCGAGAGCCGAGTCGCAACTGACTTTTTTTTTTCTTCAAAAAAACCCCTCACGCATGCGCAAGCCTTGGCTTGTCAAGCATGCAGATTGAATTTCCATCAAGCATCAAGCCGCTTGATCAAGCACAATGCTTAATAAAATTTTCCATTCACACTATCAAGCATGCAGTTACGTGTGTAGCAGCCTTTAGACCGCTGCAGGGGTTCACTTCGCATCTTTTTTTGCTGAACCAAGTGTTTCCATTCCTGCAGCAGCATGATACCCTAAGCACAGTAGTTTTAATGCATGATGAAGCTACAGCGCACACATCACGTGTAGCTAGGAATGTGATTGCAGAGTGCATCCCTAATGCTCGTATAAATAAGCAAGCATTATCCTTATGCTTGGCCAACACGATCCCCTGACATCCTTGTGACTTTTGTTTCTGGGTTATCTCAAGGATACGGGTCTATCAAGGTAAATTGCACACGGTACAGGACTTGAAAAAGACGTGAATATGGGCGTCTGCATGATGAATTGCTCCGATGTTGTAGAATACGACAGGCATCTAATGCAAATTGTCTCTGAGGATGGATGACACTTTGAACATCTTCTGTGACCAACAGTTCTGTTTCACAATTCCGAATTCGAACGAGCAACGAAAACAAGAAGATAAGCATAGCCGACAGCAGCGCCACATGCCCCCTGATGGTGACTATATAAACTAGGAATTTTTTTCTCATGATTGTACTCCCCATGACCCATAATCCTACAATCCAAAGTTTGAGATCGATGCCCTTAATATTTATCAACTTATGAAGCTTCAAACACCTCACGTAATTTCTTGGGTACCTCATATCTGGCTCTGTTTAATTTTAAATAGTAATACCCATTGAATGCAAATCATAAAATTGTTTTGTTTTCTGAATATTTAATGAATCTGTGTTCTCTTTTATTTGTCTAAATCCAAATAATTTTAATATCAAAGCGCCCTAAAAAGCTAAAACGAGTAATATCCATCGTTTAAGCATCGACGTAAATCTAAGATCTAGGTTCTAATGTATTTCTAGGGAATATATTTTTCAATTTAACCGATTACAGAAAAAAAAATCAGTTACAAAAATTAGATAGACTTTTATCTTTAAATGTGCATGTCAAGCTTCAAGAAAATTCAGACAACCGTTCAAAAGTTATCAGGTAAATTGAGTTATCAGTCCACATACAGACGGACTAATTTGACCAAGTCTACCTTTACAAATTAGCATAAAAACTGCTTTTAATCAATAAAAAAGATATTCAGGTACTTACTCATTTTCTTTCTTTAAGACTTAATTTAATAATTTTCTCTTTTGCCGATGATTTAAAAGATAACTAAGTAACGATACCTGTGCTGTATTGATTTATAAATCTCTGTTCTGACAAGCCCTACCACCTTTGGACTTAATTTTCCTTGATAATTTATTAATCTACATTGTAGGTTGTAGCAAAACCTCGAAGATAAGACTCAATTACAATTTAATTTGCGCATTAAACGGAAATTCATTCACGAATTCATTTCCTGTTTGTTTCTTAATTGGCTTTGACAAACTGCTCTGCAGGACCAACGAAGGAACGAGGCATTTTTATTTGTAGCTGCAGAAATTGATTGATGGGCTTAAGTGATCTTTCACGGAGGCTTTGTGACATTAGAAGTTTTCTCTTTCTTAACTTAATTGAAAATTTTTTTAATGAATTTGAGCTTTATAATCCCCTGCTTCCTTTTCTTCCCATTTTTTAAAGTAGAGGAAATCAGTGTAAATGGAAATTATTGAAAGAACTAATAGATGCCTGGAGTTTTTATGGGTTCCTATAAGATACCGTTTTATTTCCTTTTATTTGTAATGAAGAAAAAAAGCAGAAATTTATTGCCTTTTATCTGTTATCAAGTAGTCTTTGAATGTTCCAATATAATGAGGTAACGATGAGAAGTCCCTGAAGGACTCCTACATTTAAATATTGCTCCCCCTGTCCTTCATCAATATTTCTTTTGAAAGATTCTTTTTGTCAATTGTAATAGCAAACAGGATATTAAATTTTAGTTACTGAAAATTAATTACAGGTCCCGGGTTGTACGACCATTCGAGGTACGATTATCACAACGATATTAATTGTTACAAATACAATAAACTCCCGATTATCCGCGGAATTGGGTGGCGCGGCAACCGCGGATAAGCGAATTCCGCGGATAATCCGAAATAGGACGAAAATCAGCAAAAAAATGCTTATAACATGTTTTATTTACATTAAAATGGCAATACATATAGTTACAGTACATACATTATAAGCAATTATTTTATTTTAAATTATTTATTTATTTTGAAATTTTATTATTACGGGAAGGCTCTCTGGTAATTTAATGTAACCTGCCTGCCTAAGCTCCGCCCACAAGATCGTTCTTTAAATTGTTTGTCTATAATTGTCTTCACTTACTTTGTTGGCCTCTTTTATTGTTTACCTTATTCTAGATTTAATTTCTTTTTTTAATTCCATAATTTATTGTATAGTAAAAAAAATGGAAACAGGAGAGGCCACGGATAATCGGAGTTTACTGTATAATGAAATTCTCAGCAGATGATTTAATTATGAAGAATTTTATTGGATAACGAGCATTATTTCTTTATTTCTATATACTTGAAAATGACAGATGTTAAGGACTGTGTAAATCGATTGTGTAAGTCTCCTAATAAATAGTTTTCCAGTTGATATGTGTGTGTTTAAGAATTTTATTAGATGATTTAGTTTTTTAGTCAACTACAGAAATTAATCATCACTACAGGTAATACAAGTGTTTTGCTAGAAAAAAATTTGCTTTTAACTTCTAGGTAACGGTTTTTAATGAACTGTTCTCTTCTTTTTATTATTATTATTTTAAATTTCTTCATTTGATGTTTTGTCTGAACCTTGTAAACAAAAAAGTCATGTGTCAAAGCTTATAACTGAGATATGTTATCCATGGATTTAGAGTCCTAAGTGCACTGCTTACATCTTTGTTATATTATTCGTTAATAAAACAATGAATTTCAATCTATACTTTTGTTTTTATTTTTAATTACATAATGGAATTTTGAATTTTTCCCCTGTGAATCACAGTACACGGAAGTTTAGAACAGTTGAAATTTGGATGTATGACAGGGTTTCTCTATCGATAGTACAAGTACCACTGGTGGCATTTTAAAAATATTCGGTGATACGTGAATAATCTTTTTGATTTATGAAATTATGAAAACAAAAAAGTACAAAAATTTCCATCTGTAAAAGTAAATTCTTACATATTTTCATGTTTACATGCATACATCTCCAAAATTTAATCACAAAAACAGCAATTGCACGAGCTGCATATACATTTATAGTTTAATCATTGATGTTTACTGACAGAAATACATGTCTTTAAAATAACACAGGATATCACAGGTTACCAATAATCACATCCTGAGTATGTCACCTGTAACACCGAGGTCTAGAGTAATGCAGAGATGCACTGTCCAGGAGCATTTATAGGCAAAAGAATATGGGTAGGCCCTCGTCTAACATATAAGGACAATTGACTCCGGTTTGCTTACTCAGAACAAGATTGTTCCTGCGGCAGAGCTTACCACTTCATCGGTGCTCTTCGTAGCTCAGTAATCTTTCCTGGTGGCGGTCTCCTTTCAGCTGGACGTCTCCACTAAGTATCGCCAGCGTGCTCTACTAGCTTGAGATCAGGGGAGTATACTGGCCACTCCGTTCTATAAATATCTTCTTCAAGGAAGTCAGCCACAGCTGCTGACAGTCGGCCAGATGAGGGCGAACATTATCGTCCAGAAAAACAAATCGGATCCGATATCTCCATGAACAGGCGAACATGACGGAAAATGACTGCATTATCCAATATCTGTCATGAAACCTTGTTCTAGCAGCTGCAATTCGGTAAGACCGTTGACCTTTAATACCGGCTCAGACTATTATTCCCCCAACACAATTCCTATCCGTTGCCACGTGCACCATCAGTAGGTGCTGTGTACTAGGTTACCACTCGATGTACTGATGCCCAGAATCAGATGTTAAGCTGAATCTGCTTTCATCTGTGAATGAAACTCGTACCCATTCCTCATTCGTCCAAGCACTGTGTTCTTGAAACCATCGCAAATAGGCATGTTTTTTTAGCAGTTTTAAAGCTAAATATTTAACAGATTAGGCGCATAGAGCCCTAGCGCATTCAACTGTCTTGCAATGGTTTGACCCGATACACGTGTTCCAGTACTGGCAAACAGTTGATCTGCTCAATTGATCAGCAGGACTCCAACGATTCCAGTTTGCAGATAGACCAAGCAGACTTCTGCTGAGTTACAACGTGGATCTCCTCCAACACGACTAGAGGCTTTTCCAGTTGTCTTGTATCTTGATCTCAAACTTGATCTCAAACTTGATCTCCTCATTCATTTGAAACATTGGTGATAGAAAGCCTTTCCTCCAGTTTACCGACAGCCTGACTACGTTCAACTCACTCCAATATATTTCCACTACATCTCAACACCTGTGAAATAAAGGACTGCAGTAATGCAGTAAGTTATTATAATAAGCGTTTACCAACAATTCACCAACTGTTTCATATGTCGCCTCTGTTAGAATATGTTATTTCGGTGTGGGTAAGTATGTTGATATTCAATTGTCTGGGTATTTGTATGGGTGTACGGTCAATTTTCCCAATTGTTACGAAAAGTCCCTTTCGTGCCTAAGTTTTGGAGATGTGTATATTTATAAGCGGTATCAAAATTTTGAAAAGGTGGAGAAACCGTGATATATGACAGCATTTTTCATTATTGTTTTCAATATCCAGAATCCACATTCGTTTAATCTTAAGTTTTGATAAAACAGATGAAGTATATTTTTTGTATGCTCCGCATACCAAAGACTCTGTTTCATGTTATAGTTTGAGGCAAGATTAATGTACCCAAATTACAAAAGACCACGATAAGATTTTTTGTGATAACAAATACGTTAGCAGAGCGCTTACCATAACGAATTCTTGAAAACGAGAGCAAAACATGTCCACGATTGCCCAGTTTCAAGAATATTATTTCAATAAAATAAAAATTCACTTCAATGATTTCAGAAAGTTGTAGACTAATAAAAATGCTGTCTTTCTCGCCAAAACTTAATCACTTTTTGCATCAAAAATGGAAGAGCTATAAAGTGCTAACTATTTTTTAAAAAAAAGCATTTCAACTTACATTTCTAACTAATCTTATAAACTAGTGATAGACTATTTATATTAAGTATATAAACTAAAAATTCAGAAAGAAATTCTATGAGCTTGAGAATTTTGGTGTTTTCTTTCATCGTGATCAAGTACAACTACTGACAATATGATGGAGGAGTTTGAAGTCGATGTTGTCGTGCTGAGTAGGAGCGAAAAATAAAACTTCTATTTGATATACTGAAAAGCTACTGAAGTAACCTTTCATATACTTTATATCAGGCTGATTTTCATCCGAATATCCTGATTCAACAAAACACTACTACCGATTGTAAAGAATATTAAATAGAAGGCTGAGGTTTTCTTACCGAAAAGTAGTATATCGTAAAGTTGTGGAATCACTAAAAAGATTGTACTTTGAACCTAATATAGCAAAAAGCATTTTTAAGTTAGAAGTAATGCATAACTCTTCTACGTTTACTGTTGACGATTTATCAAAGCGATTTTTTTAAAAATTTCATTACAGTAATATTTATGTAAGGTAGGGGGCCCATATATCGCCTACGTTCCTAATACCGCCCAGGGCGATGTAGGACGGGATAGTGATGCTATCACACGGGAACCGATGGAAACAATTTGCCATTCCTTCCATTAGCACGCTGTGTTCGTTTGGTGGTGTTAGTTCAACCCGTTTATTTTTTATGAATTCTTGAAGTTTTTTCGTTCTGGTAAGTTATGAACCTACTGGTTCTTTTAGTGCTGCAGCTTATGAATTATTCATGCCATCGCAACCATCTAATATCGTGAAGTTGTGAAAGAAATAACCTATCTGTTGATAATGTCTGTAACTTGTTAAAGGTAGCCGGTTTGTCTGTAGCGTCCCCCAAATTGACAAGCTAGAGAGTGCCCAACATCGCCCACCTCGTTGTTCCATATATCGCCCACTGTGCGATATTTTATTTTGGTTTATTACAGATGTCTCAACGTAAGACATGGGACAGAGAAGTTGTCACAGCTGTAAAAAATAAAAAAAATGGGTCTTCTGAAAGCTTCCAAAACATTTAATGTCCCAGTCTTGTGAGTGGGTCACCATTCACAATTGCTCTAATGAATTCTCTCAGCAAAAGGAAACTAAGTCCTAAGGGGCTGAACTTAGAAGATCCAAAGCAAAAGAAGCTCGCAACACCCATAAAGAATTGCGAAAAGATTAAGAAAAAAACAAAAAACTGCAAAGTGCAAAAAAACAAAGTATTTAATGGTGTGGGCGATATTTGGAACACTTTCACAAAATTCAAAATATGAGGTTTGCCTGAAAAAAAATTGAGGAAAAATACAAAATAAAAGTAATATCTATAATTGGTTCAGGAACATGTAAGTGAAGGTTAATATGATATATTGTAATTGTTTGCAAGCAACTGAGACGATAAATGACAAGAATATGGGCAGGTTTTCTTAGATGGGCGATATTTGGGCCCCATTACGTTCTGACTTTTTTATGATATTTAAGATATTTGTTTACAAGTAATTATGAACTTAATTATTTTTTAATTTCAAATATTTCAAGCATCCAAGGATAGCACTGCTATATCTTTAATATAAGACTTAACTTTGTTATCTTAAAGATTCGTTATTCCCTTTAGAAGAATTTAATTGGTAAAGTACTATTCATGTAAATACGTCAGAATAATACTTATAGATATCTGATATACAAATGTATTATATTTAAAACAAAATAAGAACGCAACTTCAACATAAACCAAATTTTCTAGGTCTTTTGAATCATCTCGTTCTCAAATCATTTTAACTATATAATACAGTCTGAAAACAGAAGGAAAAATACAATATATGCTGGCTTTTATAAACAAGTTTTCTTAGAAATAATTTAATCAAAAGTTTTTAGATTAATGAATAAAACAATGTGAAGGTGTCGGTGTGTGTGATTACACAATTATTATCGGCATTATTGTTATTATCGTTAAATCTGCAAACATGTTAATATCTTTTTCTTTAAAATCGTTTGAATGTTTTGTCGACTGTACTGATTTTATTTAGTTTTTGTGTAAAGTAATATTTGTTGCGTGCTATTCACGATTAATAAAGTCATATTGTTTTTAATTCTAGAATACCAATTGTAGCGACAGTAAAAACTATATATTATTAATTAAAATGAAAACTATAAGAAAAGCACAACAGAATTTACTTCGTTTAATCTTGTTTCTTCCGTTGACCTGTCTCATAATTCGTGTTTATTACTTTGTTATTAATTTCCTCAGTTATTAAAACTGCTTAACCCTTTGCTTCTATGTGAGAAAAATGTTACTGTAGGTTATTTTATCTTGAAATGATAGCGGCAAAGTTTTCTTTAATCAAATATTGGCGCGATGTAAAAGTGAGGCAAGTGTTGGCCATTCCCCGTCTAACATATTACGGAAATTCATTGACCTTGTTCATCCTACGATATTAATTCCCTGGAACTTTCTCATCTAATAAGTTACATTTCTGGATCCGGGGGTTCCTTGAGAAACGCGGAGGAGAGCATTTCGTGTTGTTTATCACTTCCACACAAGGGATTAATTAATTATAGAACCTTTCATCTCGTTACTGAAGGTCATGAATAATACAGAGATATATCCTTGTCGACTGCGGCCAACTGCATTCCTCAAGAAGGTGTTTAATTAAGGATTCAAATTGGCATTAAAGTGGCGGAACAACGATCCTCTCCGCAAAAGGGAACCGGTGGGCTAGCCAAGACTTTGAGAATAAAAGTGTGTGATCTTTTAAGAAATGTCATCTCCTGAAAAGACTGATGCTTTTGTTGTCGTCTGGAGTCTTCAAAGATTGTCTAAACCGTCTCTTTTATTTTTTTTAATAAAATAAGACTAGATTAATTGATGGAGTAAAGAAGATGTAGGAGTGACCTTTTAAAAAGATAAAGCCTGTCGAGTTAATGTATCGTATAAATTTTCCTTCCCTGAACTTCAGCAAATTGTGGATAACAGATTACTAACAGAAGGAAAATGATTCCATTCAAACATGCATTCAAGCAAACCAAGAAAAGAACTACGCAAGACAAACCAAAGCTTTTATAAAATTAGGGAATTTTAGAAAAAAATTGAATGAAACTGAATGTCTTGATCGAAATATGTAGAAAATACCATTACTTTCCGTTTCATCTATCTATCTATCTATCTATCTACCCATCTAATTAAAAATTGCAATGGACCTGATTTCATATGCTGTATTATACTTCTCCCTAACTTCTCCGTAAAACAGTATCTACTGTCAGTCTCAAATTTCTATAGAGCATTATTAGACTGCTAACAACGCTATCGATATTATCGATATATTTTCTCTTTTTATTTCTAGATTTAAAAAGTGTTATTTGGATTTTTTTTTTGTCTAATAATGTTAGGTAAGCCAACTAATTATAAATTTCATTAATTATTTCAAGAGAAAATTGAGTCCATCTTTTTGAAATTTCTGTTTTAGTTGCATTTAATTATCGTTCTAAACAATAAAACAATTTTCAAAAAAACTGGTTTTTATTATACATTTTTAAAGAATACCATAAAAGAACATTGTGAATATCTTTTGGTGTTATTCATATATTGTTACTTTTTCCAAAAATGCCGTAAGTTTTCTGCAAAAAGACCTTTTACAACTTTCAACAACTGATTTAACTCGAGAATCTTGTCTGCAAATGACATTCCTAATTTTTTATATCAAATTGATTTCCTTTTTATATTTTTTAGTTTCAAAAACTTTTTTTTTTTTTTTGCTAATTTTTTTCAATATTTCTCAGTCTTTATTAGATGTATGATTCTCTGGTTGGTTTCCCTTTTCACCTCAGATATAACTAGACGGTGTATCTTCTAAACAAAATAACATAAGGAAACAAACATAAGAAAAATAACATAAATAACATAAGAAAATGATCAAGAAAAGTAAATAAAGATGGGTAGGACATGTCATCAGAATGAATGATAATAGATGCACCAGAAGATGCACACTAAGAATTGGACATAGGAAGTCGGGAAGGCTAGCAGCAAGATGGGAAGATCAACAATTACTGTAGCAAGTTATGGCACAGAATGGTTCCGGAATGGAAACAAATGGGGGAGGCCTTTGTCCAGCAGTGGATAGATAAAGACTGCAAATGATGATGATATCTTCCAAACAGTAATTAATAAGAAATTTAATTTTTCATCAAATTGCATTTATTTTTAATTTTTTTTGTCCTTTAATTTAGGGATCAGAGAAATTGCTTGCTGGTTAAATTAATTTGTTTTAAATTGTCTCTAGATTCAACCAGTGGCTCTTTGACATAGAATGTACGGTTCGCGGAATTACATCATAATTAATATAAAAGGTAAATATAAAAAAGTTCAACCTTTATAATTATTTATCTAGTATAAACTGACAGTCCACTGGATCAAAACGTAAGTTTAACGTCACGTTAAGTGAAATGTACAGTAGTTATTAAGAATTTAGATTCTAATTTTAATTCGATATTTGAGTCAGGAATTAAGGAAATTTCTGATCAGCATTTTCTTAGATGTTTCTGTAGTTCGTTACCGTATGAAATACGATCAATCTGAAAACAAAATCAATTCAGGAGTTTTATTTAAAGCATTTAGTTTATAGTCGGTTTCTGACCGACCTAACTAATACGTTCCACAAACCTCTTAGATAAATCAGTTTTTACGTACGTCGGACATACAGACACATATCCCACAATGCTTCGTAACGGCTTCTGTTAGCTCAGTTGGTTACAGCGTCGTGCTAATAACGCGAAGGTCGTGGGTTCGATTCCCTCATGGGCAATTCTTAATTCTTCATTTTTTCCTCCCCATTTTAAATCTTTTCACAGTTTCTCAACTTAAGTTTTTTTTTTTTAATCATTATTAGGAATTACTGTATTAACAAGGATTGAGTTAAGAATGAAGATTATTCCATATAAATAGGGGTGGGTAAGATAGCATGAGGTCGCGCGCGCATTTTCTAGACCAACCCGGAGCAGTCTATTCTAAAGTTAAGGTGACTCAGAAGCCGTGTTTACCTTGTTTAACATTGTAATTCAAGTGCGGTTGAAGTTGTCGCTAAGACACTGGCCTCTCACCCCTGAGCTCCGAGGTTCGGTTCTCATGTGGGTTTCATGATGATGGATGATCCGTGCTGGGCAGGTTTTCTCGGTGTTCTCCCGTTTACCCTGCGAGTCCCCCACCATACTTTCTCAGTCTTTCTCTCCATCTGTCCTCCTTTCCGTGGGTTGGCACAAAAGATCTTTCAGGTCGCAGTGCTTGGCTTTTCTGCTACCCACATTCACCTCCAGTAATAATAATAATAATACCACTGATGGTCGCTCAGAAACATAAAAAGATTTGTATCGCGAAGACCATTATCTTAATCATTGGTTTTACGAGAAGAAATAAAAGTGAAAAAGAAAAGTTCGATTCGAAGCCTTAGCTTTGCGCTGACTTGGAGAAATCAAACGAAATACCAACAACTGACCTGCATTTTTCATTATCGTGTTGGAACTAGATTTTTCATTGTTTTCTAATAAAAAAAAAACCGAAGAATTATGTTCAACCAAAGTAAATAATAAGTACGGGATCCCGTTTTGTCTTTACGTAGTTCCACCGGAGTAATTGCATCAGTCAATCCCACTCCAGCTTCAGCTTTATTAATTGGAAAGATCACTTTCGAATATATATATATATATATATACATTTACTTTCCTTCTAAATTTGTGATAAAATCAATAATTGATTACCATCTTTTCATTCTGATAAGGATTTTATTCAAAATTAACAACGTCGTTCTTATTAACTTTTTCTGCACTGTTTAGATATCGGAGATATTTTTTAAGATCTTTGTATTTTTCGTTATCTGATCTTGGCTTATCCGTACTAATTACTTATTCATTTTACTCTATTCTTGATTTAATTACTTCTGTAAAAGAAAAACCTATTTGTATAAATAATTTTCATTAAAATCAGTTAAAAAATGAGAACAGTAATTGTATACAAGAATGATCGAACACAATGCATTTAATATAAATAAAATGTTACTCAGATATTAGATGTTTCTAGAGATTTAACGTAAATCGATTGAATGACTTAAAGCGATCGTGTAATTGCTATTTGATATCTTCATTAATGGTCCCATAAGATATCCTCTATTGACTTTCGCACCAAGATTCTGTATATCGTATTTTGCGGCCTGTGCATCTCAAATAAACTTCTTCCCATAATCAGATGCAATGAAATTTAATGACGCTGTAAATTGGACGGATTAAGGGAAGCTATCATTGGGATTAAGCTGTCCAAATCCTCATTTTCTTGACGCCTTTTCTCTGCTTTTACTAATCCTCGATGATTATCAAGGGTAACTCTAATTAAATATCACCGAACACATTTATTGCACCGAGTGTATTATTGCTACAACTTATTTCTATTTCTTGCTGAGATTAATCCCGAGGTTTGTTGCGTTTTGGCTCATCCCCAAACATCCATCTTAATCACTGCTCTTTTAAACTTGCCTTTATTAGATCTCTCCTGAGAGATTAATTGCCGTTAAGCGAAACAGCTTTTAATTGCAAAGAAAATAACAGAATAGAGAGAATTAATTTCAGTAGAACTTAAGTCTTTTTCTTTTTTAAGATGTACCTGCAACGTTTGGATTCTGTGACTTGAGGCGAAACGCGGAGATCCTTTCTAATTTGTTGTGAACGTCAACGTTGAAATCCCAGTTCAGTTAAAATGACTCAATTCAGTGAAAATTCACATCTACTGCTTTTCCCTATATTTCATTCATATGCTTTATGGAAGGATGCTGTTCGTGTATATCTTAGGAATTTTGGTGTTTTCCTTAAGTGCTGACA
The DNA here is from genome assembly GCA_023159025.1 of Thereuonema tuberculata. Taxonomy (NCBI): domain Eukaryota; kingdom Metazoa; phylum Arthropoda; class Chilopoda; order Scutigeromorpha; family Scutigeridae; genus Thereuonema; species Thereuonema tuberculata. Next base: position 38,814,575 of record JAFIDM010000004.1, on the reverse strand, counting down.
GACTGGATTCAATTGTTGAATTGGGTCAGGCTTATTACGAAAGCATATTGATTCAGGTATATCCCAAGGGACTCACTGGCTAATGGGATGCTGAAGGTAAGTCTCTCAACGTTTCAGTGACCCGGGACTGAGATGACATCGGATGGTCAGCCCAACGCTCGCGCGTTTATACTCTCGGGAAAGAAACCCGGGAGCCATTCTGCGGAAGAGCTGTTTGAACTCTAGGATCCATCTGAATAAGAATTCAGTCAGCGCAAATCTCTGATCTCCGCCAAGGATTGAACTAGTCTTCTCCAGTCCGAACTCAAGCGTCCTATCCATGTTTTATGAAAGTATATCTAATTTTTAGCGACCCATTTGGGAGCAATTGTGATATCGACTAAAATGGATAGCAATTGCGATCCGACCTGTCCCTAACAATTGCCGAACGGATGGTCGGATCGGCAAACGGATTTCACCATCGTGTTCAGATGTGAAATACGCTAAGAGTAGGGTATTTTCAGGGACCAATACCCCTCACCCCATGTTCAGAGATTTAACATTGTTTCCATTGGATTTCCGCTACTAGCTTAAATATTGGAAATGCAACCATTTCATTTCAGTTATCAGCTGTACCTAACGCATAAGGTCTCGAGTTCATATGCCGGGGGTTGTCGGTTCGATTCTGTATATCTACTGTTGTTTTTTTCCTCTTAATCTTTTTTTTTTTCAATGTCCGAGTGTTTTGTTAATTTTTTTCTTATTTTCCTAACTTTTTTTTTAATTTTTCTTTACTTTAATGTAGTTTCTTTTATTATTATTATTAAATTTTATTATTATTATGGGTCACCCTTAAATTTATGCTTTAGCACAAAATTATATTCACTTGTAATTGATAAGTTATGTAAAAGCTGACACGTTTTACAGAATTTTATGTCATCTTAGAACAGTGTTTCTATCTTATTTCGTTATTCCTATGGGTAGGGAGGGATCTGACGCCGCTAATCGGTCGGCATATTAGAATTCTCTTGAGCTAATTTATCCAGTAACCGATCGAGGTGTTCTCTAATCCATCAGTTTTAGGTATAGTTTTTTCGCAGTGCGTAGGCACTCATGTTTCCTGTAACCTACATAGGGTATTACAAACGTTTTTGCCTCTCCCTAAATAATATCCTGACTTTGTTCCTATATCTTCATTGTTAAGTTTTGTAAACATTGACGAATTCCTTAAAATTCATATGTTCTGTTGCTTGTTGTTTTTGTTCCTACATTTTCATTGATAAGTTCTGAAAAAAAAATGACGTATTTCATGTGATCCTATGGATGCTTTACATGCTCTCGAAAACTTGTCTCAAACCAGCAAGTAGCTCGAAGACCCACACTTTGCTCGAAAAACCTTCCAAGTGCACTAAATGAAGCTTGTTCTATTTTCAGGCAGGTTTTTTGAAGCAGGTGACGCTAGTGCTCGTGGCGGTGTTGCTGAGAAATATAAATTTGAAAAGTGGAGGCTATTACATGGAATCCTGACGATCTTAATTTCTGGATTGACCTTTCTAAAACCATGTCTCTATCATGTATTTTTTTCTTCATCACTGCTGTCGAAAGATTCAGGCATTGACAACAGAACTAAAACTGATAAGCCAACATCATCGCTTCCCCGCGACGCAGTTTTTAATACCGTGGTAGCAACGAGAACACTGAAGTTCGCTTTCCGTTTAAAGCTATTCCAAATGCGGACAGCTGAAAGTGATAAAGTTTTCGAGCGCGTTTTAGCCAAATTTTCAAGAGTACTTAAGTAACGCAACCATTAGAGAAATATTGTTATCTTGTTTCTTTGCTTCCACATTTTCATTGATTTGTTTTGTAAATATTGACGAATTTCATGAAATTTCAGCAGCGTCTTCATCTTGTTTTTTTGCTCCTGGCTCAGCTGTTCTCTGTCGCTTTCAACATTAGAAATTTCACACTGAGGTATACAAAACTTCCAAACAAAGTATCAAATATTATTTATTTACAATGATTCTTCAAAGCCAACACACATATAAAAGGTTAAAAATAAAAAAAAATTACCGGTTTCTCGAGCTCATAAATTTGCCCACATCGTCAGGTGATACATTCACATGCTTCATGTTCCTTAAAAAAGCAAACCTCACATTAAGCCGCAAAGAAATCAAATCGCAAACCAATCATATTAGGTTTTGATTATCGCCATTAGGGTTGAAGCCATAATGAAGTGAGATTATATGAAACAGTTGTGTTGATATGAAAAACAAAATTTAAATAAAAAAATAAAACGAATTTTTAAAAAAAAAATTGAAAAGAAAAAAACAAAGAAAAACCTTTGAATTTTGTGATAACAGAATATTTCACAAATTTTTTTCAATAGCTTGTATTATATTATATTTAATAATTTATCGGATTATGAGAACTTTAGAATGAAAAAAAAAACCAACAACATGGGATTAGTAATCTATTATTAAATTATATTGTTCTATACCTTTGGACCGATAAGGTGTCGTTGTAAGCATTGTTGTTTAAAGTGATGTGAATGGATTCTTTACATCTTCTCACTAATGTTACTGCTTTATCTAATATCTGTGGATTTTGTAAATCTATTGTAGGTCCAGTTTGTTGGACGTGGGTAGTTTTTATCTGCTTTTTTGATTGCACAGCCGTGCTCTTTAACACGAATATGTAATGCCCTTTGTCTCTCCAATGTAGATACAGTTTGATTTTGGCACTTTAGTGCTTATATTACATTAATACTACTTAGTGTATCTTCTTTGTTGAGTTTCTGAAGCTTATTATATATTATAAAAGCGTTATTTTGTCTGTCATAAGACTTTACGTTTTTCCAATTTTGTAACCAAACTATAAGAGATAGAGTGGTCATGTAAATGGATAAAATGTAGATCTTTTTAAGACAAACAAAATGCTACAAAAATCTTTCGAAAAAAGTTTTTGGTTTCCAAGATGGCGCCTTTTAAAGGGTCAACTTTTGACTTTTTCTCAATTTAAACGAACATTATATTGAGAAAATGTTGGTATTTGAAAGTTCTATCGAACGATATATCACTTATTCACAAACGCTTCAGCGTTTGCAAGATACATGCAAAAATGTGAATTTTCGGTGTGTGACGCCGACCCGCAATACATCCGAGTTATAAGGAGAAGCCACAACGGGCTGGGAAGTTATATATTCTCCGACGATCGCAACATTAATTTGCTAAGTAAATAAAGTTTTTTTTTTAATGCTATATAAGCAAGGGTTCCGGAGCGAAGCGACGGTACCCGGCTAGTTTTTTAATAGTGTTGTTAATTTTAGCGGTAATTTGTATAAGAAGTTTTTTAAATAACTTAGTGAGGACTGGAAAAAGTTTTTCGTGATATGATATAGCAATGTAACCACTGATCTTCATTTTGCTATTATTGACATCATTATTATAAATTCTAATAATAGTGTGTTCACTTCATCTATTTAAGAAAGGGCTAGGAAAGTCATTTTCTCTTAATAATTTAACAACATTATTAAGCTCATTGTTAAATAAAGCCTCTGTTGAGCATAAGCGCAATGCTCTACAATTAGCATGTTGATTATATTTAATTTGAATAAGTAAGGCATATATGAATTATAATTCATGGTTATCCCCGAATAAGTAGCTTTCCGATATACTGTAGTGGCTAATTCTGTAGCTGTATGTGTAATAAGTAGGTCTATGAAGGTTATTCTACCATTATTTTCGCATTCGATCTCAAATTTTATATCCTCATGTGTCATTTCAAATATATTTCTGATATCTTCCGATATTGTTTTATCAACCACAAGGATAAGGTCATCCAGATACCTGTTATAAAGCCTTATCATAATATCTCCTTCATTAAGCAATTAAATGCCTTCTCTTCTAAATGTATATCATAACTAATTCTCTTATACTCTAATTCTTTTATAATAGCCGAACTAGACAGGCTCAAGAAGATACCTTTTGGTTTGTGCATAGAATTTGTTAAAGTCGAATATCTGAAGTTTGGTAATGTGATTTATTAATTGCATTAGGTGTTGTTTAAGCTTAAATTATTATTGGAATTATTGGAAAAAACATAAATTGATTGGAATGTAATTTATGTTTTTGAAAATGAAAATCGAGAGGTTTTTGTTTAAGGGCAGTAGAAATTGACATGAACAATGCTATTACATTCAATGAAAAAAAAAGTATCTCTTTCATAATTAATTGTAACTTCTTTTAGTTTCCTAACAAACTCTATACTGTTAGCAACTGCATAATTTGAATTGATATTACAGTGTTAGTGCAATCTAAAATTGGTCTCACTTTAAATGTTCCATTGTCATTCTTTTCTTTATGTAACTTTGGTTGTAATTTTAATTGTGGAATTCATTTCAATTAATTTTTGCATAAATTATATTTTGAATATCCGAAGTAATAACGTTTTCGGATCATCATTATTTTACATTTTTTTTAAGTTAATTGTTCAATTTTCATTTGGTTATCGTTAAGGGCCAATATACCTTCTGTTGCTTTAATAAATGTGTTTCCATTTTTTTTTATATTCATTAGTATTGGTTATAACAATCTTCCTACCCTTGTCAGCTTTAAGAATCTTAATTTAATTGCGTTGACGAATGTCTTTCAGTCCATGGATTTCAAGGGGTGATAGGTTTTAAGGAACACTTGATATTTTAGTTTCTGAATGAACCAATTGCACAAAACTCTTAAATCTTAGAAACTGAAAAGTTAATATTTTAAGAAAACTTTCTCTGTGATCTCTCATTTTTGCCAATAGTTTGTAATTCAGACACGTGCTAATCCATATTTTGTTGGCTTGCTTTCATTTGATTGACATTGTTTGGATTTATACTAGATTTAATATTTAGTTCATATATAATTGATTTCATCAATTTTTAGCATCTGGGAAATTGGAAGGCAGGTTATTTGTATTCTATCAACAAATGACTTACAGAAGGGACTTCTTCCTTTCTGCTATTTCCTATTCTGAAAAAATTGTATTTTTTAACTGTAGCATTTTTAGGAAAGTATTTTTCTATTCCTTCTTGAACTTCTTTTTATTTTAACATTTTTTTTTCAATTTTAAATAATGAAATCAATGCTCCAACAAGAAGTCACATTGTTATTATTTGCTATAAATGTAATCGAATTGATAAAATGAAAAATTCAATAATCAATTAAGATCACGAGCTTTTTATTCATTATTTTTTTATTAGTTGAATTAATTGCAATAATCTGGAAGTTCATTACGCTAATCACAAATGAATTCAATTGCGTTTGTGGCAGTTGACCACTGTGCAGAATAATTAGTTTTCCCATTTAAAATAAATTGATATTAAAAGGATTAATGTAAGGCTGTTGAAATTCTGAAACCTACGGTATAAGGGGCTATATTTTCTTTGTTTTCATTTTAGCAATATTTGGTGTTTTATATCAGCCTTTATTTCAATTACCAGATCAACACCTTATATCTGCTGTCATCGTCGAAATCTAAGACAGATTGGGCGCCAACTCATTTTTAATTGGCCAATTAAACAGCCCAGGCACAAGATAAATTGCCTGTAATGGTTCATTATAATGAAATGCACATTACACTGACGTCACTACACTAGTGATCCCAAAGGAGCAGGAATCTATATCATTACAAAACAACTTGTGTGCGAACGTCAGCCACAATTGCAGTTCGCGAGAACGGTGCCAGGCAACAGGCATATTGTGGTAAAGACCAACTCAACCTCTATCATAGGTTTAATTTCCCACTGTTAGAAATGTATTAGAAAAATATTGTATTGCATGTATTTTTTAGATTTTAAATTTTAGTTTGTTTATTTCGGTTTTAAATTTTAGTGTTTAGTTTACTTGATGTTCTTTTGAATAAAAAAATGGTTTCCGTTATAAATGCGAGACTTCCGTAACGAAGCGACGGGTAGCCGTCTAGTATTTTTTCTAAAATCTATTTAAAAGGAATTAATTATTAAAAAGCTTTAGGCACAATTTTCGTTTATAATCTATTCTAAAAGAAATTGAGAATTCTTTGTGTCCCACAATTTTGATGTAGTTCCATTTTTATCAGGAATGTTTAATTTTTAAACATCTTAAGATGATATAAATTTTTGGGGAGGGAAAATAGTGAACAAGAAATATTGAAACTTGAAATTTTATGTAGGCAACGTAATTCATTAGTTAGTTAACTTATATTATTGACCAATCTTTATATATTTCTTAATAGTTCTTTTAGATCAGTGGTTTTGTAAGGGGGCGAAACCTTTCTAATATTATCAACGCATCGCTTCTACGCAACGCATCCAAACTCGATCCAACGAAAATAAAAGAAAGTCAAAACAGAATTTTCTAGTAAACTCGCTGGATGTGAAATACCAAACGAGGTACTCTGCTTCAAACTGACCAAACACTTCAACTTTTAAAATCTGATCGGATTTCGGTTTAAGTTTTCCAGAAATATCTCATCAATATAATGTATGTTTTTATACGAGCGTCTGTAGCAAGTTTTGTATAATCTAAAAGTAATAGACATCTTAGTAATGAAAGTTAGTGATATTCAACTGAAGCATACAAAATACACACTGGCTCAAAAATACGAACTTAGAGCCATCTTGTTTACGAATGACAGCATGTATCCGAGCTTAGAGATGCCTTGTGGTCCTTTTAAGGTCAAAAGATAGCCATTCTTGCAAAATATCTCGCAAGTAACTGATGGAAGAGGTTCTTTGAATAATGTTCACAATGAAGGCTGGGCCCAGCGCTTGATAAAGTTCTGTCGAAATTCTCAACCTCCCATATATACGAAATAATTTTTAGCGACACACATCAGACCCCATCCTTCTCTTCTATTGCTCTAATGTTCAATGGCGATGTTCTTGGCACTATTGTAAGCTATTGTTCTGTTCTTTGCTGAAACCAGTGGCTTCGATTAAGCTAAAAATATTATTGTTTTTGTAATTTTGTCATTCGTTTGTGTTCTGCTACATGAAACTATGAAATTATTACGTAATTTATTAAATTCATTACTATTCTCTGTTAAATTGATTAAAATAATAATCTTTGGCAATAATTATTGATTTAATAACAGTCGATTATGCATATTTCACATTTGATATCAGACAATAAAAAAAAGACAACAGTGAATGGTTAAAAGAGACAAAAAGATAGTTATTGATGTAAAGAGAAAACCAATTATGTTTTTTTTTCTATTTTATGTTTCAACACTTCTATTTTCTATTGGGAAATATTCTTTATAAAATAGCCAACATTCCCCATGCAGTATTATCAAATCTATTCCGCAATTACAAAACTTGGTATTTTCAGAGAAATTCTATGTTATTGACTGTAATAAGACACCAAAATTAACTATGAGGATAATAGTTTAACTTTTAATGATCTTAAATTAGTTTAATGATTTACTAAACAGAGTCAGATGAGAGACTTTTGAAAATTAGTTGTCTTCTATTTCATTTGGCGAAAATCTCTGTAAATTTTGATGCGGTCATTGTCGTTCTAAAAGATATGGCTTAAAGCGAGGTGCTAATCGGTGAGGTCATTATGAATAAAAAATAAAGTTTATGTCAACATGTAATTTATTTCAATAGTAATGCATTATCATGATTTCAAGAAACAATATTACGAATTCTGCTGATTTCATTGTTGCTGCTCGTATGGTGCTGGAAATGCTGGTTAGGCTGCTGCTAAATGGCACATTCCTAAAGGTATTGAAGAGCTCATATAAGTTTTGGTGTTTTGAATTTTTTCTAACTTTCTGAGAAATTAATTCATTTCCTTGCTTTTGTATGTTGTAAAATAATGTGTAATAAATGAAAAACTTTTGACAGATGTTGTATCAAGAAACAGTTGTAACAATTTGTATAATTTTTTTTTGTTCCAATTTTCTATTTTTTTTCTTTCTTATTCTCAACAATTATCTGACTGTTTTTTTACAACTTCATTAAATTCAGAATCTGTTCCCTTAATAAGTCTTGTTTGCACTCAGTAATTCCGCCAATACAATGCCTTAAGCTATTTTCATGAATCGCTCTTTAAAACATTCCTCTATATTCATATATGAATTTTTTTACTGCATTGTATCCTGATTGTCGCCATAAACTACAATGAAGACAAACTTAACTAAAATAGTTTTAATTTTCCATTAGTGATATTTTAGGGTAATTCAAAGAGAATCATAAACTTCTTTAACTCTTGAAAATAGTTGATTTTTTTATATAGTTTTATAGTTTTTTATAGAGTTAAATATTTCTTCTGAAAATAATCTAATTCACTGCTCTTTATTACAAAACTTATTTATTATCAAAGAACTCCCCACTTTATCAGCGATATAAAGAATAAGGTTGTATAATAATACTTTGTAATAATTTGATGACTATGCACTATGAACCTTATTCTTTTGTTGTATAAGACTAATTCTTTGTTGTAACTGCTTTAGTTTTAATTTCAAAATGTAGCCTGAAGAAGCAGGAAAAGCGTAATACCTTGCGAAATATCGCTGATAAAGTATGGAATATTTTTAATTATAAACAAGTTGAGTTAAATATTTCTAAAAAAATTCTGTTACGGTCAGCATTGACTGCAAAGAAACAGTTATAATAGAGTTTCAAAATGAATTCGTTGATTCGTCAACAGTTTTGTCAGCATTTTCTTCGAAATACATTAATTATTTATTCATAATCTTCTCCGGAACAAATCTCAAAGTCTGCACGACTCTGTTAATGGGAAAATAATGAGTTTTCACTTAATAAAGAAGAATGATAGAATTCGTCTCCTGAAGCCTTGATTTTAATCTAGCAGTTCAATAAAAAATTATCCTCAGGCTTAAATAAATAAAAAAAAATCTATTTTCTTAGATAAAGTTAGATATAAAGAAGCCAGAAACGGAAAATTACCATTGGGCTGCAAACCTTTAGTTCTACTTGAATTTCTGCTTACGTATTATTCATTAATACAGTGTGTGGAGGGAATAATTGAAAAAATGGGACCAAACACACTACTAGATATAAAAAAACATT
>JAFIDM010000004.1:38774620-38794260 GCA_023159025.1 Thereuonema tuberculata | reverse complement strand
AGGTTTTTTTAAATTTATTTTTTATTTTTTTAAATTATCTTTTAAATTATATGCTTTTTTTGTCTATATGTATAAAAACCTCTCATATATATATACATATAAAAAAAAACTCTCGAATTTACAAACTCTCTTCATCGAGTTTTAAAACCCTGTTAATTTTTTTCAGAACTCATTAAATAAAGTTTTTAACTTTCTTCAAGAAAGAAACTTGATTGCTTAAATTTCACGACAACGTAAATTTAAAGGCAAGTATTACTTAACTGAATAATCTGAGGTTAATCTTCCATCGTTTTTTTACTGTTATAGCATCTGCTGTTGATTCTTGACTCTTAGAAGGACGATAATCAAATGACAATTTCTTATTCTCAAGTACTTAAGTATGGATTGACAAACTTTAAAATCTTTCAATCGCACTACTAGTAAAAGCTTTGCGTAGAGTCTTTACTGACTTTGATTTTGAAACCTTATCAAACCTTATTAACTGATGGGTAAGATTGTTTCTCAATTGTCTCTTTTCAATCTTAACTTTTACAGGCTTTAATGGTTTAATGCGATTTTAATGGTTTTTATTTAATGATTTTTTTTTTATTTGGTTATCAATGAAAACTTTTTTAACAATGAAAAGGTGACTGTGTTTTAAGCTTATTCTCAGGGTTGAGTTTTATTGGCTAACGAAAATGATAATGACTGAGTATTCAAGGATTTTAGCGATCCATTTGGGAGCTATTGCGTTTGTCCTGCCCATCCGTCCATCCGTGTCTGTCCGCCCCTAACAACTCGCGAACGGAAGGTCGGATCAACAAACCGATATACCATCGTGTTCTGAGACCCAAAGACTAAAGGAATGGGGTATTTTCAGGGGCCATGTTCGAGATATTGGGCATTGTTTTCATTGGATTTCCGCTCATAGCTTAAATGTTAGAAATGCAACCATCTCTAATTTTAGTTGTCAGCTATAGCTTGATATTAAGGTTTCAGACACATATACTGAAGGTTGTCGGTTGAATCCGTATATAATTTTTTTTTCTTAATCTTTTTTTCTCAACGTCTGCGTGATTTTTTTTTTGGTTTTTCTTATTTCCCTAATTTTTTTTTTATTTTTTCTTTCGTTATTGTACTTTCTTTTTTTATTATTATTTTTAATTTTTTTTGTTATTATTTTTAAATTTTTTTATTATTATTTTTAATTTTTTTTGTTATTATGGATCGCCCTTATATTCACATAATATATTGCTGTTATATAATTGTAAAACAATATACATTAAACAATTATATTCACTTGTTTGATGTTGATAAAAATCTGACTAGGTATGAAGTACGGGTCAAAAACAACCGTTAACTTAAGTTAAAAACCAGTATTTTGGCTAAATGAATAACTGTTTTTTTTATTATTTTTTTATTGGCATGCCAACTACATTTTCTTTCCCTGAAGATTTGAATAATGCGCGATGTAGAGGCTGTTCCTTAATTACTTCAATGGTAATGTTCTTGAAAAGACTAGATATCGTAAAACAATATATCTAAACGTCTTCCCAAATCACTGATAAAAAAAGCCAATATCGAGATTCATTTGAGATGGGTTTGTTCTAAAAATAATAATGGAAGATTTGACCTACATTTTTCGTACCTTTGTCTCATACAGGATACAGACATGATGTGAATAGAAAGAGGATGTGTTGATTTCCAATTCAGTCTCCTTTCTTCGTAAGTATCATTTAATGAAATACGGTCAAATTAAAAATGTAAATCCTTACAGAAGTCAAATTTTACACTGAATGCAATGCAAAAATCAATCACTCGTTTGAAGTAGTTTGTCCAAAAAAAATAAATAATTAAATCCAATTAAAAATCACATTTATTTTGATCGTATCCAATGGCTGCGCACTAACTAGTTAAAAGAATAAATATGTATTACTAAAACATGTTTTTTTTTTTTTTTTTTTTTTTGCATTTATATTTTCTCATAGAAATTTTTTTCACCTTTACGCTGTGATTTCTCGGCAAGGACTCATACAGAAAAACAACAAAAAAAAAACAAAACCCGAATATCAAAGTTAGGGGCTTATGTTTAAGGACGTTTCATGTCTGAAATATTCATGCCAAGTTTCAAGTTATTAGGGCATAGGGCACAGACACACACAATCTTACTGGTTTCAAAAGCCTTAGGAAACTCAGCTAAAGATATGAATTAAATTACAATTAATGTATCTTAATCTTTAGTTAAAAATGGGTGAGACCAAATTGTTTACCAAGTGACATCCTGGAATAGCTGTTTCACGCTCTTTGGCGATCATCAGCCAGGAGCAGTCACCAGTAAACAACGAGGTCTCCGTACAGAGGCTTATCAAATCACTCAATCGGTGTATGTGTCCGCTCCCAATAACTTTTGACCCGCTTGATGGATCTTCTTAAAATTGAGTATGCACATTTGTTACATTTTATATTTGAAATTTCAGGTGGATTTTTGTCGAAAAAACAGTGCGAGAAAGCCACAAAAACAAATTCTCAAATAAAAGCATGGGAATTGAAACAATGGATGTCCATATATTTCTATTATTTATTATTTTTTACAAAATTTATGTTATTTCTATTCATCAGACATTAAAAATTGAAAATAAATTTTCGTTTTTTGTAGTTTTTATTAGGTTAAAAATAAGAAAGAATTTTTAATAAAAATCACATTAAGAATTTTAAAGACTTTAAGAGCTTAGAACTTCTTTAAATTCCATTATAATTCCGTTTCAAATGTTTATAATTATCGAAAATTCATTCTTAAAAACATACTACACTTGGACGAAACCTTTTAAGGATTTTTCTTTTGAAGACTTTCCAAACTCTTCTAATTTTATTTACTTATCATTAATAAAAGAAATTTCCATTCACACAGACGATATCACTATTTCACACGATCTGCAATTAAGTCATAATTTTTATCGTTAAATGCATATTCTAATCAGAACGTTTTTTTTTCTTCCCTTTCTTTCTTTCTTCTTTTTCCTTCTGTCGAAATTAAAGAATTTCTCCAAAGTGAGCTTCATTTCTTAATCCGATTGTGAATGTTTGCTCGTGAATCGTCTTCGCTAGAACACTTTCTTCCATGGATTTGAATAATTTGCTCGCGATAAAAAAGACAGGAAAAATGTATCACTTTTAATCTTTGCAATTCCCCACGCTCGCAATTGCTTCTTAGTCTAATTAAAGTGCAAATAAAAGTCTCCCACGCAAAACAAAAAAGGAAAAACAGTATCTTGTATTTTATTTGATGTAAACTGTGGAAATGCCAAGTGTTTTCAATCAGTGGCACTAAGAAAAAAAAAATAAGCGGGAAAAAATGGAAATGGACGAATTTTTGTTGCTGGCAAGTTTTCAAAAGTAAGGGTGTAACAGAAAAACTATGTAATGTAGATGCTCTTCTTCATTATTTCAAAATCCTCTTCAAACGTAACATTAAGTTTGAGCCTTCCATTATGCTTGTTTAACTTCCAATTTCCTCCTAAATTTGCCACAGCATTCGTGATTTTTTTTAATGTAATTCAGTAATCCTACAAGAAATCACACTTTAGACGTCCGTTTGCTTGGTTGTTGTTTTTATTGTTTTTATTTGTTGTAATCTGTGCATTTTAGCCCCAAAACCAAACCTGTCAGTGTCATTATTTATAAGATGGCCTTTAACTTCTTCTCATGATGCTTTTTTCAGTATATTTCTGAGTAATGGGGAGTGTTTTTCAACTCAATACTTTCGTTTAGGTTACAATTTGTGCGACACTTTCCAAAGTTCATTTTAAAGCTAGTGCCAGCTGAAAGAATGTAGAAAAGCCCACAGGAAAGTAAATATCCAAGCCGGTACTGGGATTCGAACCCAGGTTCAAGCATATGAGTCTCGTGGGAGGCTGACCACAATGCTGTGCCTGAACGGCAGTTACCTGACCCATAAACAGTAACGAAGCGTTCGGAAGAAGACCAACAAAAAAAAGTAAATTACGTATTTTCGGTTTCGACAATTGGCTATCATTAAAAATTATAAGCCTCATTGAAGAATATATCCAAGTATCATGGCCCACTCCTTCTTGAGAACAAGTTATAAAAAAATGCAATAAGGCATTCTCAATTATTGTAGTTTTGTCTCCTAGTTAACGGGATAACGCCTGCTCCTTTGCCAACTATTCTATAAACTATGGGATTTTTGCTATGCTTATCTTACATGTTCATCTGAATGAAACTGCCGAAATAAAAATTGAATAAATATGAAAAACTGAATTTAATTTTTGAAACATGTGTTTTCGGATTTTCCATTTGAGTTCTGTCAAAAAAGTTGTGCTTAATGGTGACAAAAAATGCCGTAGAAAGTCATTGGGACCAAAACATTCCTGTCTACCAATGTAGTGACCCAATTAATAATCCGTAATTTTCATGCCCTTTCATAAATCATTTAAATTCAGTTAATTTCGATCATAAAAAAGTAATGTGGATGTAATTAATATCTCTTATTGGAAAATCTATACTGTTCTTATTCAGCAGGTTTTTGAATAGAAACATAAATGCTGATTTTTAAACAATAAAAAAACCACAAAAAACTAAAGAAAATCAAATAAACAAACAAGCTTAACGTTTTACGTAAAATATACGTCAAGTTCTTTCAAGAACATCTTGTTGAAGATTATTAGGAAGATGAAATGTTGGTAAATTATGAAAGCAGACTTTTAATGTTCCTTTATTCTGTGTGCATTAGTTTAGGTGAGGATTTTCAACATTTAAAAGAAATTATCATTTGCATGCACATTTTCGGCAAATGGATTCCGAAGTCGGCTTATCAGTTTTTCTTTTTTTTTAATTTTTATTGTTTTAAAATAAAAAGTTTTTAGGTGAACTTTGTATTGCTAGTAATTGTAATTGTGAAATTAGTAATTGTGTTTGTATTGTTATTATTTTTAAGTTAAAATCTAAACTGCATACTGTACAAGGATAATTTCTAAATTTTTTCTAATATCTATTTTAAACTGAATTATTAAGACAAAGAGACGATAGGAAAATGCAACGTTTAAGAAATTTGATATGAAAGTAACAAAATGTGGAAAGTCCCATCTAAAGAATGTATTAATTAGATCGAAATTATGTCAATCCCGGCTCGCCATCAGAAAAGGAAATCATAGTTACCTCACTGGAAACATATACACTTCATTCCAGTTTAACGAATGATATTCGAAGAATGCATGAGGAAGCTTAGCTCTAAAACTGACATTTGAATCTACTATTGTAGTCGTCAATTCTTAATGTAGTATCTGCAGATTTTTAGTAGTAAAGTTGTTTCAATTTTTACTATTAAAGTTGGTTGCTGAGAGATTAATTCTTAATATTTAATCTGCAAATTAGTTTCATATTAATCCAGAGTAATTAAGATCAAGTTCGATTTAAATGTCAGTCAGCATGTTTATTCTTCTTAGATATAGATTAGACAATTAAAAAAAAAGATCTAACGAAAGGCCTCAAATAGGGAGACAAAATTTGCATGAAATAAGAAGATATTTTACCAATTAGACTGTCTGAATTTCTTTCGGAAATAATTCTTGATGGTTGGAATTAGTTTATTGAAACTTTGGATTAAGTTGAATAAAAGTCGAAAGTTTTAATATTGGGCCTTTTTATGATGTTTTAAAGAATTTTTTAATAAATACAATGCGCTTGGTTTCCGAGGTCTAGTCTTTGCAGAGTATGTCGTTAAAAGAACTTGTGTACTTTGCAAACGTGAATTCCCAGTATCCCTTCCATACTTATAAGATAATACCTAGTCATATAAAATAGCATTGCTTTACGATAAGGTGTAAAACATGAACAAGTCCATAATTTGAAGATCAACGTACTTCTCTGAACTTTTTAAAATTTGACTTCTATTTTTACAAATAGTTATAAATATTCAATACATAAAAATATATTATTTTCAATCCTGATAACCCATTTCCTCTTCTTTAATATATTAAAAGTTTGATTATATTACAACTACTTTGAATTTATTAAGACTTTTATATTTTCAGTAATAGTTTCGCAAATTCCTAATAACTTGTTTACCTATAATTCTTTCATCTTTCCTTTTTTTTTAAAGCATTTATTACGTTTTTTGCATACAGTTTTTTGTTTTGCAAAGCATTCCAAATGTACGAAAGAAATTAAAGTGCAACCCATAATTTTGCCTCGATTATATTAAAAACAATGTTTTAGACACATATAACTCATAATTTACGCCGTGGTTTGGCGTCATTTCATTACAACAGCATAGGAGAGAATTCGCAATTTAATAATTTCAGACTAGAAGGAAACATATATGAAGCAGAAATCCAGGCTGTAAACGCACATGGACTATTTTAAATTAATTTCTGCTGCCTTTAAAATGTTTACAGGGAAAAATTTTACCTTCATTTTGTAATTTGCGTTAAGAGAAATAAACAACGAAAACTCTTTGTGGATTTCACCATTTGTAAGTTCTGAGTTGGATTAATTGAAGTTTGGATCTTTCTAAATTATTGCAGTCAATTTTTTTTAGTTCAACACTTCAGTTTGATGATACAGAATAGTTCAGGTAAGTAACATAATACAGCAGATGTAATTTATGCAGGTGGAAATCCTTCAGTATCATTATATTATATATTGTAAATAATTTTTTTAAATATTAAGGTGTAAAAAGAAATAAAAACGCACACAAATAAAAGTCACTAAGCTGATTTTGGAACTTTTGATACCGGGAATTTTAGACAGACTGTTTCATCAGATTTACCCAGTATTTGCAGCTCAGTGATAACCAAAAACTTGAACAAAGACAAGTAATCAAAGCCATGACCCTTCATATAAAAAGCCTTAACAAGAACTTAATAAGGGTTTGTGGTTGTCACTGAGCTGCAGATATTGGACACATCCATCTTAGGAAGGCTATAAGCCTGAAACAGTCTGTCTTGGATTCCCGATATCAAAAATTCCAAAATCAGCTTAGTACTTTTATTTGTGTGCGTTTTTATTCCTTCTTATACCTTAATAACTGTTTCATACACATTAAACTTTCCCAATCTTTTAAATAATTCTTTTTCGAAGGCTGCACAGTACCTTTTTAACATTAAAATAACTAAGAAGTCGTATCTCAGCAGTTGATAGGCAGTGGACAAGTAATCGATAAATGGCCGAAATTATTTTAAATTACGATTTTGCAGAAAAGACTTTTTGGGAAATCGGAGAGAAAAAGATAATAACGTGAACACTTTTCACATAGATAGAATTCTGTCATAATAACGGATAATGATATATTAAAGTTTTATGCGTTTTATGGTGACATAGCAGAAGATAAGCGTAGCTAAAATCAAATTCTTCAATAGCTTCAGCATGGTAATAATATATAGGCCTACTTCTGTTTTTTAACGGGTTGCTGTGCTATATTACTCGAGTTTCTTTTTTTTTTTTTGTCAGCAAATTTATGTTTATTTTGTGTGTGTTAATTAGTTTTTTAGAAAATGATGCTAGTTGCTGTTTGCTGTTCATCTGACCCTATCTCGACAAGATCAGTAGCAACATTAAAACAACTATAAACCTGCTACTAGGCTTGTAAGATTTTTAACATCAGATTTGGTTAAACATTGTTTCACCATTCCTCAGTACGCTACAAAAGAATAATTACTTAAAAAAATATTTTTTTAAATATACAACGTTTTTAGGACGGACTAAAAAGTATAAAATAATTAGTATGAAAAGTACAACGAAAAACGTGGGGGGGGGGCATGCAATAGATAATTGAGATAGTATGGATGGAGTGTATATTATATTGCGCCCCACGTTTTTCGTTAAACTGTTTTTACTAATTATTTTTATAGTTTTTAGTCCGTCTCAAAAACATGGTGTATTAAAAAAATATTTTTTCTAAATAATTATGTTCTGCTTTTTAGTCTTGTGTGTATGCAATTTTTCAATCGATTTTAAACATTTAACACGAATTTATATTTTAAACACAATAAATTAAAAGAAAAAAAAAGCCGCTGCCTTGCAATGGACTTCAACCCAGAGCAGTCGCTTCGTGAGGCACCGACCTGTTATCCGAAGAATTAGGGTTTCTAATGAACAGACAGACAAGAAAGCGAGTTAATATTGCATTGTCATCCATTTCTGAGCTATGTTTAAAGTTTCAATTCGCTAGCTCATCGGGAAGTTAGTTTAAAATCAGTTGCAAAATTTGTACCAAACAAACAGAGAAGAAAACGAGATAATAAAAACATGTTAAAATATATGAAATCTTTACGATCACACTAATTTATTTGCAAAGAAAATAGTTAAATGTGTAGTTAGATTAATAGCAAATCTAACATGTTAATCTTTACATGTTTTTCAACAAGTAAATTCTTAAACTGACTTTATAAAACTTGCAATAAAGTGTAACTCTCAGAATTCTTCATAATCGCTACCTGTTACATTCTGTAAAATTCTGTAAAATATTCTGTTAGATATTCTGTAAGATTTTTTTTTGTTTCATTCCAGTATTTTTCAATAATCACCAAAATTACGCTTCACTGTACAGCAGAGTTGCTTTGCAGCGAAGCCTCTGTCGGGGTCCAATTCCTACTGAAATTTATAATATGTATTAAAAATAACATAAATAATAAATTGTACTACATGTTACGGGATCCCCGTCTGGATCACTTCGCAACAGTCACCTGACGAAGAGTTCCGGATGGGGATCCCTTAACATGTAGTGTAAGTTTTGATTATTTATGTGATTTTTAAGTGTATTTGGTCTCATAATGTAAATATTACTGAAGCATCACACTTTTATAATGAAAGATCCTACTGAAATTGTTTGTAGTATGCAGTATATCTGCTGAATCCCTGCGAACATGCTTGGAAACTAACCTAAAACAAATATTCTTCAATTTTGAAGGGAGTAGAAATGTTAAAATAAGTAATAATGATATTATGTCATTTAAGTAATTTAAATAAGTAATGAGAATTTAATTAAGTTAATATCACAAAATGAGAAATCCCTGCCATTTGTATTTTACTTTTCATTTGTGTTGTTTTACGACTTTAAAAATAAAATAAAGAAACAATAGTTTAAGGAAAATAGTGCTTGGTTCTTTAGGAATTTCATGTTTTTAAAAGAATCACTAGTAAGATTTTTTACTTTTTACGTGAAAGATTTTTCTTATTATTGTATGTACAAAAGAATAGTTACCTAAATTAAAAATAATTAAAAGATATTATAAAAGATATAAGGAAAAATTAAAGGTGATAGAATTCCCAGTTATTCAAAAATGGCATCAACGTAACGACTGATCGGTTAACATTACAAAAGATTGGTAACTGAATTTAAGAAGTGACTCCACACAAATAGAAACGTCAGTATACAAAATACAGGAAGATTCTAATTCAGAGGTGGGAAACTTTGTCACTGGAAGGCCGTACGCTAAACTTCATCAGGCCGCAGTCAGTGGAGATTCGTATATAGCTGCGATATTAAGATATTCCAGATAGGTCAGGAAAGGCATATATTTAGTTTAGATTATTTTTTTAACGCATGCGGATTGAAAGAATCTTTAGTAAACGTGGACAATACTAAAAACTTCTGCACACATAAAAAATTTTCGAAAAATGGTAATTCATATCTAAAAATAAAAAAATAATTAAACAAGAACGGTTTCAAACAGCTACGACTGCAGGTTATCTTCAGCTGAAAGAAAGCAGTGGAGATAAAGGTTTTTTTATAGGAAATCAAGGAAAAGAGCCTAATCGTGCAATGGTTAAATATTTAACCAATAAACGACACGTCAGGGTGATTGGTGAAAGAAAAATAATTTTCCCTCTGTTTATGCTTATAGTTCCTTGATCTCCAGCAGGTGGTGCCTATTCGCACATGGTTTTGTTTATTTTTCTTTCACCAAATCACCCTGACGTGTCGTTTATTGGTTAACTATTCAACCATTACACGACTAGGCTCTTTCCCTTGAGTTCCTACATAACCTCTTGATCTCCACTGTTTTCTTTAAGCTGAAGATAACCTGCAGTCGTAGCGGGTTGAAACCGTTCTTGTTTAAGTATTTTATTATCCTTTTTTAATTTTTAGATATGAATTATACTTTTTGAACTTTATTAGGCGTATAAAAGTTCTATACTTAGTTATAACTTAGTAAATATCAGTGTTAATAAGACATCTAGAATTATAACTTGGGGTGTACGAAAAATGCTATCCGTTTAGCGAAACATAAGTTTCAAAACGAGGAATCTAATTCTGTCGAGGTACGTCTGTATCGAAATAGAAATACTTCGTCCTCTTTATTTCAATCGATTTTGTAAATACTCTGTTCAAGAAGTTTTTAAATTTTCATCTCTGACTATTACCGCATTGCTGGTTTTCAATTTATTTGTAATTTAATCCTTTACTGTTCTTTTTTAAGTTTTCTACTAAAAAACCTCATGAATTTGAAATTGCATGCAGATGACTATACTGAGAATCACAAAAAGTCGGATTTAACTTCAAGGGTTGCAATTTTATTGTTATATATTTTGAGATTTAAAGTTGACTGAAACTACTTCCCATCGCTTTTCCACCTAAATAAATAGGTGTAGCAATGTTTCGACTAAAACGACATTTACACTTTCTGAAAATAGGATGATTTGGAAGACCCGATGAAACTTGAGGAGCATTTTAAGTTAAATCGTTGACATGTACAACCTCTTGATCTGTAAACTATCACCGAACTCGGCCTACTGCTTTATAATGACTTCTGCTCATTCAAATCTATGGATAATTCTAGAAAGCTATTGCTCAGCATGCATCTGTCATCGTCCGGGAACGGCACAGATTATTGAGAAAGCAAATCAGAATTTTCTTCGCGACCATTGCTAAAGTAAAATTAAAAGATATTTTTTGCGAAAATTTTTGTGTAAAACTAATGTTCAATGTTATCATTACAGCAACCTAGGAAAAATTAGCGCAGAGACAAAAAGTCAATTATAGGATGATGATAGAACTTTAACATCGATATTCCAATGACTAAATGTATGATTAAAGAGCAAGATTCATTAGATTTCCAAAAAAAAAAAAAGAAGTAAACAAATTCTTTGATATAGAAATAATATTTTTTTTTTTATTCGTCATATTTAATTTTCTGTTCGTATAGTCTTAAACTTTATAAGTCAATTTCAGAATTTAATATTCAGAAAGATAAATGAAATCTCAGTTACCTACTGACGGACGAAGAACATACGAACTTACGTTTCTGGAAGTTGGATATTATTTGAAATAGATGCTGTCTAAATGTAAAGCAGTTGTTAAAGTATTTAAAGTGCCTTTACTAACTAAAACTATAAAAACGTATTGATTATTAAAAAAGCACACAATTCCAAGCAGTTTTCAGCATTTATCGGGGTTTTTTTTTTGTTTTTTTTTTACAATTGTTAGTCAAGTGATATTACCATTGCAGAGACAAAAAGTGGTCTTTGAATTACAAATTACTTATTTCTAACCTGCTTTTTTAGCGACCCATTTGGGAGCTATTATGTTTGTCCTGTCCGTCCGTCTGTCCTCCCCTAACTACTCCCGAACGGAAGGTCGGATCGAGAAACGGATTTCACAATCGTGTTCAGAGGCCCAAACACTGTAGGAATGGGGTGTTTTCAGGAGCCAACTCCCCCCACCCATGTTTGAGATATTTCTCATTCTCCCCCTAAAAACTCCCGAACGATAGTTAGGATCGACAAACTGATTGCACCAATTCTTCAGAGTCCCAAACAACATAGGAATAAAGTATTTCAGGGACCAACGTTCCTATTCCCCCCCCCCCCCCCATGTTTGAGATATTTGGTATTGTTTTCATTGGATTGCCACTGTTTGCTTAACTGTTAGAAATACAACCATCTTATTTCAGTTGTCAGCTAAAACTTGGTGGCTAAGGTTTCAGCATTTGAGAATATGCTGAAGGTTGGTTCGAATCCGTATATATACTTTTTTATTCTCTTAATCTCTTTTTTTCTCAATGTCCTCATGGGTTTTTTTTATTTCTTATTTTCCTAACTTTCTTTTTTTATTATTATGGGTCGCCTTAAATTTATGCTTTAGCACAGAATTACATTCATTTGTTTTTTATTATTTCAAAATTGCTGTTGATTAAGAAATCTTTGCATCACAAAGTAGAGGTTCGAGTTTAGCTATTTGAAATATCTTTACATATAATATTATATAATTTATTAAGTTACACATTCCAAATATCTAAATATGTTAAATTTAGTATTCCATGCATCTTTGAGACCGGAAATACTATTATTTTAATTAATGAAAGATATTTTATAAAATCAAATTTCATAAATTCAAATTTCTTGATATTTAACAAATTGTCTTTTCACTTTAATGGAGAAATTTTTTAGTGAATTTTTTCATAGTCTAATATTTCAGTTTTCCTTCGTGATTTCAGTATTATTCTTTCTGGAATGGAAATATGTTCATGAAATCAATCACTTTCAAAGAGAGGCTCTTTTTTTTCTAAGGCTGTCGGATCTCATCCCTGCATCTCTTGATTAAAAGCATGACAGAGATGAGGCAATTCTCTCGTGAGAGCATCTGGAAGCCAGGAAATTCTCTCGCTGTGAAAGTTAGCGTGAAAGAAAGGAAAAAAGAATAACCTCCTCAGACAAGCAAATCAAAAAGCAAGAGCGATTGGATTTGAAAGCTAATTATTCTCTTTTACGCTATTTAAAACGGATTTAACTCAAATTTACGAAATACATCATAAAATTTGCTGATTCGCTCTTCTTTTTTTTTGTTCTTTTGTTTTGATAACTGAAATGATTCTACTACTGTGAATAAATAAAGATTTCATTCTTATATTGTTACACATTCCTTTTCCTTTAAAGAAATAAAATTATCTTCTAGAAAACTAAAATTGACTAAGAAATAAATGTCACACTTTTATTTAAATTAATGTAATTATCAAAGATTTTTAGACGTGTTTATTTATTATCTTAGTCTTGTATCTCTCGCTGCTTCTATTCGCTGGATTTTTAAGAAAATCTTCTAACTTGGTTCTGAAGGAAATGTGGACCATGATAATAGGATATACTGTTCTAGGAGGAATTTTCCCACACCGAGTGAGTTTTGCTTAATATTCGGCTCGGTCCCTTGAGTCTTCTTCAGGAGATGATGGGAATTACATGAACGTTGCCGCTTCCACTTTGTCCGTGTCTCGGACGTGGCCTTCTTCCTAGGCGGAAACTGCTTGTCCGACACACGGTCAAAGTGGAAGCGTCAAAGTTCAAATAATTCTCATCATCTCTTGAAGAAGGCTCAAGGAACACAGCCGAAATATAGAGTGAAACTCACTCGGAGTGGGAAAATTCTTCATAGAACAGTGTATCCTATTATGGAAAATTTTAAAACAGTCTTATAAAATGATTCGAAAAATTAGGAATTTAAATTAGGAATTTCATTAAGTACTTCTAAGGCTGTATCTGCATGATAGTTTTTTATCCAAATTCGATTTTTTTTCGAAAGTTCGTATAAAGACATTGCTTCAAAATTTAGGCTTTGAAATAACAGTTTGAGAACTTTGAACTTTATCCTCAACATATTTGCTGCTTTAAAGTTGAGCTTTGTAATTGTTTTGAGAACACATCTTAAATGTCATTTATTACGTACAGTTCTTACCTTGTTATTCATAAAGGAAACAGGAAAATTTGTCTAAACGCTCGTTTCTAGGAATATCGATTTTTTTTTCTTCTATTGAGTATGCCGAATTTATTAACAACAGCTGCCAAATTGAGAGAGTCCACTTCTTGAATGTTCCATCTTCAATAAATCCCTTTTCGAGAAACGTAAAGCAGCGTATTTACGGTTTCGAAGTGGGATCGTACATCGAGAAATATTTTTTACTTACAAAAGTTGACGGTGAGAATTAAGTCACTCGAGGTTTCCTTAATATTTCTCCTAAAGTCTATGGGGAAAACAACATCGCTTTTTGAATTTTTAAATAGTTCTTAATCCCGGTAAATTAATGTGGCAAAGTTAATCCTTGATGTATCCTTAGTAATTACGTATATAGTGCGGGAGTTGAAAATTTCGAAATGAATGATTTGAAAGATGGAATGAAGATGATGTCTATAAATAAGTGATAATAATAATGAGACAGCAGTTGTCATGGATTATTTGAATGCGTGTATTATTTAATTGCTGAAAGATGTTTCAGCGTAAAGGTTTCTAGAATTTAGTGATACTATGAATAAGAAAACGATTTCTATAAATACGGAAAATTTGAGATAATTCATTTTATAGATATGGCTTATAATATTTAACTCCCTTGACGTGGTCAGGCACTTATAAATTCTATTTGTTATTTTATAAGTTGATCCCTTTCCACTTCCACTCAAAAGTAAATGAGCATAGTTTTGATTTGTTATCATCACGTGAGCCAAAGGTATTGTTAGATCACGATATAATTTATTATATCGATATAATTCATTACACAACATTTGGGAAACATCGAAGTATTAAAGGTCACTTCTCAGGACTGAATGCAAGGTGTCCAGATTTGCTTTTCAGTTCTTGTGAATTAACTAATTAAAATAATTACCTAATGACATGGCGTTCCATTTTTTTTTTAATTTATGAGCTGAAAGCTTTTTGTAACGAGTGAAGGCTTCAGATATACAAAGCCTCGTAGAATATAGAAGTGAGAGAGAAGATGTGCGAATTCTTGATTTAAAATTTATCAATGTCACTATCATTGTGAATTGCTTCTTTGTAATTTCCTTACGTTTCTATGTCTAATAATTGGATGCATGTTGATATAGACTTCTTGAGATAAATGACCTTTGAAAATGGATATGTACTCTTGAATCACCCTGTATAAATTAAATAACTCTAAACGTAGCGTTTTATATGATATGGGCAATAGAAAACAAAGTTCAGAGTCGTTTATTCTTCATAAATGATTGTCTTAAGGCTCCAATTTGCTTTCGGCTATCTTTGGAGGCCATCTCTGTCTGAAGCGGAAGTTTCAGCTGTGCTAATTAAAAAGAGAATCTTAGAAAGAAAAGGGTGGGAGTTCTGGCAATCAACTGCTCGGCAAAGACTTCTCCACCCTAATTAAAGTCATGAATGGTAGCGATCGGCAACTATTGCGAATGAATACAAAGCCTGAACCGCAATGGAAGGAGCATTGGTAGCGATCGACCCTCATTAGGCGGCCGGTACACAGACCAATCTGCCTGCGAGAAACCAATTAACACGCTGCTTAAGCGGAAGAGGGTAGCACCGACTCGTTTCGCCTGATAAGCCGCTCTCCCATGTCATCGCTTCGAAAGACAATCAAAAACTCCGCTCCCTAAAGATTTCAAGTAAGAAAAAAAAGAGTAGTTGTTCTCAACAGCTGAGACCTGGTGAAGAAGCAGCTTTTGCTCTGGGGTAATTATGAAGTGAATATTTTTAATGAGGCAGTTGGATAACAAGTGATTTCCACTGCTGCTGGTTATTCCTGTGGCTAAATTTTGAAGTTTCTTTTTTAAAGAATTTTATGGACACAAGAAAATATTTTGCTAATCAGTTACCCTTTTAAGGTTTCTTATTAAAGCTATTGATAAGTTTATTCGTTTGCCTACATTGATGTTAAAATTATTATAAAGTCTAAAGCAGTCCATTAAATAGCATAATATTTAACGTGCATGAAATTGATATTTAGATAAAAATTACATCAACCACCGCACTTGATTAAAAATGAAAAAATATTTACACTTAAAAAGCTCCCTACTAGTGGCGTCCAAATTGCAGATTGGAAGCCACTAAAGGGAACTTTTTTATTGTAAATATTTTTATTATTTTTTAATCAAGTGCGGTGGCTTGATTAAAATTTTTATCAAGTACATTAAACTTATCAAAAAAATTGTATCAATCTTAAAATCGCAAAAGAGCTTTTTTTTCAATGTCATAGCAATCTGATACTGTATAAAATATTAGGTTTAGAAATTACATTAAATACATATTCTTTTTGCATTCAGCCTTCTGTAAGTAGTGTAATTGCATGCCTAATTTAAAATATTATGAAGGAAAATTAGAAAAGCTCTCTTATAAGTTTATTAGTTATCCCAGACTAAAGTAACACCTCAGTTATAAATGATTTACTGGACAACATTTAATCTGTATAGAGTCTCTCAGGAGGAAAGGCCCTTATTCTAATCATAGTATCGGTCTACAAAATCATTTATAAGAGACTTTGGGTGTTGTTTCTACAAGTGATAGGAAAAATAAATACTGTTTATAATTATTGTTGAAGTGACAAATTTGTTATATTTACAATGAGTTTTCAAAATTTCCACCGTCAATATCAGTGCACTTCCCTGAATAACGATTCACAGTGAAGTATTACGTTGGATGACAGGATAAAATTGCACGCCAAGTTCAAAATAGTCTGTAATGAAAAAGCTTTGACTCGGAAATTGTTCAGAATAGGATACATGCTCATGTTCATAGATCATCAATACTGTGATCTCCCATAGACATTTCCTCCCGGGATAACCTGCACATTCAGAAATTACCTTTAATTATCTTTATCGCTTTTTATAAATTATCATTTTTGTTATTTCTCTAAGTAGGTAATCTAGAGTTGTAAATTCATACAAAAAAAAGTTATCTTATTTAGTAACGCAGTATTATACGCTTGTATATTAGTTCAATCATTAAAGAGACAAATGCAATCATAAATCTCAAGTTAGACAACGAACGAGATGTATGTTGTATATGTACGTATGAAACCGTATTTTGTAAAGATGAAATATCGTAAAGATAAAATGGATGGGCAGCTTTAAACGTTTGACAAAGAGATATTAACCAGAAATAGGATACAAATCTATTGCATAGATTCCAAGACTTTTACATGGGGAATATTTCTCAGTCTTCTCGGGCTAATTTCTCGGAATGACATCAAATAGATCCTAAAATATGCATACCAAGTTTCAAGGAGATCTAATCAGTGGTTCAAACATTATTATGGGACACACATACCAGTACATGCTGATTAATTTGCTGAGTCCTTTTCCTTTTTGAAAGAGGCTAATAATATGCCCATGAGAAACTACAATAAAATAGAAAGGAAAGGAAAAACCTGAATAATCGATAGTAAACCATTTGACAACATAGATTTATTTCTTTTCGTTAAATTATTTGACAGTATGATAACTTCTAGTTGAAATATGCGTTTTCGACTGTAAATATTTCAGTGAAATGACTAGTTATAATCGTCAGGCAGTCTCACAATACGCTTTATCGGAACCATTAAAATTTTGTAAACCCATTAAAACTCGGGAATTGAGCATCTGGTGGACGTTTCGCCAACAAATGAGCAACAAATTGCAAAGATCAGCACTAAAGTACTTTATATTGACTATTTCTAATAGCATTTAACGAATAGCACTATCCCTTTTTGGGTAACGGCTGTTTCAAATCTTAGTATATAATAATTACAGAACAGATAAATGAAATCAATTCTGGAAAAATAATTAAAAAATGTATCATCAGAAAATAAGGTGGCAATTTGGTAACAGACGTTTTTCAATAAATGAATTCAATAATTGGATTGTGTTGTGCAGCATCCGATTCTATTGATTTATAGTTTTACTATATCGAATCCAATATAACTGGATTTTTTTTTGTTTCTAATAATATTCAATGTTGTTTTTCAAATTTCAGATTAGAATCTGGATTCCTTTTATTGCTTTTGGTATTATTTCAAATTTAGAATTTAATCATGTTTAGAGTAATTAATAAAAATAGAAAAAATAAGTTCAAAAGAAATTTTAACAAAATTTAAATTTAAAGTTCCAAGCTAGAGCTGATTGACTGACTTTAAACTGATGTTTTTCTAAAGTCTAACAGATGGATTTTGACGATCTCGAATTTTCGTGATTTCACGTAATTTGCGCGAGAATAGCCTCTATCCATGTCTTCTCACAAAATATTGAAATATTTAAATGAATTATAATACGGGGAAATGCATGAGACTTTTACTACATTTTAATATAGTTTTCATAAATTGAAAATAGTCAATAAACAAAAAATAAATTCATTAGGTAGCAATTTCCTAGTGCCAGACATTGAAAAAACGAAATTTCTTTGAGACCTGCTGAAGAGGCTAATGGCCAAATCTCGTGTTTTCCGTAATTCTCATGCAAACGTGATCATCAACATCCATCTGTTAGACAGTAGTTTATGAGTTAATGTAGTTCACATATGTAAAATATATGTTTTAAAGCCTATTCTTCTTGGTAAATTTCGTCCAGTCACTATAAGAAAAGTCAAAAGATATCAATTGATATCGTTTCTTATCGTTCAAGAATACTCATGAGATTTTGTTTTGTTTTAATAGGTTTTCTGAATATCTTTCAAATTTAAAATTAATTTATCCCACCTTTTTTTTTATTTATAACAAGCATACAAAGAAACGAAGGCAAGCAAAGAAGTGAATCCATTGAAAAAATATACGTTAAATATCAATAACTACTAAAGCAAATTGTTTATTCCATTTGCAACAGATTGAAAACTACTTTGGATTTCTGTTTCTTTCTGTTTAATTGTTCTGTTTGTTTTCAGTTGCGTAGTAGATGATAACCAATGTTGAGGCTATTTCGTTATTTAGTTTAAATTATGTTGAAAAAAGACTGTGTGGAAAAGCATCTGATTGTTTTTTGATAGTTTGTTTTTGTCCTACCTTTCTAGGAAAAGAGGCTTATCCATTCACTCTACAAACAACGGATTTCAATCTATCTTAACAAGGTTTAATTCTTTTAACTAATCTATTAACTAATTTGCAGGTGGTTTAATATGATTAAAAGTAATCCGATTTAGACAACTTAAATAGACAATGAGTATTTTATTAAGAAAATGAAATGTATTTTTGTAGAACTTCAGATTGAATATTACACAGATAATGTCTCTTATCAGCGAAACAGAGAGGTTTTTTTTTCCTTAAATTAAAAGTCGTGCAACACAAATTAACAAAGTTTACTCTAGTCACTCTTTAAGTGTTCCAAAGTATGTTTGAGACTGCCTTTAATCTTTACTATACACCTGAGGAAAATTGTGAATAAATAATTCTGCTGTAAATCTGGTAATTGTTTTGTCAATTGGTGAATATTGTCAACGACTCAATCGATTTTTGATCTTAATCGGTACCATTTGCTAACTTTCCAATCGCCAAAAATTTTAGGAGGACAAAGTACATTGTAGCTCTTTTATCGTGAAAATAGGCTTTTTATTGTGATAATAACTGAAAAGTATTTTTATGAAACCTTTTCGAGATCACTAATTTACCTTAGTTTTCTCTATAATTACAGGGCAAATATCATCGGTTATATTGAGAAATTTATGGAAACTTCATTCTCTTTACATTTTCTATAATTAGAATAATAATGATAAAATAAAAAGTATTTTAATAATACATGTAGTTTTCAGGTTAAAAGGTATCTATTTGAGAAGCGGCTTGGATGAACAATAAAACCCATTTCAAGGAGAATAACCAAGGAAAAAAACCACTCCATCTTCAGAGATCTATTTCCTCCACAATGCAAAGAAGTACAGCTGTATTTCTTAATATATCACAAATAAGTAATAATAATAATATCCAATTTGCGCTTTC
>JAFIDM010000004.1:38762737-38774610 GCA_023159025.1 Thereuonema tuberculata | reverse complement strand
CCATTACTTTTTTGCTTTAAAATTTGTAAAAATAACTGAATTAAAAAAGATACAGTGTCGTAAGATGTGCCCAGCAAGAATAAAACTAAGCTGAGTTTTTCTAATAGTTCCTATTCCCTCTGGTTTTGCTTGAATTGGTTCCTACCAAAATTAATTCTCTAGTCATTTCCTCTCTTTAATTCCTTTACCCAATTGTCTCATGGCAAATTAGGAATCTTCTGCGCTTCTTACCCAGGAGCGTCAGAAATTTCTGATCTGCTAAGCATTCCAAGACGATCCCTTTCGTTATATCACCTCTGGTCACTAAAGAATGTGCTATCTTACAAGCTCAGTACAGTACTGATACTTGACTACAGAATGCGAAGTTTATCTCACTTAACTATTATTCTTCAGTTTATCTGTATGGACACGCATAGCAGACTACATAGAGTTTTCCTTAAAAATTCGTACCGTTACTTATGTGAAGTCCAATTTAAATTACGAGCACAATTATTTTGGGTTTTCACACAAGCTCTATCTCTTTTAAAATGATCCCCTCCCTCCAAATGCTAATCCTCGATTGATAGCTAAGTAAATACATTGTTAATTACTACATCATTCATAAAAGGTTTTCAATTTCGTTCTCATTGTAATTCTGCTTTAGTTTTTGTGGAACCATATAAAAGGTTACATGGAAGGAATCTTATAGTGGAATTATTCTGGAACTAAGTTGGTCTTTTCAAAGGTTTTCTGTCATTAGAAGAGACTCCATCATTTCCATTGTAATTGTAATGGGAATGGAAAGTTTTAACCTGTCAGCAGTGGAACTGAATGCCTTGAAAGAGTGCCTTTGCTTTGAGTGACAGCGAGCAATTGACTTCATTAAAGATCCATTAGATTTTTCACGTGCACTGCACCATTAGCCTCGAAATCAGATTCACTTCACAAGGATTCGGTTACCTTACTACTCTAAAGTAAGGGTTTCCACGTCACAAACTTTGAGGATTTCTTCCAAGAGATATTCATCTGATTGTAACTAATAAATTGCAAAGAACTTAACTAGAAAAACAATTGATTGTTCTCACGATTTTGACATGATTTAGTTGCTATTGAGTATTTCTATGTTATAATGATAAAATTTGGAGCAATAGCAATATAAGCTGTGACTTGCAACCACAGAATGTCTTTAAAAATGACTTTTTTATTGTGATTTAAACTTAGAGACAGGCAGATAGCTCAGTGCAATATTAATAGAAAATTTTATCCGGAATTTAAGAAGTATTTTAACAGACTAGAAAAATGAATCTTATTTAATTGTAGTTTATAAAGTTACATTTATTGCTTGCAATACTTAATTTAATATATTTAATTTAATATATATATTGATATTATTTATTGGCAATAAACATTTAGCTGATACAATACAAAATAAAGTTGTTGTCCATTGCCTAAATTCTAAATCTTTTCGTGCTTTCCTAGAAATGTGAAGCTGTAAAAAACAGTATATATATATATATATATATATATGTGTGTGTGTGTGTGTGTAAGTGTGTGTGTTGTTTATACGTACCTTAAGATAATTTGGTGTATGTATGTATCTAAGATATCTTTTGATTTATTTTAAACTGGCATTCATGTTTAGAACATAAATAATCAAACTTAACATGTAACTGAATAGGTCCTTGCTGAGAAATTAATTCGTGAAAGTAATAAAAATTCCCTTAAAAACGCTTTACAGTCGAAATAAAGTATTACCATCAACATCTTACCAATGCATGTTAATCCTTTTGGTAATCGATAAATTTGCGCTTGCTTTTATAGGAAATCAATTTAAAAATAAATAGTCTTAATTTATTTTTAAAAAATGGAAAGATTTTACTGTTTGTAAAAAATAAAGGGGACATTTCTTTTATATCATTTACAACATTTAACGACTTTAAAAAAAACGCAGAAAAAAGTATTAAAAAAAAACAAACCCAACATTTCAATGAAATCAAGTTTTTTCAGGAACTTATTGTTTCCAAGACTCTACAACAGCTTGTTTCAAACTGGATAGCTTTCATCAGAAAAGAAAATAATGAAGATTTGGCCTAACTTACCAGGCGTAATTCAGCTTAAGAAAAAAAGTTATGAACATGTAAACAACATACAAACAAAACGCCCTTATTTAAATTCATCGATATCTTTGCCCTGACGTGAAAAGGAATTAATTAAAGGCTTTTCAGCATATATCTGCTTCTAACAGTCCAAGATGAAAGATGGAGATCATTGACCTAATGCAAAAGATACATAGATATGCTTTGAAACTCCGACGGAGCCTTTATTTCTTGAAAGATACGTGGATTATGTCTTGGAGGATTGTTCATCATTTCTTCTGTAAAAAATAATCCCTGAAGAAGAAAAAAGAAGGTGAGCGTTAATATACACAAGCCATCATCATCATCTCCTTGACTAGAAATATAAAGTCGTTACCTCTTACATCAGCATCACCAGGCCCCTTGTGTACTATGAAAGATGCCTTTCAACTTAAAGATATAGTTAGAGAACCGTATAAAAGGATGATTGGAGGGACCTTATCACCAAGAAAGATTAAAGCTAGTCACGACGTTTCCCAAGCTTGGGGACCTGAAGGACAAGTACGGTTTCTTTTATTCAAAGCCCTTTAATATGCCCAACATTTTTTGCAAACAAAGGGTTCGTGAGACGAAGAAATGTTGTGGGAATTGAGTAATGAAAAACTACTTAGAAGAAGTGGGTGCAAACATCTAAATCGCTTGCGCACCGAATGCCAAATACTTTTCCTATTGTCACCATTAAAATATCTACGAATCATTTATTATGACACAACAGTGTAATTAAGTAGATTTCAGTATTTGTAGTTGTTTCTCACTCAGAATAGCCTTTAATCAAAATTGAAAATTCAGGAAAGTTGGCTAACCACCTGCCTAATTGACTAATAGTGCGTTTCAACGACAGTAAAGCTGCTTATTGTATCTCTTTTCTTTTACTTTTTGTCATTCGTTTAAAGATTTTTACAAATTTCTAACTTGATCTAGTAACTTGATCTTTAATTTCGAGATGTAAAACTGGGAAACTAAAAATGATTTTTATTCTGAATTTGGAATCAGTAGCCCAAAGTGGAACTAGAAAGTTTCTTTTAATGATTAAAAAAAAGAAATCCTTGTGAGTAATTGACTTTTTATGGAGCTGCTCTTTGGTGCATTCCTGCAAGGCAGTAACACAAAGGCGACGTGTAAGGCATGCAATATCCTACTGTTATTTCCCATGGCCGCCTTTTATTTCATGGTCTTCACATCTGCCAGGTATAGGTGCCACGAATTTCGAAAGCTCCCTCTGTTGATGGACAGATTACGAAAAGGTATTGGCAGATGAACACGGGCTCAAATACATCTCTTGCTTTTCAACTAAAGAAGATAAATGGATATGTGGTAGCGGAAGCAGTCAAGTGTTGGAGAAGAAACGCAGGGCCCGTCAATCACGTGATGAATCGGCCAGGTTCTTTTCTGAGGGGAGTCTACGTAGATCCTGATAGCAAAGCTTGTGAAATTTTCATTTGAGAAGAAGAAATGGTATCTCTACAAAGTTCACGTAATAATGTGTGGTGCAAAAAGTATACAATAACTAATTATACTGTTTAGAGGATAATTATTTATTCTAATTTCATTTCGTTTGACATAGTTCTAATAAGTTTACTTACACATCTTTGGAAATTTTAATAATTGGCACAGCAGAGAAAAATATTCAGCTTACTATGCTTTACATTCTACAAATCACACCGGCACACTGGCCTCACGGCAGACCGACACCTGAGGCCGCACGACCACGCCGGCACGGCTGGTGCTAACAAAGAGCATCAAAAACTACAAAATGAGCAGCTTGCTTAAATAAAATTTTCTAGCTGAATGTTTCTTATCTTTAAATAAGGACATTAATTTAAAGAAAAAATATTTTTTGTCCTAAATTAATCGTGGATCTTCTTCAGTCCAAAATGGCCTTCTTTCCTTACCTATTGCAGAGAATCGCGACGTCAAAAACCTATGTTAATTCATCATAATTTCTTTTCCTCCAATTTAAAAGATTTGGATACAGATTGATGATTTGAGATCGCCTATTCTCTAGTGAGCACGCTGTTCTTCATATGGTACAAGAATAATGGAAACAGAACCTGAAAACATATATGCGATTTCTTGTGGTACGCTTGACATGGATTTCTTTATTAGATATGGTGATGTTCGTATTCTTATACTGTTAGTCCGATGCAGAATCACTTAAAAAAGAATTTATTCCTAAGTAATAGCCTACTTAGATCTGAATCCCATCGCTTAGTAGGAAATATTTTACAGCATTGCAATATCAGATTTAAAGTTAGCTGGATTGATATAAAACGTACAATAGATTCCTCCAAGTCAAAAACATATATGAAAATTGTGAAAGTGCCTGTCCTGACAAAAGATGCTTATTTGAAATCACTGATTTATGATTCATCTTAGCCCAAGGATTTTTTTTTCCAAATATCTGAAAGTCGAAATTGTAATTGTACAAGCTAATAACAAATCTGCTCTAAGAGAGGCATCTAAGAGAGGCGTGATGTGAAACCGTTTTTTCATCATCATACTTTCATTCTAATATTATATCCTTTCTTCCTTACGGAAGATTACTATGTACTATGGTGATTTCTTGTTCACCTTTCGTAGGAAATATATCCAGGAAGGAGGGAGGACAATTGAAGGGAAAAGAAACACTACATGTTTCGGATGGAGATAAAGTTAAAAAGACAACCTTACCGAAGATTAGAATTCACACTTGCAGATCAGTTTTCCAGCGCTTGTGGGTCTATTTCGATGACCAAAATAGGAGAGGAATCTAAACTAATCATGCTTACATTAGAAAGTGGATCATAAATAAACATTCTATCAAATTGCAAAGAAATAAGTCTTGCCGTTAAGCAAGGGATTATTAGGGGGGGGGGGTCAGTTTTTAGGGATGGGAGGAGTGAAAATCAAAATACAAGGGCCTTAATTTTAAATTGGACCACAAATAAGCTACGTACCAAATTTAGTGGAGATCTGTCCAACCATTTTAAACATCATATAAACAGGCAATGTACAAGCAGAGGATAAAACTGTTCAAATATTCACAGTATTAAAAAAAAAAAATTAAAATTGGAAGAGAGAATAGGCCTACTATCATATTCCATGATAATATTATTACATAATATGAATCTCATGGGAAATCATTAGATCGCAAAATCGATACAATATACTTAAACTCCATTTATATGGAAGCTATTTTTAAACTATCTAGTTCAGAACTTCATTAAATACTCATTTGTTTTTAGTTCAAAATGAAAAGTGGGAGAGAATAATAACAAAAATGTATGAAACAGCATTTTTATTCAGTTCAGATTCTACCTCCTGCTTCAAATATTAAAGAGATTAAAGTCACAAACTTCGTTCATTTTGTAATGCTTTTAAATAATGGTTATTCCTTTAACTACACTTTTATTTTAACGATAGAATCTAATTACAGATTTTTAATTTAGAATATACAGAATATCCTTTAGAGTATTAAAATTTCTACAATGAAAAGTACAAGGGAAATTGAAAATATCATCTTTTATTTTTTTTAAAAGTAATTTAATTGCATATTTTTAATGAATAATTTGTTGGCCTGAAGAACAAGCGAATGGAAATAAAATGATTTCTTAAAGCAATTAAATAAATTAAGTAGTTATAAAGTACAAATGAGTTAAGCGTATTTCGTTATGATAAGTTTTATGAATTATTTATAAATGATTGAAATTTATTATTTGACAAATGTAACTACTAATCCCTACGAGGTCATTATTTAATTTTTTCGTATTATTTTAATTTTTGGACAATAACGTTTAAATTCATAAATATAAAGTTTGTTCCCTATGTAAAAAGTTACTTTTATAAAATATAAAATATATCATGGTCGATATATTCGAAGATCTAATGAGATGTAGATAATAATAATAAACTGATAACTACGGAGCTTGATGAAGATCAGTTAATAATTTTCAGAAGTATGATGACCACAAAATTCTTAACAAGACACTCCTACACAAACGAAGTCTAAATTTGTTCTAGGGAACTAATGACGTGAATTTTCTTTAAAATTGGGACAAATATATTTACCATGATAAAAGACCTGTTTTTATAAGTTTTAAAAATAATAGAAAAAAATACATTGTATTTGGATATCGTATTCATGATTGCTGTACTTCCTATTATTATTGTATGGAGAAAGTAATAATCTGTTCTCCATTACTCCTTAATTAGCAGTTTTGAATGTACGAAATAAAATCGATGACATCGTTTAAATTATGAATAGATCTTCTAAATATATTCAACTTCACCAACTTAAAGCTTAGTCCCAATTAGTAGACAATGTTAATACTTTGAGTATCTAAAACACTATATATTGCGGTTTATTTTTTTTTGCCACTGATTCAGTAAAATTAGAGTGAAATCGACTAATAGTAAGTTCTGGCAAGAACTCCTTTATTTACATGATGAGATCTTTTAAATAGTCTATTTTTAAGGCTGTGATTGGTTGCCGTGCTTTACAAATTGATTGGGAGATTTAAATTATACAGGGTATTTAAGGATTTTTAACTGACTTTTTTATAACGAATAACGAATCAGGGATAAGAAGCAGTCAACGGAAAATTTGAATAAAATAACGAAATTAAATCAGAAACAGCAAAAATTAGAATGCTCAATTGATAATAAAATAAATGCTGATAAAGTATATTACAATTATAAACAGATAACGAAGAATATATGTAAATGAGAATATATATATATAGTGAATAAAATCAGTACAATATGTCCTGAATATTATTTGAATAAACAACATTAGAGACAGTCGATATTTCTATTCAGGTTTACCATAATCAGTATGTACGTTTTCTTTACTCTTTCTGTAGGATTTTAAGTTTATAAGAAATTATACATTTATACAGTTGGATATAATCAAATACTGGGGTATGGAATTCAGTTCATTTACAAAAAGCAAGTATACAGGGTGTTTCGGAAATGATAGACAAAAAAAGAGATACGGGTTCCAAAGGTTTAGTCGAAAGGTTTAGTCGAAAAGGTTCTATGACATTTTGTTGTACGGGCCGTAGTTTTAGAGTTAAGAAATGAAGGCTTTGGGAATGATCCAAAGAAAGTTTAGTTGACATTAGGAAGTGTAAGTAAATAAAGTAAAGGTTTATTATAAAAAGCAATCCAGATAACCAATGTCATGACTGAAAACAGACATGATAATTAAAGAAAATGCTGAAAATGGCCTGAACTGACCTTTCTTTTATTAGAAACCATTCCCAAAGCATTCATTTCCTAACTGTAAAACTACGGCCCGTACAACAAAATGTCATAGAGCATTTTCGACTCAAAATGACCTTTGGAACTCAAATCTCTTAACTTTGTCTACCATTTCTGAAACACCTTACCGAGCGTATATTTAAAAAATTTGCCTTGAAAACATCCAAGCATGCTTTAATGATTTTAAGCAACAGAATTTCAATAATGGTGTTAAGCGCATTGCATATGGATAGGAAAATCGGATGGAGGAATTAAAAATCGGACGTATTCTGTTTCATTTATGGGTTTCCTTAAGATGAACATTCATTTCGGAGAATTATCTGTATTTCAAGCAACGGCTTCTGTGTCTTTGTGTTTTTCTTCTTAAAATCAAAGTATCGTCTAGGTTTCCTTAAAACGAATATTCATTTAAAGTAAATGAAAATAAAATTAAAATAAAATGAATGTTACTGAAGGAAACCCTTAAGTGAAATAGAATACGTCCGATTTTTAGATCCGCCGTCCGATTTTCGGATCCATGTGAAACGCCTTTTACTCAATGGACTTCTATTTTTGATTCGATTTGATTTAATGATTTAACAACTATTGATAGTTTAGACCGTTAACTGAATGTTTAAACAAATAATAAGCACAAACACTGCCAGTTCAGTGTTGACTATTTACTATAAACGAAAATGGCACAGCAGCTTTTTTTTCTTGTTTATTTCATTTTTCTATGGATCAAATTATTTCTTTTGCTGCGGAATAATGAGCGTCAATGAAAGAACAACAAAGGAGCAGCATTTGAAGATTAAATTGTTTTTCACCATTAATTTTTAAATATAAGCTATATTCTAAGAATAAGAAAAATTTATAATTCCTAAAGAAATACGGTTAGATATTGAAAATCGAACAAATAACTTGAGATTTCTGTAGAAACTGTTTGGAATTTATTCAATATTTACTTTTCATTGCAACATCCCTAACAAGCAAACGCTCTTTCTTGAGGGCCGGTAAACAATTCTAAATGTCAAAAGGCTGTTGTTTGTTTGTCCGTGGTCTTTTGTTGTTTAAAAAGATTGCATACATCCGCCAGCAAACGTTCTCTTCCGCAAGAAATAGGCTTCTTTATGATAGACAACATTTCTAGAAACACTAGTTTATCATTCTGTTTTTGTCTGTTTGTTATAATCTATGGATAATCTATTTTCACATCAGCTGATTTCGTAAAAGCAAAAGCAGTGGATTATATAGAGAATTTATGCGATGACGCACTGTTTTTAATGATTTCTTGTTCTGGGTTTATCTTTTCAACCCGAAATGAATTGTCGATATCTGTGTCCGTTCGTCTGAGATCATAATAATTGGAGGAATTAATTAGTTAAGGAGTTGAAATATTATTGTTAAATTAAACCTTTTCCAGACACAATAAATAATTTACCTTGGATTTTGATGCAAATTGTAGTTTTGAGTATTCTAAAATTTTTGAAGATCATTTAAAGTTATAAAAATTTATTAATGTGTGGAACGTAAATGACATATAAAGCACAAATAGAAATCATAAAATAATTATAAAAATAAAATCGCTCCGGAAGCCTTGCATACGTAACGTAAAAGAAAACGCTTTATTTATTTAGCAAGTTAATACCGAAATTGGAGAATATACGACTTCCCAACCCATTGTGGTCTTCTCGTCCACACCCTATCACCTGAAACCTTCTGCAGTTGGTAAAAAATCACGTTATCATTAGAAATTAATGTTACATTCTAAATTTAAGTTTAATTTGTAAACAATATCCAGCGTATTAATTACCCGTATCGTATATTTATCACCGTAGACGTCGCCTAATAGCATTCTCAGGTAACTCGTGTGTTAATCATGTTAGCCGCCTGCAAAGAACGTCCTTAAAGGCACTCGATTTAAAACTACGGTGGCACCATCTATCGAAAGCTTTGGGAAGTTTTTCATTTCGCGCAGTTTTGGGACCTTTTACATTCATCCCACAGAAACTACTTGATGGACCGGGATGAAAAGTATATCCAGCGTATCCTTTTCCGTGTCATAGACTACCTGAATGCAAAATTTCATTCCTATCCGTTGCGCCGTTGAGGCTTGATTGAATGACATTCAAACTTACAGATTTTCTCTTTTATATATTAGTTAAGATATATATAAAGTAATTATCTATGTTATTATATTATTCTTAACTTTTCAATTTTGAATTTCTTTTGGAACGACTTGTAAGGTGACCTGTTATGTCGTCATTCACTAAAACATTTTCAAAACGGACCATTGAAATTTATCTATCTATTTTAGTGGACATTGCCCGAAATAAACGAATCATCAAAAACCCTTTCAATTCAAATTTAATTATTCACTCCCTCTGATTACATAAGAAGCAAATCAAAGTAATACTATCCAGGGAAGTTCATGACGTGCTATACTGAAAAATAAAATTATACTTTTTCTTGAACTAATAAGACATCACAAGTTGTATCCCAACGAACGAATCGAGCTAAACCTGTGGGGGGGACAAGTAATCTAATAAAAAGAAAGCATACAACAATGAAAAACAATGAATTAGCCATTGCTTCAACAATCTTACAGAAAGGAATCGTAGATGAATTTAATTGTTAGCTGCTTAACAATGTGGAACAGAAATTTATGATGGCCTAAGCGCTGCTTTTCATATATGTTGGCTATCATCTGTCAACATCCAGTTTAAATATATACAGTACATCCTCTTTTTAATGTATGATATTTTCATTATATTCTTCATTATATTCTCCGTCTTCTTTTATAACAATATTTCGATAAGCTCCAAAGTTTTTCCTGATCTTCTTCAGGTATAATTGTTAGGGATAACTGCTTTCTACTAAATTCGTAAAGATAACAATTTATGACAATAAATTCAATACATTCAATAATATCTTCGTATTCTCAGCAATAAAAGATATCACCTTAAAAATAATGTAACTAACAAATTCATGCAATAAACAAATTATGAATTAAACATATTGTATAACATTAATTTTTAAGAATTTCTCTGTTATTCATATTATTTTTAAATAATTTATGAATTAAGGACATTGTATTATATTAATTTATAAGGATTTCTCTATATTATTCATATTATTTTTTAAATAGACTTATTGAATACTCATTAATTTTGAAGAATTTAGTAGAAGGGATTTATCCCTAAAAATAATACCTGAAGAAGATCAGTAAAGAATTTGTAGCTGATCGAAATATTGTTATAAAAGAAGATGGCGAATGTAATGAAGAATATAATGAAAAACATCCGGTTTGTTTGTTTTGTTATTTTTTGTTTGTTTTCCGTTTACAGTAATAGCTTGAATTACACCCTTCGATTTACATCCATTTCCAATTGATATCACGGCTCTAACTTCCTAAACACATTCACCTGTAACGTCATTTTTTGGTCGTCAAACCTCTTAGCTCAAATAAGAAAAAAGCAGATTATAGAGCAGTTCTGTAGAACAGAAATACTGAGAAGAGCTTTACGCTAACAAGTCCCAAAAGCTACTGGATGGGATATGGAAATGCTTTATTGTTGTTTCTTTAATAAAATTATTTATTCTCATAAATAATGCATTTTTATTTTTGTTATATGCATTTTTATTTCAGTGTTTATCTTAGTTATAAATGCATTATTTAAACAGTTATACGCGTATAAGATGATTCAACGTATATCTGATCGATAAGTGAAAAATAAAATAGTTCTGCAAATCATGTCCGTTTTCAATGTACGTCATCCCCTCGGTAACCAAAAGTTATGACAACGCGGGCAGAATTTTTATTTAATATTTCAGTAAATAACTAATTCTCAATTTGAAAACTACGTTTTTACTTCATTAAAACTGTGAAATGTTTCCTAAACATATTCTTCAAGTTTGGACTAAAAATAATACCATATTTCTCTATAAAGAAGATATGACAGAACCTTTTAAAATTGAAATAATGATTTTTATTTTATTTTACATATAACAATAAGGCATGACGTTTGCGGGATACTATTTTTTACTGCTAGCCCTTCCAAATTACAAATGCATTGCTTGAAGTGTGATTATTATCCAGTGATTATATGATTCCCGTAGGCATTACGTGATGCACGAACGCAAATAACTCGTACATCTGTTTCAATACATCATTAATATATGTTACATCACCTTTGGTTGCCGAGGTATGACGTAAATTGAAAACGAACGTAATTTGCAGTACAACCTTATTTTTCACTTATTGATCAGATATACTGTAAACGTTTAATAATCATATTGCGTATGTAACTGACGTAAATAACTTATTTATAACTAAAATAAACAGTAATAAATAAACAAGAAACAAAAATATATGCAATGCAGAAGAGAAATAAATATTTCTATTAAAGCAACTTCAGTAAAGCATTTCCATGTTATAGATGAATTTAGCGTGTGTGAATATAGTTACGGAGGTATATATGAAGGTCCAGACCAGATTTCAGCCTGTTACCAGTACCTTCATGTTTAAGTTTTAAAGAC
>JAFIDM010000004.1:38721330-38762727 GCA_023159025.1 Thereuonema tuberculata | reverse complement strand
ATTTCCAAGTCCCATCAAGAAAGTAGGTTTCGGGACTTGTCAACATTCAGCTCTTCGCGGTTTTTCCATTCTATAGAATTGCCCTATAAACAAGTTAAAAAAAAAAAAAAAGAGTAGAAAAATCCTTAGTTATCTTGATCTTCTAAAACACAGAGTTTATAGAAATAATTATCGATTTTTATATGCAGGATATTTACAAATGATTTGAGTGGTTTCATGACCTTGTAATGGCCACATTTATAGAGCTCTGCTGATCGAGTTTGATATTATAAGACAACCATCTCTCAAAGTTTTGTTTGAATAGAGTGTTTGTGCCACTATTACCGTATGATCTGCCAGAACTGCGGACTTTTGCTGGAATTGACAGGGTCATGCTACATCTAGTGTGGGACGAACTTCATTACAGAGTTGATCTGTGCAGAGTCACTAGCGGTGCACATATGGACCATCTTTAAAAGGGAATAAAAACTTGGAGAGTTTCTCTGTCTCTGTACAATTTTTTTGATATGTTAAATAATACAACCACAGTACAATCATGAAACCACTCCAATCATTTGTAGACACCCTGTACCTTAATGAAAAATACTATTTAGCAGGGAAGAGTCTATTATATATTATCAAATGACGGACAAATCACAGAAATACCAAGAATTCAACTAAGTTCCACTTTAATTTGAGATCTACTACTTCTATTAAATTATTAATAACGCCTTAAAATAACTTCAAATTATTAAAGTCTAGCCAATTTCTAATCACAGTAATTGTGTTGTAAATATTTAAGAAACTCCCAATATTCTTTGATAATTACGCTATAAAACACGTATATTAATATGAACTAAATTGTCAGTTATCTTTTGTTTTTGTGATTCTGCTGTCAGTTTTGTGGAATTACTTCATTGTAAAAATTTCAGTTTTCTCATTGAGTCTGTTTTCCGCTCTCCTATTCATCTGACGGGATAGAAAGAAATCTTTATTGCTTCCATTGCCTTATGAATATGAAAGAAGTCTTCAACTGTACTGAAGATTTTGCTTGTTTTTTTTCTTTCAAAATTATTATACTTCTGCTTATCAGATTTATCTGACTCATCATAAAATATTAATCATCTAATAGTGTTTTGCAAAAAAAAGGGTTTGCCATAAATGGTCATTACGTAGCATTCAATTTTGTCTGGAACAAACGTCATCAGTCATGACGTCATGAACTTGAACTCCGAGCAGTCAGTCCAAGATGGCATCATTTTGTGATCGCATAAGCGTGACGAAGAAAGATCAAACTTTGCTTAGCCAAGCAAGAGGAATAGTGTGGAACGTTTTTAATTATGTCAATTTTAATTATTATTATGTATTCGTAACTGTAGAAAATACAAAAACCAGAATGTTTTCGTAATGTTTATAAGATTCAGTAATGGATTTTAGCAATGGATGGCACTTTTACGTTCTGGAAACATCAATCTATAAGGAAATTATGTCATCAAAAGCTCTTCTTTCATGAACTGAACTATAAATGCATTGCTTTTTTGCCGTTTGTCAATTACCCAAGTAACTGTTATAATAATTCTGCGTATTATTTATTACATAACGCTTCACTTCTATGTAAGTGAAAGCTACAGAGTTCTAGGAATTCCGAATGCTGTTCATAACTATCTAATAGGGTTCCACTGGTATTCTATATTGTTCGGTTCTATATTATTTTTTGTTTGTTTTTCTTTTTATTACAGTCTTAGGAAATAAACATAAGAAACTTTTATTCATTGTTACTGATATATCGTGTTTATGTTTAATAGAAACTGCCAAGGAAGGAGTCTGTACGTTCCAGAATCCTTGGGCTTATTTCTGCTTATGTACTGTTGTCATTGAAATAAGATAGCAGTCTGTTATTGGGTAAAGTCGGTGTTATTGAGAAATTCGCGAGACTCTTAATTCCCATTTGCTATTGGCATCCACATCGCATCACTTTATTATACTTTATCACTCGGATGGAATTTGCAATTCAGAACCGAACTCGTTCCCTCTCGACTACGGGAAGTGGTTTCCATGTCGTAAATAACGACCCGATAACAGCAGTAACATTATGGTTGATTTATGAGTTCGACTACTTTTTTTTTATTACTACTTCCCCTCTCTTTATTTTTTTCTGAATCGTCTCTGCTTTGTATGTAGATTTCTCAGCATGTAATTTGTTTTTGTTTAACAGTTTGTGGAATGCTGAACACAACCGCAGATTTAGTCGATCCACTAAAAAGAAAACAAAAAAAAACCCTCTTGAATTTAAATGTCTTGCGATTAGCTGCCTTGTTTTCTTAAAATTTATGAAATACTTCTTAGATATACAGAAGAACAGCGGTAACTTATTAAAAGAACTATAATATATGTTAAATATTGCAATAGGTATTAATAGTATATTTGAACCTCTTTTATCCAAATGTCACAAATCACATGGTTTAAAAAAAATCTGATCAAAAATAATGCGCATCTTCAAGAGATTGCTGTAAAAAATATTCATTCTGTCCTTTTTTTTTCAGTGTTGCTCATAAAATAAGTAAAACAACAAAAAAGTGTAGGTCAGGCACAGAATTAAAAATCATTATTCTTAACGTATATTCACATAACTTTTCGAAATCTCTTCGA
The DNA here is from genome assembly GCA_023159025.1 of Thereuonema tuberculata. Taxonomy (NCBI): domain Eukaryota; kingdom Metazoa; phylum Arthropoda; class Chilopoda; order Scutigeromorpha; family Scutigeridae; genus Thereuonema; species Thereuonema tuberculata. Next base: position 38,760,099 of record JAFIDM010000004.1, on the reverse strand, counting down.
TTCCTCCGATATCAGTAATGCTTTATAATTACCTTTACTTTTCAACTTCTCTCTAATTACTATCAGTTTTTGCTTGTTTCTGTGCAAATTTCTCTTTGGGAGCCGATTAAAAATCAGTACATTTTCAATTTAGTAAATTTTTTATGAGACATTCTCTTTTCTAGAAGAATCTTGTTTCTCTTTTGTTCTTTGTGGAGCCTTAGTCAAATTGAGCGAAAGCGTTTGCAGCAGTTTTTGTTCGTCGCAACATCAAATGAAGCATCCCTTTGAATATTCTAGATACTAATTTGTAAAATGGATCCCTTTCCTCTCGTTTAATCAGCTTTAATTAGGTTTAAGACGACGCTATACCTAAGTCAACTTGACATTCAATTAAGTTGTGGTTTTTACAGCCCCTTTGTCTTTGTTTTAGTTTAGCAGTTACTTTTTTTGTTCTTTAGAAATAATTACAAAGGAAAAGCAACAATCAGTTGCCTTATAAATTCACAAAATTTTCATTAAAATGTAGCACTTTCTCTTTTTCTCTGCTTTTTTATTCCATCAAGCAAAAAATAGTAAATTTGAAAAGTTTTTGGGAAAAAAAGGCTTTCAAAAGTTGTAGAAGTTAATAAATTTTTTGGTTATGGTACTGTGCCAGTTTGTCTGTTGATTCCTTTGTAAAGAATGATAGATTTGTTAATGATTTAATTAAAAACAGATCTGTTTTAGTTGAGTTAGAAAAAGTGTATATGGGATTGTGATACTTTATTGTTGTGGAATTTTCTAAACTAATATTTTTTGTTGTTTAGATGTTATTAGATTAAGATTATTTGCTTAATAAAGATTAATTTCTTTAGTTGATGGAAACTTTTACGGATATTAAGACGGACGGATAAAAGAAGATCTTTCACTGTTAGCAACGATTAAATTCTTGTGCTGTTAGACCTTGAATAGGCGAGGGCAACAATTTAATTCCATCAGATTCTAGTTCAAAAACCTTAATTTTCTAGTAATCTCTTTGTGCTAGACCAATGTTTTTTGTAGAATGAAGTTTCTCTGCTTTTTCAAGCTAGCTGTATTGTTGTAGTGCTTTTATCGGCAGATTATAAAACCCAAAGAAATTGTATTAAATGGATAGAGGCTCTGTGACAAAATGATTCTAAAATCGCAATAAAATATTTTGTTCATAAAAAAATGACTTAACACCGAGTTGAATGATTCGTCGACGGTACGATCATTTGAACCTATGACATTATCGTAATTATCAAGAACCAAAACAGTTACATTTAACGAGCTATGGATAGATATTCATACAACGACAGAAATCCTATGTTAAAGATAAAGTTGTTTCTATAAAACAATGTTCATGTTAAACTAAAAGCATAAAATTAGATATTGAATACTTTTTTTTTGTTAGTACCTAATACTGTAGCTATCTTGTATATTTGAAAATAATTGTAACTTATCTCTAGTTTCAAAGCTTTCTTAGTCGACAACTATTTAATGTGTATGTTATTTTATTTTTACAAAGTATAAGTTTTAGCCTTTCTTCATATTGGTTTAGCCTTTCTTCATATGAACCAAACTTATCCAGAATATCCCTTACCATATCCATAATTGTAGATCGTATCTTTTAAAATTTCTTCTATAAATTCTGTAATACCACTTCTTTTGGCCACTGCCACAAGATCTTAGATTGAGATAGAACTTTTTTGCTGGCCAGCAGTTGGTGAATATTGCTCATCCGCTTGGGAAATTTGAGGTCAGACATTTTCAAACCTTCTCAGATGAGATTTTCCTTTCTCTCTAGTGTCCCCTTATTTTAGTCTTCTCAAAAATTAATTGTACAAGGTTCAAAGTTCGTGATGGTCTTAATGCATTCTGCAATATATTCCCAACAGCATTAACGTATCAATTGTTGTGGGAATTCTTCCGCTTTATTTCAGTCACAACTCTCGCTGTTATTAAGCTCTGTAATTTAAATATTGGTTAGGAAATCGAGTGTAGCAGATCTTCCTTCGTCCAGTCATCACCATACCTATACTTCAGATCTAAAAGCAGCCCAAGCCACGAAAATTCATCTGAATACTCATTTTGTACAAAAACAAATTGAAATAACAATTAACTACAAATGAGCATACAACTAATAGTTTAATCCAAGTTGTTTTAAACCTTCATGAATGTATTCAAAGTAAACTTGATTCAAACATTGTAAAATAGGACTCATTTACTGAATAATTATCTTTAACTTGAAGGTTTTTAACTGCAAATGTGCTACGTTACTCGTTGCCAATCACTGTGTTACTATTAGGACTTTTTATCGCAGTCAGAAGGATGAAGGTTCAACATTAATTCTGTAACCTTTGTGAAATAACTTGATTTGTCATTTTACGACAGATAAAGAGTGATTTAGTTATTTTAAACGGGCTAATGTACACCAGCACTTTCTGAATTAAGCTGAATGCATTTTCGACTTTTAGTTGGAGTTATTTCAAAGTTTTGACACAAATTTTTGTCACAGCATTTCTTCAGTAAATTTATGATGCAAAGCCGCTTTTCTGCCATTTTGAAAATACGAAGTTAGCAAAAATTTACGACTAGAGATTAATGTCAAGTTTAAATTTAATAAGTTGATTTTTTCTACTGATTTCGTTGAAAACTGTATAAAGTTTAAAGTAAAACTAATATCTCTAGCAGTGTATCTTATATAATTGACTTTAACGATGAATTTGAAATGAGTTTCATTGTTTAATAACTTATTTATTGTTGATATATTGTTTGTTACTCTGGAATGAGTGTGATTCGAAATTTTATAGTAATTGAGTTTCTATTTCTTATTCAAATAACACTAGTTCAAACTCAAGTTCATCAGGAAAGAATATGTACATTCTTGAGTTTATTGTCAAGATGCAATTCCGTAAAGGAAACATAAGTAAAAATTAAACAGGAATATATGAACATACACTTCAATGATCATTACTTTATTAAAGTTTCTTCATTTTGTCTCTAGTCAGGTAGGGTTTCAGTATATAATACAAGAGAGGCAGTTAAATGAAACTCTGCCGGCGCTGACCAGTTGAGATCCGCACATGCGCAATATATCTCAGCAAATATATGTTTAGCATGTCATGCGTTACGCCACACAGTTATGTTTTGAAGGGCTTTAATTAATAGCTAAAACGAAAATAAAACGCTAAAACAAAATAATGAAGAGATTTTTTTGTTAAGGTAGGAAAAACCACGGAACCTCCAAAATCTAAACTAAAAACACAATAAAAATAAAATAAAGAAATTCATGTGCTAAGCATTTGAAATAATGTGCTTAAGTATTTTAGGCGCATTTTTTTTATTAAGTAATGCGCATAGAAAATTCATTGAGGCCAGCGGAGACTGGCACATGAATTTCTTTATTTTATTTTTATTGTAATTTTCTTGTTATTAGTTTAGACTTTGGAGGTTCCATGCTTTTTCATACCTAAACTTATATTAACCTTCATAATAAGGACCTGATTGTTTTTACAGTGACTGCTCTCAACTGATAATCGGTAATTCACCGTGAAACAGCTGTTTTGGGATGTCACTTGTAAACACTGGATTAGACTTTTATTATGAAAAAAAGATTTTTTTTTGTTATTATAAAAACATATCTCAGAGAAGAACATTTCAAATCAGTAGCACTGTAAGATTCGTAATTTTTGAATAGAAATCAAATTAAAATTTTAATTTAATTATAATTAAACCAAAGCAACCTGAAAGAAAAGCTATTATAAACTCTAAAATATTTTGTCAGCCATTTACTGAAAATCTTTAAAGTCGAGATGCTCTATTTAATTCATAATAGTTTTATAAATATATAATATGGAAGGTTTTTAGTTCAAATATTAAAGATGCTTTGCAGCATTTTGGTCAGTTGAAAATTAGCAAACTTTAAGCTTATGAGAAATTTATGACAGAATGAAATGTTGATAAGCTTAAAATTACTCTTTGATATTCTTTTCTTTACTATTTTAAATGCTTCATTTTAATTGATAATCAGCTTGTAAGTGACGTATATTATAAAACATTTACAATTTAGTAACAATTACTTTAGAACAGTAACATAAACAGCCTCTGTAGTAAAATATATTATAATATATTTACAATATAGTAACGATTACAATAGAAACAGTAAAATAATTACCTTCTATAGTAAAATACATTATAATACATTCACAATATAGTAACGATTACTATAGAAACAGTAAAATAAGCAGCTTGTATAGTAAACTATATTATAATATAACATTACACCATTTTAAATCTTCTTCCTTCAATATTCTGGTAATATTCTGGCGATATTTCGCAAAATTATATCATTGTGCTTTTTCAAGCCTTTTTCTTCAAAATAACTTCGGGTCTATCTCAACATTATTGAGTTTCCTTTTCAATAAAGTAACTCAATATTAATACACTGTAACACTATTGAGTTTCTTTTTTTAAGTTGTAAATTTATATTATAATATATTTACAATATACTAACGATTACTACAGAAACAGTAAAATAATCACCTTCAATTGTAAAGTATATTATAATATTTATAATAAATAAAAACACAATAAACGATTAACTTCCACAAATCTTCATTGCTTTCGATATTTCTGAACTCTAACAGAGAACTTTCATTATATTTCAATTATACATGAAAGGAAGAAACAAAAACATGTTTCCTTCTTGACAAAAAATTTGAATAAACAATCATAAACTATCACTTTAATAATAACAATAATAACAATATACTAGTGAGATATCTACATTTTGAAAATATACACATGAATTCTAAAAATAATTAAACAATTGACTAACATCAATTAAGCCCTAATTTTGCTTTTACATTCTTTTTACAATTCATAATTTTTTTAGACAGTCCAAATTTTCTCTTTATTGAAACAATTACACCAATTGATAAAACAGGATTGAATTATGAATCTCGCCTCTTCATCATTAGATTTGTAAATAATATTTACAATTGGATCAGGATTATGGTTAAATTTTAAAGAATGATCCGCCCAATCAGATAAGCCTTTCTTCTTTCTTCTGGATGCCCTAACGTGTTCGTCTGCACGTTCCTAGAAATATACAAAGGAAGCACTGGTAGATCGTTAAAGGAAGACGAACACGTTAGGGCATTCAGAAGAAAGAAAAAAGGCTTATCTGATTGGGCGGATCATTCTTTAAAATTTAACCATTATCCTCATCTAATTGCAAATATTATTTACAAATCTAATGATGAAGAGGTGAGATTCATAATTGAATCCTGTTTTATCAATTGCTGTAATTGTTTTCAATAAAGAGAAAACTCTGAAAGTCAACGAGATTTCATTTGGACTCTGAAAAATTTATGAATTGTAACAAGAATGTAAAAGCAAAATTAGGGCTTAATTGATGGTTGTCAATTGTTTAATTATTTTACAATTGATATATATGTTTTCAAAATGTAGGTTTCTCACTATTATATGGTTATAATTGTTATTTTTAAAGTGATAGTTTATGATTGTTTATCCAAATTTGTTGTCAAGGAAGGAAACATGTTTTTTTTTCTTCCTTTCATGTATAATTCCCTGATGAAAGTTCTCGGGTTAGAGTTTAGAAATATCGAAAGTAATGAAGATTTGTGGAAGTTGATCGTTTATTGTGTTTATATTTATTATAAGTACGATGTATTTGGAAGCTTTAGAAGTTTTATCTATAATACATTTACAATATTGTAACGATTACTATAGAAACAGTAAAATAACAGCCTCTATGGTGAAATATATTATAATACATTTACAACTATAGAATCAGTAAAATAATCAATTTCTGTAGTGAAATATATTATAATATATTTACAATACAGCAAAAATTACTGTAGAAGCTATAAAATAACGAGCTTCTACTTCTGTATAGTTCGCTATTGTTTGCAATTTTATTTTAAATTTAATCTTATTGTTAATATCTTACATTCATTTGTAAGATATTGACAATTATAAGTAAGATTTATAAGTTTTAGGACATGAAACTGAACAATTTCTTGAAATTGGAATAGAATGGTCCTTTTTGATTCATCTGTTAACATTCATCATTGACCATCTCTGCTTCTTACTATTTTTTTTTTATGCTCAGTATTTCTTCCTTTCTTTTCTTAGGTCTTATCCATCATTCTTTTCCCTCTTTTTCTCCATTTAATCAGACAAGAACACGAGAGAGTAATGTATACTATGTGCTTAAGCTATGTTCAAAATGTAATGACCTTTCTCTTTCTTATCATTTCTTTTTTATTTAATTTTTGGACATTCCCTTTCGAAAATCAAGCTATCAATCTATCATCCTATGTTGCAACTAATAGCCTTTATTCGAAATAATGTCTATTTTTTTTTGTATGTATATTTTTAAAAAACTGCATTTTTTTAACATCTTAAGAATCTTTCTATTTTATCCCCAATCATTTCTGCTGAATTAAAGAAGTTTTTCAGCAAATCAAGATTAATTCTCTGTTATATAATATCACATGCTTGTCTAAAAAGTGGCCTAGCATTTGCAATTCCTGTTCATATATTAAAAATCTCTTTAGTGTTATTATTAACAAATCTAAAAATAATTCCTGCACTCTAATTGCATTGTCCCATTTTGTTTTTCGTTACATTCTTTAAAAAAATTCCTGGAAATTGATACATTTAGGAATTGCTAGGAAGTATAGAGGAATTTTTCAGAAGCCTGTGATAGAAAAGTCAGATAGAACATTTATGTAGGATACGAAAATTGCACTGGCATTTATCAAATATCTAATATTTAAGAATGCCAATGTTGGTTAAAGACAATTTTAAATGTAATATTTCTTCTATAACTTCTTCTCTTCACCGTTCATTAAGGTAATAAATAAAGCTGTTTTCCAAACGTCTTTAAAACGTTGTAATATCATGTAAACCTCGATAAAAGAGAACAGAAGTAAAAATATCCAGAAGTTTGTAGGTTTTATCTGAATTTTTGGTTTTATTTATTAAAAATAATTATATATTTGAGACTTTATTGGTCATTTAATTTACGTTCAGGAAGAAGTAACAGCTCATTTAGTATGAGACTTACTGCACTGATAATTTGTAGTAGGTTAGAATTTTTATCATTTTCTAAATAAAGAATATTACTACGAAAAAAAGAAGGAATAACTTCCCGTCATATCGAAAATGGAACTTTTATACGAGGTGAGTGGATTAACTTACTTTTGGACGGTGCTTCGTAAAGATATCTCGAAGCTCTTTCCTTTCTTTCGACTTTGGCGTTTTTTACAACCCACGATTCATTTACGGGGAAAAGTGCGCTATTGTTTTCACCGCTGCGACGCTCCCTGACGGGCATCGGACGAGAGATACGCGCGTAAACAATGGCGCTGTGTCTGCTTGGCCAAATGCCAAATAAAGGCATTCGACAAAGAAACATAAGCTCCGGCAAAGGGGAAACGCTCTTGTCTCTGAAGCGAACGAATCGGGCAGAAAGTCCTACATTTCACGCCAGGGAGGTTGTAATCAGAGCTCAGTTATAAATCTTTGTCTCTGCCGGAGCCTCTGCCACCCTGAAGGTAGCAAAAGTTTGTAGCTGAAGCGTTGTTATGAGATGCACCGCTGCCCAAATTATCACTCTGTTAAATAAAGCGTTCTTTTGACTGGCGACAATAATGGACAGTTTTGTAAACGCTCTTTATTCACCAAAGACACCCTATTCTGCCAAAACAATGGCCGGCATTGTCTCGTAATAAGGAAAGACATATTCAGCAAAGCACAGCTTTACGAAGAACCGAAACAACTTCCCTCATCTCGTAAAATAATCATCAGACCCTTAAGAGAGTAGTTAACATCCTTTTCTTCGTATCGCAGCTTAAGTAGAATTGTTCAATTTATTATCAAAATTAAGGTAATAAAATTTTATACGTCGCAATGGACGAAATAAAGTAGTTGAGCAGCTGTAAAATGTTCAGAAATAGTTTTTTTTTTCTTTTGCTCTTTTCTATGTTGCTTTTATGATAACCAAACCGTTAAGCATAGAGTAACTCCAAAATTGTTCAGCTAAGTATTACAAGTTTGAGTTATATTCAGAATATTTTTTTTGTTTTGCTTTTTGTCTTTCAAGATATATTTCTGTCTTGAATTTCCTCTATAATCATCTCAACAAATAAATAATAAAATTATTAGCATAATTTAGTGTAGAGAGATAACATTTTGTTTTGTATTCCGAACTTCTGATGTTGCTGTAGATTAAATAGATTTTTGCCCTAAGCATATTTTAAGAGTTATAAGATATAAACTAACTAAGTCTTAGTTGTTTTTAATAAAATTTAAGTGTTAATATAGATTATTATTAGGATTAGGTTCCTTTTTTTTAATACGATTCCTTAAAAACAAGGTAGAGATGGCGATTAGTAAACCAATCACAATGCTTTGCAACGTCTTCAAATTCGTATAAGAAAATAAATTTATTATTATTATTATTCATAGTGTGTGTAATAATATAATTAATTATTATAAGACCATCCACACAAATAAGAAAGACATAATTTTATAAATCAAGACATAATAACAGTGACATGTTTCGAAAATTCATCGTCAGACTGTAAATAAAAATAAAACGGAAAAACATAGGCTTATAACAGCCCCACAATACAGAACATCGTAAGTAATTTAAAATTAACGCAAGTTATAATCTAACACACCTTTGATAGATAGTTCATTATTATAACAATTGGTGGTTTGAATAATAATAATAATAATATAAATAAATTTATATTGCTTTAATTTCCTTATTATTATAAATGTGATTGTTGCGAATACAAAAGACGCAATTGTTGCAATCGTTGTGATTGTTCTAATGATATTTAGATGATACTTGTCCACAGACAGACAAAACGGGAATATTAGTCTTCTGATCCTTATCAGAAGACTAAAAGCTATAAAAACAGCATTATTGCAACCTAAACAACAACGCATATAATTTCTTAAGTTTCAATTTCAGAGTTACTTACAGTGCTGTATCTAAAATAATGTGTAATTATCACAGGAAATTAAGGATCAAGTCTCAGACTAGATTTGAATTCCTTGAAATGATCTGAAAGTCTTGTGGTGATAGGTTGATGTAACTACAATACGATCCTTCAAATATCGAAAGAATATTCCAGTTTCAAATTAAATTACATTCAACTTTAGTTTTCGTAGTGCTGAGGGATTAATGTTGAGGACTGGGGAAAGGGATGGGAGACAACATTATCATCTTCTTATTTTAAGTTGCATCCCACAATGGTAAGAAATCAGTCCAAACGTTTTAGCGAGAGATTTACGGCGTTATTTTTGAAATATAGACAGAGGTGAAGAACAAAATAAATGTGGCTATGTTTAAATTGAACCATAAATAAGCAACATATCAAGTTTTAAGGAAATCCTTCCAGTCGTTTTAGGGTGATGGGCATAAAAAAAGAAACAGCAAAACAAAGTATTTCAATGCTATACTAAGACTTCGTGTTTTCAGTCAAATATCACTAAGCATAAATTTAACTGTATAGTCAACCAAATTTTTTTACAAATTTACTTTGTGTATAAACTTTGAAATATAACTAATAGAAATTATTACTAATCGAAAACGCCAACTATATCGGCACATACATAAAAAAGGATAAAAACGTTTTTATCCTTTTTTATGTATGTGCCGATATAGTTGGCGTTTTCGATTTGTTAGAATGACACGTTAAATTTTATTAGTATAAGAAATTATTACTTTTATAGTAAAACGTTTTTATTTAAATAAACTCTGTTTAAATGTATTTTTTTTTCTTTATTATAGGGTGAAGATTTGCTAAAAGGTAAGAAACTTTATTTTATTGTTAACTTGCTGAGTACCCGTTCTTCGTACCCGTTAAAAAAAAAAGACTTGTTCTGATGTGGAACAAATTGAAATTGTGAGATCACTACGAAACTTTCCCAGTTGGTACAAAAATCACGTGATAAGTACAACAAGTAATGTTGTATTTGAATTTTGTAACTCCAGATCCTGTGATCATTAAAAATTTATATCTATCGTGAAAATCTATAGCTATCTCAAAAACCCCGTAAAGTATCCTTCAACAATGTTTGCCCATCCCCTCACCGCCCTCCCGTTTACACTCCATAGTTCTAGTTTTTGCCTCCAGGTTAATATGTGGCGTTATTATGCACGACAATCCAATTATCGCCATCAGGTTTAATACTTGGCTCTATTCTGCGCAACAATATATTAGTTCCAATTGTTGAACAACAATTGTTTGGTAGTTCCAGTTGTCGCTTCCAGGTGTAAATATGGCGCTTTCAAAATAGTGTATCTTCATGTCCTATCCCAAAAAAAAACCTAAAAACATAATTTTAATAATTTTTACATTATCTACAGTATGGAACCCACCCCCCATGCCAAATTTGAAGTTTCGAGCATGTTGGGAAGCACTGTAAGTACACATATACAAACACATATATCCATAAATTTCACTTTTATATTATAGATAATATCTTTTTTTGGTTTAAAATATGATGATAAATGTATCTCCAAGCTTTTCACGTTATCATTCAATAAAAATTTCAGTACACTTCAATAAGCTTCAGTTCAATAAATTTTATCTTTACTTTCAGTTGTAAAGACTGTTTATTTTGCTTTCGATTTTGTCATCGATAAAATTCGTTTCTGACTCATTTCACTCGTATGTGTTCATGCATTTACTTCAGAATATTGCTTTATTTAATACGGTGATTCTTGATTCTGCTAATTATGTAATTTCCTTGTTTTAATTTATATTTTTGTTAATTTTGATTACTTCAATTTCTTATCTATAGTTTCTTTAAATGAATTTCTTAATTTTTCTTACTTCTTTTGGGTTTTGTTTTTGTCATATTATCTTTGTGGTTTTTTTTAATTAATGTACCTTAAAACTTATTATAATTATTATTATTATTATTATTATTATTTTAATCTTTGTTTATTATTATTATTATTTCCTGTGTTTAATTTTTAGGTAAATTATTCATCTTTCTGGATTTTTAAGAATTATATGTATAATGTGTATCAGTTGAACCCGGTCAATTATGCACACAGTAGCAACAATCGAAAGACAGGTCAATTATGCACACAGTAGCAACAATCGAAAGACATGGTCGACTTTTTCGAACTTTTTACCAGCTCTTCGGAGATTGTGTTGGTTCTCTTCGGTAGTGGTGTGGTAGTGATGTGTAACGCTTTCGCAGCATGTTTTATTGCAACAGAACCATTGTCTTCAAATTTCTTCTTGATTGCAGTCATTGTTTCACGTTTCGGAGAAAAATTACATTCCTCGTCAAATAAACCTCGTGCTACAAGATGTTGCAGTTCTCTTTCTAAATAAATTAATGACAGACACACGTCAACCGGTTAAAGCAACGTCAACCGAAACGCACTACTTTTTCTGCCTGCAATTGTGAATTACCGCTTTAACGCGCGTTCATTGTCACGAGGTGCTCGTAATGACATCAGGCGCATGTTATACGTAGGTAAGCATTCCGGTGCCCGTCTTGTGTTAGGATACTATTATTCTTGTGAAAACGTATAAACTGCTCTCGAAAATACCTCTCAGGAAGAAGTTACAACTGATACCAACTCAAACATGTCTATAAATACTTCAAAATCAAATGAGATAGCTAAACTTCTAAATATGCTCTCTTACAAACTTATAAATTCTGATAATAATAAACATAAACATCTTTATTAAAAAATCTATACATATGAGTCATACAATAGTTTGTTTTAAAATTTAATATTAAAAATAAATTAAAATTAAAAAATATATATACAATATGTAAAAACATTCCATGGACGGTTTCAAGGAATGTTTTTACGTATTGTATATATATTTTTTAATTTGAAAAAAAATGTCAATAATAAGTTTTAAAACAAACTATAGTGTGTCTCATATGTATGGATTTTTTTAATTACTAAAACAACACACATTAAAGAATTTTATAATATAAACATCTTTATTAAATACACGAAATACTGAGGCCTATTTTCTTAAATCCTGTCTATATTCGCTCTACTGTGCAGCAACATTTAGTTCTTTAATACTTCATGACCCCCTAATAAAATATCAATGTTTTATAATTTTTTGAATGGAAATAGCTGGGCAGTAAGGGAGGAAAAATATTTATGAAACTGTTATCTTTCTATTGAGTTAAGTTTGATAAAAATGTAAATTCCATTTATTACAACAAAAAAAATAAATAAGAATTTTAAACATACCAGTAATTCCATTTAGTATTTAAGAGAAACAAAACGTGAATAAAACCATTAAGAATAATACAAACATTTGGGCGATTCCTGATTCTACGTTTTTTGTCAATTATTCGTTAAACTTTCACTGTGTAAATCGGTAGAGTGAGTTAGAGAACCTCAAAACAACGAAGCTTCTAGAATGCATTGATTTGCTCTGATGTTGCAATCTCCATTCAATCTACAATGAAGTTTAATCTATATTTTCCTATTTCTTTAAATAAGCAGAATTTTCTGTGAAATTTCTAACTCAATTCTCAGCTCCAGTTAGAAGCCTCTCTTGATGTAACCTGTAAAATTCTTTTATCCCTGCAATAAGCCAAGTTGAACAATATAGAAAATTATGTAAAATTATTAGTTAAAGATGTATTATATATAACTTAATTTTAATAAACAATAGTAGATCATTGGTAAAATTTAGGCCAAAAGTGAATGAATAACGTTCTGAAGTTGTTTTTGAATGGCAAACTCACCAGATTACGGGTGGCTTAAGATCAAGCTAAATCAATTTTGAAGAATTCTTCTCGGGTTTCCAGCCAAGTAAGAATTTTGGAGTGGTCCAAGCCTTCGTTCCCTGGAGATGGACGCTATGAAGGCTTCAGAAAGCCTGTACCACTTCAAAATTCTTACTTGGCTGGAAATCCGAGAAGAATTCTTCAATCTTCGTCGCCGAGAAAGTTTCAAGTCTAAAATCAACTTTATTCCTTTCTTTTTTTTTATAAAACCACATATAAAGAAAGTAAATTCCAAATATAGGTCTACCATTATCAGCAATCACTTGATTTACATTGAAGAGAATTTAAAAAGTTCGAAAGAACTAAAATCCTACTTCCCTTAAAATGGTATTTCTTAAGTAAAGGAATTTTTAAGAATTAAAATTTAGGAATTTTTAACGAACTAGGCTTTAAAAAAAAACAAGAAAGTTTGAAAAGGACAAAAGCGAAATTTGTATTCCAATTCTAACTTCTATTGAATACAAAAAGTAGAAATTTTTCATTTTCTGATAAACAAGAATTAAATCCTCATTATTTACTTAAGTTCTGGATTACTTTGAATCTTATGAAACAACCAGCAATGGATGAACGATGGAAAATAAAAATAAACCATGTTTCTTTAAATAGTCCTTTGAAATAATTTACTATTACAAAGGGTGTTTCATAATTCATGCAACATCGGAATTTCCATTGTGAAGGGAAAATATTGACTAATTTGATAGGACCCAAACCTATTAGGTACAATATTTTGATTTGATTTTTTAATCCGAACCTCCGAAAGTGACTTCCAGTCGACGTCACTACAAAAATAACACCTTAATTTGAAGAGTTCTTTGGTATTAATAAAATATGGGAAAAAAGAACTTGCGAAAGATGATAAACAGTTAAAAGAAACAAATATAATAAAACAAAAATAAAAATTGTTGAGCAAACAAGAGCACGAAGTTATTAAGTCCTTTCGTAACAATCCGATTGCATTACGTAACGGATGAATTATTAATTGTTTTCCGTATAAAGAATATCACAGAAGTCCTCAAATAAGAGTGTTATTTTATAATGACATCGACTGGAAGTCATATATGAGGTTCGGACTAAAAAAAATCAAATAAAAATATTATATCTAAAAGCCTTCGGTTCTACCAAATTAGGCAACATTTTACCTTAATAATGGAAAATCCGATGCTGCATGAATTATAAAAACACCCGGTATATTGTTCACCTGAGCTTACTATAGATAAATTATAATTTTACTGTTTAGAATAGAAGCGGTTTCTGATTGGACCTGAGGATTGCGTTTAAGACATTGAAATATTAATAGAAAAAGAATAGAAATGTATTGAAAGATTCTAATGCTGTGCACTCGGATAAGTAAATACCCAAACTTCAATTTCCTATTGTTTTTGTTTTATTTTAGTCAATCCATTTTGAGCAAATTCTTAAGTAAATTCTAAAATTTTCACAAACACTTACGATAATATTGTAATAAGGTAACATTAAATTAGCATTGCCTATTATTATAGGAATTATATTTCCTGTATTGTAAAACATCCGTTTTTTGATGTAATAATATAAATGTTATTTTAATTTTCTCTATTATCATTGTGTAATTGCAGGCACAATGATTTTGTAAGTAGTACAGATAGGACGGAATTGAACCCTCCATGTTATTGCGAATAAATAAAAGGAAATCTATTCCCGATTTCCGTTTTATCTAATTTAGGTTCATGAATTTTATATTTGTCTTACAAACAGATCCGTCTCTAGGGAGATTTAAATCACATTTCCAATTCGCTGCAAAAAACCCGAAGTTTCCAGTCTCCCACTGATATTTACAATATCAAAATTCTGGAATATCACGAATGCGTAGAAGTAGATCTACAATCCGAAGTCCAGAAAATTTTATATTTCTTTTGAAAATGTCTATTACAAATTAGGAATTTGCTAAATTTGCTTCCTTTGAAAGAACTATACAATAGAAGTAGATCACAATTTAAGAACTTTAAGAAGTTCATCACTCCCTAAGTGCTTTTTTTCTTATTTTCGCATTGACTTTAAGTTTCTTTTTAAATATTAGATATTAATCGTTTGCCAAAAATGTAAGCGACGCAATTGTGCTGCCAACCATCCACAGCGGTCATCTGGAGAATCAATGTTTATGAAAAATAAATCAAATTATTAATAAATAATATACAAAGAATATTTTGTAAAAAAGAAGCAAATTACAGTTAAAGGCAACGGTCACGCATTGATCTGTTGTAATAGCAGTAAGCTTTTCTCTTGCAATACCGTATTGTCCGGCGTATAAGACGACTAGGCGTATAAGACGACCCTCAATTTTCCAATTAAAATATAGAGTTTGGGATATACTCGCCATATAAGACTACCCCTCTTCCAACGCACACCAAATAAAAATTAAAAAAACATCAGATTTGATTTCAATATGGTAATTTTAATTCAAATGCTTATGACATGCAGATACTTGGCGGAACTGTCACTTATAAACATAATGCTGTTTGTCATCAAACATGTAAACATAAAACAGTGCAAGTGGATTAAACTTTTCCTTTAAAAGCGATGTACCTTACCGGCGATTAGATTGGTCAGCTCTCCCTGTCTCCCAGTAACTGTAGCTTTGTTTATTCTGGTGCATTATTTTAATGCTATATTTTTTTATAATTTCACTAAAATCATAGTATTTCTTAACTGTAGCCTTGTTTATTCTGTCCCCGCTCTATCTCTTTTTTCCATACCCCCGGGCGTCCCGGACGCCTGTAGCTTTCTCCGCTATTCACTTACACCTTCCCTGTGAGGCGCCCCCTCACCTCGTCATCGGGACCACATTAAGTCACTTATTTCCACGAATCCTGGTGAGTGGATTTTCTTCTACCGTACTTATACAGCGCCGTTCTTGCTGCTTTCATACGGTTGCCGCATACGGCGGGGATGCGGCCGTGACCGTTTTTGAGCTCCCCCCACCATATGCGGCGACCGCAAATTCTCCAGTCCGGCTTGGAAGTTTCAGCACCCGACGTATAATCGACCCCCGACTTTTGAGAAGATTTTCCTGGTTAAAAAATGTCGTCCTATACGCCGGACAATATGGTATTTTTGTTTGTATGATCGGGCCAGCAAATTTATATTATTTTATTTTTCTTGGAACATGAAGGAAATACAAGAAGTAATAAACTTCTTATTTTCATGAAGTAAATAAGTACTGCCATCATGTGATTATTTTTATTTAAATTTTTCTTATTTGATACCAAAATTATCAGAAGTCTGTTTAAAATGTAAGAAAATACTGTACAGTATCTCCTTATTTAGACTAAATTTGCTATTTTTCTTTTAATGCTAAACTTATTGGCTGTTTCAATGCGCTATCACATTTCTTCCGTCCACTGTAACGAGATCTTTTTCATTGTAATTCACGTCTGCATTGATTCTCTTGTAAAGTTTTGGAGTTCCTGAAATTCGCACCTGTTAATTTTAATTTGACCTAAAGTCTTAAGTTTTTATAGACATTGATGTTACCTATAAAAAGACTGATGTAGCAAAAATTTCTATTGTTTTAAACTTTGGCTTTCCTAATTTCAGCGTATAAACTGAATTTTCTCATCTTGAACAAAGAACATAGTTATTTTACAGTATTTGAAAATCACGGATTTTGATTAAAAAACAAAAGCGCCTTTAACTCTTCAATATCTGAATGTGACAAAGCATGAAACTGCTGCAAAAAATTAAGGCTGACTGAAGCCTTCGGTTTCAAAATGAAATTGAAAATCAGTTTTCGAATTGCATTTTAAATAATTTTCATTTTATATGATAAATATGAATTCGTAATAAAATTTGCAAAATTATAGAAAAAAAGTCAAAATCAAATAGGTGAAAAAGTTATCTTACTTCTTTTAGAATGCTTAATTCCAAAAGTTCAATATTTCTCATCAATGAATCTCTGTATAATGCATCCCTTGTATGCAGGGTGAATTCCCTGTTCTCGTATTCATAGTGGAACATATGTCCGCAAACGCCATCCGAATGTTCTACAGGGCGCTGTTTGGCAACACATTATTTGAGCTGTCTGAGCCACCGTCATTTAAAGCATTGTACGAGTAGGAGCACAAATTTCAGCATTGATGTGCGGGAGTATCTCAACAGCACTTTTCTGGCTCGATGGATTGGCCGAGACAGACCGGTTGCTTTAGGCAACGACTTGTCCTGCATTTATTTCTTCCTCTGGGGTTACATCAAAGGCATCGTCTACGAGAACACAAAATAATACAAATTATTGTGCTTATCAGGATACTTCGACAAATGAGCGACGAGGTGTAATTTGAAAGTGATAAATTAAAATTTAAATCAAGTTATTTTAGGAAGTTTTTGTTTCTATTTAAATAAATGGGTTTGGCTCTGACATAGTCTTTACTTACTGCAACATCTCCTTAAGTTTGATTATCGTTTTACAACTGCTTAGTTTATAATTGATTCTATAAAAGGAAAAAAGTGGTTGGGGTGCCAAGCTTTCGAATATCATTACAGTAAGATTGTAGAAACAGTCGATACAAAAAAAAAGGAGTTTGACAAAAGAGAAGTTGAGAATCCAGGATATAAGAATCCATTCAGAGCTCCTGAAAACTTAGAAGGAAGAAAAAAATAAGAGTTCAAAGATCAATTAAGGACAAGAGAATAACGAATGTAGAAAAGCGAATTCTAATGAATTCTCCATCCCTGTATGATCATAAACTAAATAAGGAATATTTATGTATTGATATGTATAGATAAGTAATTATCTATTGATATGTATTGAACGAATACGAGATTTCTTACAAGAATGTTTTACTATAGATTCAGCATTTAGGAATAGCTTTAGGAATTTGAATGATTATAATGAACGAACGGATAAACATGGACTGAATCTTGAATACTCTACGGCAGCCAGATATATCTCTACATTTGTTAGTTTTAAGAAATATAGGATCTACATATCGATATTCTTTAACTCAGTTACATACATCTATTACCAAACATCTATTAATTACTAAAATTAAGGCTGGAAATAACTGCGAATTATGAAAAATACCTTTATTCTACTAAAAATAAAAGATTATATAACATTCCTTTTATGTCTTTTCAGAAATCATAACATCAATTCAAAGACATAAGATTCTGTCAAATTTATGCAGGCATAAATTAGGATACAAGTTTAGCCATGCTTAAGTTAGTTTCTGTAATTCTAGACTGAAATATATCGATTTACCCTTTACATTCGTATTCCTCCATCCCTGTTTGATCATAAACTAAACAATGAATATTTATTTATTGGCTATAATTATGTACAATATTTTTCGTGATTTCCAAGCAGTACGAATTAATCTTCTTAATTCTCCTGATTGGCTCCTATCGAAGAAAAAAAATCATGTTCAAAGGAAACACATTCTGTCGTAAATCTAATATAAAATACTTTTAAGTTGTAAAACTATTCCAAGAATTACCAATTTTAAATACCGATGACTTCGCGAGGTCTCGCAGGGATCCTAATTTAATGAAATTGTATCCGACATCAACTCATAAGCTTTGCTAACCCGGGGTCAACGAAGACCCTCGGGGTCAGAATTTGAATTTCAGTAGAGAACTTTGAAGGTAATTGAGAATCAATATTAGAGCAACAGCTTTAGTGTTAGAATGTCGTCATTTTGATACTTTCACTGAATAGCTGATTTTTAATGCTTTAAATTGCAATAGGAAAGATATACATGGAATCAGTTTCATGTTATTATTATGAGATTTTTAGATCTGAGTAATCTTAAGAACTTATCAGGTGGCTTTGAAAGGTTCTTCATGTAAGAGAAGCTAATAACAAAGTTAACTTACATCATTCACATTTTTCAAATAAATTGTTCAGTAATTTTGGAGCTTGCATCACTTACTATAAATATAATGAAAGTCATATTAATTAATAATTTGCGACTGAGAAACTCATTACTTAAATATCAAAATAGTAGGATATTATAATACCTTTAACTTCACCTTGCTGGAAATCAAGGCCTGTTTAATATACAGGGCGTTTCCGAACTTATTTTATAGAAGATTATGGTAGAGGATCCAAAACAAAAAGTTTTAATTAATTAATTTGTATTCGGTTTTGCACCGATACGGCACGGCAGTTGTTTTAGCGTTGTGACTGGTAGGCAGTCATGGAAAGGTCCTCTGCCTATTTGGAATGTTGTGAATTAGAGAAGATGTTCAAAGTGATGCCCATCTTGTTTTACACAATAGTGGCATCGCCGGAGCATTTACTGTGCCACTCTTTCAAGAATGCTAGGTGTAGTACGGATGGTTTTTTAAGTTCTTGGATGGAGCCAACACACAAAGTCTAAAAAAGTTAAAAGTTAAAAACATAAATATTTACAATTAAAACAAACTAGTTTCGCCTCCGTTAACGGGTCATCTTCAGTGAATGAACTAATTTCGCCAACTTCAGTCTCCTATATAGGGGAATTTTCAATGAAATATCCAATAAGAAGCTTGGTTCAAATGCACCAATTGTCGATGAAATGTTAATGATGAAATTTAGATATTTGGCGAATGTTGCGATCCTGCCGGCGATCAGAGACGGGACTCTGGTGGCAATCAAAGAAACTAAACTGAAGCACATGGATTTGTTTACAAACATTCATCACTGTTTGTAAATAGAGCAGGCATTGAGGGAAAGCTCTTTTATTATTATCGAACTATCTGTATTTGGAGATCTTTAGGCTTTTTTCGGAATCCATATTGATATACGTTCATAACAGAAACAGTCGTTAATGCATTTTTCAGATGTGGCAATCAATGTAGATTCTTTACATTTGCGTTTATAATGGGATCTTTCATTGGCCAGGATTTTTGGATTTTGTATATCGAAGGTGTGACTAGTCACTTCCATATGCTGTACTGTGTTATAAACCATATCTTTGTTCCTGAGCGCGTGTTCTGCCACGCGATCATCTAACGCTCGACTGGGTTTCCCCAATATAAAAACGATCGCAACCTGAGCACTGGATTGAGTATACGACACCTTTTATTTTTTTGTTTTTGTCTGGGTTCACCTGTACGTTTGTTAAGTAAGCTACTAGTAGTGCTTGCAAATTTTGAAATCAATTAATATTACTGTTTACACTTATTTGTTAAGTATTTATTTTCCCAATCAAAGTGAAAATGATGAAACTCTATTAATTTTAACTTCGAGATAGAAGCTGTGGCGAAATTCAATTATACCAATTATTTTGGTTTCTGGTTTGTGCCTTTTATGAACGGAAATGTTCACCTAATCGACACATTTTTTTATAAAAATAGAAAGATTAAATGTTGACAAATTTATGCTTAATTACAATAATTTTAAGATTTACTTAAGTTAAATTAAAGTAAATGCTCACTGCATCTCTTGACGAATGGGACTAAGTTGAAGTCGGGGGGTCAGCCAGACGCCCATCCGCCTTTAACCCCTGGAAAGAAATCCGGTACCTGTTCAACAGAAGGCTGAGTGGATCTTAGGACCTGTCAGGAGGAAAATTGAATGTGAAAAAATCCTCAACCTGCACCGGAGATTGCCTGGTTCTTCCAGGCAATAGTCAAGCGCTTTACCACATACTTTCTTTCACATACTTAAAATTGAATACTGTTTATAAATATCTTAAGAATAGAAACAATCTTAAGAATAGAAACAAATACAGTAGAAGTTTATTCTTTAGCCTATTTACCGTCAGTAAATATTTGTGATTCTACTGACGTATTAGGTGTATAGGGTGATTCAAAATTCCCTGTACAAACTTTAAAGATAGGTCAGGAATACAAACACAAACCGTATCGTAGTGGAACGTACACCCGCCACCTGAATGGGCTAGAGGGCGCTGTTTGGCAGCACATTAGTTGGGCAGTGTGAGTTGTCCTGATTGATTTCTTTCTCTCAGGGTACCTCAGAGGCATCGTCTGCGAGACCCCCATTGCCTCTGATGCTGCCTCGTCGCAAGAGTCGCTGCGGCAACTGATGAATCGCATTTTTGCACATGTTGGGCAATCCGTGCATCGACGTTGTGAGGCGCATACTGTTGATGGAGGGAACTTTAAGCACCTAAATTTGAACCTGTATGTGTACATCTTACTGCCATACTGTAAACAGAGGACTAATAAACATGTTATCTACTTGTTGTGTTTTACTGCTGAACCTTAGTGTATCTTCTAGCATATTCGGATGGCCTTGGCGGACATACGCTCAATTACGAATACGGTTTGTTCTTGTATTCCTGACCTATCTTTAAAGTTTATATAGGGAATTTTGAATCACCCTGTATATTAATACTTATATATAAGCAGATATCTACGAATAAAAATTTAAAATTCTTTTGATGATCTGGTAAAAACTAAATGATAATTAAGGTTTAGTAAAATTTTATTCGATTTTGTATAAAGCATTCAATCGTAAATTTAAATATCAAACACATATTTAAAATTTAAAAAGCTTTAAAATACATTACATCATAAAGTAATAAAGTTTTATTTAATTAACATTACATCATGTTTACGGAATATTTCAAATAGCTCGAAATATTCCGTAAAGATGATGTAATGTATTTTAAAACTGTTAAATTTTAAATTTCTGTTTGGTATTTAAATTTAAGATATTGTAAATATTGTGTAATGTATTAAAATAAAAAGTGAGATTACAGGGACCATTGAATATTCTAATTTCTTTTATATTCTGCTATTCATCTATTCAATTATTCGTCATCGTCTCTGTCGCTTAACGAAGAATCGAACTTCTACTGTACTATATTCCGCATTATTTACATGCAGCGTAAATCTAGCAAAGCAACTTTTATAGGAATTTATTTCAAACGAAACTTTCGAAATGTCAAACCTGCAATAAATTATTGGTTATTACCTGTTTTAATAGTTTCGGGGTCTTTAACAATGAAACTACTGTTCTGTGAATGAATCTATTTTGTCATATAGCATATTTTGAAAGTCAAACGTTGTCATAACTTTGAAATGATGTCATAAAGTCTTCCTAATATTTTTGTGTGCTTTACCAAACCAAAGCAATATACAAAGATTGATTTTCTATAAAACATCACTACCAGCCATTGGGTAAAAGATTTACATTTTCGTTTTACAGTTCAGTAAATACCTATTTCTTGAGTAACTTTTTTTTTTGATAGCATTGACTTAATATTGGTTACGCAATATAAATAGCTCAAATCTGGAATAGTTACGAGCGAATGCTTTTATTTATCCAAAGTCTTCAAGTGAGAGAGACTTCTATCCGACCATTATCTTCCAGGTCACCGGAATCTTGTACTGCAGGCACGGCGCAGCAGAGTGCGGCACCGGGCGGGCGACGGTCATTCGAGACAGGTTAAGAGTCGCTGTAACAGTCTGCATCTCAATGGCCCCCAGCGTACCTGCTTCTATTTCATTTTAAATAGAGATCGACTGCTGAATTTCTTGCTACATTGAAAAAGAAAAGAAAACTTTGATCTTACGAAATTGTTCATAGCAGCAATAAAAGATATAAAATTCATTACATTCTAAAGTCTTTAAGGTTTTGTCGTTTTTTTTTTTTTAACCAAAAAAGAAAAGAGCGATTTGAAAGGTGATTTTCAACGAATGTTTAATGTTTTACAATGTTTTAGTAAATATTTTTATACACTAGAAATACGAAAAATTAGAAATTGAAAAAGAAACAAGTGAATATAATTTTGTGATAAAGCATAAATTTAAAGAGACCTATAATATTTTAAAAAATTAAAAATAATAATAAAAAAGTATATAAGGAAAAATAAAAAAAAAGGATAAAAGTTAAAAAAAAAGAAGCAAAAAAAACCCACGCTGAAATTAAGAAAGAAAAGCTTAAGAAAATAAAAAGAAAACAAAAGTAGATGTACGGCTTTGAACCGACAACCTTCATTATATGAGTCCGAGACCTTAACATCCAACTATACTGACAACTGAAATGAGTTAGTTGCATTTCTAACATTTCAGCTAACAGAGGAAATCCAATAAAAACAATGCCAAATATTGCGAACATGGAGGGACATCGGCCCCTGAAAATACCTCATTCCTATGTTGTTTGGGCCTTTCAACAAAATGGTGAAGTCCATTTGTCGATCCAACCTTCCGTTCGGAAGTTGTTAGGGATGGACGGACAGGACAAACGTTGTAGCTACCGATTTTGGTCGCCATCACAAAAGCTCAAATGAGTCACTAAAAAAAGTGAATTTTATTTCTTAATAAAGCAAAAAAAACAAAAAATTTGGATGTGTTTGCACTGTGGTAATGCATCATTAAACACAGCATTCTCTGTATTTCCCCTTTTCTTTTTTCAGGTTTTATTCCTGTGCTAACATTTATTAGTCTGTGTCTATTCAAAAATTGTTATCAAATGTTCTGAACGATCATTATCCTTTGATGTCAATTTAACATTTCTAGTTATGTCTAAATTTTACAGTGCTGCAAAAAAAACAAAAAAAAAAAAAAACAAAAAAAAAAACAGCAACTGACAACTAGAATGTAGAAAGAAAAAAAGATAAAAATTATTGGTTAGTAGAGTAAATGGAATTTATTCATATTTTATATTAGAGCAAACAAACTTATTCAATCTTCGGAATGGAAGTCAATTTCGAAGCCTTTAAATTGTTGGATGACAGATGTAATTGTCGAGAAACAATAATCCTGAAAGGATCAGCGTTGGAAACAATTTTTTTTTTTTGTGTTTGATAAATGACCACTTTTGAAAACATTTTACAGCCTTGATTGATGACATTTTTCATCTGTTTTTGCACAAAATATCAACGGAGATCTTTCTGAGTGATTGGATTCTGTTTTATCCTATTCTCGAACATTGTTGGAAGTGAATGTTTTAGATATCCAAAGCACCTTATGAAAATCGTTCAAGAATTAATCAAGACAACGAGAAAAGGAGGAAATCATAAATGCTAAGATACCGAAGATATAGTAAGAAATAGTTGTCAGGTTTCTGTGGACAATCGTTATCCAACAATGAGATTAATGCTTACTTTTTTCTTTTAGTGAATTTTTAATTCTCATTATTTATTGTTGGGGTGACTAGGGAGAGAGAAAGGAAACGTCAGTATTGTTATTAGACATCTAAGAATGTTTCAAGTCTAATTATACAGTATTTGGCAAACAGACAGTAGTGAAACAACATCCTCCCACGATAATAAGGTGCGTATTTGAATATAAACTGTATAGTAACTGGTATTGGGTTTTCAATCAGTCGAGGTAATTATGGACACAAAAGAAAAGGTAGTTTTAGTTGAATATTACGACTATTCATATGGTCTAGGATTAAAAGACGGACCCAGCCTTCCATATGTGAAGGAGCGGTTTCAGCTTACGTTTCGGAAACACGCCCCAAGTGACTGTTTGATTCTTGTATAACGCCATGTAGTGTGCTGACAACGTAAACGGTGCACGGGACGGCCACGAGCCGTAACAACAAACAAGATTCACGACTGTCCCTTGGAACAGGTTCTTGCCTATTATCAAGCTGTGGCGTGCAGACAGTTTCTTTACGAAAACTTTTTTGGCCATGTCATCTCAAGATAGAAAATTTGCAGGAACTGGATGAATTGTGTGTCCGCCATAACAACGAACATTTAGAATATATTGTATATTGATGGATAATCCTAAGTTAGGATATTCCTGTACTATGTAACTGATATTTAATTATATTTACAGCTCCCACTCCTGATTTCTGTCTTAAACTACTGTTCGTTTTGTTCAATACCCTGCATATTTAGACATTTAAATTCTATTCGAAATTTCGAATTCAACAGTATCTCACTTGCAGATGTTTCGTTCGAATGTGTTATGTATGAGGAATATCTTAAAACACATAATTGACATCGAATGGCGTTGAGAACCACCGGTATATGTATATCTACTGAATTGTGTTGTAATACGCCTACGTATTGTTACTCAGTCATGTGTGTGTACATTGACGGAAGTATTGTTGTAGTAGAAAATGGAATGTTAGGTTGGATTGGAACCAATGGACCAGTACCGTGGCCACCCAGATCACCAGGTCTGATGGTATTAGATATTTCATCTTTCCTTACCTGTAAAATAATGTTTATTCATACAACATTAGCTGATCTACAGAATAAAGTACGAGCAACGATAGCCAGTATAACTCCTCAATAGTTGAATGACGTTACGCGGGAAGTAATTGAACGAGCTCAATTATGCAGGGACGCTCATGGTGGTCACTTTCAGTAACTTACATGAGCCAACATATTTCTTTTCTACGTTCGTAGCTCTCGTTACAATGAATATTTGTTGTAGTTCTTTTATTTTCATTCAATAAAGTACAGGAATAGATAGCCAGGTTTGTTTTTCCAGATTCCTCATGCATAACACATTCGTTAACATATTAATTTGGGCTCTTAGAGATGCTGAGGGACGGACGGATAGAACCTACTTAAGAGCTTCCCCTCCTTTGCACTTTGTGTACATTATTCTTAAGAAGTTAAACAATTCTGAACAATTGAAATTATTATTCAGTTTAATTGAACTGAATAATAATTTCTTGTTTCTCAGAATTTCAATAATATTTGTTGATTAGATAATTTAAAATTAATTTTAAACCTAAGATATCTTTTTACGTACGTTTCACTGTAACTTCATGGAAGATGTTATACTAGTGTTCATTCTTTGCCTCTATGTAGTTAATAATAATAAAAGCAGAAAGAAAAAAAGAATTTAATCCCTCTTTTTGTAAGTGAAATGGTTCAATTGTCCGTTTCAGAATGGGGAAAGCAAACACAGAAACTCAATTCCAGTCACTGAACTTAATTAAACATTTTCTTTGGATTTCAGGGAAGGGGAAAAAATAGATTTTCCTTTTCCAAATACAAACCAATGAAATTTTCGATGGCAGTCACAGTCATTCCGCTGTATCTAAAGGTTTTACAGAATTTAATAAAAAACTTTAAAGGGGATTGACGAAGTAATGGACCAAGAAGTTTTTTGTTACTTTTTTATTGTATTTCTTCTTTACAAAAAGTATATTCCAACACAATAGCTGCTCATTTGAAACGTGTAATAATTAGGAAGTTGTCATTATTTATAAAGTCAGTCATTGATTAAGGTTATTTAAGCGACAATGTAAATAAACGTAATTTATTTAGTGATTAAATCAATTCCATTTTGAATTATTTAGGAAAACCTAAAAATAAGGTAGTCATAACGTTAGAATTTTAAAAACGAAGTTCGAAATGAAAATATATACCTATTTTTTTATTTTTTTGAAATCTTAAGTTTTTATTCTATTATCAAAATAAAAGTAATTAAAAACATAACTATTTGACTGGTAAGTTCGAACTCAGAACTGACTTAGAGTTTTTTGCCTGGTCATTTTTCTTGTTGTATTTGTTCCGTAAAGAGGTTGGCGACCGGACTGGACAGCTGACCTTGTCCATCAATAATATAGGCTCGTTTGAAAGGCTGGCTAATGATTCGCCACAAAATTATAGTAGATTATTAATAAGAAATAAGTAAATACAGTGGCACCTCTCATACCCGACCTCGGATCAACCGACTCCCAGCGTCATCCGACCATGACTAGACAAGCGGCGCGCCAGCGTTATCTGTTTGTTTTCCTGTCACAACAAGCCAAGCA
Organism: Thereuonema tuberculata; assembly: GCA_023159025.1. Lineage (NCBI taxonomy): Eukaryota > Metazoa > Arthropoda > Chilopoda > Scutigeromorpha > Scutigeridae > Thereuonema > Thereuonema tuberculata. Next base: position 38,733,629 of record JAFIDM010000004.1, on the reverse strand, counting down.
GATGTCTCTGCAGTCCTTTCTTTGTTTCCTGCCTGAGTCATGCTCGTTTTATCGATTAGTTGACGGAAGTCTGCTGACCTGTTCAGTGTACAGTATTGTTTCATGTTGTGTTATCGTTTTAGAAATTACAGTAGTGGAAGTGAATGTTACTTTGTACGTGAAAGTTTGTAGTGTAAGTATAATAATGGCTACAAGTACGAAGAGAAAAAGTTACAGTATTTTTACTTAAATACATCGTTTGTCTACCTGTAAATGGCTTAATTCATTCTCCCCTGATTATCCGACCTTTTTAGCGTGCCGACCATCCTCAGGTCCCATAGGTGACGGATAATCGAGGTGCTACTGTAAGTGAAAAAATTTATATGCCTCCTTCAATATAAGACTCATTAGCTTCATTTTAAAACATCTTCTTTATTATTTTGACAATATTTCTCAGAATTTCAAAAAGCGAATGACTTGAGAAAGCAGAATGATCAAATTCTGAGAAATATTATCAAAATAATAAGGATGTTTTAAAATGAAGCTAATGAGACTTTAAGGTTATTTTCTACTTAAAAGATATTTGCAAGAGGAAACATTTGTTTTTCTAATTTTTGCTAAATTTCTTTGCTATTGTTCATTTATTGAAATCTGCTTTCTATTTTTATTAACAGTTTTAAATTTACGAATAACTGTAAGAATGAAATGGTATTTTTTTTTTATCTTGGTACTTAAAGCATTATTTTAGGTCATTACGAAGTCCTACAGTTATTGTTTTCCTCGTGTTTTATAAGCAGAAAAATAGTTCATTAAGGAAGAAAGAAGGTTTTTTTTCCTTGTAAGGAACCATTTAGAGCTAGAATTATTGCTTTTAAGTTATTGTGATCGAGAGACATGGCTGTCTGTCGAAGAATATTATTATTGATTACTCCGAGAAAACCTGCTCAGCAGGGATCATCTACCACAACCACGAAACCTACATGAGAATCGAACCGGTACTCAGAGGTAAGAGGCCAATGCCTTTCTCTCGGTCGACGGTTATTTCTCACTGTCTATCTACTGCTTAATAGTTTTATTTAGGTAAATCAAATTTTTAAGTTTGAACATTGTTAGTTAATTGCCTCTTTTATTCCTTATTTTATTTCTTTATCTGATAAGTTGGACATAGCTTTGGCTTTATTAATAGAAATCAAACATAGTGTTCATCTCCAGATTGTTTGTTTAAAAATCCTAAAAGGCATTGGCATTGATTCTAGGCATTGGCATCTAAAATATTCTACTTCAATGGCTCAAACGCATCTGCCTGGAATTACATCTAATGCAGATATTGCGTGTTATGCTGATGGGTTTTACTGATGCTACTGGTAGGCGGATGTGCAGATTCCTTGCCAGATAAAATCTTTACGAAACAATACGATTCATCATAATACCATCAGGAGATTATATTAATTACATTAACACTGGCGCATATTTAACAACTTCCGTTGTTAGTTACTCGGATATGTTGTTTTCGTGGTCTCCTGGAGAAGGCCTGAGGCACCGGACCGAAATATCGAGTAAATCTCACCCGGGATTGGGAAAATCTCTCAAACAAGGATCTATCCAGTATCATGTCCCACTCCTCCTTCAGTACCAAACAATATTTATGTTTCTGAAACGTACATACTCACAGAATAAGCATTAAGTATTATTTTTTTTCCTTACTTAGAGTAATGGAAAACGAGTTATTTGAGTTTTTTCAGATGTATTTACCAATACATTACAGCATATAGTGATTTTTACCATATTTTTTAGGATTTGAGGAAGATTTTTTAGAAGAAAAAAAAATAAATTATTGAAACTGAAGCAGACAAATGTGCAAATTCTTATCGAATTTGTTTTAAAACCGATATCTTAAATTAAAGCATTCATTGTAAGATCAGTGAAACTCAGCTTGATTTTAACATCAGAAAAGAAAATTGGTCCTCATTTTACAGAGGATTACATGAATCTAGAACCAATTTGGTGGAGGAATAACTTTGGAAAAATTCGCCATCTCCGCCGGGAATTGAACCTGGCTATTCCAACCTGCAGTTGAGAACCACTTTATGTATATTTACATAATTTAAAATCAATGTTCGTCATTTCAGACATTTCTGGTCGTTGCTTCATTTCGTTTTGTGATTAGCATCCATTTTTATTGCGAAATAATGTAAAGAGAGATTGGTGTAATATTATAAAATTTGTTAATGTAAAACGCAGAAATAGTTTGTAATAAATATTTACTGAATGCTACAATTTGAGCGGTAGATGTTCGTTTCTGTAGTTTCAGGCGATAAATGTATTCTAGAAATGGACTTAAAATGCACATTATTCTATCTAAAATTGATCAATCCATAATGTCTGTGGCCCTCCATCCGAAACCAGTAAATTATTCGACTTCAAAAGTTGATCAATCATTACACACTTTGGAAACTCCGTTTTATGATTCTTTGCATTGTAAATAAGTGAATTTCGAAGTTAACAAACGAAGCTGAACTGTCGATTTTATTTCGATTTTATTTTTAATACAACTTTATTTTTTTTTCCAAAGGAAACGATTCTTAATTAAAAGTTATTGTCGCTAAGACACTGGCCTCTAACCTCTGAGTCCCGGGTTCGGTTCTCATGTGGGATTCGTGATGGTGGACGATCCGCGCTGGGCATGTTTTCTCGGGGTTCTCCCGTTTCCCCTGCGAGACCCCCACCATACTTTCTGTCTTTTTCTCCATCTGTCCCTTTTCCGTGGGTTTAGATGTACTGGTCGCAGTGCTTGGCTTTCTGCCGCCCACATTCTAATCTAATCTAATTAAAAGTTAAGTTTTATTTTAAGTTTTTCTCCTAGAATCTTTGAGATCCTCTGAGAAGTGAAAGTGCCAAAATTGATTTAGTTTTATTCAGATATTTATCTTAATATGAATATATCGTTTGTAAAGATAATAATTATTCGGTTATTAAAACCAAAGTTTTGGGGAGAAAAAGGTCCTATTGATCTTCAAACAAATTGAAGTTTTATCTAAATATTGGTAAAACAAATGCATCTGATTTTATTGAAGTAACTGTCAGTTATTTGTCTCAACCATTTATATAAAGTTCAGCCCCAAATAAGACTGCATATTTTGAATTCTAGTACAAAACTTACGGTTTTGAAACTGAGCGAAAATCTCGGCTGTCCCTAATAACTCTTTCTTGCAGATTTTATACATTTAGCTCTTAAACTTTGAAAGATTATATTAAAAGAAGTCCTAAAAGAAAATTCACCTGAGGAGAGAGTTTAAAAAAAAAATAAAAAAGTACATCTTAGATTTGCCCCACTTACGTAAGCAATGTGATGACTAACGAATAAAAACCTTTAAAATTCTATCTTACACGCTTCCATAGCAAGGAAAATTTAGGCTCGTCAATTGCTGAAGAAGATATTGGATCATTACAAATTAATTCGGCTATATGTATGTTTTGCTGAAGAAAATAAAGATTTATTCATATAAAATTCATTTACTCAATGCATCAGAATAACTAAAAGAATGTTTTTGATTAATTAAAACAGTAAGTATGTACTTTTTTTATCTTTTTGTATTTCTTCGTTTTCAGTTTCACATTTCTTGTGAAATCAACCAGTAAACGATTTGTTTCTCGAGATTTCAATCGGCCTTCCTCTTCAGATTTTCAATAATGTTTTAATTGTAACTAATAATGTTGGTTTTGCTGGAAGCATGCAAGAAAAGATGTTCTGTTTTCGTGAAAATCAATTTTGTAGTCTGTCATTTCAATTAAAAGTTACAAATGCGATTGGACTACAAGTTCTATAAGGTGCGCTGGTAGTAGATTACTTCTAAATATGGACGGCAATCTGCTTTGAAACTAGATCCCTTACTATTTTACAGCAAATACTGTAATCTCGTGTACAGCAAAGATGGTAATCTCGAATGCCATGGGTTGCTGACAGATTGCTTACTTTAATTGAGGGTTTAAAACGGCCTTAAAGCTAAGGTTTCAGCCATTTAGGTTTTTGATTTAGAATTACAGGGATAATACAATAACTGTAACATTAAGATATTATGAAGATTTTAAATGTTAGTTTTTTCAAGATTTTAAATGATTTTGAAAAGATGTAAAAAAAGCTTACTATTGCAGAGACGATCAATTAATGTTCTGCAGCGAAGTTTTACTTATGAAGGCGGTGTTTTCAAGCAGCACTGCAAAGAAGTCTCATTCTGTTTTCCCTAAGTATCATCTGAGTTATTTGTCTAGAATATCTATCCCAGCGTTTTTCTCCTAAGCGAAAAGTATTCCTTCTTTTATTCTGTAATTGACGTGACTGTAAATACTTCCTGAAAGGAAAAACTAAATATAATAAGATATAAAAATCTACTTGTTGTCACAGGGAAACACAAACAGTAGAAATGGGAACACAAACGGTCTTACTGAAGAGTTAAGTGACGATCAACGTATTACCATCATAGATGATACATCTTTGCAAAAAAATTCGAAAGTAGCTGACTTGCTGCAACTACTTCAGCCAGATGCTCATTATAGAGTAAATTCGAAATATACAGGGAGATTAAAGCGTAAGGCAAGCCCATAAAAGCAAGACAGGCTGATTTAGCCTGCCACAAGAGTCTATACTCTGACAGATCAGTCGTAACGAACGAGATTTCTCGAGATTCACGTAAAGTCCGAGACAATAGCCTCTTTCCGGCACACACTATTTTATAAAGTAGCGCACGCAAAATTATATTGCAAGTAGAAATTTTTTTTTGGGAAAATGCACGAGGCTTTTACTTTATTTAAGTTTACTTTTCATAACACTGAAAACAGTCAAACAATAAATTCAACACGTAGCATTTTCTACTGTTAGACAGTCACAGTACTACATTTCTTGAAACCTCGAAAAGAGGTTAAAGTCCAGATCTCGGGCTTCCCGGGAATCTCAAGAAATCTCGTTCGTCCAGACTGATTTGGCAGACTATATCTTAGTAGATCAAACGAATACTAATTCCAAATAAACTATCATGCGAAGAGAATTGGAGCGAATGTAAAATCATATTTAGCTTATGTTCCTAGGAAAGCGAGGCTTATCCAATCTGTCAATATAGCCGTCATACCTTTTGAACCAAATGGTGAATGGATTTACTTGAATTGGCATGCATATTAGGGACAAGCAACAATCAAACTTTTACACTTGAAATGTTTTTATGCGTATTTCCTGGTTAGAATTCTGCGCATGAAGACGACAAAAATTCCCGAACAAAGCATTAGAACTGAAATGACGATGCGTAAAATCTCAAATTAAGTCTTTTAACTAATCCAGCAGTTTCTGAGTGCCTTAATTTGGTGAAATATTAATTGAGGTTTAAACAACTTTAAATCAGTAATGCGGATTTAATTAATATTTGTTCAGGAATAAAAAACTCCTACTGTTTATTTTAGACACTTTCTGTATTTTATAAGTAAACGTTGTGAGTAGTTAACTCTCTTGGTTTCTAAAACTCAACGAACAAAAATTAGCATAAAATTTTAAAAAAGTGTGCTTTAAATTCTTTTAAGAGCTGCTTGTTTAATATCAACTCTAAGAGATACTTTTGCAAACCTCAATGAAACTTTTATAGCAGTTGTCTATGTTTATTTAGCAAAATAAGCAAATTTTATCCCTGCTATTATCCTATGCAGCTGTCGTTAGTGATAAGTTTAGACTATTAAAAGCTGTTTTGGTACAAATTTAATCCCATCCCGTCACTTTTCGCTGTCATTAAAGCACCACAATTGTTAGAATAACTTCTCTTTAAAAAATTATAATTTTAATGTTTCATTATGTATAGGATCTTTATTCACAATTCATAGTTATCTGTTTATATTTTATAATTTTGCTAATAAGAATGAATTATTATATTAAAAAAAATTGTGAAGTAATTTGATAATGATTGACAGAGAATTATAGGCAATTCAAAGTTGGAACTTTAATGGTATGCGTTCAAATGAATGTTTAAATGAAAGGTCAGCATTTAGGGTCAAAAGCACTTTAGACTTTAATATTAAAGTTTAAATTATTAATCAACAGCCAATTATTATGTATTTAATTCTACATTGTGTGCTACTTTTTTCCTTTATCACATATAAAGCATACATAAGAAGCAATGAATGAAATGAAAACTTCCAATATTTCATTATTTACTCGTATTATGTACTGATTTTTTTAAACATCTAAGCATTTAAAACTTTATAACTGCAATTAAAATTTCAGCGATTTTTAAATCTAATTATAAGAACTACATATTTGATTTAATTGACTATGTACTATAACACATAGCCATTATTTAAAACTAAAATATTAATATTTTTATTAGGTTCATCATCTTATATCATCAATCATTCAGCTACAAGCAATAAGATGATGTAGCTGATGAATGGTATATTCGAAGATTAAAACTTACTATTAATAAATTAAGACAAACGTATTCTTTTCCGGCCTTTTAGGATACACAACAATAGTCTGAATTTGACTAAATCATGACTTTAATAGAAATCAGTGACATATTAATCATTATATTATTAGTTTGTGAAAGCCTTTTTAATATGTCATGAAATCCTATATGTGGTTTCAAAATCTCAGTAATTGTTGTTCTTATTCTGTTAACAACACGATAACTATTAGTTTATAATGTTACTAACAATTAATATAATTATTTTACAATTATTTGCTGTAGGAAGCTGATTTTTTTCTTAATCAAAGCCCAAAACTTATTAGGCTTTTTCAATATCATCTTACGAATACATTTGATACGAGCTATTCTGATGTGTACGTAGCTATAAAATTTCATAAAGTTTTCATTAAGCCAGAGTTTTCATAAAGTTTTCCTAATTTTTTAAAAATTGAGTGTAAAATTAATTAACGTATCAAATGAATTTAATTTAAAGCGAGTATTGCTACACAATTGACAAGAGCCATTTAGGTTTAATTCTTGAATCTTTTATGAATGCAAAGAGATAACGAGTTGAAATTTTACTGTAACTTATTTTCATTTGATTTCTATAAATTATTCCGTATGTAAACGAATTAATTGGACTGATAAAGAATGACCCTTTGAATCTTTCTCCATTGATCCCCGGGCAATCTGAGATAAAGTGATAAGCCATTCTGTATTTGTTTAATGAATCCAAATGTATAACTTTTCTCTAATGTCAATTCTTGGAATCGACGAGAGATTTTTAAATTGCTGTCTGCCCACATTCATTATGCTCTAGAGTAATTACACTACTGCCACCTCCGCCCACTCAATTTGTATTCTTCAGTTTGTATGTTCGCATCCTTTGTCTCGGTAGGAGGCAGCGGCTAACCCCGGGGTGAACACTGTGGCCCTGGGAATGCGCTTTCATTGCCTCTCCATTCAGTCTAATTCCTGGAGAATCGGTCTCACTGTTCCTCGTGTATCTGTTTAAAGTGTATCTGTTTAAAATAAGCTCCACGAAATTTCTGGGGCTCTTCAAAACTTATCTCACTTAACGTAGACCAGATTTACCCAACAGGCTGTTGTTATTCTCTTTTTAGTTTACTTTCCGAAGTAACGAATCCTTATAAGAACCAAAAGTGTATTTTGAAATAGTAGATCTTCTTGAAACCTGACCTGCATATTAAAAACAAGAGACTATTATCTCTTTTTTGTTAAATTTTCATTCAAACATTCAGTATCCTGATACGGTGAAGTCGTGAAAACTAAAATGACTGGTAACAGACAACGAGCTGTAATATGCTAAAATGTTTAATCAACAAAAAAATGATGTGATTATCTAATTAGAGATCAATTTTTTGGCTTCAGTGAAAACATATCAATATGCATTTGTAGACTTGCAAGGAACATATGCCCCATGTGCTGTTAGGTACTTTTGCGGCACAATGTAGATAGTAAGTAAGTAATCAATACAAGAGATATATTTAGTAACTACACTATAGTTCGCATCGCATCTTCGCGAAATTAGAGACTTGCAATCAGAAATTTACTCAGACTAGCTATTTAGAAAGCTAGACAATTTGATTCTTAAATCGAAATTTGAAAGCAGTGAACTAAGAGACTTTGAATTTCGTAATGAATAATACAATGCACCTCAGTTTTAGTCTCTGGGTAATGACCGTTATCTTGGGATCTCCGTTTTAACAGTTTCAATGATTTATCATGACTTGTGCGACAAATAAATTGAGGTAATTGATGTGGTAAGTGAAATACACATTCAGTGGCAGATCTGGATCGAAATTTCTAGATTGAAAGGAAAAGAATCAGAAGAACTACAAATAATTGAGCATGTTCCTCAGTGATGCGCAGAACGCCAGCTGACAACACATTTCATCGATAATTCACCAGTTAGAATATTCTTTTTAATGAATATACCTAACAAACATATCACTGAGTGTTCCATATTTAAGAGATCGAGGAAAAGAAAGTAGAAAGTGATGGAAGGTACTTATATTTTATCTCTCTCATCTTTCAGTACGAAATAAAATGCTCATTATGTATCCAAAGCCTATCGCTTTTAAATGTGCTAATTGTGATTATCAGATTAGAAACTTTCTTTGTGTAATTAAACAAAAGAAAAAAAGAAAACGAATTCAGAATATAACTTGAGATGCTTTAAGAATAGAGCTGTGGCATCCAGCCAAAACTTTGAAGTGGAATAAGTTAGAAAATATTCGAGCATTTGGGTAGCTGCTGAAATAAAATAAAAAATTTGATAGTACAAGTTGCTAGTATTTAAGATGAAATATTTAAGTCAAGGATTTTTTGCCATTTAGAAGTGAGTTAAATTAGAAGGTAAATTAGTTAAGATGATTTCTGACGTTTAATTCTTTAGAATTTTTAAAATAATTGCCCAAATTTAACTATTTTCTGAGTTTTGTTGATATATTTTTATAAAGTGTTTGTGTAATTTTTATCATACATTGGCTAATTTCTTCCATTGGCTTTAAAATAAAATTATCTACGTAATAAGTTTGTAATAAAATGTATATATAATTTTACTTGGTATTTAAATTAAACGAAACACTCTCAAAAGTTGTATGAGATCACAGATAATTACAAGAAATAATAATAAAAATCATATCCGAACTTTCTTATAAAAGTAAAAAATACTTTTACTAAATTGAAATAGTTTATTCATTAATTTTATTTGAATAATTGGTTTTCAGTTCAATTTCGTTTCTTTGAGACATAAGATTAAACCCTTTTACTGGGGACCATCTTTTAATTTGAAGATGGAAGAGATGTCCACTTATAGCCCTACTATGGAACGTAATCATGTTTTTCGGCAAAAGGGAAACGGGTAGCGGAAGTAAATTGCAATTTCGAGAACCAATTTCGGTTGACCATACGTGTGGTCCCAGCAACGGCGAAGGAAGAAAAATAAGTGGGACTATGGCAATGTCCTTGTACTTGTAAAGCTGGCGCTGATGTGATTCCCCATTGAAAACATGTTGACACCTACGCAAGTGAAATTGAACTTTGATGAATTCAGAAACGGAATTGCGTCATTAAGACATCACTTCCGGTTCTGTTGCCTTGGCTACTTTCGCTTCTAACGAACTTAATGAAAAGCGAGAAGGGGACAGTAAAGAATTGATTTTTCTGTGGTGAAATATTAAAAATCGCTTCGTCAAATTTTGCTAAGGGTTTAGAAACATATTGTGCAAAAAAAAAATAAAAATATATTGTCCCTTTAGTTTTCTTATCGGAAACATACTTTGGTGACAATTTTAAGAAAATAAATCTTTTAAGTGATCAAATATTGCTAAAATTATACTTTTATATGATTTTAGTAGATTTTTATTATTATTAGGCTGATTTATTAAATATATTTTACATTGTTTTCATAGATTTAATACATAATATTAAAAATGATGTTTTTTAAATTATTAAAAATCCATTCAATAATTTTAAAAAAAAACTTAAAATAATCAAGAATTTAATTAAAAATACAAAAAAAAAAGAAAACCACTAAAAATATTGATTAATTAGATGTCTAGACGCCAGACGCCTTTTTCTAAGTCATTTAAAAAAACTTTAGTTTCGAATTTGGAATTCTTAGTTTTAAAAATTAAAATTGGTCAAATTTTAGAAGTAATATTTGAAAACTCAACTATATTGGATTGATATACTAATCCTCATAATATTGGTCAATCATTAAATTAGTTTTACCCAATTCTATAAGAGTTCATTCAGTGTAAATCTTATAATCCTAAATAATTGAATCCAGAAGGATCCATTAAGATTATCTGTCCAAAATGCTATTCTAGGTTTTTCTTATTCATGGGAAATCAAATTATACTTTCGTATCCTTGCTTTATCCAATTCCATTCCATTTCTTCTTTTTTTTTGAGTTTGCTTTCTTTCTTAAGCTCTATTTACAGCTTGAATTTGAATTTCTAACAAGCATCTTTGTGATTTTGTCACCTCAGAATTGCTTTCTTGGTAAGTGTCCAGATTCCCGCTCTTTAAAGAAGTATGCTGGGTTTTTTTTTTTAAAGCCTACTTCTATTTTGAATCAACCAACTTTTTTATCTTAATATTTTTTAATATTCTTTTCTGCTATTCTGTCGTATGATATTAAAGTATATTAAAGCAACATAATATACACTGAGATTATAAACGTAAATAAAGTGTTAAAAAATATTACAAAGAAGATTTGTGGACCAAAATATAGAGGTCCAAAATCTTTATAATATTTGTTAAAGCTTTATATAGTTTTTAATCTTAGTGTAGAGGACCAATATCTTCTTTATAATAACTTCTTAGAATATACAGCATATATTATATATATATATATACATACATATTCTAATTTAAAATTATCATAAGATCATTTATAAATCAAACCTATAAAAATGTTAAAATAAGGTGAAAATACGTTTAAAAGGCAATTACGAGAAATTACATTTTACATTTTTAATCATAATTTATAATATTGTGTTTATGATATGCCTAAAGTACTTGGATATAAGCGTGTCCTTTAAGTTAAATAAAAGTTATAGCTTTAAACTTTTGGATGAACTGGGCATATAGGATGGCCCATATTTGTTATGTGGCCCAGTTTTGTTTTGTAGTTTTTTTTATTTTTGTTTTTTTGCTTTTTTTTTCAAAATCAGAAAATCTGAGACAATGCCATAAGTATTCATCTCTGTTCAAAGTGAAAGTATGCTACTAAGGACAACTGATGGGCCTTTGGGCTCGCAGGAGGTCAGGCTTCCGGCCTTCCATAACAAAATGGACGAAGTTGAGTTCGGGTGGTTAGTCAGACCCTCCCGCCTTTAACCCATTTAATACAAGACTGTGTTACCCCAGAAGGAGGGAAAAAAAAAAACGAGAAAAATCCCCGACCGCCAGGGATCGAATCGGCTCTTCCAGCCATCACTCAAGTGCCTTACCAATTGGACCCAGTTCCATTAGGCTCCATTTGAAGGTCTTCTTTTAACAGAAATGAATTTTGGACCTTTGAAAGAAATCTTTTTGGAAACATTGGTAAAGATTTCTGAACGTTTGTAGCCAAACATCACCACCCACAGGCTTTTTTTCTTTTTTAATATTACGTAATAAACATTATGTAATAAACAATGCAACATTTATATATGTAACAATAATATAACATTAGATTGAATGACTGCTAAAATAAAAAAATTTTTATTAGAAACATAAAATAAAATGTTTTTGAAGTGATTTGCAGTTCCAGGGTTTTTTTTTTTAACTTTTTGAAATTTGAAATCGATAGTAAAGTATCCATAGTATATCAGATATTGAGAATATTTTTTTATTTTGTTTTCTTAAAAAACATGATGATAGTTTACAGTACGAGAATTGGCAAATTAACATTTAATTTCCACTTTACTCTTCTTGGTTAAGAATTGTAAAGAAGAACAGGAAAACATAAAGCTAAAGAAAAGAAACGAGTTCTAGAACATTCTTTAATTTCTACTCTGACAGAATCCAGATGGATTTTTATCTGATAATTTTCTATGAAACTTGAATTTTTTATATACACTTTTGTTATTAAGGAATAATAAGTGAGCTCAGATATAAGTCAGAAGAAAATTATATTAATCTTAATTTTTACAGTTGTTGGTGTAAAACTTCAATGACCTGAGAAGTAGACGAATGAAGAAACTTTAAGTAAAACGTTACTGATATGTCCAGGAAAACTTTGATATAATATTCATGCTCTTGAGATGTAGATTTCCTCATACTGAACAAATAATTTTGTTTAAATTAACTTTAATTTTACATTTTATTTTCCTTCTAAGACATCTTGAGACAAAACTCAACACT
>JAFIDM010000004.1:38697914-38721320 GCA_023159025.1 Thereuonema tuberculata | reverse complement strand
AGAAACAGATGTAAATTAATCCCCAACTGAATTACAGGGGCATTTAGTTATATCGAAACATAATTAAAAACGGAAAAGCTCTTAGTTAGCAGTTAATGTAATTCGTAGTTCAATCCAATGAAATAATGAATCTTCTTCTAGAACATTCTGCAAAAGTCTTGCTAATTACAATACTTCCCCCTCGACTGAATGTTCAATCCCATTTGCAAAGGAGATTCTTAATTCTGATCAATTAATGTTGCCTGCACTTCATTACCGCAAAACTATTTTAGTGGAAGGATCATTCTTAATCACGTGAGTGTCATTCTTTGAAACGTTCACTCGTCATAAACCTAATGGAAACTCATTAGGGATGTTGTCAGAACCGATCAAGATGTAGGGAGTTACTTTCCTTGGAGTGGGAAACTTTTCCGAAGGAGTTTTGGGCTGGCAACGAAATGAGAGACGGTTTATTAGATTGCAAGTTTCAAACTGACAGTTGTCCCATAATCGATTTTCAGGAAATGGAAAAGGCGCTCTCTATTGCGACGTCATTTTTTTTCGATTGTATTTTGGCAGGGATTTCCACTAAGGTTACCTGAAGTTTGATGTGGTTCATTCCGGAAAAGCAGTGCTGGAGAACTTACATCTATATTGCGACTGTCAAACGGAATTTGCAACTATCGCTTATCTGAAACGTCAATTAGCTGTTGATTTCAATATTGCAGTTAGCAATTGGCTGCAGTTGGGAGTTGAGAACTCTTGGAGTAGACTCTGACTTTTGAAATGACTTTAGTATCCTGGAATGCTTTTTTTTTCTTCATTTTGAATACATCGACTTAGTGATATGAAGACCGAAAGTTTTTCAATAAATATTTATTTCTTCTGCTGTTATTGATGCGTAAGAAAATAGAACTTCAGGTTCGTATCTTCATTTTCATCTCCCAACTACTACAGAGCAATTGACTTTACCAGTATCTTACATAATTACACTGTTACTAACTTTAACTATTCCAAATGAAAATAAAATATTTTTTGCAAATTCTTCATTTTTGCAAAAGGCTTTTAATAAAATAAAAATATATTTTCCATTAGTCTTTCATTTGATAATTTCAAATTTTTACGATCCAGTAGATAATATACTCTTGGGACTGTAAAAAAAATGACCTTTTAAAACAATGTTTAAAAATAACAAGTGAATATAATTTTGTGCTAAAGTATAAAATTAAGGGCGACCCATAATAATAAGAAAAAATTAAAAAATAATAATTAAAAAAGGAAGTGCATTAATGTAAGGAAAAATAAAAAAAAACCCATGCGGACATTGAGGAAAAACAAATAGATATACGGATTCGAACCGACAACCTTCAATAGTCCGAGACGTTAAGCATCAAGCTATAATTAACAATTGAAATGAGACTGTTGTATTTCTAATATTTAAGCTTATATAGGATATCCAATGAAAACAATGACAAATATCTCGAACATGGGGAGGCGTCGGCCGTGAAAATACCCTATTCTTTTGTTGTTTTGGTCTTTCAACACAATGGTGAAGATCCTACCTTCCATTCGGGAGTTGTTAGGGGTGGACACACACGGAGGGACAGGACAAACGCAATAGCTACCGATTTTGGTCGTTATCACGATATCTCCCAAATGGGTCGCTAAAAATAATTTCATACAGTTTTTTAATTTAAATTTGCTTCCATCGTCGATTTTTATCAGTATTAGTTTACTTTTTTTTTTTTTTTTAGTTTTTATCTTTAGCCCTTCACCCCCTTGGGTGTGCTCTCCATCTAAGCCATAATTTTGGTATTTCCTTACAGCATGTGACCGACAAAAATATGTATTGCCTGATTTGTTCATATTTACTAAGTTTTCGTTGAAAATAATAAAGAGAAGCTATCGAAGAAATGAAGATTTTTGGGAGATTGTTTTTTTTTTTTTTAGTTTTTTTCGATATATAATCGTTACGCCGATACGTCATCAATACATTAATACATTTTTTTTTTTTAGATATAAGTTGGGTTTTTTTTCAGTTTTGTTATCAATATATAATAATAATGTAAGAGAAACATTCATTTATAAATTGTGAATTCATTTTAAAAAGAGTTTCTTCTAATCATTTAGTTTTCCCTTATTTATCTGTCGGAACATTCAATTGAAGCGAATTCCAAATACAGTGGAACCCCGCCATTCGTCCGCCTCTCTATTCGTACAACTCGTTATTCGTACAACTTTTTCAAGTAAAATTGAACTCGCCATTCGTACGCTTGCTCGCGATTCGGACAGCGTGACCTCGGTACTGGCCGCGCCACGCGGTCGCTTCAGTTCGTATCGTGCTAGCTTCCGTACGCTACGCATCATCCACGCAAGCTTCGTGAAACTTTGTGATATTTTATTGTTATTTTTTTGTTATTTTTATTAAAAATAGTGCAGCCATGGGTCTAAAAAATATTACTGACTCAACTAAGCCTAAAAGGAAAGCAGTGAGAACGACAATTGAATTGAAAAAAAGAAATTGTTACGAAGTTTGAAAGTGGAACTCTTATCTTTGACCTGGCAACTCAGTATGGCATGGTGAAATCAACCATATCATCTATACTGAAAAAGAAAGAAATAATAATAGCGGCCTATATATTTATTGTTTTCATAGTTTTTATGTATTTTAGGCTTAACATATTATTACAAAGGTTTAAATAAGCAATCATCTATGGGTCTGGAACGGATTAATCCAATTTACATTATATCTTATGAGAAAAAATGATTCGCCATTCGTACAAATCGCCATTCGAACTGCCTTCTAGAACGGATTGTGTACGAATAGCGAGGTTCCACTGTAGATGCATTTTGTGTCCAAAAAATTCTTTTTGATTACAAAGTAGTTGCTGAAATGATGAATGATTCTTGTATACTTTCGGGACCCATTTTTTTATAATTGATTTCTGGTGTTTTCTTTTCATTTATTTGTTTTTGGTGTAATTTTTTTTAAACATATAGTTGTTATTTATGATAGCGCTGGTCATTTCAAAATGGAAAGTAATTATTTCCATCGTATTTCCGTCATATGTTTCATCCTGGAAAGGATCCTACCTAAGTTAACCTAATCTAGTGTTAATTAAAAGGAAAAAAAATTGTTTCAGGTAATATGTAAGTACCTATTTTTATTATACATTTGGAATGGTTAATGATTTAAAATACACAACAGAAATCGAGTTTAAAACATCGGTCCCGATAGTACGTAAAAACCTGATAAACTATTGCGGCATTAATACAAGTGTGATGTATCCTGTCATTAAGTTATATTACAAAGTAAAACTGATTCTCTCGATCCGCTCTGACCTTCCTCGCTTTCTTTGATTCTGGTTAGAAAATATTAAAATATTCTTGAAAAGAAAATTTTTGGGATTTTTTTTTTTTAACGTTTTCAATGTTTTACTTACTGCAATTTTTCTTTAATAATTTGGTGTTTCTCTCTGTATGCCTGATAGCATACAAAATCACATGTTCTACTTGCTATGCTACCCATCTTTATCTGTAGGTGCTATTTCAACCTATCAAATCCCTGATATTATATAAACATTGATGTATGTAAAGATTATTACATCCTGATACAGAATATGAATAAAGTACAACTTTGTAGATACATACAACTGAACTATCGCTGGTAAATTGTCGAGCTGTCTAATTTCGTGCTTCTACTTGACGTCTAACTGAGAGAATCAAGTTAAAGAAAAAACAAGATAATTAATGCTTTTAGACAGTGTCAAAAGCAAAGCGGCCCCATAATATGCACAATTTTATAAACAAACTTTTATAAACAAAACTTTATCGGAAGAGATCACTTTTGACCCCCAACTTCCGGTCAGGGAGTCCTAGAAGTCTGATTGTTTGGACGTGGTCACCTACTTTATGATGCTGAACAAAATGGTGAAGATTTCGATCCCCTATGTTTTACAGGCAAACCTAGGGTCCATGTAACCTAGGGGCCGCTAACATTGCTTTTATGCTGTCTGGATGGCATACTCTGCAGCGGCGAAACATCAAAAAGTAGGTGACCACTTGTCTACGAAAACTCAGACATCTATGACCACTCCCTGACCCTTCCAAGTGACCACTTGTATACAAAAACATCATACGTCTATGACCACTCCCTGACCCTCCCAAGGCGTTGTCTTTCTTTTATAAAACGCCTTTAAAAGACAGAAAACGCCTTGGAGGTCAGGGAGTGGTCCTACAGGTCTGATGTTTTTGTTCGTGGTCACCTACTTTTTGATGCTGAACACAACGGTGAAGGTTTCATTCTAATATCTCTAACCTTTTGACCCCTACAGTGTGTCACATCCAGACAGGACAAAAGCAAGAGGGTTCCCTTAGCGGTTTTACAGGCAAGCTGTAACCTAAAGGCCGCTAAAAATCACTAACAGTAATTTTAGTTATTGCTGTTCTCACTTTTAAAAGCAAATTAACTAGAAGCATTGAACAAAGAAAAGTAATAAATTAAAGTGTCATAAATAAATTATACAGTAAACACTCATCTAATTATTACCAATTTGAAGTTTTCAAACTGATTTAAATGATATCAGCAATGAAAAAGTAAAATGCAATGCCGAAAAGAGTGATAAAAAAAAATCACTATTAGCAGCTGATAGACGAATTCTATCAAGCACTTTTAAGGGAACAGTTGTATTAGTTGAGAGTTAATTTTCAGGAAAATCACAACGATTTTCAAGGAGAAAACTACTGTCAAGATTCTTTGCAATGAATGGATTGACTTTCCATGTTTTCATTAAGCAAGCAATTTATTTTCTGCTTGAAAAGGATTTCAATGTTAAATGATTCCCAGATCTATTTATGAATGTAAATTTCTGCATTTGTTAATTTTGCTTAGAATTTAGTCATTTTATTAAAACGAGAGACAGAACAGAACAGAAGGAAAAAAAGGACTCCTTGGTAGAGCAGTAAAATGATACGAAAATCTAGGTTAAGCTTTTATTATCCGGTTTTGAGAGTTTTTTGGTTTGGATCTAATGTTTCATTAGATACCCTCTCATTTCATTGAAGAAAAAGTTATTTATCCTATGAAACTAAGACTACTAGTAAATACTCCGGGATAAAAATAGCGTAATTTATCAATTTTTCCTATCTTTTTAGTGGCCTCTATTTTACAGCTTGCCTGTAAAACATAGGGGTCCGCTCTTGGTTTTATGTATGCTGGATGTCACTATCTGTCACACTATAGCGGCTAAACGGTTAGATATATTAGAATGAAATATTCACCATTATGTTCAGCATCAAAAAGTAGATGACCATGTAAAAAAAATCAGACCTGTAGGACCACTCCCTGTCATCCCAAGACATGTTTTAGCAGTCCCTGTTACAGCTTGCCTGTCACAATGAAACTATCATTGATATTGTTTTAATTTCCTTAGTATTATAAATGTGATTGTTGCGAATGCAAAAGGCGCAATTGTTGCGTTTATTGTGATTGGTGTAGAGCTGCATTATAAATGTGATTGTTGCGCATGCAAAAGACGCAATTGTTGCGATTGTTGTGATTGAAATTGAAAAAATGTCTCGACTTGCGGAAAAACGGGATGTTGATACAAAGCGAAAAGCTTCACGCTTGCGTAAAGAACGGTCTCTAAACAAAAAAATTTGTTTATAAAATTGTGCATATTATGGGGCCGCTTTGCTTTTGACACTGTCTAAAAGCATTAATTGCATTGTTTACTTATTCATTGTTTGTTATTAATGCATCTGAAACCAAAAAGGGAATGTGGTCACGGAAGACAAACTTGAAGAATTTCATGTTCTTGCCGAGTGCTTCAGACAAGAGCATCTAAATGCTTCTTCACGAAAACCAGTAAAATTTAGTAATATTTTATTTCAATTTGTCCAATTGCCGTAAAATAAAATGTTCAAACTCTTTTTATTGGAAATGAAGGAACTTTTTTTTTTTTAACTGAAGTTAAAGTTAACTGAAGTTTCAGTTAAAAATTAACTGAAAAATATACAAAACGTTAATTTTTGTGAACATCTTATTCTTATTCCCTTTCGCAAAGATATTGAAAACAAAGCAAGTTTTAAAATCTTGATTAAATTGACAAATGTAATTCTATGTTCAGGAAAGAAAATAACAGAAACCCATTCGGAACTAATGAAAACTTTTCATTGGAAATTCATTTTCAATTCATCTGAAATCGTCAAATCCCATTACTAAAAAGCTCCTTCCAATTCATGCCTGGAGGCCTTTTGGTACCCACTGACAATCCTTCCATTTCGATCATAATCCGCTTTCAATTTTTTTCTCTTGCAACTTCGATTAAAACTTCTTTTTATTAATTTTATAGTTTCAAACGTCAAGGTCGCTCGACTTACCAAAAGTCAATCTGAAAATCTCTTTTTTTTTTTTTCTCCATCAGAATGGAAGGATTTATTAGTTGGAAAATTCAGTATATTACAAAATTAGAGCAATGGAGTTAATTCTGCAATTGAACATTAAAACAACACATGTTATTAATTAACACATTCAATCCATCAGAGAATTGTAATTGTACAAATTACGTTGGAGCGAAAAGCTTCCAAACAGAAGCATTATCAGAAATCATATCTTCTGTTTGGAAGCTTTCCACTCCAAATGCGGAAGCTGTTAAATTTAAAATCACTTATGACTTATCCTAAAATAAGATGTCATTAATTTTCAGAAGCAAAGCCCACAGTTGAAACATTCCCTATTACAACTAGGTAAAGCGTTTTAAAAATCAATAAAAATGAGTTTCTAGAGCCGTTAGATGTTTGAAGATCTTTCAACGTGTATGGAATATTTGAAATCTTATAGAATTGTTGTAGAGTTACTAAAGTAATGGTTATGTAGGCAAAATAATTACTGTATCAAACATAGTATCAATATATACTGAAGTATGTAGTGCAGTGTACTGGCTCTACCCACTGTACAACACCATCAGTTGTATGAAGATCTGACTTGTATCTGATATTACTTGTGAAAGAGACGGAACACCCACATCTTCCTCCCCAGGGCGATCAAATGATAAGAATGTCGAGTTCGCAAATTCTAGATTCCATTCCTGCAATTGATCGCTATGTTTCTTTGAATTTGAAGAAACAAGCCTGTTCGTATTTTCGAGGACATCGTTTAATCAGCAAAAACATACTTTAGTACCTGCTTTAGACTGAATGGATCAATCGATGTGTTTCAACAACTCCAAAAAAAAGGGAATACAAAACAAAACAAAAATATATTTCCCATTAAATTTTGAATATCTGGATGGTAAGATTAGTAAGAAAAAGGATGAAAAATCAAAAATCAAAACCAATTTGATAAAAAGAAACATGAGTACTTAAGTTGTACTCATGATATCGGAAATCGGAACTGAATGTTAAGTAGTTTTGTAGTTATTATCCTACATAAATCTATTCTATCTGATATCGTTAGGATTTTCCTTAAAAGACTTTCTATTAAGATTTCAGTTTTTCAGGTCTCAGTTTGTTTTTCTTGGTTCAAACAAACAGATCAAGATCATTAAATATATTTCTTTAAAGTCATTTCCAAATTTCATATAACTACAAACGATGTTTCACAGAAGCCATTCTGCTTTTCCATGTTTGTTTATGTTGAAGGAAATGGCTTGTTTATTTGTTGTTTTTACGCTACTGAGATCATTGAGAACTTCAATGTGTATACATTGTTGCTATTGTTATAAGATCTTATTATTGTTATTTTAATTTGGGAAATTCAGAACTTAGAAAAGCAGAACGATGGCTTCTGTGAAATATCATTTGCAGTTACATGAAATTTGGAAATGACTTTAAAGACGAATATACTTAATATATGACGAAGAGGTTTTTTTTAAATCAAGATCGTAACTCTTGCTGTGTATATTATGCGGATGTAATTATTACCTTCAATTTTATTTCTCGAGCATTGCTGAATTATCTATATATCTACTTGTATATAATATTACCAAATCGCTTGCAGAAAACTAAAACTTAGATTCTACCCAAGAATTGAGCAGCCTGATTCAGTAATGGATTAGAGCACAATTGATCACATTCATGTTTTAAGAGAAGTCACTGAGAGAACCAATGAATACGAGATCTCACTAGATCTCACGAGATTAACGAGGCTTTTCACACAGTTAACTTGTTTGCAGTTACAAGTGCTTTTAAAAATCATGATATTGACACTGTCTATGAAAACAAATATTATGTTTAGTATGCTTATTAGTAGACAACCAGTTAAAGTTGGTAATTCTGAATTAGAGGAGGTAGGAACTGAACAAGAAGTTAATATGGATGGAAATGCAAGAAATTAATGGTAGAATCAAACATGCATGGACTGGCTTTGGCAGAAACACTGCAACATTGAAAGGAGCAATGTCACTATGATTACAGAGAAAAGTTTTTAATCAATGTATATTACCAGTTCTAACACACGTAGCGGAGATATGTACATTGACCAGGAAAGTAATTCAAAGACTGCAGACAACTCAAGAAGCATGGAAAGTTGCATGTTAGGACTCACGCGACGAGACAGCAAAAGAAATGTATAGGCGCGACAACAAACCAGAGTGTCTGATATACTATCATTATAAAGAAGCTCAAGTGGAATTGAGCTGACAACGTAGCAAGGCGAAATAATAATTGATGGTCAACAGAAATTCTAAAATGGATTCCGAAGAATAAAAAGAGGTCAAGAAAGCATCCAAATATAGAAGCGTGGATGAAATTAAAAGTTTTGATTGGACTCAATGGAAGAGAAAAAACCTTTCGACCGAAAGAACTGGAAAAAAACTTGTAGAGACGTTCACCCTGCAGTGGATTGAAAACTGTTCAAAATGATGATGATGATCTATATATATTATTTAAGTAAATTAAAATAAACGTTATCTATGTTGAACCACTAAATAGATAACATAATTTCTTCAATAAACAATAAAGACTTAGCAAGGATTTTATATCTAATGACAATATTTTTGTTTATTCTATATTTCCTACAGAAATTAATCTTTGTTAAGAAGAAAAATCGCGTAAATCTAAATCCTTGGTGAAAACCACTTTAATCTGCTGCTGTTCTGCCTTAGGTTACAAGTCGGCCAAGAAGAATGAAGTAACGAAATGAAAAGAAGATAGAAAAAAAAAGAAAGATAGACCATCTTTCTTCGCATTTTGCTCCTTTCTGTATTTATGGATGGAGAGTACGTGCCAGGGCGACAATAATGCAAAGGGCAACGAATGATAAAGCGACCCAGATTCGCCCACAAGATACCGTTGATTACGGGGGCTCGAGTTGCCCTGGCGACGACCTTTTTCTGCCGAACGTTGGCAATGGAGAACATGTCCTGGTAACATGTCGTTTTGGACGCAAAGGAAAAAGCCAAGGAAGGGAGCGCTCCCAAGTTAAGCTCTTAATAGTGCGGAAACTGTGGTGGAGGGGTCGGACTCGCGCTTACACGTAAACTCTTTCCAATCGATGGGAATTTGTCTTTATAGATTTTTCGTTTCTTAGTTTCATTTTCTTACTTCTCTATTATTTCCTAGAAAATCTTTGAAATCGTAGAAATTTTGAATGTTTTTAGCGTTTTCATTTTTTTCTCATCTTAGTTTTGGATAATTTTACAGAAATCACTTAAAAAAAAAGGTTTTCTGTAGAAATCATCCGAAATTAAGGTGAGAAAAACAACAAAATCTTAAGATATTCGAAATTTCTTACAAAGGTTAGACTAAATCTTGAAAATCCTTCCCTAGTAAACTTACTGAAAAAAGTACTTCTTTGCCTATTGTAGAATTTTCAAGTTTGTTACATTCTTCTTATCCATAATGGTCTTTGAATAAAAAAAATGGCTAAAATAAAACAAAAAATCAATTTAAGGTCAAAATTTTCAAATTCAAAATTTATATTTTGTCCATGATCAAAATAAATCGGGAGAGAAAGATTACCTTGGAAAGATGATAAAAATTTAGTAATTGGTGTGAAGAATTAAAAGAAATTAAAACTTCTTATTGAGTAACAAGTGTGCTTACAAACAGCTTCGTATGTGATTCTACGTAGAAGATGATGAAAAATTAATATCTTCTCAATTCCTAATCAAATTTTACGAAATACTAACATTGGTACTTAAGGCTGCAGCAAATGAAGCGTTTCTGGTATCAAGTGTTACACCAAATGATATGTGGCATTGTGTCGTAGTGTTCTATTGTCAGAATACAATATTATCAAAATATTACACGACTTAATGAAATAAAGATTATCTCTCTTAATTTTATATTATTATTTGATCTTCCATAAGCTTTTTCTTAACCTCTTTTCCAAATTCTTTTCGTTTCGTTGGAAAATATTGCCAAACAACATCATTTGAATTTCTATTAAATTTTCAGTATATAATCGTCTGTACACCGATACGTCATAAATACACCAATACTACTGCAAATACATTTTTCTTAGATATAAGTTGGGTTTTTTTTCAGTTAACAATCTATATTACTAAAATCTTTTATTACTCTGTCTGTCTGTCCGGCGCAATTTCCTGAGCGAATTGAAAATAGAAATAATTTTTACAATGAAACGTCCGCGACGGGAATCGAACCTACAACCTTCTGATCCGAAGTCAGACGTCTTATCCATTAGGCCAAGGTGACTACTACTCACTGTATATTATTTTTTTACTTTTGTGTCCTTCCCCTTCCCCCAATCAATAATGAATGAATTCAACCTTTTTTTTTTTTTTTAAATCTCAAGATTTTTTATTTATTTCCGAGCCGTCTTTTTTTTTTAGTTCGAAAATGACAATTAGAACTATAATTGCCGATATGTTGGAATATTTTAAATACAATATTCTTCCTTAATCAAGTTCTATGCGTATTGAAAAACAAGCACGTGTACACGGGAGATGTTTGAATAAAAAAGAGTCAAGAAAGAAGCACTATTTCTATTAAGTAGAATACTGAAAAATCACTATTTGTAACTCAAAAACAATCACTTTTTTCTAACTCAAAAACCACTGAAAAGTATCAATTGTAATTAAAAAAAGAGATTCAAGAAAGAAAGAAGCACTATTTCTAATAGGTAGAATACTGAAAAATCACTATTTCTAACTCAAAAACCACTGAAAAGTATCAATAGGAATAAAAAAAAGAGAGTCAAGAAAGAAAGAAGCACTATTCTAATAGGTAGAATACTGAAAAATCCCTATTTATAACTTAAAAACCACTGAAATGTATATCTATATTACTAAAATCTTTTATTTCTCTGTCTGTCTGGTGCAATTGTTATAATTTGTAAAAATAGAAATAATTTCTACAAGTTTGCTACGAGAATTGAACATGCAACCTTCTGCTCCAAAGTTAGACGTCTTAGCCATTAGACGTCGATGACTACATTCTAATTTCTATAAAAAAATAAAAATATATCATAGATATATGATTCACACGCTGATTCTAAAAGCAATCGTGGATTGAGAGAATACAGACAAAAAAAAAAACTTTAAAAAAATTTTAGTTTTAGTTTACTTGATGTAATTTGTGTGTGTGTGTTTTTTCTTAATAAATAAAAAGTTGTTTTCCGTTACATAAGCAAGGCTTCCGGAGCGAAGCGACGGGTAGCCGACTAGTATATAATAATATTGTAAGAGAAACATTCCTTTTTAAATTGTGAATTCTTTTTAAAAAGAGTTTCTAATCATTCAGTTTTCCCTTATTTATCTGTCGGAATATTCAATTGAAGTGAATTCGAAATAGATGCTTACTGTCCCAAAAATTATTTTTGATTACAAAGCAGTTCCTGAAATGATAACATTACTTGCATAATTTCGGGACTCATTTTTTTTATAATTGATTTCTGGTGTTCTCTTTTCATTTATTCGTCTTTGGTGGTTTTTATATTTGTTTTCTGTAGATACTTCGAGCGATTATTATTAAAAATTGTCAGCAGCTAAAATATATTTTAAAAATAATAAAAGTGAAACTGAAGAAAGAATTAAAGAACATGGGGAAAAAATCTTTCTAATCGTATAACGCAAAGATATTTGTCTAGATCCAGCAATATAAAACTGTTGCCTTGTAGGTTTTCAACAGACATCACTTCGACTTCAGAAATTAAGCATAGTACATTCTCCATTAAAACATCTCAACAGAGATTTCATATACACCTTCTCTGCCATCTTGGACTATGTGGAACCTCATATCATATCTCATACATCAACTAATTAAACAGATAATAGGTAAGAAAAGAGGTAAGAAAAATTCATCTACAATTATGACGTTACATCTGAAAATCAGCCTTAATGTCTGCAGACATTACTTTAAAGTAATATTAATATCCAATGTCTGCTCTTGCTTCTTTTTTTTATTTTACTTTTTATGCAAATGACCAAACTTATAATTAATTCCATAAGAAGAAACGGAAAGTATCCGGAAAGTTAAATGAAATATCTGGTCAGAGAACATTTTGAACTTCCTAAACTCATAAGCCAGACTACCGTGAATAATGCAATACAGTTATACTTAAAATAAAAATATAAGATATCGTTATGCTAGTGTTTACAAAACATTAAATTAATTTTATGAAATACTGGATAGGTGTTCAAGCGTAGTCTCGTGCGCAAGGAAGCGGCCTCTCACGAGGCAGATTCATCGGAACCTGGATTCGAATTTCGGTCACGGTTTGGTTGTTTCAGTTTCCTTTTCTATATTTGTCAGCCTGTTCTTCACTTTCACTTCGAGTCTGAAACCTGGCCATAATGGCTTCCTGGGAAGGCAACGAGAAACCACCCCAGTAGCTATTCCCTAGTAGGGAACGGAACTTCGATTGGGCTAGTAGGGCTCCTTTCGACAGAGGACAAAAAAAATTAATACTGGATATTTTGGAAAGATCTTTAAAACAAACTGCTTTAAGTGATATTATAAAGAATGACAGAACGATTTTTTTTATAAATATTAAAAGATATTACAAACTTAGAGACTTGAATATTTTAATATTTTTTTAAAAATTTCATTTTTGTGTGTGAGTGTATTTTTCTCTATTTAAAAAATTACAAATCGCCATTTTAACAGAGTTAGATGAAGTAATGAACGAAGGCATGGCATCAAATTAGAATTATTTATTCCTCAATAGCAGGTTCCATTATTTAGACTTAAACAGAATTCCCGTACCGTCGGACTTACACTCTATTTTAACCATAAATGATGTCATTACTGCACTGATTAAGCATTTATCTTAAAATTGCTAGCGTTTAATGATGGCAATAATAAATTATTCGTAATTTGAAATTTACGATCCTTCACTCAGGGTATACTTCATCCCGAATAATTTCCATCTAAAAGTTTTATGTCACAAACATTAGCTTAAAACTAGACATAAAATTTATAATTGCACAGCTTTCCTTGAAATATGTATTTTCTATTCTTTGTGCAAATATTTAATTTTTGTCTTGGTAAAATGCTTCCGTTCTTCGTGCGAGTTCATTCGTTATGAATCATTAACTTTGTCTGTAATTAGAACAGGTTTACGACAGTTTTACCCCGATTGGAATAATTTCACTGTAAAGTTGATTGTTAATGCCTTCTTAGTTTATGATAACAAGACATTATCTTATTGGGAGCTACTGGACCGTAGGCTGTAGATGTTGTTTATTATCACTTTATCTCCTATAATATCTGTTCTTCATCAGACCCAGCCCACTAATCATAAAGATAAGGTTTGCACTTGTAATTAATACCTGCAGAAATGGAATCTTATGTTTCTGTCTTGCTAAATTCGGTTAGTGAAAGGAGAGTCATGAAACAGCCAGTTAATCTGCCATTAAAGAAATTGGATTAAGAGACTGTCGACCATTAGTTAGCCGAAGCAGGATTTTTACTTTAAAAGCTCTGGGATTTGATACACCGTAAGGTATACGATACTGATGGTTAATATATCATAAGGCATACTGTACTTAGTGTTAATATACCATAAGGTATACGATACTTAGTGTTAATATACCATAAGGAATACTGTACTTAGTGTTAAAATACCATAAGGTATACTTAGTGTTAATATACCATATGGTATACGGTACTTAGTATTAATATATCATAAGTTATACTGTACTTAGTGTTAAAATACCATAAGGTATACTGTACTTAGTATTAAAATACCATAAGGTATACTGTACTTAGTGTTAATATACCATATGGTATACTGTACTTAGTGTTAGTATATCATAAGGTATACTGTACTTAGTGTTAATATACCATAAGGTATATGGCACTTAGTGTTAATATATCATAAGGTATATTGACATTGGCCGGAAAAAAAATTAAATAATTAAAAAAAATCCCAAAGTCTCTTGTTTTTTTATTTCTTTATTGCTGCCTAATTGTAGAGAAATAAAATTCTAAGCGAAGCAGAATATCAATATTTTACTTCAACAAATTTACTAAATTCTTCCTGGAGATGTGAATCAAGTATGACACCGTAGTATTGCTGCCGACTGCTGATTTATTTCATTTTAAAATAAAAGAAGGAAAATTAATTGTAATTTTTTTATTATAATAAAACTAACTCACCTTAAAAAACAAAAACAAAACAAAAATATTGGAATCTTAAACAACTCTGAAGTTCCTTTTATACAATGCCACAAAATAAAAATTATAACAAGTTACCTAGTCGTTTTTCATCGAAGGTTGATCTCAAAAATGTCCAGTTAACAATTGAAATCTGAAAAAAAAATCTCAGTGTTCCCAAAATTGATTTGAGGACCCTTGGCAAACAAACTAATGTTTACATATTTAATATTGTTCGAATTTCAATCTATAATCAAGTACTTTTGTTAGATTGATTTTGAGTAAAATTCACATTATCTCTCTTAATAGAGACACTACCTTTGTAAGAAATCAGCATTGAATGCATATTTAAAATAGAAATAATATTACTTGATCTTATTAATGCCACCAGCCCATTTTTATTTCTGCAATTCCTTTTGATCCTTCAGCTTCAGAGTAGTAGTCGAAGTTTTTCACTACGATAAATCGATCTTAGATCTTGACCATTGCGAGGCTGCATTTTGCGACTCCAGAGAGAGACAGAGAGAGAAAGATGGATTCTAACTCAAAGAGCTGGAGAACTCTGTGTGG
Organism: Thereuonema tuberculata; assembly: GCA_023159025.1. NCBI lineage: Eukaryota > Metazoa > Arthropoda > Chilopoda > Scutigeromorpha > Scutigeridae > Thereuonema > Thereuonema tuberculata. The sequence continues at coordinate 38,706,209 of JAFIDM010000004.1, read as the reverse complement.
CTCAAAAGAAGGAGTTGTCTGTTTTCTTCCTCCGATGCAAGTTTTCTTTCCTCCTTAAATTATTACGTGTCTAACCCACCTTGGAGAAGATAAAAATAAACCTTTCTTTCGCCCAGGTCCATTTATTGATCTGATTGGGAAAAGGTTACAGCGTTTGACTCTTAAGACGTCTTCGTCTCCGATAACATTACTTTGGAATTTCCTTCACAAGTTTAAATTTCTTTTTAAATCTGTTTTCAATATAGTAGAAATAAAAAAGGAAAGATCTACGTTCGAGGTATTGCGAAAATCTTATTTAGCTTCATGTTCGAATTTATCAGTTATCAGCATCACCTTCTATTAGTCAGCTTTTCTGAAACCTTCATTGTAAACACTTTACAGGGAATCGTAAACCACATCCAAGTTTGGTTAAAGTGGATCAAATACTAAACATTTCATGAAATTTCGAATGACAATGGAACATGAAAAATGTAAAAAGTTTATTAAGATTGTTTGTAATTCTATAACAACATATTTATAATTACATAGTATCATAATATTGCAGTGAAGATCAAAAAGCTTCACCTGAAGCTCCCAATGGTCTTAACAATTTAATCTGTGATAATTCTTCAGACAGTGCAAGTTCTCTCTCTCTCTATATATATATATTCGATTTTTATTATTTTTATTAAGCCTAAGATTTTCAAATTTAATTTGAGATTAGTGCTTAACCAAAACGAACTTTTGATCTTTCATAGAATATATGTTTTGTAATTCTTACTATGTTCGAATTACACTAAAATGCTGAAATAGTTGGAATTCGTAACGATTTAGTATAAAAGCACTTTCTTCTATATTACCTGCATTTCAATGGAGAGATAAAGTTTTCAGTTATCATCTTTGTATCTGAAGATCTCATCTCTTAAACGTGGATATTTTTTATCACAATCATTCTTTGGTAACGATGCAGTATTTGGGACGAACAGAACAGGGGATTGTTAACAACAGACTTCTCAAATAGGAGACTAAGAGCAAGAGTAAAATTTGACTTGAGTTTTTTGGAATAAATAATTAGAAATACTATTTTAATTGTTTGAAGATACTTTTAACTTATTAACTTTTCTGATTCATAAAAAAATATCATCTGTAGCTTCTAAAGAGAAAACTCCAAATGCTTGGGCGACAATGATTCTTTAGACTTCGATTTGCAGATAACTTGAAACAAAAATACTTAGAAGCTTACTGGCAGTCTAAACTTATTCGTCTAATATCAAATTTTCAGTTTAGATTTCCTATGTATAGAGTTAACGCGATTACAGTGCTTTAGTCTATAATGATTACTTTTTTTTTGTCGAATCATTTTTCTGTGGTGTATATCAAAGTCTTATCAGCATCAAAAACAACTGGAAGGTATAATTATCATCTAGATTTCAACATACTATGGCTATTCATTGACTAAATTCTTGTAAATTAATGGAAAAGCTTATTTAAATATCTTATTTTGATCATAATTCCTTTAAACTTATAAGTATTAGCTGTATTTATAGCACACAAAAACGGGTGTTGTAAGCTTTAATAAACGTAAAAGTTACTTAACCTTTTCACTAAGAATAATTTCGTAAAATCTTAAATCCTCCCTTGTTCTTTTAGTGTAATCGATTTTGTTTTCTTTTCTATTTTACTGTTATACTACCTTTCCCAATTTTTCTTTCCTCTGCTTCTTTGAGATATATTTCCCCAGAGGCACTCGAAATACTCGGAATCCTTTATCAGTCGGATTAAGAGGCTTTAGGAAACATGGAGGGAGCGTGGACCTGTTGCTGCTGTTGGTCGCTGACGCAAGGAGGCCAAGCTATGATTAAAGAGCACAAGATATGCAGTAAATTATGAACGAAACCCATCAAGACAAGCCATAAACAACCGCGCAGCAGAAAGAAAGAAAAAAAAATCAGAAAAAGCCGAAAAAAGCGGAAGTTCTATTAAGCCACACCAATGGCAGTTGGTAGAAAGAAGAATTGGACATTGGTGATGGATCTGTCTCTGTGGTTTTGGCGTTGCTGTATTTCATACGTTCTGACTAGAACTTAACGGAGTGCTACAGTTATTTCGAAAGGTTAAACCTTAGGGAACTGAAATTAATTCAACAAACATATGTTTATATATAATTTCCGAATCTTTCTTTATAAAAGGAATTTAAACAAAAGTATTCAGCAATCTTAATATCCTTGTATATAAAGTTAAGTAAAAAAAAAATATAGATACATTCTTTATTTTCAATTATTTGTTTTCATGGAGCCGGTTCTTAACGCAATAGCAATGCGTAATCCATTGCAAAAAACTAACAATAAGATTAATATCAGTTTAAAAAAAAGGGAAATTATGAAGCTGTTGATTTTGCAATCCCTTATTATATAATCCAAGATTAATTGTATTTGCTTGATCATTTCTTTGTCTCTTATTGTCATATTGTTTTTGAATATTTACATGAAAAAAATGTCGAAATTTCATAATTTTTTTCTTTTTGAAATTTCATCATTTATAAAAGATATAATTAAACATATATTTTCCCATCATTATAAAAGAAGTTTTATTCCATAAATAATAAGTTTAACGTGCTGTAAATTTAATAAAAAAAAATCAGAAACAAGGGCAGCACAAGAATAAATAAATTGCCTTTCAGATTCAATTATCGGAAGGAATCTGGAACAGCCGTTTCATCCTGCATGGGACGCATCAGCCCGATCCGCCCTCCCCGATAAAGAACCTTCAATCTATCATTTATTAAGAAAAGATTTTTGGTTACGCAAAATACCTCAACATTTATTTTGTTGTGTTTTTTTGTTTTTTTTTTGTTTCGGGAGTCACTGCCAGGTGTGACGGTGGCCTTCACTTAAGTTCTTGCCTTTCTGGGTTCTTTATCGGGGAGGGCAGATCGGGCTGATGAGTCCCAAGCAGAACGAAACGGCCGTTATTTATTCTTGTACTGCCCTTGTTTCTGATTTTTTTTTTAAAGTTTTACTCCATGTACGAGTCCCATTTCTGAACTCGTGATATTAATTGAACTTCTAATTCTATAAAAATATTCATGCTATATGTATTAATTGTTTTTGTTTTCTAACATAGAAATTATTTATTGAGCACAATTGTTTGTTTTTTTTCTGTCTATATTAACATTCCATTTTAAACTTCCCTAGAATCTCAGATGAAGTACAAATCACAGTGACGTTTGCCTTGATTCTATTAGATCACCAAAACAATGAAATTTAATTAGGACTGCTGATTTGTTTCGGCAACCTAATGGAAAGAAAGTATACGTCAAAAAGAAAGTAGTGTAGAAACATTACAATGGTCCACAGAAATAGACGGACTTACAAACCCACTTAATAATAAAAATATAGAAATAATAAATAAACTCCTTTTATTGCAGTCAAGCTCTTTTCTGCAGTTAACATAATTTCTTGTTTGTTTGTTTTTATTGAACGTAGAAACAAAATGTAATTCCATTAAAACTGTTCCACTTCACTCTATTATAAACTTACTAAATTGCAGTATGTATGTTCCTACTTTTGATAAAAGTAATTGTTATTGTAAACAAGCAATTGGCTTGGTTTTAGAAGAGAATTTCTTTAAATGTTTTTTTTATTGAAATCAACTTTCCTTCGCAAAATATGAAGCTTATTTAAGAAAACATATCCAAGTTAAATAATATATTGACAAATAAAAACATGACGCTTTTAAATTTTTATATTTTTCATTTTGTATAACATATTTTTTAATTTGAAAATGTTGAATAGGAATATGTTATTCTGTTAAAGAAATTGACTATTTTAAAGATTTCGTATAGTTTTAATTAATTCATTGTTTTTCTTGTATTAAACTTAGACACTCAATCCATACAAGCATATAAGGTCTAATGTACAACTAATTCTGAACTAGATATATCGTCTTTAAAATCTTTGAGTTCAAAACACCGATCGATATGGATTTTCTGAAAGTTGGATAATGATATTTTATTTTACACTTGGCTGTTGCTTTAAAATTTCTTGATTGTATTATAAATGTAACATAAATGATCCATTTTTATTATTCTTATGAAGCGAAATGTAATGTAACCAAAGGGATAGCTCTTAGTAACTGATGGTAACAGAGTACACGACATTTATCAATGTGGCAACTCTTGTGTGACTTCTTTTGTTCAGGTCGACACATTGCTTGAAATAGTACCGGGCAGCATTTAGACTGGGGGCCTTAAGAAATACTGGATGGTGTTCGTTACATTGACTGACTGGGAAGCAAGATAGATGGCTGAATCAGTGTTGCATCATGGCGGAATAATAGCCGGGCACTCGCCATAAATCACGGCTCCCTTACTGATCACACTGGGCCTCATCCGCCAGAAGTCCTTCAGTAAACACAATTGCTACTACGTCCAACTCCATCATTGATCCAGCAGTAGTAAAAAACCACAAGACAAAGGTAAATTACAATGAAATGGCAGCTGCAATGGATATGAAAAACTTGAATTTATTATCATCTCTTCATGTACTAAAACCATCTAAAAGTCAGTTACGAAAATTTCTTTGAGATAGAATTTTCATCTATCATAAAAAAAAATAAGGTAAAACATAACTGAAAATTCTACAAATATTCTCAAGTTCGCTTGACAACAGATATTAAATTAAGCATTTACTTTAATTTATTATCATATCTTAATTTGGAATTTAAATTAAATAGGCAGAAACGAATTACAGCATTAAAACTTTAGAATAAAAGGAAAAAAATCTTATATCAAATACCCTCTTGCAGATATACGATAAACAGTCATGGAGAGAGTTCCTAACATTCATGTAAAAAAAAATCTACAAAAATAAAAAGGTCAAAATATTGTTCATGTATTCATTGAAGAGAATACAGTTGCATTGGTGACATTCCCATTTCTTCTCTACAATAAAGATAAGTTAAAAACTCTTTATTTAGGAACTGTATTAAAAATGAAAATCAGTATAAGCTCTCTGTTGAGTTTGTTATAGATTCTTATGTTTACATTCGAAAAAGTAGCCTGAGGTCAAAAATCGCCAATAAACATTACTTTTAAAGAGTCTAATCTTTTTACACTGTTTATTCCTCGAATCTTAACTTTTACAAATTACCATGTGAATTGCTGCTGATTACTTAGGTGTTAATTAGATACATTGTTGTTTAAGTAGAAATTGGGCAATTGGACTTTCAATAAAAGAGTTGAAGTGACTGACTTCTCATTTTCATTGTTAGAAATTAAAACTGCTTGAAAGTAATATAGTTTCGCATTTTGTTTATATGTTTCCCTCAAATTATTTAACTTCCCACAAATCGTGAATTTTAAAATCATATTCTTCAGATCTGATTTTGAACCATAATGTAACTTTGAGATAATATGGCCTTCGCCCAAGTAATATTGCTTTTTTTTATTCTTAGAAAGGAACAACATTATATATCATTGTATCTTTAGGAATCCAGGGAGTCACATTGGAATGAAACTATTTCGAATTTCAAACACCCTAAGTATTAGTACTATACATAGAATAACATACACCAATTTCTATTACAATCTCCTACAAATTTTGATTTATGAAATTGATTTTCTGTGACTACAACTATTAACTGTAGTCCATAAATCATGTATAGGTAGATAGAGATAGTCAGATCGATAGATATAGATACGCAGATTGTTAATTGATTATAATTAATGTACTCAACATGTACTCAATGTAATGGGCAAATGTCAGCCATAAGTAAGAAGGGCACATTTGTTTCTGGCAGTAAGTGATGGAATATTTGTCAGTTTAGTGGAACAGCAACTTCATCAAACTCATTCAATAGACATAACTGTAAATAAATATTCTTTTAACTTATATTAGTTAAGCAGAAGTTAAGGTTTATGAATATGTGTTTCTGAATAAAGTTCATTATAAATAATCACACAGTTTTTCAAATTTTCATTAATATATATGTATTGAAAACAAATAAATGCAACTTTACATTCAAAAAATTAAAACACACACTGACTTAAGGGTATTGCATATAGAACAGGTTATTTCAGTTTCCTTAATTGTATTCAATTTAATGAACTCTTCTTACTCATTTCTCTTGCCTTGCAATGTAAATATTTTTCATTTCTAATAAACTTTAAGTTCTTAATGTTCATGTACTTGTCTCTTGTTGCCGCAATCAAATTTCACTTTAAGTCAAGTTAACACAATCGTTTCACATATTACAAATTGACTGTCTATTCAAAATTAACGTTGCAGATTTTTTCTTGTAAGTCTAATACTAAAGTGTCCATGTATCGATTCTTCCTAAGCACATGATGAGTGTAATACTGTCTTTGTCTGAAGTACAAAAGAAAATGATCACTTACTTTAATGCAGTAATCTTCATTTTCGAACAAACCAGTAAACGATAAGAGTTTATACCTTGAGGCGTATCGAATCCAAATAAACTTTGTACCCTTCATTCCGTTGCAGGTTTATATTCCCTTCATTTGAACGGTTCTCTTGAATGTCCATATTTGAATTCTTCCCCTGTACAAATACTAAATTCCCGATGGAGACGAAACCTCTTTCACTACTTCCATTCTTCCTTCTTCTTTTTTTCCACTGTAACAAAAATCACGTTTTCGTATCCCATTGCTTTATTATTTAATTCTTGTTACAATAATTCATTCATTGTGAACATTCCTCTTAACACAAGAGAGATAACAAACATTTATAAGAATATTTTATCACGAAAAATCTCAATTCTTGTTCACAATACATATGACATTATTAGTGAGTTTTACATTGCCAGTATTGTCTGTTTACATTTTCTTATTCAAAACAACAATAACAATATTCTTTTCAATTGGAGTAGAAGTTTCTGAAATTTCGTATTTTTATGATGATAACCACAAAAGGGTTTCTTTGATGTCTGTTAAATTGATTGTTCTTCTGGGAGTTTTTCTGTTAGATGTATAAAGAGACCTCTTTATTCTGATACCTTTAGCTTTAAGTTTTTGTTACAACGCATCCACCCACTCAGCTCACTTCGATATCATAATCACTTCTCTTTAATTTGACATTCTTAAATATTGATGTCCTGTTCTCGATAAGATTTTTTTCCCTATTTGGTCTCTAATAAAGGAAGTTATTCTTCCAATTTCTTAACGGAATTACTTCGGACAAAGCCAGATATTACACGAAAAATAAGTATAGAATGAATACATTACAAATGGATTAAGTAATTTATTACTCTAGTAGATAGAGTTTATTCATCCAGGAGAGGAGCACAGTAGCAATCATTGAACAGTGTCTATCAATTTTTTTTGAAAAATTGAAGGAAATCAACTGTGATATAATATAACAATCTCATTAGATTTCGATTAGTGTTTATAGCTGATATACTTGTCTAGAACCAGATAAGCTTATTTTCATTATTTTTTTTTATCTGTTTCAGAATATTTAATTTTTATCTCTGGTTTATGGTTAAATTACGTTTTCCCTCTTTTTATCTCGTTATTCTTTTTGCTTTCGTTTTATATGTTATAATTTTTATTACTTATTTTTACTTTAATGCGAACTAGAATTTTATTGGAACTTTATTCTGTTAAATACACAGAAAGAAGTATATTACAAAAATAATAGAAAAAGATTAAATTTAAGTGTAGTTTTAATGTTAAATAAACATTTCTATGTACGACTCTCCCTATGATCCAGTTTCTTTTCGAGGCTGTTTAACTTGCGAAATTCTAACTTTAGTGTTAGACCATTATTAAAAATAAAATCGCTGTAAGATAAGTATTATCCTTAAAATCATCTTGATATAACCAAAGCAGTCACATCGATGACCATGACGATCTGTACTGCAATTAGCTAAAAATAGAAGCAGTTACCGTAAATTCTATTAAAGCTAATAGCATGAAAAACAATTTCCAAAGCTGAAATGGCAGCCTTGTTTTTTTGTAGACTTCCTCCCGTTAATTTTGATACAGATTGAATCCACAAGCAGATTCAGCCAGAATCTATTTTTACATTACGCTTACTAAAATACAACAAACAAGGTAAATTAAAACAATCGTCCTCTAAAATTGAACAATTAGTGATATATTTAGAACATTCATCATTTTTTCCAATTGACTTTAGCAGAATCTAAATAAATTTAATTTAAAGATTCTGCAATGTACGAATACCAATAATTGTCAATTCATTTTGCATTTAGATACTCGAAGATTGTCAAGTCAATTATAATGGTCTTAATGGAAATTTTAATGTGCGTACAGTAATTTTAAGAAGGAATAAAAAG
>JAFIDM010000004.1:38632846-38655708 GCA_023159025.1 Thereuonema tuberculata | reverse complement strand
TTCGATTTACGTCCACTCCGTAGATCGGGAAAGATATCTATAGCCTTTGTGATCATCAATGGGCTAATGATCCAAACAAGGACAAAATAGCTAACATCAATGGGAATCTGGTAGTTTGATCAACAGTGGGTAAATTTGGTAAAGAGTCCAAATACAAGGACGAAGTAGCTGTACCAAATTCCTATTGATAATAGCTCATGGCATGAAAGAAAAAAAAAGTGCATTCTGTTTTTCCCCTTCCTTCTTGTATCATTATAAGCACGTTAAACGTTTCTATCTTGTTAGAATGATACAGCTATACAAGACAAGTTCTTAGATCTCATAATACCTTCTAACTACAACCTACAATTAAATTAGTTTATCAGGTAACTGCTATCTTCAATTATGTAGCAAAGTCTTGGTTTTTGTTTCTCTTTCTGTTATGGTTTGCTGATGTCTCATTGTTAAACCTCTACGTGATTGGTTAAAAAAAGATATTTAGGAAGCAGTCTTTTTTTTTTTTCTATTTGTGAATTTTTACTTTCAGATATCTGGTGTAAATAGCATCTGAATAAATTGACTTTCAGATATATCCTTAAAAAAAATACCAAAAAGAAATATAAAACAGGAAAGACATGTACAATCCCGACAAATAAATGGTTTATTCTTCAGACTATTCCTGCTGAAAAACTTTCGATTAGAAGTTTGAATTTCAAATATTTCATTCTGGAGTTTCTCTAAAAAATAATGTCCTTTCATTATTATCTTCTGTTATGGTCTCTTTTTACTGCAAAAAGAACTCAAATCCCTGTTAATAATTCAATAGAAGTAAGGGTAGTCGATCTTAAGACAAGCGCATCATTGTCAGAAAGTTTTAACAGTTTGTCTGGTTCAAATAGCTCATTAAATCTGGACTTCACGTCAATTCTCGCCTTTCTCTTAATCGTGTATCACCTGAGCTGCTTTAATAAGGCAAAGCTTGTTAGGGAGGGGGGAGTGGGAGGAGGTAGGCAAGCTTTTTTTTATTTTTATTTTCCCCCCTCCATTAAAAATTCCAATTAAATCTTTTACGTCGTCTCTAAATTCAGGTTTGGGTGTTATAAACGTCTAATGGCTGTGGCTCATATTGATCGCGTTCCATTCACAGCAGCGCCCTCTAGGGATATTTCTCTCGTTCTTCAGAAAACAGGATTCGGAAAGATTTATGTGAAATTAATAACAGCTAATGGCGAACGTTCCCGTCACTTCTTTCATTTGCCGCGAATTTAAATAATGCAACATTGAAAAATAAAGGATTAATTATTCAGTGGTGAATAATTTGTCTGTTTGTCGTCAAGATACATTTTTCAGAGTTTGTCACCGTTCGTAAAGAAAATAGGGCATGAAGGTGAGAAAGTGATTGATCGGTCCATCCCATAACAGGGACAGAACGATAGAAATTCAATTTAAGCAAAGGAAGAAGGATTGAGACCGTACTTTAAGTTGAAACATAAATAAACATTACACCAAATTTTAAGAAAGTCAATCTAGCCGTTTTAGCGAGGAAGTTCGGGAGTTATTTTTTGAGGGATAAAGAAGATGACGACTAAAACTAGTCTTCATCTTCCCTGTTCCTCAAAAAATAACTCCCGAACTTCCTCGCTAAAACGGCTCGATTGATTTTCTTAAAATGTTTTAAGGTTTCACTAATATGAACAAATAAAGCAAACGAAAATTCCACCCCTAACAGACAGAAGAGGGGAGTCTCTTTAAGAATACATGTCATTTGAAAATTTACAAACCTAATGATCAAAAAGCTTCATTTTTTTCACCACCACGCTTTTATTAACTCATACTGTCTGGTTTCCTGGTCAAATCCTTTATCAATTTTTAAGTCACTTCCCATCGGTCAATCATCTAGAAACTTTACAGACTTGCTTATGTCTGATGACAATACATTAATATACTGATATATTAATATATTTTATATTAATATTCCGCCAAAACAACACGTGCGCCGTTCCTACTGAGACAAGCCGCTAGGCGGCGGTATATAAACATATATATATATATATAAAAATAGGCAATTTTTCAAATTCCACATCACTATCTGGCTTTATATATTTATATATTCATTATATTTATACAAAGCGGCTTTTTAAAAGTTTTTTTAATGGTTTATGACATTTCTTTATTGTTGAAAATCGTCATATCTCGAAATAAAATACAAATAGATACTTAGATTTTTCCGAAATTATTTTGGAAATTGAAATGGTTATAGTAAAAATAATTCTCAAATACAGTAAAACCCCGTTATTACGCCCGTCAAGGGACCATGACCTACAAGCGTAATAAGCGGGATAGCGCTATAGACGGGAAATGATTTATGAGATGGGGAAACATTTAGACACCATTTTAAAGGAAAGATACTTGATTCTGCAATAGATATAGTGCAAATGTGAGCTTATTTCCTATTAAAAAAATCTTTGATTGTGGTTTGCCGTGTGTGGGTGCTTCTGTTCTGAATTACGACATTTTCAATGCGGTTCAAGTAACTATTAACATCAATTGACAAACCACTAGGAGCAACACTAATATATTTTCGGAGCAGATTTAGTGCACTGCCCGCTATTTCACGCGCCTTTTCTTGAATGATTGGCCACTTAATGGCACTGATGCATCACGGGATTGATGAATCCATTCAATTAGAATTTCCTCGGCATCTTCATATTTTCCACACTTTACTTTTTTACGTTTGCAACGACCCTTCGCTGCATTGGTAATTCCATTCTAATTTTTTATTATTGTTCTCAGAGTGTATGAGGGAATTCCTAGAGATTCTGCGAAATCCTTCTGACTTAGTGTAGAATTCTCGTCGTACTTACGGAGAATTTGCAATTTTTTCACTTATAGAAAGGGATTTCCGTTTCGATATTTTGCACTAACTTAATGTATCACAGACCCGCACTTCAAAGAGTTCAAAGATTCCCTCCTACCAGGGAAAGAAAAGATCTTTACAGTGTTACATTTCTTTTCGATACAAAATTTCCGATTTAAAAAAAGCGCTTCAAGCGGGATTTGAAGCGTTATAAGAGGGTCAAAGTATACAGAGTTACATAGAAAATTCCAGGGACCGTATGAAAGGAGCGTAAAGAACGGGATAGTGCTATAAGCGGGAGCGTAATAACGGGGTTTTACTGTATATGTTTTTGATTTTTGATTTCAGACATTGAGAAATCAGTCTAGTTAGATTCCACACCAAGATGGAACTTTTTGGAGAATGGTGAAAACCGCTATGTCTCATCTACTTTAACAATGAGTATAAGAATATAGTTATCATTGTTAGACTATCCTTGCAACAATAAATGAGGCTTATGTTGTTCAATGTCTTCTTTGGAAATGGCTAATCTTAGTATGCCCGTAATAATTTTAAATCATGAATTACCATAAAATAATTGTCAGATACACTGTCTGATTCTTGTACCATACTCTCTCCGTTAAAAAAAAAAATAATTCCCCAGAATGCTCTGTTTTTAGACATTTTTTATATTGTACCGCATTTTTCACAATTTCGTATCATCCGGTATTAAAACGTTCGCACCTTTTGGTAACACTCCGGAACCATTGCCTTCTCCCTCAGACCTCCACTAGCTGACGATGAATTTCTGCCGAAACTCATTTCCTGCATTCAGAAATCGAATAACTGCACGACCTCGTTTGTTGGACTATTGTTCCAATTGAGCTTCCACGTTCCACAGCCTCGTATCAATAATGCACGGTAGATGGCAGTCGAATCGCTCTGCATCGCTGTCAACAATGATTAACGAATTACTGTGATACAAACACAATCAATGTAGGCCCTTCGTTTCTAAATATTAAACCGTGCAAACTTATTGTCTCACTGAATGCGCATTCTTGGCATTCAGGAACTTGACATTTCAATTTTTGACAAGTGTAAACGTAGCTTCAAATCTTTATAAAGAGACTTGTAGTTCCAAAATTTATTACTCAAGATCAAGACACCTACTTATTGTATAACAATTAAGTAATCAGAAAATTTTTAAGATTCATTACTCATATTTAAAATTAAAATACAAAACCAATAATAAAAAAACAATTAACCAGTGATTAACCAATAGTAATGATTAACTAGCAAAAATATATTTACTTTATTCCGGAAAATTAGTTAAGATTTTTCGATGCTAAATTCTCCTGCAGACGGATCCTAGAGCGGGCGAGCGTTGGGCTGACCATTCTACATCATCTCAGTCCCGGTCAATGGAACTTTGGAAGTGTTGCTCTAGCGTCGACAAGGACAATAGTGAGCCCCTGTGGTTATCTATTACTTTCTTTCTTTAAGTATAAACGTAGATATAGGCAGAAATAACATATTGAACAGTTCGGACAAGTTGAATTGTTAGTCAGCTAAGCCCTGGGGTCAGCCTACAGACTGGTCTTTAGTTTAAATACTGGTGAACTCTACGTTCCGTCCCGAAGATTAATAAAAAAAATCCCGATCTTCGCTGGGGATTGAACCCCAGCTCTTCCAGCCGCAGTTCAATCTCACCAGAACCATCATGAATTCCAAAAAAAAAAATATAAATAAAATTTATTACAAATCCTTACTATTATTATGACGTATAACTTCCACTATTAATTGAGGACATTCGTCAATTAATGCTTAGCTGGTCTATTCTGGGTTTTCAAAGGGAAGGGGAAATAACAAAATTTAAGAAGCAATTACATATGAACGAGTACCCAGAAAGATTTGTAAATTATTACATAAAGAAGTTTTTAGATGAAGTAAATACTAATAAATAAATATAGAAACAAATGAAGGAAAGACGATAGAATAATCAAAATCAGAGTAAGAGAAATTACATAGTAATGGGGTAATATAGAAGTTAAAATGTAGAGACTGCGGGGAGATGTACTTTGGTAATACAGGCCGGACATTGAAAGAGCGTGTTGGAAAACACAGATTGGCATACAGGAATGGGCAAAATAACATATCTGATTGGGCAGATCACTGCTCCAAGAATAATCATAATCCTGATCCGATTACTGATGTATATGGTTAAAAAAAGAATAATCATAATCCTGATCCGATTACTGATGTATATGGTTAAAAAAAGATAAAGAAGGTTATAAACAGTTTCAAATTTATTGAGCTTATTTAAATTTAAAAATAAATTAATAGCATAGAAAAATTCTCATAGATTAAAGTGACATGACATCTTTATTGTTCATTGTTTATAATAATACGAGGATATTATATATACAATAAGAAGTATTGTTGACTAAAAGTAATTAGCTTAGGATTACAACGTGAAAGTAAAACATCGATTGTAGGATATGATTGAAATAGCTGAAAATTGTTAAATTCTATGAAACTTATTGGTAGATTTACAGAAAAGTTATTTATTGGTAGAATTGTAGAAAATGAATATCTTGTTTAGCACAAAAGCGACGAAAAGTAAGACTTGGGGAATTCTGAAGATTTTCTATTTTGGTAAGTATCTTTTTATACATTGCTATGTCAGGAAACATATGTTTATTGACAAAAAAAAAGTCCTAAAAATCAACTAATTATCAAATTGCTGACAACGTAATTAATTGCCTCCACTTTTCTTGTGAAACTCATCAGGAAAATTAGCATCCATTAAAACGTGGAAAAAGACACTGAACGGTAATTATTTCAGCAAATTTCGAAGCGCATTTTGTAATTTGAGAGTAATCACAAAGCAAAGTAATAACTCCCAGTGAAAAGGTCGGTGGAAAATATAATGGAATGAATTTGGGTCATTGGATGTATATTCTTATGTTGTTCTTTGTTCGGTAATAACAGGAGGAGACACAGTTAAACGGCTAATGCATCTAACTACTTTATATACAAAAACAGGATTTATATGCAATTGCGACGGATTCTCAAATTAGCCGCGCATTCTCATCCAGGTCCGTCAGTGGGCAAAAGTCTATCAGAAGAGATTTTAATCAGTCAGTCACAGGAGATGTTCATGAGCCAATCACCAGAGACCTCAATTCCAGGAATGGACTTCAATCCTAGGTTGGATAATTTCTTGGATAATCTCTTTAATTCCTAGTCCTTGAACTTGGCATCAATATTTAGATCTCAGTGTTTTGTATATGCTTGATTCTAGGGAGGAGTTCAACAGTCCTTCAGAATTCACAAAAGATTGAATAACTATTAGCAGTTTGTTTTATATATTGATTAATATTTCAGCCCTTATCCTCGTAAACTCAAGGAGGATGCTGATTTAGCCTTAAAATCTTACAGTTTCATACCAAACAAAGCTAATTTTGCAGATACTGTTAACATTAACAAGGATATATATTTTGAATATTTAAAAAACGTTATTAGAAATCATAAATGTTGGAAACTAAATCTGCGAATACATTCTTTAAAATTTTGAGTTATTTCTACTTTAGGTTAATAGTGATTTTTGATATTGGTCCTTACCCCGATCAGCAGTGGCCTGTGTCCATCGGCGATGCGCTGCCTCAATACTTCTATATAATTAAACAGTCTAAATCCCCAAATTAAGTTCGATAATCATTAGATGTTCATGGACATTGATAATTCGTGAAAATTTAATAAAGTTGGCTGCTCCATTGGTAAAATTTCGCCAGTGTCCGGATTAGACAAATGACGATAAATTTAAGCCAAAATAAATTGACTGAACACGACTTATTAAGCAATAAATACAAATAAAAAGTTCAATAAATTACACCTTTTTTTCCTAATTTGAAATTCGGTTTGAAATATTTAACGTAAACGTAACATATTTTTAACGCAAACTGTTTATAATTTAATTTAATACACTACAACTTAGGTATGATATTTGAACTGATTTTGTAGATGTAAGATGCTTACCTTGTTAAATCCTCTTTTAATCCTCTTATATTAATTAGAATTTTTATTTTAATATTCTTTAACACTAAAGTGGTTCTTGCCAGAGAAAGTTCCAAAATTCTCCATCAGTCTTTACCTTCTATTTGACCTTGTGTTACAATTTTTTAGCGATCCGTTGAATGAAGCTACTAGGATTCTCGTCTCTGCGTGGATGTGTAACGCCCTTTACAGTCTAAATCGAGAGTCGGAGTCCCATGAGTCTTAACGCTTTGAACTCCCCGTGGCCCTGGGTTTGGGAAAAAAAACTTATACTTCCGATTCGAGATACTTCTGTTTTAGGTGGCCGTTGAGCGAATCAGGAAAATAGAGACAATTGGACAAAATCGAGATCTGTCTATATTGAATCTACGATATTGAGAAACAATGTGATATCCCGACCCAATATGATCATTTCCGGTTCAAGATGGCCACTGGCCACTTTCTCAGAGTCGTCCTGATGGTGCAAAATGAGGTTCTTGACAGACTAAATGAACTCATCGCGGGCAACTCTTGAAATTATACTAACCCTACTATTACAAAAACCTTGAATAAATGAGTTATGCGCGCCAATCAATTATAGTGACTTATTTTGTGTAATTCCTACCTTTTCCTACTTCGTTAATCTTTACCCTTCTTTCTTGTGATAACATATCTGCCAGTCATCTAAACAGTTGCTGTTTAACCATCTTTCTTAAATAACCATCCCAGCGAAGTTTTCCAGTTCTACTTTCTGTAGTTAAAGGACGTTTAAATAAGTCATTGAATTCTTTATTATATCTATTTTTCCAATTCGTGTTATCCCCGTTGACAATGTATGTTTCAAAAAATGCCCAAAATTGTTTTCTTTAGTTGGAGAGAATGTCCCACATATCCGAATTTCTTCGTTCATTCATTACAGTGGAGGATGTCTTATCAATGGGATGGGATGGGATAACACATTTCAAGTAAACTTATATGGAATATAATCTTAGTTGAAATTTTGTATACTTGAGATTCTACATAGCTCCTACTTGCATTCCATTTATATTTTCTTTTTTCATAACTAAGATTACTTTTTAATTTTTCTTCTGTCGTATTTACTGACGGTGCTTTTGTCATATTCGTGTATTAAGTCTGTTAAGGTAAGTCTTTTAATTCAATGGGGATAATTCCTTGGTCTGAATATTACAATTTGTCTGGCTTATATATAAGCCAGATTAATATATCTGATCAGATTAATATATCTGATCAATATGCACTTTGACTATTGTTTTAATTTCATTTTAACTATTTCAGTGCAAAAAAACAAACAAAAAAAACAAGAAAAAATTTAAATTAGAAACTCCATCGACGGATAAATTTCATTTTATTACTGGTGATATTTCGCGGAGAATACCATCTTCCCGCTTTTTCAAACCGTTTTAAATAACAAAGATTAACTTCCATTACATTCACTGGTTTGCACGATACAGACATATTATATTACAATAATTAAAGACATTTTTATAAAATCAATTGTTAATGATTTAACACAACCTATATTTACTAACAATGTAACAATGTATTATAATTTTAACACAGCCAATTTAACACAGAAACATTTTAACACAGCCAATTGTTGCTAACAAGGAATTGGTTCACTGAAATTTCTCTCTCTGATTTTTTGTCATGTCCTGGAAATACGACAGTGTGTTCGGGTTAACCATGTACCCTTTGTCTTTATTTATGCATTGGAAGGTTTTTATGACACATGCTTCGATTAGGTACCTAGTATGTTTGTTTTGAATTTTGTAGAGAATTGTGACTTTCGGGGACTTAATTGTGACTTAATTTAATAGTACAAGATAGAATATGAAGTACAAGAAAAAATTTATTTTTCTTTGAAAATTTATTTCCAGAGAATCCATGAAGGATTAAAAAAGCGCTTTTGCTATTGGCTGAGGTGATTGTGACGTCACTCTATAGTAAACAAAGGAAGCATTCCTTGTGATATTTATGGTGCTTTTTTTCGTTGCTGCTGTTTTTAATCGAATAATTCCTTTTTATCCAGAAAACAGGATTTTCGAAAGGAGATGCAAGTTTTGTTACTATCAAATTTTGATTTTTTAATGTTTCCTATACCTTTAGCTTTTAGAAATAACAAAATTAAAATAGAAAATGCTAAAAAAAAACTTCCTTGTTCTTCTGTTCTGTTATAATTCATTTTCTTGTTAGAAATTTTAATAATAAATAATAATATCAAATATACAAAATTCAGTTTTTCAAGACTCTTCCACTTTCGATATTTTTATTACTACAATTTATATGACAGTAATTTCAAACAAGATCTATTTAATATCAAGATTTAACGTGCAGTGAAATTATTTAAAAACAAAAACCAAGGGCTGCACAATAATAAACAAGAATGCGTTTCGGGTCAGTTTAAAACTTTTTGCCAATTATTTTTGGTCCTTATCTTTCAAAGTTGTAGAACATCTTACATTCTTACGACAGCCTCCAAATACTTCTAAAATTTCAGTTTTCTTAGTTTTTTTTAGATGCATAGTATTTAGTTGTAATCACAGGCAGACGGACTGAAAGACATTTCGATACTTTCTGGTTTTAACCAGTTTTTGTTCCGATCTCAGTAAAAGGATCTGACAGATATCAGATAAATTATATACATAATATCAAATTTTAGCTAGATATCTCACTGGCTTAAAAACAAAAGGAATTGTTGATTATACCTATTTTGAATTAACAACGCAGGTATTTTGCTAGTGCAAATCAATTTGACGAAATAAAGACTGCAGAATTTCACAACTGATTTTGCCACAGGGATTCGGAAATGAAAAATTTCAATTATAAAAGTTAAGTAATGTTCTAGCTATAAGTTACATAAACATGTCATGCTTGAAGAAGATCCATGTCAGTAGGTCGAAAGTTGTTAAAGAGAGACACAATTCTGCACATGCACTCAGACTGATTGATTTGTTGAGTCTTCTTTTCCTAAGATAGTTGGCTAAAAAATCAAATTTAACATGTACTGTCAAAATGTGATTGGTGTTTCTGAAATGCTCAGTAGCATCTTTCTTCGTGGGAAGTCCTATGAAATATGGTAATGCCACAGGATTTGAATAGTTGTTGCTTAGTCCTTTCGTTTTGATTTATGTGCTTTCTAAGGTAATGTAGGAAACAAACAAATATGCAGAGAGACCATTTTACTGGACTTACAAGTTAAGTGTTATGGATGTGCTTTGGCCAAGGGCTCAGACAGAGCAGTTGTTGGTGAAAGCAAAGATGGGCTTTGTGCACGAGAGAGAAAGGAAAAAAAAAAAGCAGAAACTGAAGACAAATTAAAGCAAGATTTCAGCGAAATGGATGATACTGTTTCAAAAGAAGATAAGGCTCTTCAAAACAACATCTTGTAAGAAAGTCTTTCAACTCAGTATAAAGTCTTAGTTGATAAATAAGTGATGGATAAAAGCCTCTTATTTTAAATACTTTTTGTTAATCAAATCTAAAGAGGGAATTTAAAAGAAATATTTTATTTTTACTGCTATAATAACAATAAGAATACTATTATTGTTTGTTTGTATGTGGATCTCGATAAAAGGGTTTTCTTAACCATGATGCTACACTTATGAATGCTTCAAATTATTCGCTCATAATCATACTAAATATTGTACATAAAATATATTTTCAATTGCTTGTCGTAATGTCACCATTGAAATTTGATGAAAGAGAAATTGCAGACATATTTCCTCCATGAGAGATATAATAAAGTGAAGAAAAAAAAAGCAGAAACACGTTTCATTCGCATTTCGACTTGGTCGAAACCTTGTGTTTCTATTAGTATTTTGAAATTTTAAATAAATATTTAATTGTGTATTTGGCCTAAATTTAATTAGTTTCATTCATACGTGGTTAAATAGTCAATTACAGTATGTGAAGTAGAAGCTTTAATTAATTGTTGTTTAATGATAAGCCACGATCCTGTAATAAACTCACACTGTTTACTTTTATATTTCCAAATGTTTTGATTCGACACAAGAAAGTCATACAAAGAAACCTTTTTCTACATTATTTTATTTGACTCAGCATTCGCATTAAAATATGATTTCCTAGAAATATTTAAACAGACACAAATGAAACTGAAAGAACCATAATGGACAGACATTTAACATTTAAAAAAAAAAAATAACTGTGGGAATAGAATTTTATGTCTTATAGATATAGATGGTCCGTGTCGGCGTGGCCGAGTAGTTTCGACGGCGGTCTGCTGTGAGGCCGTGTGCTGGCATCTGGGTTCGATTCCCGGACGAGGACATGGCTGTTTCAATTTCCTTTCCTGTGTTTGTCAGCCTCTTCGCTTTCTCTTCATTCTGACGTCATTCTTAATGGCGGCCTGGGGTAGGCAACAAGAAACCACCCCAGTATCTGTTCCCTAGTAATGGGCGCCTCTCCGATTGGGGAGCGCCTTGCGACAAGGCGTTGGCCTTTAGAACCAAAATGAAGATGTAGATGAAGAAAAAGAAAACAGCTCTCAAGAAAACAGTTTTAGACATTTAAAATTAATTATGTGAACTTTATTGTTATTTGGACATTATTTCGTTTAATAGTTTAAATGTCGAAATTTACAATAGTACAAAATTAATCTTGGCAAAATATAATCTTCCTTCTTACAATAAAGAAATACGGAAAAGCACAGAGACCAGAAAATAAGCACAAAATCTTAATCTTATGTTTAACTCATTATTCTTAACATTAAGTATCTTCTTCAATCCTGTGGAAATACTGTGGAACTTCGTCCTTGTACCAAAGATAAGTTTCTGGTATGGGAGAAAAGATAGAAGTGGATATCACGAATACGGAAAATAATTTAGATAATTATTCTTAAAAATGATTTTAAGTGCACTTTTTTTGATGTGTGCTTTTTTTTGCATCTTATTCTAAAGCTAGATCTAGTTTTGATTATAGATTATTAACTGAAAAACAATTTGCAATTGTATATTACAAAAATGCAGCAATGTATTATTTCGACATAAACATCAGAGCAGAGATAAGATACCTTCTTTAATGTTCGCTAATGACTGTACAGTTCATTACATATAGAAATAATCCACGCTTCTACGTCCTCTAAACCCTAATCTGTAGCATAATTGTAATTTTCGATAACTAGAAAATATGAAAAATTCTTCTGTAAAGCTGCTAGAGAGTCAGAAAACAATAAACTCTAAAATATTAAAGCTTTTTTTTCCTTTTTGTTATGAAACTATTTGCAGCGATAATTTGAAATTATTTGTATTTAAACTGTATTGTAACTTTCCTACATTGTTAGCTTTACGGGTAATTTCTGAAAGGTTTAAATGTTTCTCGATTAATTTGTAAACGTAAACTAAATAAAAATAACACACAATTTTTTGATAATCACACACAAAAAAAGGAAAAACTTTCGGCAAATGTCGAAAACCGCTGCAGTGTTAGAATAGGTTGAAGTTTGACTTGAATTGTAGCTTTAAAAAACTCTCTTTTCTTGTTTTCTACATTCAGAAAGACACCTTTGTTCAATATATGTGTGTGTGTGTAAGTACGAATTGTATGAGTTTCTGCAAATGACAACGAAAGTTATATTTTTTTGATGTCAGCACATTGGATACCAATATACCTTTAGCGTTCAAAATTCGTACAGTTCTCAAGAAACAAGCAGGAAAAAAAATATCAGCAAAAGAATTTTACTAAAAGTATTTGTTCCTTTTTTTTTGTTTGGAAATGCTTTCCAAAAAGACAAATGGAAGGAAAGTTAACGCAAATCCCAATAGAGCAGGTTTTGCTCGGTTTTTTTTTTTTCCGTGATTTCTTTTAGGATTTGCGAAACTTACGAAGTACAATAAAGAAATATGAAGTAAATAACTCAGACAAAAGTTAATCTTGAAAGTTAACCAAAATAGTCATTTTAAAACGTTACTTTATTTGTCCTTTATTTGTTTTGTATGATGCAGTTTTTCTAAATGATGATGGAATGCGTTTACCTTTTTATTTCTCGCATTTTATTTCAGTTCTTGCTTAATATGTAGAAGAAATGTATTGCACTTAGCATATAATACACCTGGACGGTAATGATTAGAGATCAAAATAATTCCGTTCATATTTTTAATTCGATCATAAATTAACATCGAAATATATTTTCGGGAAATCAATTCACCTATTTTTGGGAGAGGTTTTTTTTTTTTTTTTTTTTTTTTTTTTTTTTTTTTTTTTTGTGAAAGGGGAAGGGGCATTTTTTTTAAGAGATGGGAAAGTTGTAGAACAAAATAAATAGGGCTATGGTTTTAAGTTGGAGGATAATAAGCTAACTAATAAATTTTATCAGTCCAGTCGTTTTTGCGTGAGACAGACAGACAAACAAAGAATATTTAATACTTAAATTTTACTATTTAAGTGAAATAGTAAAATTTCATACGCTAGTCATAAAATCATTTATGATAATTAATTATTTGGATGTAATATGTAATTGATATTTTAGACAAAAATGAAATTTTTTAATATAATTATAATGTAATATAAACATCTTCAATTTGTAAAAGACTTCAAGATAGGTTTTCCTCAAAACATTAAGGTCAGACAAGCCATTTGCTGGATTATCATAAAATCAAGTTGTGAAACTGATGATGATTGTAGATACTGCAGTATGTTTTAAAGAATGCTGTTAATTACTAAGATTTACGTCCATATTTAATTATATTGTTGTAAGCTGGATCGAACTTTTGTCTTTTCATTCCAAAAGGGCAGATTTCACTGCAGCTACTTCTTAACCAGAGTATCTGCGCAGACGCAGCCTTAGAGATGGTTAGAAGTAGTTAGTGTGTAAGAGAGTCCAAGCCGCAGCGTCCCTCCATGGCATGCGTGAATGGCGTCTATATTCGTGTGTTGTTTACAAATCTCTTTGGCTGAATACGGAAGATTCGACAGAAAAGAGTGGAAATTTGTGAAAGAAAGACGAATTCAAGTCGGATTTATGTTCCAAGGATTTACTAAGCTGAGAAATGTGAGAATGAAATCCGGCTAATGGAAGGAAGGGTATTATTATCTTTCTGTAACAATATTGCAGTATGACGACTCTGTGAGTTACTTTTTTATTTTTTTAGTGAGATATGAATCCAAATTGTTTTCAACGCTTAAAACAGAACGTAAACTCTAGTAGAGTGAAACAAACTGTTTGTTTAATTCATTAATTAGAAGGAAAAGTGATAAAACATTGAAATAATTGAATAAGTGTTATTTATTCAATGTACACCGATATTCTTTATTTTAGAACAAACAATTCTTAAATAAAGACTTTATAGAAAAGCCACTATTTTTTGGAAGTTCACATTTTATTCATCTTTTAATGAAAAGTATTCTATTCCAAATATGTCCTTGGAAAACAAGCCTATCAACATTTATTTTTATATATTTATTACCTAAAATCTTATAAATTTTAACTTTAAGCAATTTAAATTAGATAATAATCAGTAAATTTGAAGTCATCGATCTATTACAACATTAAAATTCAATAATTTAAAATTGAAATCTCAAAGAAATAAGAAAATAGACAAGAAATTTAACGTGCGTTAGAAACATTTTACAGTAATTAAAACAAAGAATGCACGTAACTAAACAAAAACGTTATATATGTATAATAGCTAAAAATAGCTCAGTGAATTTGTGTTTTGTTTAGTTATGTGCGTGCTTTGTTTTATTTTACTGTAAAATGTTTCTAACGCACGTTAATTTCCTTGTCTAAACCTTTTTATAAATTAATCCCTTGATGCTAAGCTAAACGCTAGCGGATATTAATTATTCACCCCTTTTTATTCTTGATTTTGTTTTGATGTTTTTGTAATTCAGGGGTCATTGATTTGTATGTTTGTTCGTTTTGTATATTGTCCCATTTCACTGAGCTTGGTGCTGGGTGGATTGGACTGATGAGAGGCCAATAACCCTTGAAACAGTACTGTCTCCGATTCCCAGCACAAATATCAAATAATAACTCAGTGAATTTGTGTTTTGTTTAGTTATGTGCGTTCCTTATTTTATTTTACTGTAAAATAAGAAAATAGTTTAAACCATTTACTGGATTATTAATTATCCTATGAAGATTATGAAGTGTGTTTTTTTTTTTTTTTTTTTAGAGAGAAAGGTACTAGTGGGGTTCACCCATGGTCTTACGCAGAGTAAAAAAAAAAGTTACTAACTAAAGACAGGAACTATAATCTTCATCGTCAATTGCTTCCTTTAGGAATCTCCTCGAATTGAACCTGTCCTGGGCAATTGCCCTTCAACATTATGTTTCCTAACATCCTGCATTAATAATTAATGCAACTATGTCAGGATCGACTGCGAAGATCCATTTGTTCAAAGCTTCAATAAAATTCAAAGTGGCAAGAGCTGCGGGCCATCTTCAGTTAATTCAAAGAAATAAATGAAGTACCCTGTCGCAGAAATGCAGGAGTCGCGATCATCCCTCAAAGAGCCGTAGGTTGCCGAACTGAAAAAAATTCTATAGTTGTAAAGATGTAAGTAATTAGGTTTTCTCTAGACGATTTCTAATATTCTGAATGTTTTTGATTCTTTTATTGTTTGGATCGTGACGTTATATTGATAATTGAGAAATTGCTTATTGTTTTATATCGCTTCTTGTTTTTGAATAACTTTTCCACTAAGACTTCCTTATAGTTCTTTCGTAGAATCTAATTTTTCTGTAATACTTTCTGTGGCTTATTTCTAGGAAATCCAAGCTTTTTCTCTCTCTTGGTACCTGCAGGATTATTTCGATTCAGCTAAGTTTTTCTGTGGTACCATCTCAGGAAACAGTTTTCTTTCGTGCATTGTTGTTTATTTTTTTAATCTTAAACCAGGGAATTATTTGGACGCTTCCAAATCATCATTGCGTTCTCTTTCACCTGTTCTTGGGGCGGTAAAAGTGGCAAAAATTAATCCCACTTATTTCCCACGTGTTTTCTATAGCTCGATGAGATGTGAGAAATCTTTGGCCAGGCGTCGACTTAATTAAACCCTTATCCCTTATCCCTTCTCTCTCCACTCACAATTAGGGAGCAGAAAGGCGCGGCGTCGAAGATAAGCCCCACGATTAAGACGGACCCGTTTGCATTAACGATCTACGGGCGGCGACGACATTCTCGGTGCATTTATTCACATCTCTGCATTTATTCTTACATCTTCCTCTACAGAAAAAGATCCCTTTGGTTGCGTCGTCTTTCTGCAAAACGAGACTAGCGATAAATTAGTTGTTTCCATATTCAATTTCTTTTTTCCCCTTTTCGTTCAAAAACTGTCTTCTCATGACTAATTTAATTTCACTAATGCAATACCATTCGTTTCGTTTCCCGCCTTCTATAGAAAACGGAATAAATTTATACCGAAATGGAAAAATAATTTAACATCGTCGATTGAACAAGATTTCGCTTCTGGTAAAAGGAACTTTTGTTAATTTTTAGTTTCTATTTCGCAAAGAAACGTCCATTGATAAATATTTCATTATCTAACAAGAAAGATTACGATTCTATCGTAAGAACTTTATAAGGACATGAAATAGCAATTACAACGACTTTTGGTTGTAGAATTCAAGATCGTACCAATTTTGAGTTTTATTTCTTGAAAGCATTCGTCTTATCTCATTTAAACGAATTCTGGTGCAAAAAATCATTGAAATCGGTCTGGTGGTTCCGGAGTTACATCAAAACTCAAAACAAATTTTTTTTTCTGAATATTATTCCACACGAATCCCGACCAATTTTTTTCCTAACTATCTGCACAGATGGTTCGTAATTATATATCAAAACAAACAAACAAAAAAAGAATTCTTGAATTTTGGAAGTTTTCTTACTGATCGAAGATTTCACTGTAACACAAAAGTAATATCTCAAAAGTAATGCAAACGGCAACAAATATCCTAATGTAAGATGCTCGTTTTAAAGTAAATTGTCTTTAGGAAAATGGTACTTCTCTGTAAGTAGTGGTTCTTAATTAAAAAGATTGTTAAGCATGGAATTACAGTTCACAACTATTTTAATCATTTTAAGACTATAATTGAAAATATGTTCTAAACATATACATAGAAACAAAATTACTACTACTTTTATTGATTGTAAATTTATAAAGGGCTATGAGTACATTCAGTACCTTTGTGGCCTTTCTAGACTTAATATACAAGCTCTATTAATTTTTAGGAAGAGATGCATAAAAATATTCCATTAACTCATGAATAGAAACCAAAGACTGAAAGAAACAACCACGCTTAGGTGGGATTCGAACTCATATTCAGCCTACAGAAGACTATCCTTCCTTTGACCACTAGGCTGTTCCCGAACTGCCACTATACCTTTAACTCTTCTATATATATCAAGAAATCAACAACTTCTAAACATCCAGTGGGGTATTTGACTTTTTTTAACCTATATTCCTAAAACAACGAAGATATTAAACTTGCTATTGAATATAATTGAATATTCAAGTAACTTTTTGGAAAATAAAAGTGTTTTCTTTGAAGAATAATTTTTTTTTTTCACATTTTGAAATCTAGTTTTATAACAAAATAGCTGTTATAAAATTTCTTTATGGTCTTCTACTCTCTAAAGAGAAAAATGCAGCAGAGGAAAAGATAAAAATGAAAGTAGATACTTTGGAATCTTGTGTAGATAAATTTCTTGAGATGCAGAAGGTGAAAGCAGAGAATGTTCTGCAAGTCCTGGCTGATGGAAGCCATAAAGTATTCTAACATTTTACAACATATTAAAATGCATCCATATATTTTATTTATACAATTACTGAGAAGTCTCATTATATTTAAGTGCATACATACCCAGTAATAATTAAGTATTTTTCCATAACTGATGAATTTTGTCTACCTCGGAGCCAAAAACTGCCAAAAACTGCTAATTTATGAATTTGGATCTTTGTTTGGCGCTTAGGCCCATTAGCCCTGATTTTTGTTTGGAAAGTTCCTTGGGTTGTTTATAAACACTCCACCTCATTTGGAAAAGGACATAACATGTTTTCTTTTGGTAGAACGATTACCACCATCTTACTTATATACCCGTATACACACCTATACTCAGCGAGCAAGAAATCACTCAGCACAGTACTTGTGCTCTTCTAAGCGCAAGTAGTGGACAAATTTTTGTAATCAATCTGTAATCCCTTAACAATGCGATGAAAGCAGTTAACTCCTCTTAGAAAAGTGTTCATAAATAAGTTAGAATGTCCCTAAGCCAGAAAATAGTGGCGTTAAATTACCTTATTAAAAGCCATTCAGATAAACCTGTCAACATATCTGAATTAATAGTTGTTTTCTTAGATGAACGACTATTTTGTTTTACTATTGTTTTCTTTAACAATGTTTTTTTGCTCTCCTACAGTGCGTTGGTTCGAAAGTTAAACAAACCCTTAAATTATTTTTTTTGGTAAAATTGAAAAGATTTTTTTTTAAAAAAAAAAAAAGGGGGGGGGAACCCTTTGCCATATATGGTTAGTATGTAGCGATCGATTTTGTCTGGAACAAACGTCACCAGACATGACGTCATCAACTTGAACTCCGAGCAGTCAGTCCAAGATGGCGTCGTTTTTTGATCGCATGAGCGTGACCAAGAAAGGACAAACTTTGCATAGCCAAGCAAGGGGAAAAGTGTGGAACGTTTTTAATTATTTCAATTTTAATTATTATTATGTATTCGTAACTGTTGAAAATACAAAAACCAGAATGTTTTCTTAATGTTTATAAGATTCAGTTACCGAGTTTAGCAATAGATGGCGCTGTTACGTTCTGGAAACATCAAGCTATAAGGAAATTACGTCATCAAAAGCTCTTCATAAACTGAACTTGTAGACGGCATAATTTTCAAAGGGCTGTTAGACTTCTGGGATCCTTGATGCTCTTTCATTTATCTCATGTTAATCATGAAAGTCATCTAAGACAGAGTTTCGAATATTTTAATTACTTATATATCTGAAATAATATTATTGCAATATTTATCGTTAAATGCCAAATTCCAGCTTTGCAGTATTTACTTCTGCTTCAATCAAAAGCCAATTTCTTTTTCCATCTTTCCACATCTCTTTTACTGTAAATAGAAAGAAGAAGAAGAGAAGAAAGATCAACAGTTGCTTTCCTCAGCTCTTAATTCTCCATGAATTCAATTTGTTCTAATTATTATTTCGGCATTCCGTAATATTCACATTCACCATTTCTTCTCTCCTGAGCGAAAAGTAATCACTTAACGGTTGCTAGGATACCATCAATGAGAACTAACCAATAGCAGCCCTCAAAACGAATTAAAAAGAACTCAGAAGAAAAAAAAAACACCTTTACGGAAACGATAAGAAGCATTTCAATTACGCTACACACACACACACACACACACACACACACAAAATCGGTTCTATGGTAAATTGGTTCTGAACTTAATTGTATTCCTTTTTTTTATTTCCGTTCAATTCTTCAGAGAGTTGAAGACTTGGCAACGAATACATTTGGCTTAGGGTAAAGGTAGAACAAATGAAGATATGAGATTGAAAAAAAAATGTAATACGAAAAGATTTGAATCTGTACTGATTTTTGATTTTCAAATAAAAAAGGGAAGCATTGTTGTTTAATTATCATTGTAAATTAGAAGTACATCCCTTGTGTAAATCAAATATTTATTTATTAATTTAGAATACGAACATGGGAAGTCGTAATGAATACGTCTTTTTGTTTTTTGTTTATTCGTTTGTCTGTTTATCTGTAATCACA
Source organism: Thereuonema tuberculata (assembly GCA_023159025.1). Lineage (NCBI taxonomy): Eukaryota > Metazoa > Arthropoda > Chilopoda > Scutigeromorpha > Scutigeridae > Thereuonema > Thereuonema tuberculata. Next base: position 38,636,086 of record JAFIDM010000004.1, on the reverse strand, counting down.
TCACATAGAAGCGACAAATTTATTTCATAACTTCTTTATCGTCATAAAGAACTTAAACAGGAAATGTAAAACTTAGGTCCATTTATTTTGGTTTCCATCCCTGAAAACTGACTCCAGAAACGGTTAGATATTTTTTTTTTTAATTTTATACAGTTTAAAAAGATATGATACAGTGTTGCAATGATTGCAAAACGAATGTTATAGGAAGATGGATGAATAAAAGTTTAACGTGTGCGAGATATATTTTGATTGAGTAAAAGTACATGACTAAGAAAAAAAAAATCACAATCGATTTCATTTGGACTTGCCAAACATCATTTGCTGAAGAATATAATACAAGATCCAGTCTTTATAGGCGACGGCTCGCCATCAAACCAATGAACTTCCAAATGTAAATGAGGTATATCCATCCACTAGGTAGAGGACCAATCCATTTGTTGAATTGAAGAATGACTTCAGTCTTCACCAGTTAAGAAACTGATAACTACATGAACATTAACTGCATTCTATGGACAACATGAACTCATTTTTCTATTTTCTACCTCAATCAAGAATAGGAAGATGTATTTTATAACATTTTTTTTCAAATATGGATACAGATTTTACTTTGAGAAGGTTAGTCAGAAACTTGTTGTAATTTTAATAAAAGTTCGCATGCGCAGCTTAAAAGTACTGGAACATTTTTCATTTTTGTTTGTGCTTTCTCATGCTACAGCGACTGCATTGATTTCCCATTAAATGTAGCTTATTTTGGCCCATTTTAAAACAAGTCTGTTTTGGTCTGCAACTCTCCCGTCCCTCAAAAAAGGGATTTCTTTAAAATTTGGTACTAAGCCTATGTGTGGTCCATTTTAAAATAAAGTATGAAGACAATTCTTTTTTCCTCCCCTTTCCAAACCCCAATCAGGATTTCCAACCCACTGCCTCTTCAGTTCCATTACGCGATGGAACATAGTTTATTTATGTCATGTTTGTAGCGTGTATCTCGTTCATTTATGTTTCCCTCTATCATAACAGTTTCCTTCTATTTATTATGTTGTGTAATTTCACAAATAACAATATTTCCATCTAAAGCACCAGCATTCTACATTACTTTACACTTTTTTTACATTACAAGGTTAAAGTATATTGAATATAAAACTATATACTAAGAAAATTATTATTAGTTTAGTCTTCTGATAAGATCAGCAGATTTATATTCCCGTTTTGTCTGTCACGTAGGTTAGAATCTTTAAAAGCTCATTAAAATATCATTAAAATTTCATTAAATTATCATTAAGCACAACAATCCCAACAATTGCGTCTTTTACATTCGCAACAATCACATTTATAATGCAGCTCTACAACAATCGCAACAATAACAGTAAACGCAACAATTGCGCATTTTGCATTCGCAACAATCACATTTGTAATAGTAAGGAATTTATAGCAACATCAATGATATTTTCATATCCGAAGACGTTGCGAAGCATTGTGATTGGTTTCGTAATCGCTTTCCCTCCCTTGTTTTTTAATTATCTTTAAAGTATTATTGAACTTCCCCTTCAGATTTCAGTTAGCACTTTTAATTATTTTCAAAATCAACAAATTCTTTTTTATTAAGTTGACAATTATTCTGATAAGATGTCATATTCGATGAAAAAAATAACTGACAGTAACATATATGCCTATGTAATTTTTTTGGGTTCGATAATATAACAGTGCGATCCGGTATCAAAGAAGGTTGGTTTTCATAAAAAGCTTTGTTGTTGTGAAAAAACAAACAAATCAACAATTTATCAAGATTTAACTTATCATACATTTTTTAGATATTTGTATTTGATCCACTTATCAGAAGAATTAGATATTTGTATTTGATCCGATTGTTAAAAATAGAATCACACAAAAAATTTTGTTATTTAGTGAAAAAGCTTGTGTAGAAGAGAAGTTTGGCAATTTTACTCCGAATTTTTAGAATAAAATCTAATCTATTAATTTAAAAAAAATTCTTTGCTAAATGATGTATTATATTCTCTGATAAAGTGAAATCAACGAGAATGAATAATCAAATTTCACATTTTAGGAAATGCTTTTTTTCGTGTCTCAATTTTTTTCATCCCAGTAACACAGATTGCATTTCACAACATGAATTATGTAAGCAAGACAGTACTTTTTAGATAGAAATGATTCCAAGGGCTAAATCATTTCACTATCAAGTTTTAGCCTTGAAGCAAAGTAATCACGTGGCATATCCAACGTGAATCGAGATTGTCTTTGAATGTATTTTTTAAAGGAACACAGATTCAAAGATTACTGAAGAATATTGAAATAGTGAATATTTTGTGAAACCTTTATGACTCCGGAAATAACAATTTTGTACTTAATTTTATTTTAAACTTTCCAAGTTTCATTCAATAAATAAATTTATTACTTGGCTTAACTGAAGTATAGTTTGTTGTGTGGTTTTGCAGTTCCTCTTCAGAAACAACACTTATTCAAATATTTATTCCGGAAGGACGTCAATTTGGTTTGTTTATTGCGGAATCCACCTACAACGTCGACTACGAATTTCCTAAAGATGAATTAATTTGACGTCAATTGTTTTTTTTTTCTTTACATCTAATATTAAAAACCTTGTTGACTGTAGATGTTGTATGTGGAACCTTATTTGTAGTTATCGTAAATAATCGGATTAAATCAGATTTAAAAAAGTTACTCTTGACATCTTCATTTCCGCTTTTCTTGCCATTCGCCTTCCGCGATATGACATCTGACATTTTGAAGTGCTTTCAATTCTACAGTAAAGAAAAAGCAACAGCATCATCGTAAAGCTTCATAGAAACATCGGATTATCTGGTCAACCCTATCATCTCAGAATAAAAGCTTTCTGCATTTTTTTTTTTTTCATTTTTTTTTTTTTGACATACCTGTTGAATACCTACTTCTTTTTTATAACATTTGTAACATTAAAGGAACATAATTAAATTTAGTTTAATTTTTAATGGAATCAGAAGCCTTATACCTAACTGTACAATCATATCCACAATAAACCATAAACCTTATTAATTTTTGGGAAAATTTAATGTGCCTGGAACAATTATTAAGGAATAAAAAGGAATAATAATTTTTTTGTCTTTTTTATACCTTAATAGTTATTCCACGCACGTGAAATTTTCCCATTATGTATATGTTTTATTTATAGTTAAATTCCTTCTAAGTTAGTGGTTACTAGCGGGGATAACATTTTGCCAGTTTTTATTT
>JAFIDM010000004.1:38618284-38632836 GCA_023159025.1 Thereuonema tuberculata | reverse complement strand
GATAAGTAGGCTTCCTATCAGAAGCCTAAAACGTTCAAGTGAATAGTAAGACTTCGTACCATCAAGAGGGCAAAGATTTATTTTGATCTTCAAGTGATTTATTTTTGATTATCAAAATTAATTCACTTGAATTAATTTCCCACAATCTTTTATGGTTTCTTTCTCACATTTATGACGCACTTTAACGAGCTTTTTTGGTTGCATTATTCATTTTGCGTCAAAATATATACATCTGTCAACGCATGATCTGGTAACTAAGAGCGAAATTTTAGCTTCTTGTAAACAATAAGTTTCTGCTAAAAAGTAGTTAGTTTAATTTCTAACAAATTGTTGTTGAAATGAAGTTAATTTTCAATTATTATAAGGAACATGTATGCAAAAGATTGACTGTTCAAGGACAATGAAACGCCAAGTACGAAAGTGAACTATCATTGTTTAGGTTAATCGTCAAGATAACAAAGAGTTTAACATACATGTTGAGTAATAGTGTTGTAGGCTTTTCGACAAACAGTTCGTTTTTCGGTTTTGTGAAGTGACGACTCGAAATGGGAATCTCAATCCACAAAGTGATAAGGCTTAGGAAATCCATAAGTATTTGTCGTATTGATGCAATCAAGCGATAAGGATAAAATTGCATAATACGGAACACATCGTTTATTGTGTGAATTAAGGATTTTCACTTCTGAATGTTTATAAGACTCTAATTTTCTTTTACCAATGTTTTGCAGGAAATAGTTGTTGCTAGGCAACCAAAGTGAGAAAGGAATTAGGGATACGAAGGAAGTTTATTACCAGAAGTACCATTTATATATTTCAGGATTACTATTAAAGATTCCCAGGAACTTTGGAATTGATGATTTATATCTGGAACTATTGTAAGTAATATTTTTCCATTTATAATTAAAGGTCGTGGAATTCGTGGATTAATTCAAGTCATCAACAGTATAAAGGTCAAAGAGTAAAGATCAAAGATTAACGATCGTCAAAGGAATAAAGTATAAAAGAATAAAGATTAAAGATTAATAATCAAAGATTAAAGATTATGTTTTAAAGGCTAAATTGTTCGGCGTAGAACGTTCAAGTTAAAAGCTAAGAGACTATTCCCGCATATGATTAAAAGTTAAGAACTCAATGTTAAGTAATGAAAGTAATGAATCTAGAACTCTCGTAGAAGTTAATATTAACATATGAACGTTAATAGTTAATATTCAGATACAGAAGTTAAGTGAACCATACAAGTTGAAAAGAAAGTAAATTCCGAAGAAACAAGATAATTGTAGAAGGACCATTTTACCACGCATTAAAATGTTATTTTAATGAATTTTGACTATTTGTATTTTATCTGCGTCTAAGTTAAGATTACAGGGGTTTAAGTAATTCCTTCAAGACAGATTAGGTTAGTTTGTTTTGAGAAGCTACTTCCTTTTTCTTCATAACTGAAAATAGTAGGAAGGCAAGTCAGGCAATTAATTCTACTCAACACAAATCCATTAAGAACTGTGTGGTGAAAGGATAAAGTTTAAATTTAAGCATTCTTGTAGAATTCAACTTTATCTTTCCACCACATACATGATAGAAACTAAACTAACTGATTAGCACCATTAAGAACTTTCTTAATGGTGCTAATATATATCAGTTCACGTAAAACTTTGAATAAACTAACTAATTTTAGTAGAAACTGATTTCTTAAGAAACAATCCTGATTTGGTAGGAATTTAATTTTTGTGGAAACCGGTAACAACAAAAAAAAACTTGCACAAACCACTTTTGTGCAAAAGTGCTTCACACCAACTGTAGTTTCCTTGCTTTTAAATTTACTATTAACAAGCTCGGAACGTGCAGTTACGAAAAGGCCATGTAAGAAAGGAAGAGAAAATAAGAGAGAGTAAATTTCTTTTTCTTAGAATTTTCAATTATTGTTTGGAAAAAGAAGAGATGACATCATCGCCATTTCCACTTCAGAAGCAGTTTCTTTGAGTTGCTAAGAAAAAGAAAATGTAATAACGGCAACTGAAGGGCCGAAGAATGGGAAAAAAATTACAGACTTCAATCAGAATTTCCGCTGTTATTTTTCGTAAAACAGAAACAGTGTTTTGTTGGGTTTTGTTTTTTTTTTTTCCTTTTGTTTTGTTTTTGGCCTGCGAGGATAAATGCGATTTCAAAAAAAAATTCTATCACCTCATCATTGTTTTTGTGCTTTTCCTACTCGGAAAAGAATAAGAAGAAAAATACGTTTGAAAGAGTTTTGAAATCTAAAAAATAGATTAAGTCTTTGTAGGCGACTTAGGTGAAGCTAGTTGTTGAAACATAAATAATTATGTTGAAATAATGTATTATGGTCTTTAAGTAGCTCTAATGATATTTTATTGAAACATTTTAACAGTTTTGTGTGTTTTTTGTTTGTTTTTTTGTTGTTTTATTTTCATTTGGTCCTATGTTCCCTGGGCCACTTAGCCCGGTAGTCTAGGGATTTTTTTCCACATGTTATTTCTCCTCCCTTAGGATTAGCCAAGTCATCTGTCAAATGGGTGCCGGGTTCCTTTCTCCGGGGTTAAGGGCGAGCGAGCGTCCGATCTCGACTACTCTCGCTGGTCGAGAATCGCTGGGAATCTAAACCTACCGCGCACCTACAGATCTCCATGGGCTACAGTGAATATCTTTATATAGACTTCCTCGAAAATTGCAATAGATAGAAATCTTTAATATTGTTTTAACCTAAAAAACTTATGTTACATTTTTTATCCTATAGTCGAAGCATTCAAGAGAAACAATACAAATAGACATGTATCAAAATTTATTTTTAAAGTGATTTTTTAAGCATGTATGCGAACAGATAAAAAAGAACATTTACAAGTATGTTTCTGAATTCGATGAATAAAATTGATTTTTGCTTATTTTTTTTATTTTTAAAGATTTTCTATTCTGATAAAAAATCTTCATCATCTCTAAATTAAATGTAATAATTTATATTTATTATGGAAAAGCAAATTTTCAAGGGAATGTCGTTCCCCCTTCCTCAAGCCTATGTGCAATGAGTTAGCGAAATTCTAACTATTCTATTCTTTTCTTGTTTGGGTTTTTTGAAGTGGTAAAAACTTTTCGTTACAGGAAAAAAAAGCTTTTTTCTGTCTATTTTTTACAATTTTTCCCTAAATTTCCAGAAATTTTGCTTTTCTGAGATTTTTTTTTTTAATTAACCATTTAACCATCCAAACTTGAATAAGGGGTTTAGGTTATAACTTATAAATTTATTTTTTAAGGTTATTTTCTTTTATTTCTATTAGCCTTTTTATTGATACCAAAATGATTTAAAAATTGGTTCAACAATGAAATATTCAAGAGTGAAATATAAAGAGCAAATTGTGTAGTCTATATTTGTAGGTTATATTGTTGTTTCTAAGACATTTTATTTCTAAATGACGTTTATTTATAAAAAAAAAATAATAATAAAAATTAAGTATTTTAACAAAGTTATAATGTGAAAAAAAGATTTTTGAGAGCAAATGTCGATTTTTCTATTTTTTTTTTAATAAAAAAAATCGCGTAATCTGTAGTTTGGAACGATAGAAAAAATAAAAAAATAAATATGTATATAGATCTCAGCACTGTAATTCCAGAAGCTTCATTCTCTCTTCCAAATCATTAGTCTCAATTTTAATTAACACTTAATTTCAAGTTTTTCGACTGTGATATACAAAATGTAAATTTTGCAGATAAAAGTGCAGATGCAGATATTGAGTAGTCATTATTAGCATTTAATCATACAGTGCGTAAACTATTAAAAAATTCGATTTACTTCCTCTTATTCATTCTTGTAAAAGAACATATCTTGCCCAACACACATATTTTAAGATTAAAAATTTTCTAACACGTTGCCAACTTGTCAACGGCTCGCAGGCGAGCTGAAACTGTAGTTTTAAATTCTTTTAATATGTTAAAAAAAATGTTAATCTTAAAATATGTGTGTTGACCTCATTTTATTTTTTAATTATGATAATTATACCTCACGCACATTAAATTGCTTAATTGAACATATCTGGGCATAACGAAACAAAATCTTTCAGAAAGGAAATATCAGTATTAAATCACTTTGGACAATATGGACGAACAAATGAGTATTGTAAATAGACATGGTATTTTTAAATATATTTGGAAAGCATGCAAACAACATGCTTAATAAACATCTAAGATTCTACAAATAAAAATATAGAAAAATGTTTTCCAGTTACGTTCCACCAATACCCAACCTTTCTTTATATATTGTGCCTAGAAAAAGGTCTCGACTTAGGATACACCGTAATACCATCTGCCAAATGGGAAAAGATATCTAATAAAGATGTAATCATAAATCCATTCAAGTTTCTGAAGTTTTTGTTTCCTATGAGGAAAGCTTTAATAACTACTTGAATGAATACAAGACTTTTAAAGTCTAACATGCAACACCTTTGGGTTCGAACAAACAAATACGCACCAAAATTCAGAGAATGATTATTTTCTGACCTCTGAATTCACTGGTGATAGTCCTCTAAACCTCTGCAGTTGTTCACTTGTGATCTCTGAGCACAAAGGACATGATGAAGCCTGAAGAATATGATCTACTTGCAAATCTGTATGTAGCACCGTGTGACATCTCTGACTTCATTACCGATGGTCAGTTCTCTTTAGTTGTGCAAGAGTCGTAAGGATAATGCGTAGGAGGACTTTCAAGAAAACAATCAAAGCAGGAAGAGCACATGCGAATTCTCCGTCTTCCAGACCAATATCATCTTCATGGCGCACTTTTCGTCATCACTACTTTAAGTAATGCGATATAGACACCTGCACAGTCTCGACTGGCGTAGCAGCAGGCGAGCGACGAATTCGAGGTTTGACGGAACGTAGACCTTTAGTGAACAACTGCAGAGGTTTGCAGAAAAACGACTATCACCAGTGAATTCAGAGGTCAGAAAATGTTTATCCTTTAAATTTAGTACGTATTTGTTTATTCGAACCCAAAGCTGTGCCTTGTAAGCAAATAATGGAATTGTAACATTTCAGGACAAAACATGCGCCGCTTAACGGTAGGACGTTAAGAACAACGTTCTTTCGAATAGCGTCCGGAGTGCCACAGTGGCGAAAAACGCTGATCCGGAAGAATGTTTTTATAAAAAAAAGTTTAAAAAAATTAAAAAAAAAGTTTCGCACAACGTCCAACTCGCCTAATATCCTATTTCCAATAGGATCATAACGCAGACGTTAAGCGGCGCATACCTGTAACAAAATTAATTTTGGTTTTGATTGATTCGATTCCAAATTTATGACTTGATATAATATTCTTTGAAACTTTTTTTAAAAACCTCTTTTTTAAAACTATTGATTCGGCAACGTAAAGACTACATTTCTTTTGGAAGCAAAATGAGAAACAGAATGAATAAATTCCTCTTTACAACTGTTGAAAGTTCGGTTCATTAATTCGGGCAGGCAGAAATCGTTCCATCAGAAAAGCGAATTGATCCCATTGTAGCTGATCGATTATTCTGACGAACGGAACTTGGAAATGAAAAGGATTTCGTAAATGACATTATGGAACACATTTACGTCAAATTTTGAATAATTTTCTAAGTCTAGTGAATTCAAAGATATGGAAAATCGATCTGAACTATATTCACAGAATATATTAGTGGTGCTTCGTTAATTACAGTACTTGATTACTGAAGGAGAAAAGGTCATATTGCCTTTTGAATAGCTCTTTTAATCATAGATAATGTTGCAGTTTTGTTGATGTTTTAGTTGCGATAATAATGATTTGAGGGCCATTACGAAACCCACAGTCGTACTGTGCCAAATTTTACAAATATATAATGTTTTTATTATTGGGTTTCATTAAAACATGATTTTCATTATCTTTCACGTTTGTCATTCATTTATTAATCTACTTTTGAACGTAGAATAAGAAGAAAACATAATTTATCTCAACAAAGCCAGTATAGAAACTCACATCCATCTAATATATCAAGTTAAATCTTTGAACTTGTTTAGTATATACTATATATACACAGAATTATAATTCTATGTATACAGAATATTAACATGAGCAAATTTACAGTACTGATAAATAGGCAGACTTATAGTTACAGAAATCTTTAATTACTGGGAAAAATACTAGGTTAAGATTTATTTGTGTCTTGTCTTGTCTTGTCTTGTCTTGAACATTTTAGATTGAGACATGATGTCTGTTCCTAATTCTGAAGGTGATGTTGATCTCTCCATGTCGTTCTTGGACGTCCTCAGTCTTTTTTTCCTTTAGGTTTATATCTCAGAATTAATTTTGGTATCCTATCTTTTGACATTCTTTCTACATGGTTAAGCCAATTTTTCTGATGATTTTGAATTTCTTGAATTGTATTTGGAGTTTTAAGTTGTTCTCTGATATCATTATTTTTCTTTTTGTCTTGACGTGTAAATCCTAATAAAGGCCAATTTGTGCAGTTTCCAATCTTTGTTTGTTTCTTTGTTTCAATATCCAGGTTTCACTCCCATATTTAATTGCTGCTTTGGCTGTAATGGTATGTAATCTTAGTAATGTTTCTTTCGCCATTTGTTTTCCAAATCTTCTTCTAATTATTCTATTTATTCTGGTATATGTCTGTACGTTTGATATCAGGTTTGCTTCATCGTTATGAACTAAAATTATGTTTCCCAAGTATAAACCTTGATACTTGTTCTATTATTTTCCCATTAATTACAATTTTCACTCTTTGTATTTGTTTTCCACACATTGCCATAGATTTTCTTTTTAATTCCTAAATTTTTATGATATATTATTTAGATGATTTGCTCCAATTTGATGTTCATCTTCTGAATTTGCTATCAAAACTTGATCATCAGCATATAGCAATGTCTTCAATTTTTTATCTTTTGTTATCTGGATACCATTTTTATATATTGATTTCCATTCTTTTAGAATTCTATTTATATGTATATTAAAAAGTATTGGGGAAAGTCCACATCCTTTTATTAATGTGAATAAGAAATATTAGTAAACAGAAACAAATTGTTATAGGAATTATGCGTGCTTATGAACTATTTCATTGATTACGTAACTTCAGATTTAAAAATTAATCTAATTCAATTTTTTTTCGCGATATCAAAAATTTGAAGAAGGCTTGTTATGTAATTAGTTAGATTTAGGCATTATCAGGACCATGTTTAGCCTTCCGAGGCTCAAGGGGTTATAAAATTGCCTGGCCCTCAACTTAAGGAAGAATTGTAAGAAATGAAATTACCAGGGTTCTGGTAAAGTATTGTTTTGATTTTCATATATATCCATCCATCCATCCATAGTATTCTGTCCGGAGACATCCAATTCTATGGAATTCGCACGGAAGTCCCAGAAACGCCTGGGGAAAGATACTGGGGTGGTTTCCCGTTGCCTGCCCCCAGGACGCCATTAAGGAATGACGTCAGACCGAAAAGAAAGCGAAGAAGAGGCGAACAACACAGGAAAGGAAATTGAACCAGCCAAGCCACTGCCGAGATTCAAACCCAGGTACTGGCGCACTGACCGCAACGGCAGACCGCCGCCGAGACCGCACGACCACGCCAGCACGGCTTTCATATATATAATCTATTCAATTATATTAATTTGATCTTGATATTCCTTATTATAATTTTTGAAGAGAAATGCGGAAGTGTTTAAAAATTCTTGGTCAAATTTAACTTTTGAGGTCTCTGTATCGGGACGCTAGCTAACATCTCAAGCGCCTGTAATTACGGCCCTGGGCATTATGATAAAAACAAGCAAAAGGGAATTGACTAAAGTATGAAATTAAACTTAAAAATTGCTTAAAAGTTATTTTTTTTAAGATATTCGATCATGATGCTTTTAATGGCTTACAAAAATGCTAAAAGAGTTCAAGATCTTTTTGGAGATACTTCTAGTTAATTATTAATAGTTATATGTGATTTCTAGTCAATGATTTGTGTCTAAGATAATAAACTCAGAGTGAATAAGCTTGGTAGAAAATTTTGAAAACCCATTTGTATCTCTTGTATGCTGTTGCTTATAGCTTACATCACGACTAAATAAATTAAATTTTCTTACGTCACTACTAAATAAACTCAGCATTTATATCAGCATTTAGTTCAGAATAGATTTATTAAATCTCAAATAAATGTTTTTCTTGAAATAAATTTTGATTAATGTACGGAATATATTACATTGTTCCTTTTCTTTTTTTACATTATTATCATTAAAAAACATTTTTAGATAGTTTTAATTTAGCTATTTATTTATCTTTATTTGGTAATTAAGTAGCACGTAGAACATAAAAATTTGGAATATTCATTGATTTCGAATAAAAAGGTTTGGAAAACCTTGGTTAATAATGTATCCGCAGATGCAAAATTTTGTTTTCGTATTCTCAAGAACATTATCTATTTACCTGGCATTCTTTCTACGAACTCTAGATGAATACAAGATGGTGCAAAAGAGTTTTGGAATTGATAGTCATTGAGAACGATATCTGAAATGAGAGGATATTACACTAACTTAAAGCTCTGAATTCGAAAAATTGGGCTTCTAGCGCTGCAAGGAACAAATCCGTTTTCAGATTCTCATCGTTGCTGATTTTGAAAACCGTTCAAAAAGTTCTTACAGCGTTTCTCGTTGATAACAACCTCTTAATCACTTTTCAGTCAAATTTTGTTTGTAAAACAAAGTTCTTCTCTTCAATAGAATAGGATTGAGTTATTGTTTTTTTCCATGTAAATAATTATTTATATCAAAACTATATTTTCAATAGAGTGAAAATGGTAAATAAAAATACATTTCTTTGTACCATGCAGCTAGCGATCCATTGTCTAGTTTCTAAATAATATCTCATATAAAGAGTAAAAGTACTTTCATGTTAAGCAAAGCTAGCAATTTGCCATTACTAACAAACAGATTTTAAAGTATTTTAAAAGTGTGGTATTTGCTCACAAAGAAATAACATACAAAAGATTTTTTTCTTGTAGTTTTTAACCATTTTGAAGAATTAAGCAATATAAATAAAAAAAACATAATGAAATATATAGATTTTATTTCAGAAAATAAAGTATTCTTGAGCTATTAATTAGTATTACTTATTTTTTAGAAAGAGACAAAACATTTTAAGCCTACTTGACTTCTTTCCTCATCATTAATCATGAGTTCATAAGATTTAACTAGAAAGAAAGGACTTTTGTTTCTTTCTTTTAGACAACAAAGTTGCCTACAAAAACCTTCTTTCACTAAAATTTCTCAAAAAAAAAAAATAATTTTAGTTGGTTTTTGGAAATTTTTGAATTCTTTTTATTCAAGAATTTAATTGATATGCCAATAACAAATGTTTAACTAGTAAAGTATTGAATGGATAGCAAACAAATTTAATTATTAATTTAGTAATTTGGCAAATTAGCATTAATCGTTGTGGTTATGGTTGTGTAGAGTATGAAAAATTAAATAAACTATTAAACCTTGATTCTAAAGAGATGAGGAATGAGATGCAATGAAAATTGTGATGGGATTTTTCTATCCTACAATAATTTCTTGTCAATATTTCGCTCCCTAACTTGGAGCCTTCTTCAGAATAAAGTTTAATTATCTGAATTGAATACATCTGCAGTAGTTTCAATGTGCCCATTTGAAATTGAAATGGATGAGCTGTTTATGCAGACAGTCAGATTTGCCAACAATTTTTTAGACAATCAAAGGTATACAGATGTCTTAAGTTACTACAGAAGATTACTGAAGTTGAAGATATATTAATCCACAGATATCAATCGAAAGAAATTCTTAAATATTAATTGAACCAAAAAGCACAGATTAAAGATTGTGCTTTTATGTGATCATGCGTATCACATAAAATCACGTATATTGAATTGTTTTTCTGTCATTTTAATATCGTTTCTAATCTTATAACAGGACCAGCAATGACGATGCATCATTCCGCAGAAATCTTTCACAAGATAAAGTACTTTCTAAATTATATTCCAATAATACATTGTAATTTGTTAAGTTTGAACAGATAGCTAACATAGCAAAGATTAACGAATTCTGCAGACATATATGAATTAATGTTATGAAATTGCTTTAAAATTAAAATTTTAGATGAAGATACTGAAGTTCAATCTTCTTTTATCCTGATGGCCTTGTAATGAAATGAAGTTCCCACCGAAATCCTGTCAGTAATATCATTCTGTGCCTATTCAATCGGTATTCGCCATCGTCACGTTTCCAATAAGTTTCTACGCAAGTGAAATATATTATACATGCTGTCAAAAGTTTCTTGAAGTTTAGTGATCTTTCTTTCTTTCTTTTCTGTATTTTTAAACATGGTTGAAAAGTATTTCTTTTCCATAGACCAGAAATCAGAGTAGGACTTCAATCTGTGGAAATGTACTGTTACACGAAGCGTAACGCACCAGTGGTGGCGCTGGCAGTCGTCTGTTGACCAGTGTCTCAAGAGCCTCATTATCCGAATCTTGAAGCCAGTGCAGCTGTGGTAGAGCTTTCCTTGTAGAGACATCTCTGCCTTTTGTGTCCGTCACTTGGCCTGTTCATAACGCTCAGCAAGGTACATGTTTGCCTCGGGCAGACAGACGCGAGCCGCCTTTGTCACTCTCTTCCGGTGCCCACTTTCTCCTGTTTTTTTTTTTTTTTTTTTATTCCTATTTTTTTTCTTCCTCCCATTCCTTTCCAGTAGTCAGAACAACTACACTCCTTTCCATTTCTTCTTTTTTTCTTTTCCCCTTCGTCACGCATTCGTTTCGCTAGAGAAAGGTCGAGTTTTGTGAGCGTGCCAACCAAGCTATGCATAGCTCCGTTTCACTAAAACCCAATACTCGTATAAAGACCTCCCATGTTAACTCTCAAAGTCAGATATACATTTACCAGCAGTTTTCTTAACATTAAAATGGAACTTCAGAGAGAAAAAAAAAATAGAATACCATAGCACTTAAGTCTATAATCTTCTATATTATTTGGACGATCATATAAGCACGCATTATTAACATATTACACATATAAACATTTACACTTTTACTAACCATATTCTGTAATCCAAAAGAAAACGAAGTTCTTGAAAGAACATAAACATTACTTTCATCAGAATGTCTTTCATTTCTTATTTGTTTTAAAGTCGTGTAAAGAGAAGTTTGCAAATTCTAACATCTATAAATACAATGTTATTCAGATTTTTTTTTTGAAAAGTAATTAATCTTCATTACATCCTTAAATGATTTCAAACGCCAATTAAATATCAATGCTCCTACAAATTACGGAATCAATTAAAGAGTAAATAGGCATTGTTACAATCGATAATCACTCATTAGTTCCGCTTCTAAAGTTTTTCTGTGATTTTTTTTTTTTTTTTTTTTATATTCACGTTCAAGTTTCTCCATAACAATTCAGATGGTAAGCTTTCGTACTCAAAAGTCTCCTGTCTCCAAATATGCATGTCAAGTTTCAAGATGTACATCACATCAAAACTTATTAGCGGGGAAACCCAAGAATAGAAATGCAGGAAACCGATTTTATTTCAGAAGCAAATAGATTAACAAGAATGTAATAATTAGACCATACTCAACTAACAGACAATTCCTTAGAGCAAGTGATATTGTATGTGAAGATATTATTGTTTTAATCTTGTTATTTACTTGAAAAATACTTTGGCTGTGTCTTCAAATTAAATCCTGAAATTTGAAATGGATATTATTTTTTTCATTCCTCTCTTTAAATAAAATGATTATCTTGGGACATCTGTAATTTGTAATAGTGAAATGGTTGAGAATAGAACATTTCAGCTTTTGAGCTTCAGAAACTAATCCTGAAATGAACAGTTCCTGTAAATAAATACTGTTATAGTCTAACAGATGGATGTTGACGATCTCGTATTTTCGTGATTCCACGTAATTTACGCGAGAATAGTGTCTATCCATGTCTTCTCTCAAAATGGCGAGAAACAGTGCTGTACGAAACAGCGCACAAAAAATAATATTGCAAGTTGAAGAATATTTTCGTAGGGAATTAATAAATGGAGGACCTCTCATTCCTTTACAGTCAATAAACAAACAATAAATTCATTAGGTAGCATTTTCCTAGTGAAAGACATTCAAAATACTAAATTCCTTGAGACCTGCTGAAGAGGCTAATGACCAGATCTCGTGTTTTCCGTAATTCTCACGCAAATGAGATCGTCAACATCCATCTGTTAGACTGTATGTTAGCATTGTGAATCTCAAAAAGTGATGTTCAGGAAACGTTTCTAAGCCGTTATTTGATATTAATTCAAATATTAAAATCTATTAATATTAATATTAAAACTGCTAAATTAGAGAGTACCGTCAAAACATGTATGAACATGCAATCAGAATGGAAGAAAATCGGCTCCCGAAATTAGCTCTACAATACAATCCTGTTGGAAGATAACGTATTCCCGTGCTAAAAGGTAAAGCATGGCGAACTTCATACAAAAGTTATTTTCATACAAATTTTCGTGCTTCTTCATAGTTGTAGTTGGTTTTATTTATACTTTTTTTTTAGATTAATGAATTATAAATAAGATTCTAGATTCTCCGCAAAGTGATTTTCATATTTATTCTAGTTCAAATAGAATCAATTCTTGGTTAAGTACGGCTAATGTAATGGTACACGTCCATTGTATTAAACGGGAAAAAAGATACAGAATAAACAGGAAATATCTAACAATATTGGAAATGGCACTGAATTGAAGAAAAAAAATTAAAACTTGATTCGCACTAGTTTTATCTAATTTTCAGTTGTGAATTGTTCTTAAAATGTTCTTAAAATTGCTCTGTCAAGCAGGTATCTGATTCCGATGAAAGGCATTGGAATGACCTTCCGAACAGTTGGTCGAAAGTCACTGGGAGCTTCCGCATGTAATGACCTGCATTACCTGCAAGAGAATCACCTTTTATCTGTAGTGCTTTAGTTTATTCTATCTCTATATTATCACACATATTATTATTATTATTATGAAGTGTTAAGCTTAAAAAGTTGTTTTTTTTTTGGTTGTAAAACTCAAAAAGTCGTTTTTTTTGGTTGTGAAAGTTATATCTAATTTGATGGGGCATAGCATACTTTAGATACTTTAGGTGGGGCATAGCACAAAAAAGGTTGGGAAACACTGGACAAAAGCCTCCAATTTTTAAAATTTTATTTATTTATTTTGGTTATTCATTTTTTATACTGTGTACTTTTTTTTAAAACTAAGATATGGAGATTCTTTTCGTTTGTATCCTTTTAACAATTCAAAACCCACAGTATAAGTTTTCCATTTTCCAAAAAAATAAATTAAATCCGCATTAGCTTAAATCCGGATTAATTTAAATCATATAAAACTATGCCCAAATTTAGGGGATTACTAAAGGGATTAAAATTGAATTCTAATATTGAATGGTTTTTTTTAATTGCTTTGCTATGGAAATTTCTTTCTAACTTTAATTTCTAAATTTTCAACAAGGACTCTACAGAAAAATAAGTTAAAATTCAAAGTAACATCGTCTCTTCTCCTTAAATATACAAGCCAAGTTTCAAGGAGATCCATCTAACGTTTCAAAAGTACAGATAAACTCTCATTAATTTGGTGTCTCTCACTTTTTTAGGAAATTAAGGTAAAAAACGAAAATCAATTAAGATTTGCGATGAAATTATGTTAATTAATAGTTATTAAAATTAACAGTTTTAGCCTGTTTTTAAGTTTCCTACTTTTTTTCTTTAATATTGAATTTTCTTTGAAAACAGTAGAACTTTAACTATTTTCCAGAAATAAGTTTCAGTTTTCAATTTATTTGAAAAGTGAAAATTATTCATGAAATAGTGTCAAATCCGACCCTTTACCGTCTAAATGCAGGTTATTTTATCATTTATGTTTTCTCTTTTACCTCAAGGGCTTCCTACATTTTTTTCAGAAAGGGTCTGCGCTTAAGTGCGAAAGAGGTGTTACCGCATAATGTGCTACGATTCCCGCCAACTCCATTTGCCAAAACTCACGAACCCGAAATGATTGGAATCGCGTTGGCGTTCTGGATGGAATCATCATTGCCACTCTCTTGAACCTCTTGAGAATCGGGTCTTCTACAGCGTCTGTGGGCGTAACTAATGAGGGACACGTTCCCTTTTTCTTTTTCTTTTTTTTATTTCTGTCAAAGAGGGCGCCACTGGACTCCTGAAGTTGACAAGAGACTGGGAGAGGATGGAGGCGATCCCCGTTTACTCTCTCAGCACCCGCCGAGATCCTCTCTTCAAGGGAGACCGAAAAGAAAAAAAAAAAAAAGCTGCCGTTTGTTCCTCATGAATGTTCCATTGGAAGCGCCCTTAACAAGGCCGCCGTCGACACCGGATCTGATTCTCTCCTGCCTCCCCCACCTCCATCAATTCACGACCGAAGCTCTACATAACGAGCCGAGATTCAATAGCGCCGCAACATTCAGCGAATTCCCAAGTGAGAAACACAGATGGGCTTTCAAATTATCGGAGTGGATTGGATAGATGGACGTCAAGATGGTGTTACACCTAATGTGATAATTTC
>JAFIDM010000004.1:38589939-38612434 GCA_023159025.1 Thereuonema tuberculata | reverse complement strand
GTTAATGATTTGGCAAATCTTACGTAAGCACAAGGGGGGGGGGTATCTGCTTATTATTGCTTACAAGGTTGGGGGGGGGGGCTAAAATGACTAAAAATGTGCTTGAGTAATACTTGAACGGCCCCAAAGTTAATGATTCTTCGTTCTCCATTCAAACTGGCAATTTGTATCAGAGAACACAGCAATTGACTAACTTTCTTTGAAAATTTATTGCAACTTGTTGTGTTTCACAGAACCTTTGAGAATATTCCTTCTCTATTAATCTCAAAAGAACCACAATAATTAAAAATACCCTCTTCCATTGCCGCAGCTCATTAACGTAACTTAATAGTTGATAATAAAATGTCAACGTGTAGATAGAATTAGTTATTTATATTAGTTATTTGATATTTATAGTTATACTAAAAAAACGATATTAGATGAAATTATGTTGATATTTTTTAAAAAACGAAAATCCATGAGATTGGAAATAACATATAAGTTCAAAAATAGAAATTACAACAAGTTCTGACGAAAGGCTATCTCCTACTTCCTTTTTGCTTATCAATACCATTTTATGCAGGCCCTTCACCCTCCCTCACAACAAACCACTAATTACACAGTCATTAATTTAAAAAGCTTGAAATTTAAAAAGCTGTTTAAGTTAATTTTAAATTACAAAAAAAGACTAATAAATAAACCTTTAATGATATACAAATATAGTTGAGTATTTCCGTAATTTAAAATTTATCTTAAAATCTTGCTTCTATAACAAATGGCAATATTTCTATCGCCTTACTATATAAAAGCCGTGTAGAATTTAAAGTACCATCGCTGTTCTTTAAGTTAGAATGTTTCGTTTTGTTTTTTTCCTTGTCTTTCCTGCATTTGAAGACTTAATTCTTTTATAAATGAGACGTAAGTGTAGTTTTTGCTGTTGATGTGTTTTTTTGCCTTTCAAAATAAAACAGGTTCAAATTTTTCTTCCTGCAACAGATGAGAATAAATTTTCCTTGGAGAGCGTAGAAGGTTTGTCTTCTTTTTTAGAAGTTTTTTTACTTCTTGATATCTCCCCCTATCGCTTGGCGTTTTGCATTTTTCTGCTGGATGATAGACGCACCCCGTGCCCCAACTATTCACAACGCACAACAGCACAACTCTTTGCTTTTTCCAATGGGTCACTTCCTCTAACTTGACAGCCATGAACGCGCAATGGATTACCTGGTGGTGGGTCCCTGAAACATTTGTCTAAATCTAGCAATAAGACGTTTTCTCTTCTAAAGGAAGATGAAGGAAAAAAGATATGCGAAACAGAAAACATTATTCAAACACAACAAGAAAAACATGAATTCAAACGAAGTTGAAGATCAGGTTTTAGTGATAAATCTGTTGCTTTCAGCGGAGATGAAAAGCAACGAAGCAGTAAGGATTACATGAATTTTCTCGATCTGTTTATTGATCGAACTTTTCGGGTTACTTATTATTTTTTTGTTTTGAAGTTAGTTTTACTCAGTAATTTATTATAGAAAAAGCATAAATATTCAATCATATTTGCTACATAAAACAAAACTCCTACAAAAATAAATTTTCGAAGTCTATTTAAATAAGAAATGCCTGATCTACAGTTAAAAGTTACATAGTTTTATTAAGAAACTATATTATTCAAATCTTTTTTTTTATTAATGAATGAAGTAAGATTTGTAAATTTTTCATTGAATTATCTTGCAAATTAGGATGTTGTGGTCTTTCTTTAAAGATTTCTGGAAATAAACAATTTATTTTTAACCGTATTTGTAAATTGGCAATTGATGGTGATATCATTAAGACATTGGCCTCTCACCTCCGAGTACCGGACTTCGGTTCTCATGTGGGTTTCATGATGGTGGACAATCCGCGCTGGGCAGGTTTTCGCGGGGTTCTCCCATTTCCCCTGGCATTTTTGCAACCATACTTCCTCAGTCTTTCTTTCCGTCTGTCTCCATTTTCGTGGCACAATAGGTCGCGTTCCATGTCTTTCCTGCAACACGCATTCACCACAATTAATATTAAAATTGGCAATTGTGTTTTCCAGAAGTTCTCAAGCTGAAATTCCTAGAAAACATGGTTGTGTATTTTTGATGTTTTTATATAATTAATAACGATAGGAACATAGTTGAAAAAAAACTCTTATTAAAATAGTTTCACTTTAATGCGTCGGATTACAAAATACGAACACGTTGCGGTTATTAGCCTTCATCAGTTCAGAATGATTTTAAAAAAATTAAATCATTCTCACTGATGAAGGTTAATACTTGCAATGTGTTCGTATTTTGTAATCCAAGACATTAGAATGATATGATTTTGATAAGAGTTTTTCAACTGTGGTTCTATTTATTATTATTTTATATTTTTTTACATAGCTTATTGGATTATTTATATTATAACTTTACTATTTCTGTTGTTACTTAGAATAAAGGTTCGTATTTGCTTCATATAAAACAAGGTAAGTAACTTACATTGCTGCTAATTTGAGGAATTTTAAAGATGTCTTCACATTTATATTTGGAACTTTCAAATTATCCCGAGACATGTTTCTTAGTTTATGTAATTATTTTACGATTCTTATAAGTGATCTGATATTACAAATACAGAATAACTCACAGAAAATAATGAACATTTTGATTTTTATATTTATTTATTTGTTTGTAAATTACTTAAGATCTGAAATCTATTAATCTTATTACTTGTTTTAGTTTTCCTGATGATCATAATTTATTTTATGATCTGGCATTACAAAGAAATACTTATGCACATTTAACTTTTCTTTCTTTTGACATCGAAAGGATTTTCGTTAAATTTTGCTTATTTTCCTTCATCTTTTGAAGAATCTCTCATAACAGCGAGTTGTCCATTTTTGTTTGCCGTATTACGTTATTTAAAAAAATAAGGTACTGAGATTATTGCCTTTGAAGATTAATGTGACAATTTACTTTATATTGAATAAATAGAAATGTGGTGAAGATATGCTTGTTCATACTTGTGTATAATTGAGCTACAAGCATTATGTTTTTATAAAATAAGATACATCTTATTTTAAAAACTTATTTTTTGGTAACCTAAAATATATAATTAAAAAAAATAACATCAATAATAATAACATTTAGAAAAAAATCGTAGTTTATAAATATCAAGAATAAATAATTTTAAGTAAAAACTTTTCGATATTTATAAACTATGATTTGTTTTTGAAAATATTATTACATGTTTACATTATTTAAAATATATGTAGTATATTTAGTACTTGGAATCAAGTATTAAATATTTAATTTAAATATTTAGTATCAAGTATTAAATATTTATTACTTTAGAATCATGACCTGTTCATCTGATTTGCAAATTAATAATTAACACAAAGATTTACTGCGGATTAACGACTTAAAAGACATTGGAATTTTTAAGTAAATTTGGAAAAAAATTCAGCAGTACTTTTGATTGTTATTCGCCATTTTACCCATTTACAATTTCCTTTCGTACTTGTCTTCATTGATAAAAATCAAACTCAAAATTATTTCCAAATTTACATAAATCAACATCCTATAACTACTTTAGTGAAAACCTACTTATATCACTCAGTAATTCTTTTGCTATTAATAGCAATATTTTTGTTGTATGATTAAAAGTATGTATAAAAAGTAAGTTTTTATAGTTTTATAATATACCAATATAATTTTTAAAATTTTAACGGTGCGAAAATAGAAAAAACCGTTAGAACAAAAAATTAATGGAAACATTTTCTTTTGTTGAATTAAGGATATCAAAACCTTCTTACATAAATAAAATCTACATTTAAATGTACTTTTTTGACCTCAACATTTACCTGATTTCCAATACCTTCTGACTTGTAATACAGCAGTTTCTCTATGGTGGTAAAAGCTGGGAAATGACTATCTTCTCAATACTAGTTATTTTATTATTTTTGTTTTTTAATTCTTGGATATTCTACTTTATTTCCTACTACTAAAGAAATCTTCTATGTTCTTATTCATTCAGTTATTTTCGTTTTTGAAAATAGATAGAAAATATATTATAGATTCTCGTCTAATAGCTTTTAAGGAGAAATTTTCGTTCTGTATTTTGGCATCATTTCAAAAATGGCGGCATTTCATGAATAGCATTTCTCACTGTGCTTTTATTTTTTTTAATAAGAAAAACGTTATAGGCAAGAGCAGAAAGAAAGCAAATTTAGTGAGTAAATTATTCTGCTATTTCGATCTTTTATTTTATGAAAAGATGTTTCGAGGAAGTTTGTATTTTCAGAGAATCAAATAATTTGAGACTATGCACAACAATTAACTAAAATATTCATTTAAAATTAAAAAAAAAAAAATACTTGCTATACAGGAGTCTTTCAAACTCCTTCACGGAGATCATTGTCAACTGATTTTCCGAGGTTCTACATTGCTTAAAATACAGAATTTAAAATAATTTTTAACTGGTCCAATCATACGAGACTATTGATTGGTCTTCAATGCTGAGCCTCCGGACGAAATCATATCATAATTATACGAAAAAGATTGACATTATAATCACGTAATTAAATTTTTTGAGGTTCTTATTCTGGAATAATTTAGTTTATTGTTGTGCAAGGTTTCAAATTATTTGATTCATTTAAAAATTTTATGCATGTTAAAATTACTTCACAAGTTTGTAGTTTCCCATCGAAAAGTTGATTCTAGCTTCAAATTTTTACCTTTTTTTATGTTATTTATATAAAAAAAAGTGGGTTAGAAAAAAAAAAAAAAAGAAAAAAAAAAGAGTTGTTACTTGTTTGACCTTTTATATTTCATTGGTGGTACAGATATACTTTGTTAGCAAGAAAAGACCTTTGGCTGATTAAGATTTCCTCTTTCTTAATAGTCTTTGTAAAAAAAAAAAAGAAAATGTTTGCAAAAGCTCTTTGCATATTGAGATTACCTGCCCATGATTCTTGAAGATTTAAAGGAGAAGAGATTACTGGGCTTAAGTTTAATCTCTCCAAATGTTTAAGCCAAAATGTAGCTTCTCCCGAAACGAAAATCATACATATGTTTATTTTAAGACCATTGGTATTCAACCTTTTCTATTCGCATATCCTCAGATATACTTTACCTTTAACTACGTACCACCAAGCTAATTGCTGCATAATTCAAAATATTCAGTTTATCTATATTTACCGATATATAAATAAATTCTAGGGCATAGGGTAAATATCCAAAATAAATTATATAATTTACATCCATACACTTAAGTTCAATACCGGATGTTTAACGTGCAATAAAATTGAAACATGAAAAAGAGGAATTAAAAAAATGCACATTTCAATTCACGTCTTTGAGTTAAACTCAATCCTTAAACTTCCCTACATTAGGACCCCGTTTGTCCTTATCTTGTTTTGTCCCTTTATTAAATGTCTTTTAAACCCTAGCTGTGGCTAACGAAGGTTTTGATACTGAACTAATTACTGTACTAGTGATTTTGTTATTGTGAGATCCCACTCCCTGGAGCGGGAATGATCCCAGTAGCCTTTCATGCGTACGAGTTGATCGTCAATCAGGATAAATCTGGCTGATGAGTCCTAATAAGGACGAAACAACTGTCCCAGATTCCCGTTTGACGATAACCCAAAGGCGTGAATTGAAATGTGAATTTTATTTACTCCTCTTTTTCATAAAGTCATCTTTCATAAAACTGTAAGCGTTTTACTCCGTAATTCTCATAAAACAACTAACTTTAATGTTTACAATATTTCGTTTCTCTGTACGAGAACCTTCCTCAGGTGAATAAGAGGACAAAAACTATTCTTTTTCCCTCTTACTTATTACATAAAATAGGGTTACAAACAACTAAAGGAACTAAAACATTAGCAAATAGATAGTATATCAAACTGTGATATAGTTATTAATAATGATAATACAACACATAAACAATGATAATTACACATTAATAATAACTATGCTTCATAAACAACAATAACAATCTTTTATATTTAATCTAACTTATTTTTTCATAAAATCTTTTACCTAACTAAAAGAAACATTACTTATCTTAAGAAATTTTTCTCTATTAAAACAATTTTTACTATTAATATCAATCTCTTCGGAAATATCAATTTCAATATTTACAATAGGAACAGGGTTACGTCCCATTTCTTCACAATGATCCGCCCAATCAAAGTAAGAGGCAAAAAGAATAGTTTTTCTCCTCTTATTCACATGAAGAAGTTTGTTTTATGAGAATAGTTGTTTATTTATGAAGAAGTTGTTTTGTTGTTATGATAGTTGTTTTATGAAATTATGGAGTAAATCCTTTTTTTCATGTTTCAATGGACTACTTGAGGATAGGCGGGGCTTCGTAATTACAAGATACCCCACCGGGCTACTGCTTGGCTTGTGGGATAAACAAAGCCATGCGCTTTGTTTTAACCCGTGTAGATGTAGAGGAAATATTATATTAAAGAAGGATATTCCAAGCATTTTTACAGAATTATTACAATAAGGAACTGCACAGTACTGAACCATTCCCTCTTGAAATATCAAAAATCGACGATTTTTTTAAGTAATTCACACTTATATGTTTGTTTATCCCACAAGATCTCGCAGCATGTGCTTACCCATCAAATGTGACGATGGTAGGGGCGTAAACCTCAAGTGGTCCATTCAGTACATTTTCAGTTTAAATAATATTAGTCTATTTTTATAATTAAACAATAAGTTTAATTTTACAAATACATATGACTTTCCTAATAATGTACAATAATTATTAAAATGAACAAAATTAAGATTAAATAAACAAGAAAAAAGTTCGGCACAAACATAATCAAAACAAATTGCCTTTCTGATTCGATTATCGGGAAGGAATCGGGAACGGCCGTTTCGTCCTACAGGAGACTCATCAGCCCGATCTCCGCCTTCCCCGATAATCAAATCAGAAAGGCAATTTGTTTTGATTATGTTTGTGCCGAACTTTTTTCTCGTTTTATTTAAACAGAAGTTTAGTTTTGCAATTTTAACTAATATGAAACATTTTTATCATTAAAAATGATAAGGGAGTCTAAAATGACTAAAAATATGCTTACGTAATACTTGAACGGCCCCAATTAGAAAATTTCAAATATAAAAGATAGATTGCCTCCTGTCCTTAAACAGATATTGAAAGTTTGATGAAGTTTCCTTTAACCAATCAGAAGTTAATACGGGATCTAGAAAAATAGCCCCACAGTCTGACTGACATACTTGATCAACATCACCTTCTTACAGGGTAAATACTTCCTTTCATTAATTAAGACATTTTAAATGATTTCAAGCCTGGTAATTAAAACCATTAGATATATGATTTTTCTTTATCAGAATGGGATTTCATTGGAGAAACTTCTCGACCTACCACAGAAACAAGATTCACTTTAAAGCAATTTGTTTGCAATTTAATGACCAGATGCATCAAAATTACATTTATATATTTTTTTGTAGAGTTTGTAATTAAATCCCAATGACCTTTTGGACATAAATTTTGTCAGAGATTTTTCACCAATTGTAATAAATTGCCTCACTATATTTATTACTTTATTACTCTGTGATATTTCTGACAAAATGAGAAAAGTGATTTACAACAAATTCACATCGCATTTCCGGGAAAAAAAAAGACCAGAAGTTATGGAATTTCCGGAATGCAAGCGCTCTTTATAATAAAGAAACGTGTTTTTGCACCCACTGGAACGAACTTGAGAATTTTGTCGAAACCTTTAGCTTTCTTTTTTATTTAGTTCAAACACTTTATTGTATTGATTCATGTATTTATTTTATTTTATTGTATGATAAATCATGTCAGCGGGAATGTATTCAATAAAGTACCGATCAAATTATATAATTGACCAAGTTCGTCTGTCTGTCTGTCCGTCTGTCTGTAACTCGATACAATTAAGCTATTAAGATAGATCCAAGGGTTCTCAATGGTACCATTGAATTAAGGGTACTCAAATTGGATAAAATTTTAGTTCATTTTGTCACTCCATGTTGTTTCCATGAAATTTTAACTGAAATCCTAACAAAACATACGTTCAAACCAAATAATTTTGTTACCACTGCACCGATTTTAATGAAATTTGGCATATTTACTCAGTTTTTTACGCTGATTTTGAAACTCAAAACCATTTTTGCCGTAGAAGATTCGTTCACAAGTTAGCGCAGTATTTAGATTATACAAAGGTGAGTTTTAAATGCCTTTCGGCGTTATGAGTCAAAAATAATAATTATTCTTTAGATAAATTAAACTTTAGATATGGTTGGTATTTAGTTTTTCTTCTTGGGTGGCAAATGATCCTTTAGATTAAACTCTCAGAACCTATATAACAGGTGCACAGGTAAGAAATAAATAGGTCTGATAAACATTAAAAAAGAAAAAAATTCTAATCAAATCATCAATCGAATCAAATATATATATATATATATATATATATAAGAATTGGCTAATTTGTCTGTCTGTAACTCGATATAATTAAGCTATTAAGATAGATCCAACGGTTCTAAATGGTACCATTGAATCAAAAATACTGAAATTGGATGAAATTATTAGTTGATATTTATGCATTCATGTTGTTTCCATGAAAATTTATTCTTGGGAACTGACCTCGACAACTGAAATTCTAACAAAACATACGTTCAAAACCAAATAATTTTGTTACCACTGCATCCATTTTAATGAAATTTGGCATACTTACTCAGTTGTTTACGCTGATTTCAAAACTCAAAACCATTTTTGGCGTAGAATCTTCGTTCACAAGTTAGCACAGTATTTAGATTGCATTTACTTTATATTTGATAGTTGATAATAAAATGATTTTTCAGATTTTTTTATGCCTGTCAGCCGACAGGCTTTGCTGCTAGTAATATTATAAACTATTATTATATTATTGTTGTCAACTTTTCTTATGGTTTTGTTTCATTAAAATAAAATATCGAAAAAAAATCCAAACATTATACATTCACTTTTCGACAAAAATTTTCTCCCAATCTGACAACTAAAACTGTCCTTTGAATTAAGAATGTGGATGAAAGATTGGAAATGCAAAAATTGAATGTTACCAGCTATTACCATACCGTATTTCCCCTCTTAATTGTCATTGCCAAATTGAAAATAAATTATTAAATACATTTTGATAGGATATTACTTAGAATCCTAACAAAAGTATTGCTAGTATTATTATCGGCATAAATGGTGTGTGTGTGTGTGTGGAAGCTTGAACTTTGTAACTGGGTGTATACTTGAACAAGTTTTATTACTAATGAATAAACGAAAACAATAATTTATAATTCTGTTTAGCAGGAAGTTTATTAGTTACATGTATAGTCATGCGCTTAATGTCCTTCCGGCCAAAGCCCGTTCGCATATACATGCGAGGTCTCATGGAATCAAAAAAAAAATACCTTTGTGTGCTTGAAAGCTGTAATAAACATCTATGTTAGGTATTTAGGTATTTAATGTACTTTTTTTGTCATTTTTTAATATATACTTTTTCTATTTACAAACAAAAGCTGTTGTTTGTTATCTTTCTATGTTAGTATTGTAAGTGTATTATAGTACAGTACTGTATTAGTTACTTGGATGCAGTATAGTAGAGATACAGTAGGTAGGCTTGTTTACATGTTATGTGAACATGACCCTGACGTTAAGCAGCGCATACGTGTATTAAAGAGGTACATGTCTAATTAATGAGTTCTAACAAATATGTATAGTTTGGGGACAAGAAACGCAGGTCTTAGAATACACAGTAAAAACTGGTTTACGTGTATTTCAAGGGGAAAATTTTAAATTACGCATAACTGAGAATTACTTACAACTCAGGTTTAACTTTATTTTTAATTAAACTTCAATAAAAACACTCGTAATGTAGATCTGTTTACATATTTTTGAATATATGATATACATAACTGTAAAACTGTAAATTTGAAAATAGTATATTCATTTTCATAGAGGTTTTCTGATTTCGTGTTTTAAGAAACTTTACGGGATTGAATAAAATACTGTATACGGTATCTATTACTTGAAGTACAGTTCTAATATAAATGGAAACCAATAGTTTCACCAAATAAGTTTAATCACCAAATTTTCACTAAATTTCCATCACATTGTAACTCACTTTTCCATATGTGCAACCTTTTGTTGACAGCTGCGCTACAGATTTTGAACCAAACTTTCAGTATTCTTCTAAAATTGACTCCTTCATTTTAATGACTGCACATAATGTAGTATAACTTATATTTAAGCTATTCTTAATTTCTGATTTTGATTTTTGCGGGTTGTCTTTCACTTCCCGAATAAATCTCACTTTTTCCTCTAAAGAATAACTTTTATTCTTTCTATTACCCTTGGCTGCAAAAGAGAGACTCGTAAATGAAGGAACAAGTTTCATCAATGCGAAAATTCATTCAGTTTTTGTCTCTGAGCGACCTTTCATTAAAAGACGCCCAGAAACTTCATGAACGCGACGATTATATATCGATACGGAACGCCGAGCTCTATATCAATGCACCTGAGGAATATCTATAGTTGAAAATAATTACAAGTCAATCTCCTTTTCAAAAATATACTATGTATAAAGCGAATTACGTGTAACTCAATTGCGTATATCTCAGAAATAATTTATATGCAATTAAATAAAATTTTCGCCAGGACCTACAAACAACTATGCTCAAATCAGAACTATTTACAACTGGGTTACCAGTAAAAATCAGTTTTTACTGTTTTATACTCTACAATCTATTGTTTACCACTTATACAAATGGTTACGAATCGATTATTTATTATTTATTAAAATGGGTTCCGATCCGGATTATATTTGTTTCTGTTCAAAACTGCAGGGTCGTGTAATAGTTTAGTTATGTATTAATTGTACATTCTCTTGAAAAATTATCTAACAGTTTTGGATGCTAAAATAGATAAAGCTTTGTTGAAAATTCGTGAAGGTTATGGAAGCAAAACATCTTGGAAAATACATTACAGACTTATATAAGTCAATCAAAAAATATTATTAAAGGATCGCTGGATCAATGTTTTCATCGTTTTTCTGTTTTATGCTTTTCATTAATCTGATCCTAACCGAGATGATATAATTTCAATTTTAAGTTAATTTGTGTTCAGAATAAAAACCAGTAAGGATGACTACCTTTTGTAAAAAATAAGTAAATAAAATAATTTTTTGCTTGTTCATCCTTTTAAGCGACTCTATAATATTCTCAAGCTACGTTACATTGATTGTTTAAAAACTACCCTTAACATCCTGCAGTACTGTAGGATCATTCCTTATAGAATTCATTTTCACATTTATTTTGAAGCCTCAGTGTCATAATTTCTTTTGTCTGGAAAATAATGATAACTCCAAATTTTCGATTTTTTTTAATCAATGTATGTGTGTTTTTTTTATTGAATTTTCAAAATGACAGAAAGTGCAAATTTTGAGCGAACTCCAATTCACAGAAACTGATCTTACCCAGCAACCCTAGTTCTAGAGAGCACAAGTAGGGGGGGGGGTCATTTTAAAGCCTTTGAAAAATATTTCTATTTGATGTGCCACATCAGGTATTTTAAAAAAAAAAACAGATTTAAACACTTCAAAATTTCCGTTTTCAAAAATCTCAAAAACGTCATTTTTATACTTTCTCCGGAAAAATATATTTAAAACAATGTTTGTGTTTAGCGTTTTCCCAAAGTTTCAAGATGGGATAAATATCGATGCATATCCATATTTAAACACACTTCTACAGCTGATGTATTGATATGGGTAATGTAAAAAACTGTACATCTATTTGAGTTTTTATGAAATTTACATAAAGAAGCCTGGTATTAAACCTGATATTCTAATAGTAAAAATCTTCTTAAAAATTACTGATAAACCATACTGCTTAGTAATAAAATCTTATATAAAATTCCTATATTTAATACAAGATTTATTTTTAATTGGAACATTCTTCACTTAGAATATAGATGTGCTATCAAACTGAAGGTTTTATTAGTTACTGATTCCCTAGTGTGCAACCCAATTGATGTTATAAGTAGTAAGAGACAAAGAAGCTTGCAGCCTGTCAAAAACGCAGACACCTCTACTCCTGTCCTCTGTCCTGTGTTGAATCTTATAATGTGAATCTCCAGACCAGCAAAAGTGCATTAGCTGATTTTCCAGTGATATTAAACCCTGTTTAATAAATGAACTCATTATGTGCTCGTAATGTTAGCATATTTGCCAAACACGACAATGTTGACAAACTGAAAATTCATGTTCTGAATCCCAAAGGTCATTCTTATACAATTGAAATCTCGATCCAGTATTGAGGACATTCCAGTGAAAACAGTGTTGGCAAAGGTAGAACCTACCATTTATGTGTACTCAGTGAAAGAGGCACTTCAAAGTCAACAAATCTTCTAAAGTACGACTGAATCATAAGTGAAAATTCATGAAAGAATTCTTATTACTTTTAAGATTGTATATCCATACGACTTTTATTTAATTAGACTGTATGTTTTAAAGTGTAAATTGACATGGGTTACTTCTTTGAAAATCATCTTGGGTCTTCACCATCTGCTTCTGTGCTAGGGTTTTCTCAGGTAACTATTATAAATTTAAATATTTTGAATTTTGAATAGATCAGTGGATATTAAATGTTCATTACACTATCAGAAATTCTTTCTAAAAAAATTGTGCTAGATATTAAAACAATTTAACATGCGGCTAAGAATACAAATAATTAATGAAGACTAATAAATCTCTCTTTAAATATGAAAACATTAAAAAATGAAACATGTCATTACTTTTTTAATTTTGTAATTTTTTCATCTTTGAAGAGTGCATTACTGGTCTTCATTAATTGTGCTAGATATTTCACATTTTTCAATTTTAAAATTGTACATCAATGAGACTCTGGGAAATCTTGATACTTTGGGAAAATGCTAAGAAAGCAATTATGCTTCCGGAAACTTGTAAAACCGTCTTTTTGAGATTTTGAGTATTTTGTTTTCTTCCAAAATATCACAGATGACATATAAATAACAGCCCTTTTAAATGATACCTACTTGGGATCTCCAGGACAAAAACGTTGTTGAGTTATTACAGTTTGTGTAAACAGGAGTTCGCTCACAACTTGCAATTTTTTGTCATTTTGAAAATTTAATAAAAAAAATACTGGTCAAAAAAACCTCAAAATTTGGAGTTTTGATACATTCCATAGGTACAGCGCGATACAAAAAGTTATAGCAATCTAAGACACCAAAGTTCGGACCATTTGTTGATTTGCCTTGGAATGGCCCAAGTTATTTGTATTTCAGTTAATTAAAGGGCCAGTCCAGTGCTCATAGGCTTTAATTTTCGGTTCCTATAGCTGATTTAATTTAAATATAGTTCTATTTGAAACCTACGTTTTATAAAATTAGTTCCACAATTCAACTAAAACTGACAGAAAATAATCTTTACCTATTTGTTTTTTGGGTATTAATAAATCAATCCAACCGACTAAGTGCAATTCATATGTTTTATTAGCGATCCATTTCACAGCAATTGTGATAGCGACCAAAGTCGGTAGCTATTGCGTTTGTCCTGTCCGTCCGTCCATGTCTGTTCACCCATAACAACTCCCGAACGGAAGGTCGGATCGACAAACGTGCTTCACCATCGTGTTCAGAAGCCCAAACACTGTAAGACTGTGGTATTTTCAGGGGCCAACGCCCCACCCTCCAGTAATCGAGATATTTGGCATTGTTTTCATTGGATTTCCTCTATTAGCTTAAATGTTAGAAATGCAACCATTTCATTTCAGTTCAGGCACGTTAAATTTCTTTTCATCGTCAGGTATAGCTTGATGGTTAAGGTCTGACTCAATACTGAAGATTGTCGGTTCCAATCCAGATATATTCCTTTTTTTTTCTTAATTTTTTTTTTCTCAATGTCCGCGTGAAGTTTTTTTTCTTCTTATTTTCCCAAGGCTTTTTTTACTTTTTTCACTAACATTTTTTTTTTATTTTACCTTTTTGTACTTCCTTTTTTTATTATTATTTTTAAATTATTTTATTATTTTGGGTCGCTCTTAAATCTATTCTTTAGCACAAAATTACATTCACTTGTTTATCTACAACATTTATTGTCACTACAATTATTTTCAACATAAAGATAACATCAAAAACTTATTGGCAGAAAACTTTATTACAAAGAAAAGCGAAGCCTTGATTTCATTCTTTTTTAAGTTTTGTCATGAAAACATTCTCACTTTTGAAGCAAAAAAAATATTAGAAAGTTGGTTCAAAGGAGATTTTCTAAATAATAGAGTATATTGCCTAATTGCAGATTAGAGATAATGAAGCACTCGGTCATTAATAATTGAAACCGATTGCTTTCAGTTTCAGAAATTAGCTCCGTTCTTGAATTAACGAGGTTTCCCTTTTAAATAATTTGCTTCTGTTTGTTCATCGTTAAAATTCCAATAATCCGGATATCTTTTCTGCATTACTTGAGCTTTTAGGTCGTTTGTAACTTATAACTCCAATTACGCTACTTCTAGAGGCTTTTTTTTTTATTACTCCCAGTGTTTTTCAATCGATCCCAAATAAATCCAATTATTTTTAAGGATTTTCTATTCATTTATCACTAAATCCTATTAAATTTTTGGAGGTAACTAGCTCTTCCTCGGTGTTTCCAGCTCCTCATTTCCCAAGGGCTTTCATAAATATGTCTCTCAATCAGGGGGCACTGCTGTTGAGTGCGCGTGACCTCAGTGGAAACACCTTCTCATCCGTAGTAATGACAGCTTCGATCTTGTTCGAGTTGGCGCCCAAATTCCACAGAAGCATTGCAATCTCATTGCCAGTTGGTTAATAGGGGACATAGCTGTTGGGAGAAAATCCTGTCATTTGCATTTGATCCAAGTCGGCGCCTTCAATCAAGGGACTGTTGTATTCTGAAGCCGCAACCTTTGTTAACAAAATCGCTACCAATAAGCTTTTGGCGAAGCACTCCCTGGACATTCCAATGAGTACCCCAATTTAGAACGACTACAGTACATAGGGTACTAGCTTCAATAATGTTTTCTCAGAAATTCCTTTTCATCCAAATATGTAGCTCTACAACTCATCTTCCCCACAGATATTTGATCTTGTTGACTCTGAAAAAGGCTAACGGTTTCATGAGTGAGTATCAAAGGAGAAACTCTTATATTTATTCTCATATTCACAACAACTCCAAAAAGCGGTATTTCGCAGACATCCTACCGTTCTGCTTTTGGAGTAGTTGTGAGTATTAGGAATAAATATGTGTTTTTGTTTTTTTTTCATTATGTACACATCGCTGAGTGGCTATTCTTTTAGTAGCCAATTTAAGCAATTTTTAGCCTACTTTCCTAAGAAAATGAGGTTTATCAAATCAGTCAGTCAGTCACTCAGTCTGTGTATGTCTGTGTTTGTGTTCTTCTAATAACTTTTGTGTGGGTCCAGAAGTCCAATGGTTTAGGCGCTGGACTGAGAAGTCTCGGCGGTGATCAGGGTTATTTCTCCTTCAGACGAATCCTAAGGTTCACCTGGCCCTCTATCAAATGGCACCGGGTATCATAATCAGGAATTATATGCGGCGAGCGTAGGACCGCATCCGACCTCCCAATTACTCCCGTTTATCGTGAATCGCTAGGAGCCTAAATCTCTCGCACAGCTTAGGGTCAGCATGGCCTGTTGCATATAGTAAAAACTTTGGACCCCTTGACCGTTTTTTTGAAACTTGATAATCACATTCAAGGACTACAGATGTTCTATTTTCTTTTTTATATTTGAAATCTCTTCCAAATGGATCCTTGTTAAAGAAATTAGCACGAGAAAGCAAGAAAAATTCTTACAGAATAGCATTAGAACTAAAAATGGATTTCGGTCAATGTCTCAATCAAGTGGAAATTAAACTACAGTATTAATTGTTTAATTAAGAGATGGTTTGATTCAGACAAAATATATCGGCTTTAAATTTAATCGGCTTTGCGGATTTAATTTTGTTTTTCACAAAATAGAAAATATGTATTTTTTTTTATTGATTTATTTTTATTTTAGATAGAACAATTTGAAAACGTAGGTTTTTATTTTGCTCTCTTTCACGACTTCATAAAGAATAATAGAATAATAATTTAAGGAAAGTATGGTTTAAATTCCTTAGGAAACTACTTCTTTTAAATCTATCTTGTAGTTATATTTTCAGCCCACATTCTATTATCCATTATCCTGTCTTCAATGGGTCCCACAAATATTCAGTCGGATTAACATCGGAAAGGATACATCTCCTTAGTGAATATGACCATGTATTTTTTTTATATTTAAAAAACAAGATGTATTTTCATTAGTTTTAGATCAGAAATCTATTCGTTCGGTTCACTCAGCTTAATGTATAAAGAAGTTCAATAAAAGCCGATAATTCGTATCATGTTTTTGTTCCAATCTATAATTCAGCGAAATATGACAGAGAAAACACTTGCAATGCAGTTTGGTATATATTTGTATTAGAAAGTATGTCTGTCTAAAATAAATGTATACCAGATAGACAATATGTATATATCAAACGGTACGAATCCAACTACCATGTAGCTTTTATAGGTGATTAGGAGCTTAACAATTTGATACAATCCAGTTTTCAGTTCGATCTATTATTTTAAATCTGAATTAAGATTCGATGTTTTTGTGGAATAGCTACAGATTTACTTTTTGTTGTAAGAAAGCTATAGACATGTTACGTGCATCACTTGACGATAAGAAATACAGTAAGTGAACAATAAAATAAATTTAAAGACTTAAACGAGATCCTTTTCTTGTAAATTAATTCTACATCCAGAAATAAACGTATTGAGTAACTCTTTCTGTCTACAAACAGAGCTACTAAAAATATATTAACAATCAATACTTTATAGAAATATTTATTAAAGTAAATACAGTAAAAGTTGGTTTATTTCAAGGGGAAAATTTTAAATTACGCATTTATAACTGAGAATTAGGTATAACTCAGGTTCTTTAACTTTATTTTTAATTACGCTTAAATAAGAACACTCGTAATAAACATTTGTGTATTAGGTACATATTTTTCAACATATGCTGTGCATAACTGTAAAACTGTCAATTTCAAAATAGTGTATTCATTTTCATAGAGGTTTTTCTGATTTCGTGTTTTGAAAAACTTTAAGAATAAATACTGTAGCTCTACCCATTACTCAATTACAGTTATAATATAAATGAAAAGCAAAGACTCACCAAATTTCACAAATTTTCATTATATTGTTACTCACTTTTCCATCTCTGCAAATTTTCCATTTTGTTGAAGGCTGCGCTTTACAGATTTTGAACCTAAGTTTCAACATAAAATAGACTTCTTCTTATTAATGACTGCACATAATATAGTATAACTTATATTTAAGCTACTTGCTATTTCTGCTTTTGATTTTTGCGGATTGTCTTTCACTTAATGAATAAATCTCACTTTTTCCTCCAAAGAGTAACACATATTCCTTCTATTACCCATGGCTGCAATAATTCCTGCTATTACCCACTGAAGTAAATGAAGGGAACAAATGTTTCATCAGTGCGAAAATTCATTCAGTTGGATTCCCACTGTTTTTGTCTCTGACAGACCTTTCATTAAAAGACACCCAGAAACTTCATGAACGCGACGATTATCGACACGGAACGCTGAGCTACATTTACTGTTATCGGTGCACCTAGATAATATCTATAGATGAAAATACGTACAATTCAATCTTGTTTTCAAAAATATAGTACGTATAATGGCGAATTACGTGTAACTCAGTTACGTGTATCTCAGAAATAATTTATATGTAATTAAATACAATTTTCGCCAGGACCTACAAATAAATAGAGGCACAAAACCAGAACTACGTACAACTGGGTTACGTATAAACCAGCTTTTACTGTAAATAATAAGGCATAATAATAATAAGTTAGTGAAAGAAATTATAGTCTACTTTCCTTAAAATGCCATTTCTTGAAGTATCTTTGTTATTTTTCTACATTTTTTTTTTAAATTTGTGAAAACGATGAAAAAAGAAATCTTACAATTGTTTTCAAATTACAGCATTTCAAATTGAATACAAACAACATAACTTTTGATAATTGCGTTATTAAAAATTATTTAATCTAAAATACAATATGTTTCATAGCAACTTTCGCTACATTTTAAAGTAAAATAGAACTGAATAACATTAAAACAATATATGAAAAATACTACATCAAAATTTAAAAACAATTAACAACAATTATTCTGTTATTTCTTAATAAAATATATCACGATAAAACTTAAACTAAATGATAACAAAAAGCTTTAATAAACAGACAGAAAAACCGATAAAGATAACATAATTAAATATTTAACAATTGAAATAAATTGGTAACAGCAGGAATTTCAAATTTTCTGTTCATTAAGTTGTTGGAAATTTTTTTAATATGAAAGGCTTCTTTTACTTGTAATTTCTGATAATTAGTATTAATATCTAAAATTTTGTTGTTATCCCAATTAATAATATAATTTGGAAATTTGATTAAATGTTCAGTAACAGCACATTTAATATTTTATATCTTCTGAAAAAATAAGTAAATTCTCCTTACTTACTTGAAGCGTCTAAGTAGGATTAATTTTAATTATATCAAATCCTTTGCAAATCAAGGGATTAGCCTTTGCTATCACTAATCTATTGCTTAAGATATCGATACAAATCCATTGCGTAGGTTCTTATGCTTTCTTTCTGTGGAATGTTTGTCACTTTCTGGGGCTAATTTCTCGACAAGAACTTTGAAAAATATTTCAAATATAAAAATCAAATCGTCTTTAGTCCTTAAATATGCATGCCATGTTTCAAGAAGATCCATCCAGTAGGTCAAATGTTATTAGAGGAGAATGTTCGCACATATACAGATTAATTCATTGATCAGTTACACAATAAGATAATATTACGTTAATGATTTTGAAAGTTCATTGGAGGGAAATGGATAAAGTTAAAGTATATACCAATGGAAACTTCTGGATAGGATTTAAAGTCAGATTTCACCACTGACTTCAATATCAGAACAAACAGATGTGAACTGCAATTAATAAAGGAAGAACAGTTAAGAGCATACATTTAAATAAACTCTTGATTTACGATATTTCAAGCAAAAAAAAAATGCTGTGTTGATATAGAGCTACATTATTTATGGAGTTACTGATAACTAAATAAACTGAATACAGTAACTATATTTTCAAAAGATTGCGAAGTTAAGGAAAGAAGTACGGATATTACGAAGGACGACTGAAGATAAATGTATGAATGGATTCAATTAGAAATGAGAAACGGAAGAACCCGATGGGAATAAAATGTTGATACAGCAATTAGAAGAATTAGAAATTGATGAAGATTGCTGGATCGATAAAGGAAGATGAGTGTACAGCACTCGAAATGATTAATCCCAGAACTTCGCCTGCACCTCAAACAAACTCTGGCCCTTCCCAAAACTGAAAACATTTGTAAGAAATAAATATTTGTATTTATGAATGTTTATATTGGTTTATACATGCTAATAACATTTGTTATAAAATTGTCAATGAAAGATTTTACAAGAATAAGCCTTCCTGGTGTGCTCATCTGGCCCTTTGGTCTTTCTCGGTGTGCATTTAAAATCAAAGGAGAAGATTTCGGTGAATCTTCTTTGGTTTGTAGTTTCTGAAGACGGCTGATGTCATCCATGCTTTAATGATGTTTCATCCATCATTTCAAATTAAATTAAATGAAGATTAAACGTAAATGAACATCCCCATCTCTTATTAGAAAGTTTTATCTGTAAGGTTTTGAGACAAATCATGCATTACAAGATAGTTTCGTAACTTTTTGTTACCATTGACTTCTTAATTTCGAAAACTAATTACTCTTATATTTCGCTGTTTCAAAACTCACCTAGTTTTTGCTTCGTATAGTACGTTTTTAATATTCAAAATCTAAAACTTCTTTCTTTGTAATCTGAATATCCTTAGACATATGAAGACCAATAGTATCTATAGACATTGTAACATTCGCCGAATTGAACTTGTAAATTCGTAGTAATAGTTTAACAGGGCAAGTTCGCAGAAGCTATTTTTGCTAGCAGTTGAAAGTTTATATGACTAGAAGCGTAGGTTATTCTTTTAATTTCAAATTATCAATCATTACCAAATTTTACAAACCGTTCTCTCAAAATAAAAATTTAAAAGCAATATTGTCTGTTATAGTATCTTTGGTATCAAATCAATCGGCCTTGTAGACTAAACTCTAAACCAATTTCCACGATTTAGCTGTGCGATTAATATAATAATGCAATAACATAATTTAAATAAAACGTTATTTTATCAATTAAAAAATCACAATAAAAAGTTTTATTTTAAATTTTTTTTACAAAATATTCATTCTATTTAGTTTTCAATTTTCTGATAATTTGCCTTTTTATCTATCTGTATGTTAAAAGTTAACAGGCCGACGTGGCCCTTTGGGTGGAGGAAGATAAAGCTCCCGGCGTTCCGTGACCAACGGAATAAAGTTAAGGTCCACCAGCCTTTAACTTCGGAAAAGAAACCCGGTACCCATTCAACATAGGACTGTTGAACCCTAGGATCCGTCTGGAGGAGAATTCAAGTTGAAAAAAATCGCCCCTCCGCCGGGAATTGAACATGGCTCCTCCAGCCGTTTATCAGGCTCACCATCTATTTATATATAGGGTGATTCAAAATTCTATGTATAAACTTTAAAGGTAGGTCAGGAATACAAAAACAAACCGTATTCATAGTACAACGTATGTCCGCAAACGCCACCTGAATGTTCCAGAAGGTACACTAAGGTTCAGAAATTAGAGACAACAAGTAAGGTAGACAACATATTTATTAGCCTTATGTTTACAATAGGACAGTAAGGTTTACACTTATAGATTTACAGAAGGGGCTCAAAGTTCCTTCCACCAACAGTAATATACGCCTCACATCGTCGATGCATCGATTGCCGAACATGTGCAAAAAAATGCGAGGCCTTTCGGGGACACACCCAGCTGCCACAGCTACCCTTGTGACAGAGTGCAGCGTCAGAGGCAATGGGGGTCTCATAGCGATGCCGTTGAGGGTAATCCCAGAGGGAGAGAGACAACTCACACTGTCCAACTACTATGCTGCCAAACAGCACCATCTAGCACATTCGGATGGCGTTTGCTGACCTACGTTCCACTATGAATACGGTTTCTTTTTGTATTCCTGAGCTATCTTAAAAGTTTCTACAGGGAATTTTGGATCGCACTGTTTAGAATCAATTTTTTCTTTAATTTTTTACACTTTTTAATATTTACTAGCTAACAAAATAACTTCTACTTTTCTTTTATGTTCCTTTCTTTCTTTCTTTTATTTTGTTAGTGCAGCGGCGTTCAAACGTTTTGTATGAGCAAATCGAATTGAAATAGTAACATTATAAATCCATAAATTGATAAATTTATAATATCATTGTTTTCCGATTCCGTCTATTTGTTGAGGAGGAATCTTATTATTTGAATTTATAAAATATTCACGGAATGTTTTCTTTTATGAATTTGTAATCATCAAGTTTATCTGTTTACGTTTGGTGTTTGATATTTAATAAATAGTTATCTTCACATAGTTTATTAAAATTGCTAATATAATATTTTGAATTTCAGAATCCAGATTCAGATAAAAAAAGATAAAAACTGTAAATAAACGGTGAATAAAAAGAATAGTGTTATCAAATAAAAATTTAATAAAGACAGTTAAAGTGTCGTACTACAGGCCCATGTGGCCCTTGGGTAGCGGAAGATAAGGCTCCCAGCGTTCCGTGATAAACGGAACTAAATTGTGGTCGGATGGTCAGCCCGACGCTCGCCCGCCTATAACCCCCGGGAAAGAAACCTGGTACCCATTCAACAGTAGGCTGGATAGACCCTAGGACCCGTTTAGAGGATGATGAAGCGTGAAAAAATCCCAATCCTCCGCCAAGCCTGAGGATGTAATAAATATAGATGATAGAGAAAAATTAAGCAACATTGCTTAAGAGTTAATGCGTAATTTTTGCCTTTAATTTTTGCATTTTTTTAATTGTTCACAATTAGAATTAAAGAAACTAAATACAGTTGTCTCGTTAAATGTCAATTTTCATTTATCTCTAATTTAATTAATCTTTAGCGATCCATTTGGGAGCTACTGTGATAGCGACCAAAATCGGTAGCTATTTATTATTATTATTATTTAATTTTATTTATTATTACAAGTCGTCCTTAATATGCTTTAGCACAAAATTACATTCACTTGTTTTTGTTTTATTTTTGAAAATCGGTTTACCTTGATAATCGAAGTTGTTACACAATTCAATTGTTATTTAAACACTTGTTATCTTATCACTTTCCCATTTCTACCGGAATTCTTTCTGTTCTACCAATATTCTGTTGGGAAATGCGGAAGTTAATACAGTAAGCTTGGGGTTTTCAGTACTGT
>JAFIDM010000004.1:38554281-38579939 GCA_023159025.1 Thereuonema tuberculata | reverse complement strand
TCCATTCATAAAAATTACATTTTATTTAATTTCTCTTCTCATATTTACGATGTTGGGTTATTATAAATATTTGAAATCATTTAGAATAATATTTATCGCGCAGTATGGTAGCCAAACTAATTCCGAATGTTTTTAAAAGTGCCTAAAAATTAATATAAATGCTTTACATTTGAAATCCTGGAACAATTTGTTTGCTAAGTTTTAAAGAAGCTAGGTTAGTCTCATATCGTCCGTGTCTATTAAAACAAATAGACTTTGATACGATTCGAGGGAAAAGATAATGTATAATATCTTCTAAAAAAAGTAAAACTAGAATTTTTGAAAGAAAGTATGAACGACTTTTCTTGGTCAGATTTTTATAGTAAAGTATATGTTACAAACTTTCTTACGAGTCGAATCTGAAGAATCTGAACTTACTTTTGAACTTATATTGTTTTTCTGTGTTTGGCTTAAAATATTGAAATTCTGGGATCCTAGTGGTTTTTTTTAAATTATTCAAATGCAAGTTTGGATAGAAAATTCTAGTTTTTCGGAATTAATCCCACTTTCCGGGATACCCGTCATTGTCGTTCATTGCTATGCTTGTAAATTTATCATATTTCATGTTTTATTTATGATGAATCGTCTATCATACCTACACGAACGGAAATAACCTATAAATAATTCTCTGAATAGTATAAAACCCTACGACAGAAACTCTTGGCACAAAATAATATAGGCAAAATGTACGTTAAGAAATAGATTCAATCTGATTTCTGAAATATGAATATCTCGTTTATTTGCATCGTTAAAGCTCTCTAATACCAATTACGTTCTACTAATTCTACTTAAAATATATTTTAATAATAACTTTATTTATAATTAATCTATTTTTTGTTACAGTTTAATATATTGTTACTCCAAAAAAAAAATTAATACTCTAACTTTGCCGTGCCGGCGTAGTCGTGCGGTCTCAGGCGTCGGTCTGCCGTGAGGCCAGTGTGCCGATACCCGGGTTCAAATCCCGGTCGAGAGCATGGATGTTTCAATTTCTTCTCCTGTGTTGTCAGCCTCTTCTTCAGTTTCTCTTCGGTCTGACGTCATTCCGTAATGGCGTCCTGGAGAAGGCTATGGGAAACCACTCCAGTATCTGTTCCCTTGTATAGCTACGGCTTCTCCTAGGGGTCGCCCTTCGGGGGTCACTAGGGCTCCGTAGACTTGAACCAATCTACGGATTGACCTACCATGGTATGGTACTCTAACTTGTCAACATAGAAAACTCTTAAATATTGACATGAAAGAACTATATAGGAATCACATATCTCTCTCTTAACACGCTTATATAAAAGAAACTGAAATGAAAATATCTGTGGATCCTCAGATAGTTATTGGCCTCTGTAAATTTATCATTAAAATTTAAAGAGTATTTTCCCTACGATTTATAAATCTTATTAAGCCTAAAACCCATTGCACATTGATTTGAATATTGGTCGGTCGGATCCATGTGTAATGGGCTTAAGGGAAGCGTTTGAGATCAAAATTATCATATTCAAATGAAAAAAAAGGTGTTTTGAATATGTAAATTTTGGACTGAATCACGCTATACGTAAATTGTGTTCCAAAACACCCTCACTCACCTTACCTTTTTTTCATTTCAATATGATAATTTTGGTCTCAAACGCTCCCCTTAGGCCCAGTGCACATGGATCCCACCGACCGATTTTCGGATCCATGCTTAATGGGCTTACTGCTAGGCATTAAAGACATGACATCAAATAAGTTAAAAGAATGATGCCAATGCTTGCTTTAGATTTTTTTGGGTGGAAATTGGATTTATAATAATAATATTAGTAACCGGAAAGTAAGCATATTTGTAGCTATCGGATATCATGGTATTCATCTGTTCAGCAGCTGACTTCTTACAAAATATTCTTTTACTGTAGAATTTCTCTTTAAACAAAAAGATATATGGAAAGAATATAGAATGCAGTAAAAACAATTCAATAAAATTTTCGTTATTTTAACTTTCACAGTACGTTTTAAAATACTGTATGTTAAAAAGATT
Organism: Thereuonema tuberculata; assembly: GCA_023159025.1. Lineage (NCBI taxonomy): Eukaryota > Metazoa > Arthropoda > Chilopoda > Scutigeromorpha > Scutigeridae > Thereuonema > Thereuonema tuberculata. Next base: position 38,577,895 of record JAFIDM010000004.1, on the reverse strand, counting down.
ATGTGGGAAATGAGATATCGTATCAGAAATGCTTTATTTATTTATATGTTTTATTCATTATAAAACAACATAATACATACAGTCGGACCTCTATTAACGAACCTCTATTTTGCGAATTTCTCTATTTTGCGAACTTTTCTTTGGAACCAAGAACATTTTGCTCATTTCTTCGTAAAATAACCTCCAAATAGCGAAGTGCATTTTCTATTTAACGAACTTTTTCGTGGTATCTATGTTTTTTTTTTTTATCCTTGCAATGTTTTTATTATTAATATTCCCATAGAGGAAATGAAAGAAATGTGGATACAGCTGAGGGAAATTGACGATGATGTGCTGATTGATGATTATCTTTCACTTGATTTTGAAGATGAGACCTCGGAAACACTAACTGAATCGGATATTTTGGACACTGTGAAAAATAAAAACAATACAGCAATGAATTCCGATGAAGATGAAGATGATGAAAATGGAAATGACCATGATGCAGAAATAAAAAAAATCTTCGTATGATCATTTGAAACAATCCGAAGCGGATTACAATTTAAAGAAAATACTGAAGGGGTTTTTGGTGCATTGCAAAGATGCGAGACGTGCTATGAGCGAAAACACTTTTTTTTAAAAAAAAAAAAAAAAAAAAAAAAAAAAAAAAAAACAAAGACAAGATAAACAGATTTTATTAGTAAAATTTAAGTACGCATGCGGTAATGTATGCTTTATGTCATTAAAATTATTACTTTTTTTAATAATATTGAATAAGAAAAGGTGAATCTCTATTTAACGAATTTTCCATATAACGAACTTTTTTTTGGGATTTAGTGACTTCGTTAAATATAGGTCCGACTGTATAATAAAATATCAAAAAAAGTGTTTCCTCAATGCTGTAATATTAATACATTCTCTGTAAGACACATATGTTAAATCTTGCAGCATTGAGGTATACTGTATATTTTTTGAGTATTTTTTACGTTATTTTCTTTAAACTTAAAAATAGGATAGATAAAGTTATTAAGACATCCAACGAACCACCATTAGGGTTAATAATTGTAAGTTTATTTGCTAAAAACGCATCAACGTTTATCTCCACCTTAATGATCTTTTTTTCTTAAAGTTATTCTTTTTTATATGCACATGTTTGTTGGTAGTTTTTAAGCAAATCTTGAGAGTAGTAAAGGAAGATTTTCGCTTAAGGCATGCTAATAAAACAGCCATTGAGACAAAAGAAACTGTATCGATTCCGTGTGAACTCGATTTTTATTCCACATTGGAGAACGCTTATGGAACCAAAGGAATAATCCATGCAGTCATTATGACCGCCGCGACAAGGCCACAAATGCATTCCGATGAGACCTAATGTTTCGTAGGAAATCGCTTCCGTTCCGAATTATGTCATTCATTAAAACTAAAAACCGATGACGGGTGTTTTCTGCGCATTTAAAAGAACTTCATTTTAAAAGAAATTACGCAAGTTTAAACTCAATTTAAAGATAGTTAACAATATTGGTACCATTTTTGAAAATCATTCTCTTTTTTTTTTTAATTTTCCAGCTTTCACTTCATGTTTTTTCTTTGCTTTTGTTTCCATGTTTGAAAGTTCGTCTTTCAGGTTTTCGTTATTTCACGTTTTCATGTTTGTTGTCATCCCATAATTCTTTTTTACTTTCGAGATTGAATAGTAATATGTAGTGCACTTATGTGGTGAATATGGGTGGCTAGGAAGTCAAGGACTGCGACCGGAGGTCTTTTGTACTAATCCACATAAGTACGACAGATGGAAAGAAAGACTGAGAAAGTATGGTGGGAGAAGTGCAGGGGAAATGGGGGAACCCCGAGAAAACCTAGCGCGGATTGTCCAGCATCCCGAAACCCACATAAGAACCGAACTGGCGATATTCAGAGGTGAGAGGCGAATGTCATTGCGGCAACGCATATAGTGCACTTAGATCTTTTATTAAAGTATGTTATAATAGACACTTGACACTTACATAATCCTCTCGTAATCGAAAACTTATAATTTTCAGAAACTTAAAAATGTAAATTGTTTTTAATTTATAAATTGTTATAATGACTTACGACAATACTTTTAAACTGTATATAGTTCATACAATCTTACTTAGAAAATTAATTACTTAATCAAAGTGAGAGAAGATATAGAATGGCTGACATTATATTTGTTTTATACACACACATATATTTGGAAATTGCCAGGATATCTAGGTAGAAATGAAACTAAACTGGATTCCAAGAAATATGAGGGAATAAAAAAAAGTCCACGAATCAGTTGGATGATAAAAAAAGTTATTATCTTTTCATTGAAAAAAAACGAAAATCGAAAATTACAATCCTACAGAAGTCTAAAAATCATATTTATACAATAATTTTTACCATTTTAAAAAAATTTAAAACCTATGCAGGATTAAGATAAGCTTTTTGTATACAACTATATATAACTATGAATATAATGAGTATATAATCATTTAGGTGAAATGTATATCTTTCAATGAAGTGTATCTTCAGAATAAATTTGATGTTATTAAATTGGATGTTACTATATTGTTTCAATTCCTTGAAAAAGAATATTCATAAGCAATATTTATTCAATAAAAAAGTTAATTCTTTACACCAGGAATCTATATTGACTTTGTTTCAATATATATTCCTGATGTCAAGAATTATTTTTTTTATTGAATTACATAGAAATACTGGATACCCCTGTGAGCCTTCTTTAATTCTACTTTTTCAAGCTCCTAATTTGAGATAAGGAGTAAGATAGAATTGAGTTCTTGCCAGAGAGAGAGGCCGAGGTATTACAATCGTTCTAGCCGTTCAAATAAAAATAAAGTGATGTTTCTTTTCAATTATAAAGAAAATGTATATGCTGGAATTCTTCCGTTTTAGATGCAATGAGAGGACGACATTTACCAACTCCCAATCCCCGTCGCTATGCCAGTGGTTCTAACAAACATTAGAACAATGCTAAAGTGAGAACCTGCAGGAGGGCACTTTCTTATTAAATTTATGGTTTGCAAAACTTCATTAATCTTGGAGATGAGACTAAACTCTAGCAGGGCGCCAAACGCGGCAATTAAAATAATTTAATAAAATATATACGTTCAGCACTTTTGAATTATACAGGGTGTTTCAAAAATACACGGCATAATTTCAGGTATGTATTTCCCACATGTAGACAATCAAAATAGTTCATTACAACATATGTCCGGAAATGCTTCATTTCCGAGTTATGGCCTTCACAACATTGAAAATCACCGGAACGTTTTTCGTATTTACAGATGAAGCACAGTTCACACGAGATGGCATAACAAATTTCCACAATCAGCATGTATGGGCGTATGAAAACCCAAATGCAACTGTTGTATCTCATCACCAGGTGCGGTTCTCCCTCAACATGTGGGCCGGTATCATTGGTGATCGATTAGTTGGACCCCATGTACTTGTAAACAGACTTACGGGGCAGGCGTACACAAACTTCCTGGAAAACACCATACCTCATGTTTATGACGACACTCCACTGATCGATCGTCAGCACGCTCACTTCTTGCATGACGGCGCTCCTGCACACTTCAGTCGTACGGCTCGCCGGTACTTGGATCGAACGTTTCCTGATCGATGGATAGGTAGAGGTGGCCCAATTGCTTGGCCTCCACGCTCACCTGATCTGAACCCTCTCGATTTCTACTTGTGGGGCCATTTAAAATCATTGGTTTATTCGTCTCCGGTGCCTGATTTGGAATCCCTTCGGAATCGAATTGTGGCACGTTCTGAGGACATACGCAACATTCCTGGAGTGTGGGATCGTGTTCGCAGGTCATTGAGACATCGATGTGAGGTCTGTATTCAAGCAGGAGGTGGTCATTTTGAACATCTTCTGTAATGGCAACGACCGGCGGAACGAAAAACGTTCCGGTGATTTTCAATGTTGTGAAGGCCATAACTCGGAAATGAAGCATTTCCGGACATATGTTGTAATGAACTATTTTGATTGTCTACATGTGGGAAATACATACCTGAAATTATGCCGTGTATTTTTGAAACACCCTGTATAACCATTAATTTTGCTTTTACTTAAGTGTTTATTTTTTATTTGTTTTTAATTAATCAATTACTAAGTATGAAATTTGTTGTTTTAATTTTTTGTGCATTTAATCTTAATATATGTATACTTTTTGAGTGATCAATCTTTATATATTTTTAAAAATCAGCAGAAACATTATAGGTTTTTAATTGTAAACCTAGCAGGACTGTAACGCACAAATTATTTAATAAAAAAGAAAGTATAAAAGCATAAATCTTCAAATTTATGAAATACTAGCTGTACCCGGCATGCATTGTAATGCCATTCAAAGAAAGAAAGGGTGATACTTCGGTCCTTGTGCCGCCTTCCACCCACCCAAGTGTGGTATCCCTGCCCCCAAAAGGGGAGCGGATTTTTCACTTTTTGCAATAGATTTGGAAGGGGGCCCGAGAGGGGCCCTGAATATAAGGGCCCGGTGTTCTACTAATACAGAAACCTTCGCGGGCGTACGCATAACAACTCACCAAAGTTTCATTGCAATCTGATGAATGGTATAGGAACGCATACGAATGGTAAGAAACATTTATTTTTATATATTAAGATTGAACTGAATAAATTCATTTCCTTGGACAATTATTTCTTTATAAACGATATTTCGTTCAGACTTATTTATGAACTGTTTTAAACAGGATATAGGAACAGATAGATGAAGCCAGCTTTCCCCGAAAACACAAAACCGTTAATACATAAATTTTGAATTTCATAACAATGTAGCAAAACAAAACAGATTTATGATATAAACAATCTATGCTAATTTTGCCTTATTATGGAACACCCTTTTTAAAACAAAATGAATAATTTACTTGCCTTATTGATACAGTTATAACTATTAATAATAATTGTTTCTACAAAAAGTCTAAACTTTGGTCGAAGTCCATTTTCAAATTATGATTGTGAACATTTAATAAACAATGTCTACAATCAGAATATTCTTATTACTGCTCTTGAACGTTGTCCATGATTTTTGTTTTCCTCTCCATTCAGACATTATTGGTACAAATGTTTATGATTTTTTATGTCAGTATCTTTTCTTTTATTCTTGGTACTTTAAAGTGTTTCAGTCAGCATTTTATCACGTCTTCAAGCTTAGGAATTTCCACTGAAACAACATTGAAGTCCAAAGTTAGAGCCTTGCAGTATTGCAATTACACAACTTCTGAAACTGGTTCGAAGTTTGTTTGGGTTTTCTTCTGGTAACAAATGATTCTACCTGAATCTGGTGTAAAATGTAGGTGGCAACAGCTAATCTGACGGTGAGTTAATCTACTGCTTTTATGCCTGACTGGTCGATGACAGATGCTCTTTTCATTGTAAACAGCAGTGATCGGCATCTTGTCTCTTGCTCTTGACGTAGGCTTTTGATAGATCGACGAACTTTGAGAAATCGATCTTCTTCCCCTGAAATCTGGACATCTATGTCAACAGGGAACCGTTACATAATGCTAAACAAATATTGACTCTGTTGCAGAAACGAAATTTAAATAAATTTTTCGAGTGATTGATTGATCAATTTGGGAAAATCCACCTCCCCTGTTTCCATTGTCTTTTGTCAGAAAAGAGATGATGATGATGATGATGTTATTTGTTATTTCCATTTTTGAGGAAGGTAATCGATCGATCGTACGCTACTTCCGGAGCAGAGAAAGCTGGCGCAAGTAAATAGATTATCTACTTCGCTTTCTCATGGGGAGTAATAAATGAGTGGTGATGTAATGAAACAAAAACTGTATTACAACCAAAATTTACCGATAAAATTAAAATTGACGTACCAATTTTTAAATCTTAGCATGAAAAGCATTCATATATACTTATCATGTTACTCTCTTCCCTAAGAAAGTAAGGCATAAAGCAATCACTCAGTCTGTGTATGTGTGTGTATGTGTGTGTATGTGTGTGTGCCCATTAATAACTTCTGGATGGATCTTGTTGAAACTTGGCATGCGTATTTACGGACAAGTAATGACTCAAAATTGACATTAACACTTAAAAAAATTTATTAAAACGAGGTAGGGATAGCGATTAGTAAACCAATCACAATGTTTCGCATCGTCTTCTGATATGTCTATGAAAATATAATGATATTGCCTTAATTTCCTTATTACACTGAAGCTCTGTTATAACGCGGTTGTTTATATCGCGAATTCGGATATAACGCGATTTGGTCTTGGACCCCTTCTATTTTGGAAAAGATGTATAATTGTAAAATTGCAAAATTCACCGTTTTTTCGCCTAAAATCAAAGGTTATAAATTAATATGGTTGTTTCCTTATTATTTACAGTAATTGAGATTCTATACCCACCCTAATGTTACGAAAATGCTTCAAATACAATATATTTTTAAAAAAATACCAGAATCGCGGACTTTTTCGTTTAACCAATATGAATATCGAGATCTATTTTTCTGCCAATGATAACCAGTAAAGAGGCCCATGTAATCTAATAGGCGTTTCGAATATCTATTTCGATCCACGTGACTCGTCGTTTGTACAAGTTGCCAATATGGACAGCGCCAAATCGATTTTGACTAATATAACACATCAAAGTGTTGAAAAGGTAATGATTTATGTATTTATAAATATAAAATTCTCTCACATAGCTCTGAATGATGTAGGTAATCGCGAAATGACCATCTTAAATCGATTTGGAATCGTGTGGGCGATAATAGGGTGCGATATGCGACATTTGACGTCGCGAAGTAATAAAAGTTCGGTTATATCGCGGTTATACCGCGATCTTCGAGATCTTGAATCCGAAAGATGGCGTTATAACCGAGTTTCTGTGTATTATAAATGTGATTGTTGCGAAAGACGCAATTGTTGCGATGGTTGTTGCGGTTGTTGTTGCGATTGTTGTCATTATTGCTAATGAGATTTTAAGGATACTTGTCCCCAGACAAAACGGGAATATAAGTCTTCTGATTTTGATCATAAGACTAAAACTGAGCTAAAATAAGAGGGTTTTACGTGTTGTCAAATCTATTGGAAAATGACTGTAAGGCCCAACACAAGAATAAACAAAACAATTGCCTTTTCCGATTCATTTTTATGAGGGGAACTAGGGAACAGCTGTTTCACCATGCAACTGGATCGTCAGCCCTAGCCCGTCCCCTCGATAAAAACGATCAGAAAGGCAGACCTAAGGTAAAGCCATAAGCCACCCTGGCTATGGTCTCCCAAAGACAATTTATTCATGTGTTGGGCCTTACAGTCATTTTCCAAGACTAAAACTGACACGACCGGTTTCTCTTTGTCAGTTTTTAAAATGCTTTTTTAAAAATATTAATGTCAATTTTAACTCTATGTTGACATTTTAATTCTTGTAATACATTCACACACGTTAAAATATCAGTTTAAATAATAATATAAATTTTCGCATAGACAAAACTCTAATTGTGTGTGATGAAAATCCAAAAAAACTAGTTATTATATTGTCTCTGACTTTCTTGAAGTTTCCGCTTTTCTAAGTCCTAATCGTAAGAACTGAGTAATCGGATTAAGTCTCTATTAGATTTATCTGTGGATTCAGTGACTCGTCTGTAATTTATTCATTCTTAATTTTAGAGGAGATCGATTTTGGATTTTTCCCACTTTAAAAAAAAATGCACAGAGAGAATTAAACAACGAATTCAAAATGAATTTCTAATTCCGGAGAATCAAAAACGCAATCTCGCAGTTCTCTTAAAGTCAGACACCGAACATTCCCGGAAAAAAACAAGGAAATATGAATTTGTGAAATTAAATATTATTAATTTATATGGAAATTTTGCGACTTGGACACCAATTTCCGCAAAAAACTGATTGGAAAATTCCTAGCATTCAAATTTTCTAAGTTTTTGGTTAGATTCCTTGACCCAAAGGAATGACAATTACAGAATATTCATCAAAAAACGTTTGCCATATATAGAAATGATCATAACTCTTAATCGAAATCCACATGATAGCAATTGATAAAATCAATTAATTTAGGTTGACGTTTTACCACATTAATAATGTGATATCAGAAATTATAAATCATAAATAATATAGCTTTATTTTTATATTCATTAATGAAAGGTTTCTAACAATACAGTTTTTAATAATAGATGTCGCTTTTGTACTTCGAGTGATTAATTCATTAGTATTTGCCTTTGACATTCTTTCATGGTTGGAATTTAATAAATGGGGATAAAGAAGACTTGCCCTGTAAATTTTTACATTATGGAAGAAAAAAATGTTTACAACAATTCAGTTTTTCAATAATAGATGTCGCTAATATATTGGAAGTGATTAATCCATTCGTAATTGCGTTTCGTATTCTTTCATGCCTTACATTTAATGAATATGGAAACATAGGACAACCTGTAAGTCTTTAGTTTACTAATAGATTGTCCAGGTTTATATATATATATATATATTTATATCAATTTCCAGACAAAACAATAGAAGTTAAATAAAAAGCTGTTTTTCTAAAAATTTCATTGGGTATCAACGGCCTTATTGTTCTTTATTAACAGAAATCAGCAGATACTTAAAGGACTTAAAAATAAAAAAGACAGACGTTTAAGAAAAGCAAAACAAAATATATAAAGATAAAAAGCTTCGTTACTAATTTGAGCTGTCCGAACTCAACTTAATGGTATTTTTAATTTTAAAGTTTTAATTTTAAAGTTCGCCATCTATGGCCTGCTGAAGGAAGTAGTAAGTTCAAAATTTTTTGATAGACACGTTCTATATAGCTGTAACATTAGCTGTGAAAGATTAATGTAAAATTTATATACAACTATTGCTTTTCTTTTTTATTTACTATTTGCCGTTCCGGTATGACCTAGTGGATTAGGTGGTGGTCTCCCACTAGGCAGACTCGGAACCTGGGTTCGAATTCCGGTAGCGGCATGGCTGTATCAATTTCCTTTCCTGTGTTTTGTCCGCCTTTCCTGAATGGCTTCCTGAGGAAGGCAACGGAAAACCACCTCAGTATATTTCCCCAGGATATCCAATGGGAACTTGCGTTCATAGAATGAATACCTCCGTGCTCAGAGATCGCACTAAAAAAAAATACTACTGAATTATACAGGGTGGCGCACATAAACGGCTCCAAGAGGCATTTCTTTTTATATTGTATTTATTTTTTTGGGACCGGTTTTATGTGCGCCACCCTATAGTAATTCAGCTAATTGTAATTTTATTTTTATTTTTTGTACTACAATAATTACTTTCAATTTTGAGTTGTTAGTGTGGGTAGAATGATTACATGAGACAAACCTATAAATACTTATAGTACCTTTTTAATGCGAAAGCGCCTGGAAGCAGCAATGCAGTTAATAAAATTTCATGTGCCTATAGTTGTTAGCACCAAAGAATGATTGCCATAAAGAAAAGCCATTGCTCTTAATAATGCCAGATATAAAACTAGTCAAAATATGATTGTCTAAGAAAACAATCTATTAAAAAGTAAAATTGATAAACAAAAGCAAAAAAATATAATATAAAATATAATATAAAAATAACTTTACAGTAACATGCAGCATTGCTTCACAGCCAATGTGCCGTGAGGATGCCTTTGGTCTGCCGCGAAGAAATTCTGAGAATATATCTGTCATCAAGATTTAGCTTGACTCTGTTCGATTGTAGAATAAAATCTAAAAGTCAAATAACAGTATATGAACTACATTCTGTTTATTCTAACAATTATGGTCAATAAAGTATTAATTCTCATTCAAATAGGCTAAAAAATATTGCAAGATAGCTTTAAAAACAAACTGTCCTACTGCTAAATCTTAGATGCTTTTCAAAGATTCTGTGGTTGCAAAAAAAGCATTAAAGAAGTTTGGGATTTGTGTTAATATCAACGCTTACCGTGAAGCGAAAAAGGTTGAGAAGCACTGATATACAGCATCAAATAATTTTTACATTCTTTGACGAATAGTTTACAACAACAGAAGGGCTAATTTTCAACAACAGACATTACTGAGACACCTGGAATGATTCGTTAATAAATGCACGCCCCTTTTATATTCTTTTGGAATCTCAACTGTAGAAGTAATTATCCTAAGAAGAAAGGAAGTAAACTTTGAACGAGTATTTTCTTGTCTTCAGCGTCTGATATAATACTATTTCTTATATCACGACAGGCGTTGCTTTGCTGTTTACACGGCTGTGCTTACGGTCATTTCGGTGTTCGGTCATACTCACTCGCAGATGGAGAGAAGCAGGTCGAAGGTTGATTACAGGTAGATCATTAGTTTGTGGCATAGAAGGTTGATACCTTTGCTTCTCGCGAGAAAGCAACATGGTTACGGGAATTGGTGAAGCAATTCATCAACGCCCTTCCCTTTTGATCTTCAAGATCCTTCGCCTTCTGATTTACGACGGCGATTAAGCGACCAGAGTGGAAAGAATGAATGGGATGAAAGCACAAGATTAATGCGGATGCATCAAAATTCATTAATTTTAACATTGCAAGTATTCAGAAATAATTGCTTCAGTTAATTTCATTAATTATCGCTTAAACACAAGTTTAGCTTCCTTTTGTTTAGAAAAGATGACTTGAAATCTGGATATAATCTTCGAAGTATATTTTCATTTAACTCAGCAAAAATTGATAAGGTCGGGTCTGATTAATAAAAATTGCTATGAGAGGAGAATTCATAACAAACCATATAATACTGAAACAGTACATTATGTATCTTTATACTCCTATTTTAATATATAACATGTTTATTTGTTGTATACAAATTGAGGTTATATCAAAAGGCATTTATTTTAATTTTCAATACCCGGCGCTTGGCACTTACGACTAATGGCATCAATAAGAGGTAAATATTGTGACTAAATATAGTGACTATTTACACGAGGATATGAGATTGTCCAGATTATAAAGTAGGACGCAGTTCAATTATGCCCGCAGAAATGGACCAAACACAGAAAAAAAGTCACATCCATGCCTAATCTTGGATTCGAAGCCAGGTTTAGACGTAAGAGTCTGATCACAAATACCTACATGTAGAATATAGAGAAACAGTGATCCGCGCATGTCTAACAGTTGATCTGAAATTATTTTGGAAATTATTGGATATATTTTCTTTAATTATTGGTATCCATGCCTTACTAATCGTTTTATAGAAATTTTTAGAAAAAAATAAGAATTCAAATAAGATTTAATTTCTGATAAATTGAAATTATAAAAAAATAATTCGGAGATTCGGAGAAACAAGTTCTCTATTTACGGAACTGCCTGAATTTTGTTTTTTATAGAATTTCCTCTTTTTCTCTAAAATTTGTTTTTATATTTTAACTTTTTGTAATTTTTAAGGAAAATTAAAAAGGTTGATTTTCTGACAACTGAAGCAAACACACTAGAATTATGAATATTATTGGCATTATCTTGAATTAAGATTAATTTCTAACTTCGTTTTATACATCCAACAGTCTTGGTTCATTCCTATTTAATGTGTTTTAGCTCCAGATAAACGGAACACTGAACTATTTACTCTAAGAGGTCTTACCCTCTGCGAGTTTTTCTTTTTCTCCAAAGTGAAAGAACACATTCGCGAATATCGGTTCGAATTCAAGGAGCATGCAATAAGATGTCTTTGGAAGACTTATCGTTTGTAGAGTGACTTAATGACACTGCATAGCATATACTAGAGAATAAGAGGATTTGAACAGAATAATGTGGTAAGATTTTTTTATTTTCTGTTATTGTTTCTGTCTTAAAAAAAACTATCATGATCCTCGTAATTCACAAAGACGTTATGTTGACTAACAAGTAAGAATGATTGATTGTAGTGCAAAGTTTTAATTCATTATTTCTGAACGAAGTGGCTAAAGAAATAGAAATGTCTGTATATAAATCTATCTTTCTTCCTGTAAAATTTACCAGATCAGAAATAAAAATGGGAAAACGGAACCATTTAATGAATTAGAAATGCGTAACTCTGACATTTTTGAAAGTTTTAGATACTATTATTAAATTATTTCAAGATTGTAAAAGATAATTTAATTTCCTTATTATATTCAGCAGTGTATGATTACCGTATATTTATTCTGTATACGCATAATTAATTTATGTATTTTAACTTTTATAATAAATATGAACTGTACGTTAATGGTTGTAAATTAATTATGTAATTACCTTATGATATTATAATTAATATGCAATGTGTTAATTTAAATATATATTAATACTAGATGAAATACCCGTTCTTCGTATCTGTTACAAAAAATAGATGTCCTGATGTAGATGAAAAAGAAATTGAAATTGTGAAATGACATCGAAACTTTCCCAGTTGATAAAAAAAAAATCACGTGATAGATACAAAGTAGTGTTATATTTGTATTTTGTAATTCGAGATCCCTAGATATGAAATTAATACCGAAATCGGAGAATATAAGACTTCCCACCCGTTCCTGCCCTTTTCCACACCCCTCTCACTTCAGTCCTTCCTCAGTTGCTAAAACATCACGTGATCATTACAAATTAATATTATATTCTTATTTTGCAACCGAAAATCCTGAAGATTTTGAATTTGTAGAAGTATCCTTCAACAAAGTTTGCCGATCCTCTTTCACTCCCCCCCCCCCCACACACACACACGTTTACACCCCTTAGGGCTCGATATCGAAAATTGGATCAAATAGCATCTTTTCGATTCGGTTATAAGCACTCATGTCATATTTTGTATTTCCACCTCAAGCAGTTTCGGAGATACGCAAACCATTCAAGAAAGGTTGCCTCCCCCGTTTACACCTATTAGGATCCTAATATCGAAAATTGGTCGAACACGTATCGTTTCGATTTTGACAAAGGACACTCATGTCAAATATCGTATTCACTAAGGAGAAGATGCAGAAGAGAATTATGCCTAAAAGTACAACAAATTCATAATGATACAAGCTACTACAACTGACATCAATATTTCGTCTTTATTCTACATTCCAAAGACTTCTTCAGGACTACTACAAACATTTTTAGGAGGGAGAACATCGCTCCCTTACCTAACATCATAGAAATAAAAAACAAGACAAGAATGCTAAAAAACTTAAACAAATACAACAATATGAAACGTGATATTAACCACGTTCACTCATTAGGTTTACTTACAAAACCAAATTTTTTATTTTTATTTTTAAATTTTATAATTTCCAAACTTTCTTTTTTATTTTTGTATGCCTAAAAGTATTTAAAGAATTGAGTAAGCAAACGAAGACACAACGCTACAAGAAAGGATTCGCACCCTGAGTTGTCACCGGGAAGAGACTGGACGGACCGTTTCGTCCTTTTTAGAACTCATCAGCCAGCAAAACTCAGAGTGCGAATCCTTTCTTGTAGCGTTGTGCCTTCGTTTGATTACACAATTCTTTAAATCATCGGGCACGTTAAATTTCCTTTCATTCTAAAAGTATTTAGTTCCAATTTTCGCCACCAGGAGTATACAAAAATATTTTAGTTTCAATTTTCACCATCAGGCGCATATGTGGAGCTAATTTAGGGATTTCACTCTTTCGGGGTTCCCCTTAGGGGTGGCTTAATCAAAATCCTGATAGCTAACTTTTTCAAAATACAACCTAAGGAAGAATTCTGCACATATCAGTTCCTGGGTATATGGGAAATAGGAGAATTAGATATGAGTCAGTGAGGGTTTCGCATTTTTACATAAAGAAATATGTTGTTTTGTTAGTTATATACAGGGTGATTCAGACTGAAACATCGTAACTTCAGCATTCTAGAGGTCATTGTAAGTCCATATCAATGTGTTAAGAAATTGACACATTGTTTAAATAAAGTTCTGGAGTTTAAAGGAATTAGGGATGTAAATTAAGAAAATCTCAATGTTCGAAATGCCTGCTTCAAGCTCAGTTCAAGGTTCCACCCTCAGCAGCAAAAGTATTAAATGAATAGTCTACTGAAGTGGTACCCAATCAAGTGAATGGTGCCACGGCCTCCACAGCTGGATTACGGGCCCCTCGGGCCACCAATGGGCGCCTAGTCGTCTATTGTTTTATCCAAAATAGAGTGTCAAAATGTTGGTTCTTCCATTAAAAGATGCAAAGCGGGAGGTGGGTGAGACTACAACCACTAGTTGCAGTTCACCAATGTTTATAACTTTTAATGGCCTTCAGAATGATATCTTAAAGTGATGATATTTCGTCTGAATAACCAATCTGAATTAGTGTTGAAAAATTAAGTTTCTTTTGTAAATACATTATTTTAGAATGGTTTCACTAACATAGTATAAATATATTTAATTATATGTTTTGAATCTCAAAAATAAAAATAAAAAAAGAAATTTATTCAATTTGCTCATGGTTATATTTAAATTAATTTAAAATAACATTAAATTATAACTTGATAGGTAAATCAGATTATTGAATTTATAAAAATAAATAAAAGAATAGGAATTTATAACAATGAGTTTACAATTAATATCGTTAATTTATACATTACGTTAGGACTAATAATTTATTTTGAATGTAGAAATGGAATATTTATATAATTTAATATTTAAGTGTCGGCACGTACTGCTAAACAAGACTGGCTCTAAATATTATAATATTTGACATCTTAGAATTAAACATATGCAATTTGAAGTAAATCCTAAATCCTAAATTCAGTAAACTTAGAATTACTTTTCAAATACTGAAATAATATACTTTATTTGATTTAATTACAGTATTAATTTTATATCACTTAAGACATAATATATAACAACTAGAAAAAGAGATTTTACGTGCCTGATGATTCAATGAAAAGAGCAAAAACGAAGGCACAACGCAAACAAGAAGAGAGGAAAGAATTGGCACCCTGAGTTTGACATCGGGAAGAGACTGGGACGTGCCGTTTCGTCCTCTTTAGGACTCATCAGCCAGTCAAACTTCCCCGGTGACAGACTCAGAAAGGTGCGTTGGGGCCGTAATCCCGATTCTCGCTCCCGAGTGTGGGAGCTCCCCCCTTAGAAATCCTAACAATACTTACTCGGGAGCGAGAACCAGGATTACGGCCCCAACGCACCTTTCTGAGTCTGTCACCGGGGAAGTTTGGCTGGCTGATGAATCCTAAAGAGGACGAAACGAACCGTCCAAGTCTCTTCCCGATGACAAACTCAGGGTGCGAATCCTTTCCTCTCTTCTTATTTGCGTTGTACCTTCGTTTTTGCTCTTTCCATATAACAACTATCATTGCAATTTTATTTAATTACTTTTAATTTTAAAAGTAATTAATTACTTTTAAAAGTAATTTTATGATTATGATGCAAATTGAATGTGAAATAAAAAGAGATGATTTCTTTCATGATGAAAAGTTTTATTATTAAATTTAATTTTTTATTATTTTTTATCTGTTAGCCAAAAGAAAAAATAAATAAAAGCTGGAATTTAAACAAGCCAAATAAAGTAAATCAATATCAATAAAAGTAAATAAAAGTAAATAAGCCGTGCTGGCGTGGCCGTGCGGTTTAGCCGGCGGGCTGCCGTTGTGGCCGGTTCGAATCCCGGTGGTGGCAAGGCTGTTTCTTTCTTCTTCTGTGTTTCGTCCGTTTCCCACCTGGGACTTACTATCTCAGGGTTATCCTGGACGGGATATAATTCTCGTCCCCTCTTTCTTGAATTTCACTAGCCTCGCCCTGACGTTGTCAGGTTGAGCTAGTTACGTGGTCCCTAATTGGCCAAATTCGATAAAAGGAAGGAAAAGTAAATAATTTCGTTAAATTTCATTGTTTAGTAAATTACTTTTACAAGGTGTATCTGAAAACACTGATTGTTTTACTTTCTTTTATAATAATATAATTACTAAGATGAAATAAACAAATTATATTATTATAAAAAAAGTAAAACAAAGAAGAAATAAACAAATTATATTATTATAAAATAGTAAAACAAAGAAGAAATAAACATATAAATTAAACATTTAATTAGATTGTAATTAAACAAACTAAAAAAGAAGTTCTAATTTAAAAATTAGATTTCCGGTATTATATAAAAATGCAAAACTTACTAAATAAAATTAAAGCAAAACAATTAAATGAATAGCAATTATATTAAGTAAATGGAGCATTAGCACTTATTTTTTTTTAATTAAGCTAACAATACACTTGAAGAGTAATTATTTAATAATTTCAAAGGAAAATATTTTTGAAAATTTTTTTTAATAAATGTAATTGAATTTATATAGAATGAATAAAATCAATCGATTTTAGCAAATGAAACTTAGTTTAACTGAAATGAAAATTAATTCCTTTAAAACATCAATTAATAATAGAGTTCTGTGTTAATTGCATAATAGGGTTCAAAAATTGATTGGATTTTTCTATTTAACTACCAATTATTCAATACCCGATCTATTACTATTTACTGACTGTTGTTTATTGGTATTTTTAGATAGTGATATCGATCCGATTTCACAATTACCCTTGTTTTCGTGAATGAGAATGGAAAGAGGAATTTTAGTTTTATTGTGTAAAATCCGTCGTTCGTCTGCATTCTTTCAATGCAGTAAGCTTTTCTAGGCCTCCATATATTTTTATTATGTTGGAAGAATATGCCGATAAATTATCTATGATTGTATGTGTGAACTATTCGGATCAACTTCAATGAAAAAGTTTTTCAATTACTGTCTATATTGAAAGCGAATTGTAACAAAATGGCGGATTGTGTTCTTCACTACTCCTTTACGGATCGTAAAAGTATATCGAAAAACATCATTCTTACTGTTTATGATGGGAAATAAATAAAACGAGGCGTACAAAGAAATGCATCCCTTTCTCCCAATTCCAGGCGATTTTACTATCCGTTTCGAATCGAGAAACAAGATTTCATATTTTATATTACCTTTTTTTTGTCATTTAGATGTTTGAAGTTCAACTAGATAAACTAGAGTGCTTGGAAAATGGGATGTAGAGGAAACAAAAGAGCAAATAGTAGAAATTACTATTTAATGACAATATTTCAATTATAATAATGAAAATATTTCTTCCCGTAATAATGGAGAAGACAATAAAATATAACTTATTTCCTACTTTATTAGTTATATTACGGTGATGAATAAGGAAGCATCTGAGTGAGCATTTCATCTAAGAAATCTATCATTAATCTAATCTTAAAATCATTGAAAAACAGCAAAGCATTAGAAAAAAAGATGTCAAAAATAATATTTTCTTCATTTTTTTTATTTTATATTTTCACTATACTTTAAATGATAGAAAATAAAAATCTTGATTATTTTTGTAATTTTCTAAAATCAAAGCAGTCATTTTCTTCTTCGAGAAAGAAAACTTTTGACATTTTGAAATCGAAACAATGCAACTTTTTTTTTTTTTATCAAATGAAAGGTCAAAATTTATATTTCCATTATTAACCTTAAAATTATTTAAGTCATTGATTTGTTTAAATAAAATAATCGCTTAATTTTTTTGTTTACTTATCAGTTTTTTAAAACAAAACTGAAATACCTCGTGTATTTTGACATAGGTCCTTTACAAAAATCGTCATTTTTCGCAGTCACGAATAACAAAAAAAAGTTTTCAAATTTTCAAATCTAGTTTTGAAGGTCTGTTTATTTGTAAATCTACTCGCATCTAGCGCTTTTATGCTATTTAATTCAGTAAAATATTCAGGAAGTCCGTATTGTCAACTTCTGCAGTAACAACTTAGAAAAATTAAGCCTAAAACAATTTTCATTTCGTTCATTTTTAAAACACATTAGTGGAGGAAGCTGAGATGATAGTTCAAGTAATACTGCTATAGATTAATTTCATCCAAAACTTCCCTTATTATTCCTACGTTATCTTTAAAAACTCAGTTTTTCATTCTTTTGTTGAGATATTCTTTCATTTAACTTTTATTATTTGTAATAGTTAGAGAAGTATTTAGTTTTTCAGTGAATTCTCTTAGCTTTAGTTCCTGTGATTTCCTTAACCCTTCTCCCCTTTCTTTCTTTCTATTTTTTTTTGGCAAATCTTTGATAACCTTGGCGAGGTCATCTTAGTTGTGGTGTTTTGGCTCTATTCAACTTCACACAATGGCGCCTTTTAACTAAATTTAACCAAACGGACCGTGCCAAAACTACATTGAATTGGAGCCGCTGTGTAACTCTGGCCAACTGAGCTGGTGTTGTACCAAGTGGAACTCTGTTGGCTTCACCTCCTTTCAGGAATTACCTTTGTGTTCTCTCTTCTGGCGGCATCCACGGAACGCAGCTACACTTTCCAATTGCTTGCCGCCCATAAGACTCTCATGCCACCGTAACTTTAATAAATTCTGTCAATCCAATCGAATTTACAGGATTTTGAAACAACTTAAGGCTGACATTCTACCTTGTAGTCAGGCTTCATATGTCAATTTGTGATCCTAATAACTAAAAAATTACATATCCGAGGAAGCTGAGATCCTAATGATGCGTTTAGGTTAAGTAATGTCTTTATTGATTTTTTGTATATAACAGATAGAGGAGCCGATAAATAAAGAATGTATGTTACCCTTAAAGCTCTAACATGTCGTAACTCAAAAAGTTATTTATACTTGCAAGCTGAAATTTTAAAGCTAAGTCAGATTTTCCTGTATGAAATTGCCATCACTTTGGGATTATCCGTTAATCCAAAAGGGATAAAAGTAACTTTGGATTAAAAAAAATTAATATTTTATTTATGAAAATATTTTTTCTATTTTATTGTCAAGTTTGCATGCCGACTCACTTTTTTAAAACTTTAAAATAAATATTAGGTTTAATTAAATTCAAATATATAAAGTAAATATATTTTGAAGATTTGAAACACAAGAGTTGTTAAATAAATTAGTTTTGTAAATTAATAAAGCGGATCAGATTAACCATAATGAAACCTGAGTGTTGCGGATGTAGCCAAAGACTACAAGAAAAAATTCAGGCCAATTAATGCAAATATTATTTTATAAAAAAATATATTCAAAACCCTAACATAAATTTCTTTATCTTCTACATCCATTATGTTAAATAATAGACTGGATAAATAGGACGAAACCATAAACAAATTTTCGACTTTACTTTTTGTCTGTTCTCCTTATAGTAATGTTTTTATTAAGATGTACTAGTGTTAATTTCATTTGAATTAGAATATAAGAATGTAGATATTAATTACTTTTTCTTTTTTTCGTTGTACTTCATTTTTTTGTTCCTGTTGATCTTCATTTTTTTTCTTTTAATACAATCGTTGAAAACTTTTTGTGTCTTTGGATAGCCCTGGCTGTTGAATGTTGCTGTCAAACAGCAACTCCTGGGCTTTTATAATTATGAATTTTTTTTTCTCTTGTAATTTTAACTTGTAATTTAGTAAAGGGTAAATGAAAGAAAACCAGATTATTCGCTGATACTTTAGTTATGATTCAATATTACTTACGGTTTAGAATCAGAAAAAAACAAAACAGTGCAACTGTCCGAATATAACTTTGAAATCATTTCAAATTTCTTGGCAGTGAAATGTCTTAACTTGTAGCAATGCTTTACAACAAGAAATTGAAAATTGCGAACAATCGCCGATCTATTTAGTTTGCAATGATGCTGACGATAATTTGTAGTAGACAGATGTTTCTGATTAAGCAATATCTGGTTCTCCATTTTTCATTCACGCTTCCAAACGTTTACGTACATTTTTAACGACATCGTACGTAAAGTATAAAGAGGAGTTTAAGTACGGTCGTCCGTCGTCGGTTCTCCAGCCCAAACTGTAAGTCGGACAGACATGAGTAATACCTTATTGGAAAGCTACTGATTCATTGAGGTGGGGGAAAAATACGATTTCCTGTCCACTTCTATGTCACAGGAAGTGGTCGAAAATAAAATACGTACCGGGTCACTATGGTTTCCTGTATAATATGAAACCAGCTTTTCTTAGCACTAACTTCCCCTAAATTTTTGAACTTTTCATTTTTAAATCAATTAAGTCATTTTACAATTTAAAAAAAAAAAATATTTTTCATCATTTGTAAATTTTGATATAACAGTGAGTCCTTCCTTAGGAACAACGAATACACTGACAATGGCTCTTCAGCATTAATTTTATATTCTTGGTATTATAAAAATTATTTCTGTTTCTTTTAAATGAAAATAAATCACTTAATTTAACTGTGCTAACAATATTTTATGTAGCTATCGATTTCGCAGTTATTTATAGGTGCTTTTTGTACTTGAAAATGAAAGTTATCCGTTGTTAATTTCAAAGAAGATAAAATTTACTGATCTCTCTTAATTTTCCTACATATTCGGTTTTTTAATCTTACATGGTTCTCAAGATAACTTTGATCGGTTATCTGCTATTCAGATAAAATAAAAAAAACACTATTTTTTTAAATACATATAATCTGTTTCACAATGGAATTGCAGTGCAATGAAAAAGGACTACTGACCGACAGTCTGCAGGGTTTCGGTTCTGTGCTGGTACTATTCTCTTTGACGGATTTATTTTTTGCTTCGCAAGGCCGACCTAGAGCTTATCTAATCTTTTGAAAAGATGTCTTTCCGGACATTAAGACAAGCGAAAAACCAGGTGACTTCTGTTTATGTCTTTATTTGGTTTCTGGTTTGAGGATTTCCGGAACGTATATCTTCTCTGACGATCTTCGACCGCGGATATCCACTTGATGCGGATTTAAGCAACAACACAAAGTTCCTATAAGACCGTGCACTTTCCTTAGAATCTTGTGTTTTGCTTTTTATTTATTTATATATTTATTTTAAATATTGCTTCTAAAGTAGTCTACCCGGAGAAAAAGATTCCGCGGATCTATAATGAATAGTGCTTGACGAATATCAACATTAAGTTCAAGTTTTTTCATTAATTTACATGAGTTAAATTAATTAATTGATTAATTAAATCCCGGTCATTAAGTTTCAGGTAAATTGAATTAAATTGTCTAAATTCAATAAATTTCAATCAAATCAACATAAATGGTAATGGATTACTAAACACATTAAATACATTACTAAACAATGATAAAATTGAATTTTTTCGCTTGCATAGATTTCTAGGGAATTTTTGTCACCCTACCGCGCAAACTTCTGCGCAAGAATGCATACGGTTCTAAGCACAGAAGTTAGATCTCTCAGAGAAAAACACTACGTTTACTTGTAAATTATAATTTAACAGTATAAAGTTCCCTTTTTCGGATTTAAATACGATTTACTTTCTTAAGTTGAATAAAGCCGATTAGTTTCTATCTTGTCAAAGCGGGCGCAAATGGGAGTAATAAGATTGTTTCTTTTCGAATACTTTTCTACAGCAATTTTTCTTTTTTTTCGCGCGTTAATTTCTCAACAACGATCCTCATAGAAATTGGATTTTATCATTAAATATGCATTTCAGAAAGATTCATCCAGCAGTAGATAGGGTTTTAAGTAGGTAGGGGTGGGCGTGGGGATAAAAACATACACAATAAATACGGTCTCGAATGATTTGTCGAATGAATTCATAGGAAAACCAAGCTAAAAGCATGATAACTGAAAATCGACCCTTATCTAAACAAAACCTAAATCGAAACGACGTACATTTGAGAACACCTTCCATGAACGTCTATAAGTAGCTGTTCTGTGAAGGAGCCATTTTGAAGCACTAATTTATAAAACAAATGGCGTGTGTAAATAAGACCATTCGAAGTCAAAATGGCAGAGACATAAGACTCTTATCCCCTTAAGTTTTGGACGACGAGGGATTCGGAGGCAGCAGGAGCATTGGCATTTCTTCAAAAGGGAAGCCGAAATCCTGTCGATCTCTTGGTGTATCTCGTTGGAGTGGAGCCACGAGGCATTTCTTTCCCGTGGCCAACCTAAATATCCCGTTAACCTCGTTGAAACAAGACAGATTGTCTCCACTTGCCAGTTATCTCGGCGACTTAAAACATTGCTGGGCAGCTGTTTAATATGTTTCACATTTTATCGCGGAGTCCTCACACCGTGAATCTGCCGCGAATCTGCCGCTGGGTTAAACGAAGCACAAAAAAAAACAGAAGTACCACTGGCAAATGGTACAAGTTTCCCAAATAAAAATCAGAACAAAGTTTAGATGTGAAAAAAAAAAAACAAAAAAAACAAAACTTACCAAAACTAACCTAAGTATTGTTTATAAAACATGCAAAGTTTTTGCTTTCTGTTTCAGCATTTTTACGTAAATTAAAAATAAAGATGAAACGTAAACTTTCTACATACAATATAAGCGTGAATTTTTTTCCCCTGTAATATTATGAATCCGTGTAGGCCTGGAAATGTAATTTTGGGGGAATATCGGGAATTAGTGAATTCCAAGATAATTCATCCATTAGCAGCTGAGAGACTACAGAAAAAACGATGTTTTTTTCTTTCAAATAGATAGACAACCTTTAATTTTTATCAGTTCATAGGTAAATTGCTTCTAAGGTTTCATGAAAATTTATACTAACATAAATACTGCGAAATGAATTTAATAGAGATGAAACAAGGATAAAGGATTCTCCTTTTCTCCTTTAAGGATTCTTATTTTCTTTAATATTTATAAGTTTTATTTGTATCCTTATGCATCTGAATTGTACAATGATTTTGACTGTGAATCTTACATCTGTGAATCTTCTTTTTTTACTTTTCAGTCATTTGAAGAATTCGGTTAATCTTTTTGTTTACTAAGAAACTCGTTTCAACAATGCATTACCTTTGCAGAAAATGTCAAACTAGGTTGATAAAACAAATTGGTCTTTATTTAATTTGCAATCCCTTTCAGAAGTTTCCAATCATTGTTTATTTTGCGACGTTACTCTTTCCACTAGAGGAAGTTTCGTTTTACGTTCCAGTACTATATACAAGCAATTAATGGTTTTGTAGAAAAAAAAATTACATTTCTTTAACTAATTACTTCCATTTTACATTAATTACACTGGTAGATAAGACAGTCATTAATTAATGATAATATCAATATACAAATTAGTAAGTGAATGTATTCCACAAAGCATTGTTTATACTCAAATATCTATAGGCCTAATGTTTTATAAATTTACAATTTATATTTATATAATGTTTAATCATTAATCCCAAGTTGCCCAACAACTACGTACTGTATTTTACAGATAAAATGCTTCATTAACTTGGACACTGCGATGCAAGTTGTCTATGAGTAAGAAGAAAGTGAGGTCACACAGCGTCTTCTAGAAGCCTCTTTTATTTAATTAAGTCTCAAAAGCTATTTCTTGAAATGAGATTTTTTAATTCTTGATGTTTTTTTCAATTGTCCTACTAATCTAATACTTTATCTAGTGCTTAACAAATACTTTCAAGAACAGTACCTTCACTACAAATATAATATCCTTACATTTTGTATGAATAAATCTTATTCAAAATAAGCATTGTCTTATAACAAGAAGTTGTTACTGATGGCATTGTCGTGGATTTGGTATGTTTTTAAAAATATATCTCACCCAAAACACTTCGTGTAAAATAAGGTGCCAAGACTCACATGCTCATAATGCTTTCACTGTTAAAAAGATATGAGATCTCATGTAGAGCCAAGCCCCTAACTCTACAAGGCCTAATTCTATAAGCC
Source organism: Thereuonema tuberculata (assembly GCA_023159025.1). Classification (NCBI taxonomy): domain Eukaryota; kingdom Metazoa; phylum Arthropoda; class Chilopoda; order Scutigeromorpha; family Scutigeridae; genus Thereuonema; species Thereuonema tuberculata. Next base: position 38,554,301 of record JAFIDM010000004.1, on the reverse strand, counting down.
CTAACTCTAAAAACCCTATA
>JAFIDM010000004.1:38536518-38549281 GCA_023159025.1 Thereuonema tuberculata | reverse complement strand
TCTACTGCGTTTCTATGGAATTTTCTCGGATTAACTTCTCAACAAGGACCTATAAAGTCAAAGACTTGAAGATGACTTCTCATTATGAAGTGGAAACTATGGTAGAGTCAAATTTTTTTTAAATACTTTTTAACTTTTAATATTTTTTTTAAAAAAAGAAAATCAGGTGTGCAGGCTTCATCTTTGAACTATTCAATAGATCTTTATGTCTTGACCTTAAATGTGCAAACCAAGTTTTAAACAGATTTATCCAGCTATTCAAAAGCTATTAGTCGAAGACAAACACAGGCATGAATGATTTAATTTTAGGATGTAGGTTAAAAATCCTCTATTTACATTTTTTTTCCGTTTTATTGAAAAATAAATTAAGGTACTTTTTAAAAATCTACGTATTGTATGCAATAATTTCTTATAGCGATACTTGAGAAAGAGGATATAAATTATTTTGGATATTTCAGAATATCTATAATGCATAAAAGAATTACTTTTCATAATAAGTAGGCCTATTCTAAAGTTTTTAAAGTAATAAAGTATAATATTAGACAAGAGAAAAATACGAAACACACTTAACATTTTTAAAATTGAATTTAAAAACATGCGTAAACTAGTTTTTTGCTTCCTTTTCGAAAGTCTTTATCGGACTGAAGGGTCCAAGCGACTATCACAACTTATAAAGCCAAGACGGAGAGCTAACCACCAGTCAGAGACAGGTAAGTCCACTAGGACGGGTGATAAGAATCAAACCATTTATTATTGAAAAAAACTGAGATTGGACATACTTATATGTTTAAAACAGCATTGCTAAAGGAAATATGATTGTTATAAGCACCGCGCCTCTTAAATAATAATGATTCTTTGAATTTAATGCAGTCGAACCTGTCTATTTCGAACCTGTTTATCTCGAAAACCTCCATATCTCGAAATTTCTGAAACTCTCTACATTTATAATCTAAATTCAATATATATAATATCCATGTTTATCTCGAAAAAAATTTCCTTCAAAACCTCTGTATTTCGAATTTCGGATAGTGTAAATTACAAAAATCGATGCCCAAAGACCACCCTTCTTCAATAACAGGTTGAATCTCAGGAAAATGTTGGCCACAAGGGATTCGCAGCTCTTGCTAACCTTAGAAGGCTAATAGAAAAAAAGAAAGTTAGACGTCAAAAGTCATTGAAATACTGTTTTTATTGCTAAAGATATGTATGTATGTTAAAAAAATTTTATGGATGTATGTATAATTAATCTGCGATCATATCACTGTATTTTTCTACAACAAAAGGAATTAAAAGAGTTTTTAATTGACCGCATTTAAAACCTCTATAATTCGAAACCTCTTTATCTCGAATTTTTTTTTCCTTTCCGATGAGATTCGAGATAAACAGGTCCGACTGTAATCGTCTTCCTCCTGACAAAACGATTGGATTACCAATGTCAAGTAGATGATTAGTTTCTTGCATATGTAAGAAGATATTAGGCCTATATATTTTATTGCTTAACCGAGTTGTAGTGCTCACCCTATCCTAATGTGAAGTGATCTATTGGTTTCTCCTCTATAGCAACATATTTATCCACACATTTAATTCCATAAACTAAATTTAATCTCGTTGTAAAATCATCGCACCCAACGTTATTAGTTTCTTGCCCAATGTATTATCCAATTTTGAAGTAATGCCTATATCGAAACATCTTACTATTTTATAGAAATTATTATTATCTAGGTGTCCGAGCGTCCGACCGGCCTTCGAAGCTCGACTTCATTCCGTTGAGTCTTTCTTCTTCCTCTTTTTACTTCTCTTGAGGATAAAGGCATAAAGCTTTATTCATCGGAGTTATTTTCAGTAAAATTTCTCTTCTCAAATCTTTTATGCTTTCTATTTAAGTAATATTTATAGAAATTAAATTGCACGTAAATCTTCTTAAACGGAAACTATTAGTATGTAGAAGTTTCATTGATGATGATGGCTACTGTTTAAAAGACCGAAAGTGTTCCGCCTCATTTTTACTATAAAGTATTTTTATAAAACAATTTTGCGGAAATTAAAAATAACTTTTTTTAAAATGCATCTTTTTTAGTTTATAGTCGGATTCGCTCAATTTAAATTAATAATAAAAACTAGGTATAAGTTTAACTTTCCGTCGCTTAGTGGGGACAGGCTTGCAGCGCTAAAGGTTAATTTTGAAGGTTGGAGAACAAAATAATGGCGCCAATATTTTAAGTTGGACCGTTCATCAGCATAATACCAAATTTCAAGAAATCAGTCCATAAATGACCAAAATAACGTACCTGTGTTTTAAGGTAGACCACAATTAAACAATATACTCATTTTTATGGAAATCCGTCTAATCGTCTTTGCGGGATACGTGAACAGATATATGGACAAACAGTGAGGAAAAAGTGTTAAAGAGGAATACTAAGATCTCGCATACTCAATCAATAAATGATGAATTTGAATAGAACCAATTAACAATGTCAGTTTCCTGACTCTATATAATATAATAAATAAATCATAAACACAAGAAATAAACACTAAAGTAAAGTTAAACAGCCATTTATAAAACAACACAAAAACCTTTAATTAGGGAAGTGTTGTTCTTTTTTTTCTATTCTATATTTATGGTATTGAGTTTTCAGGCATCTCTGATCAAGTTGACGTGTCCTGAGAATTGACCAAAGTACCAACTGTGATCCATCAACGTCATTTCTTATCTGCTCTGCTGAACACGAGACCTTATTACGAAACTTGCACGATGGAAGGGTGACAGAAGATTCTAGAAGGGAGATGATATCACGGGCGAAGCTTTGCCCTACAGGAGTTCCAAACTTTGTGCACAAATCATTTTCATGTCTGCTCGCTTGGATGACGCCATCATCTTTTGCTAGGGACCTTGGTCTTCTCTGGCAGTGTCTCTGAGACTTTACTGCAGCTGAGAAACGAAATGGAACAATCCAAGTTGGTTCCAGAATTCTGTGATTGCAAGAAAAGAAAATTACCTTTCAAAAAATCCTGTAAAAAGTCAATTGATGCAATACTGCAGTACTGCAAGGGATGAGACTCTGGCGAGGTTTATCTAGATTTATTTACTCGTTTATCTAGATTTATACTTATCTATTGAAAACTGTTGTAAACTAAAAAAATATTTTCAATTTAAACAGTAGTTCGGAATTGTATCAAATCAAAGCCTCTACATTTTAATTTCAGATTTTAAATATTCTACTCTTAGTTCGAACAACCTATTAAATGCTGAATTGTCTAAGATCGTGATCGGCTTGCCTTGATTTCCTTGATTTCCAATAGCCCGAAACTATTGTGCAATAACGATTTTACTTTATTTAAAATCTTCGTCATTTTCTCAGAAAAAAAGGGCCTAGAAAGCTTAGACATGTGTCTTTTTATTTTGTCTATTGATTTACAATAAACATCTGCGATCAATCCCACAACATCGATCTTGCGACTTCTCCTTGTAAAATCCCAACTACAATCGACCTTATAATTGGTTGCTAGATAATACCTTCACAACATTTACCAGTTACAAGACTTGTAATTATAAGATATTACAACAAACAAAATACACAAAGTAAATGTTCTAATTTAATTGAGGTAGTTGATGCAAATATGGCCAATGCTGGTAATATGGCCACATTGCCAACCTGCCGTTAATTGAAAAGGTATCCAAAAGATAACGCTAGAATATCAAACCATGAAGTAGAAAGTGTACATGGCTACCACAGTTTGCAGGATAATGTAAACATAGATCTCAGGGAACCCCGTCATTTGGGTTTTGACAATGAATCGAGAATCTGTTATAATATTGTTATTATAATATTATTGTTGTTGTTGTCTTTTACTTCCTTGCATGCAATTGATGATTATTGTTCATATATCACTTGCTGCAGTTATTCTAAGCTTGTTCCAGACACCCAATGCTTCTTTAATTAAACTGATAATTAAGAGATTTTTCGAGATGGGCTGTAATACCCAAATCACACCAGCATATTTTTCATCATTCTTTTCAATCGTTGACCCTATCTTTGAGGTCTTCGATCGTGTGATTTGCCTCTCTGACCATTTTCATCATAGATTTCACTCATGAAAAAATTTAGAAACTGCTCTAAATCGATCGAAGTTTTCAACGATAGCAATTAGTGAAAGCTCCAATCAGAACAGACTAACTCCAGAACGAAGAAGTCAACCGACGCCATTTTTCCCACCGTTTCGAGTGAATCGAAGGCTTTTATAAATTAAGTATCACAGTGAGGAGATTATCTTTCGAAAATAAACAATATTTTTACTGAAATAAATTAATTTTTTGCGTTAGAATCTGCAGATGACAACTTTTTAAAGAGAGATTTCATTTTTCTTCAGTTCGTTACCGCTCGCTGATGCCTGTCATGATTTGCCGCTGTTTCACTTCGCTTTCGCTTAAATAGTAGAGATGCTTGAATACAATATACAATTAGTTTCGAACAGATTGACAGCTTGCTAAAATCATTTCAAATTCTACCGAAATTGCGTTGCCGAAACACGATTTTAACCTCTAAAAAAAGATTAAACACCGTCTTTTCGTAACTGGGGAATCTTTCGCCATAATATCGAGCTCGACGCTGATTGGTTTTAACTCTTCGCCAATCATATGCACTATTTCATCATATAGTCTTCCATCGTGTGAACGGTCACAACGATAGGAACACTTCACTGACATTTCAACGAAGCAAATCAATGATGAAAAAATATGCTAGTGTGATTTGGCCATAATCAGGAAAAATGGCCACAGTAGGCCATATTACCAAAACGAGGAATGTATTGGACTCATAAAAGACGATAAATCTGTATTTATTTGCTACACATATACCCATGATTGATATTTTTTATATTCTATAAGCTTTGGTCATTTAATGATTTTTTTTTTTCTAACTCTGTGGATACACACATGATCTAAATTGTAATTTTGAAATAATTTTTGTTGTAGGCTCCTGGAAAGTTAATAATTATCTGTGTGAAACTTTAATGAAGTCAAGACACATTTACTTTCAACCCAAAATTACTAATCATTAACAAAAAATATTTTCCGGAAATAAAGAGATATTTTTGAATTTGGCCACATTACCTTCACAACGGCATATTACCTGCACAGTGCAAGCTTTTTCAAAGATTGAAAAACAGAACGTTTAGGTTTTAAAAAAAAAAATCTTGAAATATTTTTTTTACATACGCCTAAAGAGCCAAAGTTCTTGTCTACACATTTTTATTTTTTTAGTGAATATCATAATCATGAAAAAAAAATATTCAAATTTAGGTGGCCATATTATCTTCAGGTACCTTACTTAGTTATTAAATACACGTAATGAATTTGACGTCATACTATCTTATAATTACAGAAAAAACAAAACAAAAAAAAAAACAAATCATTGACAGAAGTAACATAGGAACATAAAGATGGCAGTTTTACAAAAATTCGAAAGTCTATTAAGTGAAAAAAAGAAAACAAAAGTTGGTAAAGATGTTAAAATAATCTTATTTGAAACCTATTATTTTTATAGTTTCTATTATTTGAATATTAATATTAATTATTATCAAGTAATGATAAATTTTCGTTCCGACCTTAAAGTATCTATTTGATCCAATTTGTAAATTAAAATATAAATCTGGTTTTTTTTTAGGTTAAAATGTTATCATTTAATATTTATTAATATCAACGGAAAAGAAATACAATCATTTCTACATTTTCTGGTAATATGCAATCTTTTTTACATATTTCAGATATAATTTATATTTACATTATTTTTTTTCTTTTTTTAACAGGTGTACGTATATAATAAATTCTCTAAAGTCACTACATAAATATAACGGAAGTCTTGCGAAATAAAAATATATAATAACTTCCTCAACTTGAGAAATAGTAAAATGCGAATTTAAACTCCCCCCCCCCCAAGAAAAGGGATGAATAGCAAATACTAAAAACCGAAAATAGAAAAAAAATCCTTAATTATCGTATATCATGTCCAAATTTATAGCTACATTAAACAGCAAACAAAATTATAACATGAATTTAAAAAAAGTAATAAGCCTTACTTTTGCAAAGAAAATGCTGTCGGTAAATACAGGACTTTTTTTACAAAATTTCAATTAAAAAAAGAAACAAACTCACGAACATTAAATTTTAAATGATGTTTCTAGCTAATTATAAGTTTACATACTATTTAATGCCATGTAACTTTAGGTTTAGGCTGTAAATATATATCTTATAGGCTATAAAGTTAAGTCGTTCATTTATAGTATAATTAAATCAAATATATTCATTGTTAAAAAATATACTGTATATAATCAAAGGCATGCAGAATACCACAGAATATCAAACTCACAATACAAACAAAAAAGAAAAAGAAGACAATCGACCAAACCTCACATAATTACGAACAGGTGTACATAAATATCAGGTCGGCCATGAGGAGCTTCACAATGCATTAACTAACATTGGAGTTGACTATTTATAACGCGGCCGTTTTATCTGATAATAATCCATTAATAACGCTACTTGTTTACAGATATTATGTGTGATAATTTAGTTGAATGTCAGCGTGATTAATGTCGCAAAGAAAACTTTGTTGACTTAAACTAATAAACCTCGACCAATGGCTCATTTCGTTTAGTCGATTCTGTTCGGTCGTAAAAGCTTGGTTAAGAAGATTAGGATATTAATTCGGAATTTAATTTCTGAACTGCTAAACTCAAATTGGATTATGTTTAGTCTGTGTTAACTCAGCGATATTTCAGGAATAGGGCATTAATGTGATTTTTTTTTTGTCTGTTTTAGTTTTCTATTTATGTTGTTGCAATCTTTTAAAGACTACTTATTATGCTTTAAGTGGAGAGATCAGTGCTGTTACTACCTTACATCTTGATAGATACTTGCAGTGTTATCAAAGGTGAGTGCTGATCTTGGGGAAGGTCGTAGGGTCATGTTTTATAGGGTCTCGAAATCTCTGAAAAAATTAGACAACTTTACCATTTTTTTTATGTTTACATTTTTACCATCAAACCAATTATATGCGTGTGTGTGTGTGTATAATGTGTTTTCTAATCTAACCTTTTGAACCTCTAAGGGATCTGCTTGAAATTTGGTAGGCATATTCGGGGACTGATCTAACTTTGATATTTCAACTCTTTCACAAATGGGTACATGTCAAGAAATCAGCATGAGAAGACGATAAAAGTACTCATAGAAAAGCATTCAATCTGTTTTAATTACATTTCTGTTACTATCTCTTTATCTTAAACATTTGAAAAATATTTCTTAAATAGATTAAAAACTCGTTTATTCGAATTTTATGGACAGCGCCCGTTTCGGATGAACGAAATTTCGGATAACCCGGAATATATTATATTAAACATACTGTACATATTATTAATATTAATTACATTAATTACTGTACATTAATGTTGTTAAAAGAGTTGCAGTTACGTAGTTTCGCTTGTATTCGCTATTAAATATTGATTAAAGCGACGGAAAAATGTTTTTGTATATTTTTAAAATATGCTAAAACCGTTTCGGATAAACCAGATTTTCGGATAAACGCTATTTGGATAAACAAGTTTTTACTGTAACGAATATTAGCTAAGGCATTGTACGTAGGTTTGATCCGATTAAATATAATTCCATTTTTACAATTCAAATAATTAATGATTTAAATCATGCTTTTCAGAAAATGGAAAATATGTTCTGTTTTTATTCAATAGAAATTACGATCGGTTTTTCTTTATAATTAATGCCTATTAATCCTAACGATCGTTAGATCAAAGATTTTTCGTGTTCACTTTAGAACTTTTTTTTTAATTGTTGTTTAATTTGTTGGAAGTCACTTTCGGGAGCAGAGTGATTTCCATTTCTTTTCATGTCTTTCTGGGTTTGTCATCTGATGATTGCTTTTGTCAAGAAACTCAAAGGCGTAATTTGTTTGTAAATTGGTCTACTAATGACCGAATTATGAACAGAATTTTTACTCCTGGGACCACGGTTGTTTTTTACATCTGATGAAGTGAATGGTCTCATCAGATTTGAAAAACAATCCTGTTTCCAAAAGCAAAAATTTTGTCCATAATGCGGTCATTAGAAACCCAATTAGATGGAGCAACACTGATCTATTTTCTTTAATTTTATTGAGTTAAGCTATTATTATATATTTTAATATGTGAAAATAAATCTCTTAATAAGTAAAACATTTAATCAAAATTTAAGGATTGATAATGATGAATCATAGAAACTTTCTTTACACTTTCAATTCCACATATTAAATGTGATGATAATATTAAATAATTATTATCACCAAACCAATAATAGCCAATATTCTATTCTATTACAATCTTTATTCTCCAACAGAAGAATTACGAAAATCGAGACAAGAAAAACATCTAAACAAAATAAAAAGAATTCTGATGTTTTGTTTTTCCTGAAATAAGTACTAACTGTTGTACTTATCCGGATTATACGGATTATACCGATTATAATCGTAACCATCACTGTAACAACTTTTCTTGATTTCCACTATATGACTGTCGGCTTACTGATACCAACTTTTTGTTTTATTGCATTTTTTTTTTATATTAATTTCTAAATAATTTTACAACTAATATGACAACATTTTTTGATATTAAATTACTTATAAGAATTAAAGAAATTATGGAGTAAAATTTACATGTAGACCAAATATCTTGTGAGTTGTTTTGATACAGTTGAATGTTTAGGCGATTTTCCATTTTCTTGGCCTAAATCTGAATTCGAGCTGATATGGATTCTTCTTTTTTCCTTTTTGTGTCCTTTTATATCTTTACTGTCAATGTGACTTTAATAAAATCTGTAGATTTTTATAACATTATCAAAAGTTATTAAGGCCAGACACGGGCGGATCCAGGATTTTTCAAAGAAGGGGGGTAACTTTTCTGAAGGGCTCACTATACCTGTATGTCACGCCAAACACCAGCTTTTTATTAGCAATTGAAATCGTCATCATGACAATATTAATGTCTATCAGGAAGCAGTCTTTGCATACCCCATTTTATCCAATCTATATTCACAGCTAAAGGGAGGAGCTACAGCCCCCACCCACCTGGATCCGCCTATGAGGCCAGACACACACAAAAAAAATGTTTAAAAACCGTATTTAGACAAATTAAAGCCTAACCGGGTTTCGATTGGCAGGCCAATCATTTGCAAATGATAATTCATAAAGATACAGAGCCAGGTTTTATATGAAAAATAACCAATCGAATGAAATAGTCTATGAGGTGATATGACATGTAGCGACCTCTAACGGCAGTCATTAGTAATGATCCAGAAGCATAATACTACTAAATTTTTAGCTATAGATATTTTATTAGCATTACACATTCCAAATAAACGTTAGACTACTGTGCGTTTATGAAAGGCAGAGTTACAATTGCTGGACGATTTTACTCCGGAGAGGGGTGATACGCTGAGATGGGTACTTTCCTAAGAAATTCTTTTGGACATTTTCGCTTTTAAGAAAGAAAAAAAAACGAGAAGCATTTTTGCAATAGTATTTATTCTTTCCATAATTCTTTCCGGAAAAGCGCAAATAGAGCGCAGCTACTAGGAAACTAACACTATAAAAAGTAAACATCCCATCTTTGTTTCTCCTCGCCCCTATTTTGAAGAAATCGAAGGAGACCTGATGCATGCGCAAAAGCGTTGAAGGCTCTCATAAACAAAACCGAACAGTAACTACATTCTCTCTTGTTTTTTTTCGGGTTTTTTTTTTTTTTTTTTTAAAGTAGCATAAGTATAGCAACTTTCTGTTATCGATTAAATTAATATTGTATTTAGCATTTAATACTGTATTGCAAGGAATTAATCATCTGGTATCAAATGCTGCAATCGAGACGCTTGCTGTTTTCTGCATTGAATTTCAAACCGTCGTATTTTAAAAGTACCATTAACTCTTGATTTTCTATTATTATTAATATGTTTTGTATTAATAAGTTTTCTCGTTTATGGTAAGTTAGTTGTATTAGCTGCAAGGCATTTCATGAATGGCCGATGCCATTGCAATTGCGTTCACATTTAATGGAAGTTGAATCATTGACAGACCATTCTGCGAGATCTTCGAAATCTATTGTTTTCTCTTTGACCTTTGTGAGTTAGAGGTCAAAAGCTTGGGGAAATGTCCAAGTAACAACGTTTATGGATCTCAAGGAAAATAGTGATGTTCAGATTGTAAAACTATTAAAGGGATTTGGAATGCAATTAGATCCCATAACAAATCATTTTGTTTAGTGTTGTTTTAAGTTTAGTGTTGTTTAGTGTTTTGTTTAGTGTTGTTTAGTGTTGTTTTGCAATGCTAAATATTATTATTAAGGGCTTTCTTATAATCTTTCTATGTCAAAAGGCAATTAGTCATCTTGCAACTTAGATATTGTGAATATGATGTACGGTAAGAATTTTTATTGTCATAACTTTACTCTAATAAATAGAGCTCAGTTAACAGTTTGCACTACTTGGTATGGAGCAAATCGTAGTTCTTAAAATTGTTCTCCCCTTTAAATAAAAAGATCTACATATTTGATTACTGTCAGATCTTTTTTGATTACTTTTGCAATAGGTCTTCTCTTAAATTTTTTAGATTGCTCTTTAGAAACTAAGGTTTCTACAGGGTGGCCAGGAAGTTCCCGGACTCTCTAGTATATTATTATTATATTAAAGGATACAGAAACGCCACGGTCATCCTGCTATTACAAAAATTATTAGTAAAGTCTAAAGCAGAATCCAGATGTAAACAAATGAATTTATCTCTTGTTGAGTCCAGACGCACTTTCTGATGACGATAGCCTATGTTACAAATGTTTTAAGAATGCGACGATGTTAACTTGTGTTTCTGTTAGCTTTTGATCTTTAAAGACAAGTATCTAAGGAATTAAAAAACTTTTAAGATTTGAAGTAAAGAAACTACGGGAAACGATTTCTTGGAAGAAAAAAGTGGTTCGTATATGTATTGGATGCACCCTACCAAGAGTCAAACTTTCCCATACAGATAAATTCAAGTAATATACAGGTCATTTACTACATAAAGAGAAGCATCATAATCTAAATATAGTAAGATAATAAGGGATACGGGAACTTCCCGGCCACTCTATATACAGTATTGATAAATTTCATATGTCGTTTTGACAAGTACGTATCGTTTTGATGGTAGAAAAACAAAACATACATAGATAGTCACTAATAGTGTTAAGTTACTTTAAATTTTGTATCAGAACTACAAATTATGTATATTTATTTTTAGTTGTTTCTAAAATAATGAAGAGGATGAAAAATTAAGCATAAATTTAATTTTTTAAAAATTATGCGTTGCACAATTATTAAAATAATAGGGAAATTTTAAACAAATTCCTCCTAAATAAAGTAATATTATTATTAAACTTCTTTAATTCCACAAAATCTTCTTACACAATATTTCGGAGGCTTAAACGGCCCTCCTTTTTCAAGATTTACATCATAAACGAGAAAAGAAAACCATCATTCCTTCTTCTCAAATAACTACAAAACTAAAAATAAATAAAATAAATTTATTTATTTATTTATTCAAAAAGGACATTTTATTCAGTGATTTGGACATTATTTGTAATAATGCTTCGCGCATTACGGAGCATATCACGTTTTATTTTGTTGTATTTAGAATTCCAAATTCTTAATTGTTATTTTAATTATTTTTAGTTTTGTAGTTATTTGAGAAGAAGGACTGATGGTTTTCTTTTCTCATTTATGATGTAAAGTTTTAAAAAGGAGGGCCGAACAGGCCTCCGAAATATTACGTAAGTAACGAAGATTTTGTGGAATTAAAGTAGTTTAATAATAATATGAAAATTTATGAACTACATAAGTTTATATTTTGTGAATATATTTTTTTTTTAATATTTTCAGTATTTTCAATTTTTTTAAATTTCTTTGTGAAAAAAACAGCAACAGAGATCTTTGGTATTTTGTATCTTCTTAAAGGAAATCTCACTGCCCTGATTAGTAACTCAAGGGTTGAGAGTATTTTAGATATTTCTTATTAAAATTTAAATTACCTTTTCATCAGTAAGTGTTTAAATTGAATTCGCTGGTTTCTATTTTAACAATTTTACTTCTGTTGTGAATGGAATGTAGACTGAGGCTTTCTGATAGCTTATTTAGCGGAGAGTCTATATCTTTTTTCTTTTTATTTGTAAAAGAATGTTTTGTATGCAATGGTTGTCCGCGTTCAGAATCCTGAAATATTCCAGATCGAAAGACACGGATACAAAATAAAAAGCAAATAATAAAACTGAGGTGCCTGCATTAGAGCGCACCAAAGCTTAACTATCATATTTCCTGCCTCTCTCTCTCCAACGAAAGGAGGATCATCCACACTTTTACAACTCTTTAACCGCCGACAAAAAGTGTCGTTATATTCGCATGGTCTTAGGTCGAACCGGCGTCAGCGCCTGTCGTAGGGGGCAATAGAATAACGTGCACACCCTCCTCTTAACGGTACCTGGCAAACGGAATTGCAGGGTAGAATCCACGAACTACCGTAAACCGCCCACGAGTTCATGCGAACGGAAATGGAATGGAGAAATGACAGGCCCAGTTCGTAATGGCGTTTTCTGCTTCACAACCGCAAACAAACCAACTCAGCTTCGCTCCGAATCGCAATTTAAACGGATCTACGAGATAAACTGAAAAGTTTATAAAAGACTTCTATGAAATGGTTAGAGAGAGAGA
>JAFIDM010000004.1:38506407-38531518 GCA_023159025.1 Thereuonema tuberculata | reverse complement strand
ATTAATCCTTTAGCTAATTCATTAATTTGCTTGTGGTTTTCATATGTTTAAAGTTGTCTTAATCAATTAGATAATTAAAGTAAATAACTCAGATTTATTCATTTTTTTTTCCGAAAATGAAAGATTTATATTGTACAGATTTTAATATTCAAAATAATTTGAAAATAAAATATACATTTTTCGTTCTGACAACCTTAAAAAAACATAAAAAAGAAATTTTAAAGAACATAGACTTCAATTTCTTTCAGGAACTTCTTGTAATTATATGTGAATTTATTTACAATTGATGTAAATTTTATAATGTTAAGACATTACATTATTCAATACTTGTTAAAAATAAAAGAAAAGAAAAAAAAGGAATCAATCACTACACAACCTATTAATGTAAATTCTTGTTCTGTATGTTAATAATTTCATGTCCATTTCATAAGTTAACTGGTCTCGAAGTATTCGTAGATTCTTACGCATTTCTGTGAGATTGAATGAAAAGCTAAATATTAGATTTCTTATTTTTAACCACTGTTTCCTATCGTAGCAGTAAAGCACAGTATTTTCTGTGAGCAAATTTATACAATTTTTTTCGTTTGCAGACCTCCGTGAAAATCGAGTCTGCTTTCTGTTTCAGTAACTACAGCCATTGCCGTTCTTAAAGCAAATACCACGTACTTAGGTCTCATAAGAGAAAAAAAAAGACGTCTGAAAAATGGAATTTAAGTTTTACTTCCCAGTACAGTAAGTTGTCTGTTTGCTTGAATGTATTGCAATAACTACAAAAAGGTATTCCTGTCGATTATTTTGTTTTTACAAAACTCAAAGGCAATAAAATGGATTATCAAATTCACAGTCTGAATTTTATTTTATCAATTTAATCTTTGTATCAAATATTCCGATGCTTCAAGTCTTATTAGGAATTCTTTTTGGCTCTTTTTATTCTGACCAATTGTTATTATGGTATTATTCATTATAAAATAACATCTTGTACTAGCTGTTTTAATCAGCGCGGGTTTATTATTTTAAAACATCCTAAAGCCAATAGCAGTTGTAATATCAGCCTTCGTTGCAAATACGGAAAATTGTTGGCATATAAATTAAAGCAGTGACAATAAAGCATTAACAATTTGAATAATGAAGAAAATGCGATATCATGAGCAACAAACAAGAACTTGTTTTACAGCAACTGTGTGATATATTTGTTTACTTAAACAAATTATTGCTTAAACAAATGACTCTCACTTACTCTTCTCTGAAGTTGAATTTATCAAGATGAGATAATACGAATTAAAAAAAAAACAAAAAAAAAAAACTATGGCGTTTAAAAGTGTCGTTTCTAGATGTAGATTTAGAGCACGATTACGTAGTATCCTAATGAATGATAATGAATGATATTATCCAGAATATCGTAACTGAAAGTAAAGACGATATTGAGAACTGCAACAAATATAAATACAGAATCAACTAGTATTTCGTTCTTATTTTCAGCAACGATGTCGAATCATCTAAAAGTTTATAGTGTAATGTGATTATGTTGAGAAATATTCTATGGATACTGATATTTATCGCCGACGATATTTTTTTTTCGATCTGGTATATTTATTTTTCCTGAAGATATGTAAGTAAATTTGCATTATTTTATTCCGGATCAGCTGCATTAACGAGCGACAGAATAAACAACGCCATGGTGGATCGAAATATAGAGTTATTAAAGTGACTTATTTATCGTCGAGTATTAAAGAGTATTGCTGAATTTAAGCATAATGAGATGATAAATTAATACAACTACTTGAAAAATAATAAATTATTATTATATATTGAAAGAGAGAGTTCAACTTAAATATTGAGACTTTAAAGGAATGTTATATTATATCTGAAGATTTCAACGATTAATTAGTGAATATAATTCAAGTGAATTGAATTAGTAGAATTCATGTGTGAACTATGAACATTGATTTAACATATGATTATGCACTTGAATTTTTTGCATATTTCATAAATGATAATTCTTATTTATGAATAATATAAAGATAATTGAAAGATATATAAGAAGAATAAATGACTGATTATTTGTTTATTATAATCTATCATAATTTTTTCCTTTTACTCATCGGTTTATTAAGAAAGTTTTTAAAAAACAAAAAAACAAACAAAACGTAGTTATAGATGTAAATGCCTGATACTCTGAACAACACTAATATAAGTGTGAAGATTTAAAAAAAAAAAAAAAAAAAAAACCTTCATTTTCCTGTTTGAAAAAAATTTCTGTCGCTTACTGTTCTATGATAAGAGTTGCAACAGAATTGCACAACCTTAACAGAAGTGCAACACATTTTCCTTTGCAAGCGTCGCTCGCGGTTGTGGCTATATTTGCAATTTACATCCCATACTTAATTACGAATAGAAAGAGGAAGTGCCAATAAGACAGTGGACCAAACAAAACTAAATAATTAACACTAGAACAAAAACTGAAGATTATAAAGCTTCACGAAGATGGTGCATCATAAGCAAAAATAGCACATGATGAAGGTATCAATGAATCTTCGGTGCGATTTGTTATTAAAATAAAACGAAGGTAAAAGAGCATGGAAGAGCCACTACATAATATATCATAAAAGTGACTTTTAAACAAAGAAATTCTTCGATAGATCACGGTTTAGTACATGATATTTTTCATTTCTTGTCCTTTCTGGGGGCTAATAATTGATTGTCTGTAACGCGGTGCAACATAATCCATTATAATAAACGAGGGGTAGCCAAACCACGGCTCTTTGACATGTAGTGTGCGGCTCGCGGAAATGTATTGCTGAGCTCCACTATTAATATAAAAAAAGTTTAATCTTTATAACTATTTACCAGATGCAAATTGAGAGTCCACTGGATAAAAGGTAAGTTTAATATTCTTGATGAGTTAATAAAACAGGCGTCTAAGAAATACCTTGAGATGTTTGAGATTGATAAGTAGACACATCGAACTCAACTTTGGATTGTAGGCCTGTGGGTCATAGGGAATGCAATCATGAGAAAAAAGTTCACATAGTCGCCACCCAAGAGCATGTGGCGCTGCTGTCGGCTATGCAGTAGGTCCTATCTTCTGGATTTGGTTGTTCGTTTGAATTCGAAATTGTGGAACAGAACGGTTGGTTACAGAAGATGTTCAATGTGTCCTCCATCCTCAGAGACCATTTGTATTCGATGCATACCGTGGTCTATAACATGTCGGAGTAATTCATCATGCAGACGCCTACATTCACGTCTTATGGCGTTTTTCAAGTCCTGCACCGTGTTCATCCTACCTCGATCCTTGAGATAACCCCCGAGCCAAAAATCACAAAGATTGATGTCAGGGAGTCGGGCAAGCCATGGATAAGGATAATGCATGCTTTATTATACGATCATTAAGGATGCACTCTGCATATGCATTCCTAGCAACATGTGATATGTGCGGTGTAGCTCCATCTTGCATGAAGACTACTGTGGCAGATTTATAAGAAGTAAGTTGATATGCTCTTGTTGAGTTAGAAGATAGTTTTAGCTGCTTTTTTTTAAAAAAAAATAAAAGATTAATGTTAGGAGATAGCGGCGAATCCATGGTACAGGCAATAACATACAGACAGGAGGAATCTTTTTAATCCCGGCAGACGTCATGGTTTTTTCCTCCGTTATTTCTTCTCCAAACGGTTTCTAGGATTCATCCAGCCTTCTGTAAAATGTGAACCATGTTTTTTTTTTCCCGCGGGTGAAGATGGTTGAGTATTGGGATGCCCACACAATCTCAACTAATCCCGTTGATGTTGAAACGTTGGAGCTAAGCTTAAGTGAAGACTGTTGTGGAAAATCCTTATCTACAAAGAGAAAGTGTCTTCGCAGTTGATCTGTAGAGATGTTTCGCATGTGCAATACGATCTGTCCTTCAAATCTGCCAGGTGAAGAAAGTTATCCTGATAAACCATGCTTTTAAAGGTAAACCCCAAAGCTAAAAATCACCGGGGTTAAGGTCTGGTGAATGTCAGGAATGCGTGACTGATGATTCTATCCTCTGTGAAATGTTGTCGCAGCAACTGTTGAACATGCTCCATCTTGCGTAAATGTTGTCGTGTTGAAGCCTTCTCCAGCAAAGAGAGTTACGGGATGACGAAAATGTGCAACATGCCCTGATGATGAGTTGCGGTTACCATAGAGATCACAAGTCCGATTGGATGGATTTCCTGGAAGAAAAACGGGCCAATCAGAAAGGTGGCCGCAAACTCTATCCATATTGTTATCTTCGGTGAATGTAATGGAATCTGTTGAAACTGACGAGGATTTTCTGTAGTCCAGATGCGACAGTTTTGGTGTTCATTGTTCTATAAACATGAAAATGAATTTTGTAGTGAACTTCGAAAATGAAATTGATATATACTTTTCGAGGATTCTATTTTTATAAAGATATACAATAGATGAGAAAAGAACGCGTTGTAATTCATAAACAAGGCTTTTATAGCAAACTACGACAAGTAGGTGTCTCTGGCGTTATGATCATATGTCTTTTCATTCAACAAGATGTACGTTTGAATAGCAGACATGGATTTTGCTGTGTACAGTAAGATGGTAGAAGACAAGAGTACCTTAAGAATATTTCGCATAAAACTAGTAGTTCGGATCTTTCGTAATTCAAATATTTATTTTCGAATATCTAAGAAATTGTTATTTAATTTCTAGATCTTCAAGTTAGATCGTTCGTTGGCGGCGACAGAACGAAGGACTTGAGAGGCCTAAAGTATCGTTTCCACTTACTTTGGCAGGCCTAAGATACTTCGTAAGAAGAACCAGATTAATTTAGGTATGCAAGTGTAACAAATTAATCAATATATCTAAATGATTCGTCGTTGTCACATTCATTTTAATGAACTAAATTTGCGATAACGAATTAAAAGGATGTGCTAGTCTGTAAAGTTATTAATATTGCTCTAGTCATTTTATCGATACTGTGAATAGTATTATGCTTAAGTATTGAATAAGTGTTTTATTTTTGGTAATTTTAAGGCCAATTGTTTTAATGAATTATTGCCTGCGCAAGGACTAACGCATTGTGCAATTTGTGCCATTTAGTCGCATATTTGGTTTTGTGTTAGAATATTGCTTGGGGTTAATTTTTGAATAAGTTACCGATAGGCCTTGAATAGATTCAGACAATGTTCTATGTGACTGTCTGAAGTGCAAATTGAGATTGAGTACCGAAATTCTCTACTAATGATGTTAAGGGTTATTTTTTTTTTTATCTTTTGTCGTATGCTGTATTTACAATTGTAATAAGTCTGTATATGAATTGTATCTGACGCTGGACCTATTTTCCAAGTACCATTTAATGTAAAGATTCCAGCTTCTGTATCATGTAATTCTTTTCCAGGAATGTTAAACATTCTATAAAGTGTTCAGTACTGTTACTCTATTCACGCAATTGTCATTATTCGTGTCAGAACTCTGTCGTTATAGGTGAAGTGGTTCAGTTTAAATTATAAATTTCATTATCATAAAATGTTCCAGGGCCAATCCTCGTCCGCCTGCAAGCGTGCCAGGAAAGTCAAAGCAAACGTTTCTCGGATATCGCCATCGTCAGGTTGCAATTCTTGGAGGTGCCTAAACTTAGTGATAGTATTGCATGTTTTGCACAAATATCTGCGTACTGTTGTTTAAATCTAACTGCCTTACTTATGGCACGAGCACTACTCGTACTTGCAATGTTTCTCACGTGATTGCTCAACGACTTCCGTTAAACATTGTCTTCGGCCACTTTAGGTATCCCCGGTTTACGTTCTCTTTCTGCTCGGATTGTAAAGCTACCCTTCTCCTCAAATCAATGAACCATGTCCCACAATGCACATGGTGTCAGTAAACCTTTCCGCAAAGATTTGCGGTGTCTGTATTCGCGACGCTCTGCAGCAGCGTTTTCAAATTTCACAAACTGGTGCTGCTCGCAGTGCCAAATATTCCCCTATCGGTCATTTTCTTAACTAATTTATTTACTGAAGAAATCTTTTCTTCTTGATCTGGAATGTACAGTTCAAGTCTGATGTTGTTTCGCCACTTGTCTGATGTTGGTTCGCCAGAGTGGTCTGCATAGAGATACTTTAATTTGAATCACCTTGTATGTTAAATTATGAGAGAATAATTCATAAGTGTTTGCTAATTAAAGACGTATCTACAATAGCATTAAAATAATAAAGAATACAATAGCTTATGAAGTAAATGAATTTAAGTCAAAACTCAAAAACGACAGATAATTATGATCTTAAAATATATTTCCTTATGTTTTGAGAATGCATGAACAACACTCTTTATCCTTTTACTTCAAAATACAATAGAATAAATTTTGCTTAAATGTTACAATAACACCTATTAAAATGCTTATATAATTTTCATGTTAAAAATTAGCTAAACTCAGCAAACATTACTTATCGAACTAAATATATAAAAACATCAACAAACAGTAATCGATAAAGTAATAGATATTATTAATAATCATAGAACCTTCAATGCTTTTAATTTTAGGGTCACCTTGGTCAGATATCAACAAAATAAAAAGGAAATTGACGTTAAAAAGAATACAAAAGAGAATCCCAAATTCTATATTTTGCAGCTACTTACAAATTATATATTTTTGTTCTTCTATCCCTTGAAGAGATATTATTCATTCTCAAAACGCCCTTATCAAGCTTTCAAAATATGTACATTTTTCTTAATTTCTCATTAATACGTAAAAATTAACGCAGACATTTAAAAAAAATAAGAAAAAAAAATATATTATCATAAAACAGAACCAGCGGACCAACTGCAAAGTCATTTTCAGCTGAAAAATTGAAAAAAAGTAAAGGCAACAAAGAAAGGATTGTAAAGCAAACAAAATCCGTGGAAGGAGACGTAATTGATCAAATATCGGCCAAAAGATAAAAAAATAGGAAGAGGAATGGTTCAACGTCTGATAAACAAATGCACATGCAGTACAGAGTCCTCTAATAGTGCGCTTTTTTTATCTTTTTGCCGATCTTTGACCAATTATGCCTCCTTTCTCGGATTTTGTTTTGTTTATAATCTTTTTTTTGTCTTTACTTTCTTTAGTTGACAATTTTTCAGCTGAAAATGACCTTGTAGTTTTCCGCTGGTCGAAATGTTCTGTTTTAAGGTACTATTTTTTTTCTTATTTTGTAAATGTGAGCGTTATTTTTCACGTATTAGTACGGTTTTTGATAAACACTTATTCCCTCACGTTAAAGTTGAATTTTTAATTTCTCATTGTTCAAAATATTTTTCAATTTCCATCTGTTGTTGTCAATTTTCACAGTATCTTCTAATTTCTAGATTTAATGTCGAAATGTTTTCTTCATTTTCTGAAGAAAAGATTGGTCAGAAGAAAAAAGTGTAATTGGGCTTTTATTCACATTGTATTGAAAAGGAGTCGAAGCCTTTCGACATTTCTACGAATATCTTTACAAAGGCTGAGTTTCCTCTGTGTCAAAGTTTTCACAATTTTAGAATAACCTACTTACACTTTTACTTCAATAATTAACCCCTATTAATGTATATCAAAGTCTCAAACACTAGTTTGTTAATTTAGGAATTGATAATTTTATATCGTATACACAGCAAAAAATAAATTAGTTTATATAAAGCTTCAATCAAAGTAAAATTAGTCAGTATAAACAAACTGTTATCGATTCTTTCATTCGATTCTTTACTTGGGCTGTATAATCCGTCGTAGTCTGTTCTATCCTTCATCGTTATTCGTTACAACAATGTTCCTCATAATCTAAATGTTATTTTATGTATTTACTTCAAATGAAATTAATAATAAAAATTGCCCTAATTAAACCGTTAACTAATGAAACTTATTTACAAGCTGCGCCCCGCGGTTTCACCCGCGTTAAATTCGGCCCTTCTCGGTAATGTTTGGTTCACAGTTTTGTGCAGCCAAGCCGCCCCACCACCGCTGTTGGTTGACATTTATGTTTACTGCTCCGCTCCTATTGGTCGTAGCTTGATATTATGTAGCCTATAACCTTCCTCAATAAACGGGCTATGTAACGCAAAAAGAATTTGTCAAATCGTACTGGTAGTTCCTGAGATTAGCGCGTTCAAACATACAAACTCTTCAGCTTTGTATATTCTTAATATAAGATTATTACTGAATTGTTTACTTCTTTACGATTCCAATCCTTCTGTTTAGGATTGAATATAGTTGATACAAATAAAATTCAAATAAAATTAAAGGTACATTTACAATAAGTTTCATCTGCACATTCACAATATTTTGTTTTTAAAATAATTAAAATAACAATGTAACATCAAATATTAAGAAAAGTTACAAATATTTCATTAGTCTTCATCCAATGACTCTCGAAGGTCATCGTTTGATTTCCTCATTCAGTTACGGATCAGTCGATGGTGTAATTGATGATTCGTTAAATACAAGACGCGATTTGAGTTGATGCTAAATGTAAGCGATTCATGGTATTTTAGCAAGGATTTCCACAAACAGTCGAGTTAGAAACTTAAACAATCCATTTCTGATGAAAAGAGAATGCGTTTTAAAACAAAAATTAATACCAACTTACAGAAATTAGCTTCAGCAAATTACAGGAATTTTGAGTTAAATATTGACAAGTAATAGCATTATTTTGTCGACAGTAAAGAACCTGCAAGAAAAGTTAGGTCTGTTATCAGTTAAAATTTGACTTAGAGTTCCTCTTCCATAGATTTATTAATGATGATATTTATTTGTAAATAAACCCTGAGGAGTAGGGCTTTTTCATCAACATATTGCTTATTGTGTATATGTAGCTATATACGTAAATATGACATCTTATGGACACCTTTCATAGACTATGATCTTTTTATTGTTAGTCTGTTTTTCTTGTGTGTATCTTCCATTGAATGAATCTTATTTAAAAATTACATGCATATTAAATGACAAAAGACGATTTCACTTGTCAACAAATTACAAAAAGAAGATTACGAAAAAAGAACATAGAAAAACATTAGAATCCAGGCAATTTAATTCTGTGGATGTCTTAAGCAATGAATCCATCTAATATTTCTTTTCATGTTTGTCCTAGTTGTAATGTGATTAAGTTTCATCAGATTCAGACAGTTTAAATGGGTATTTGAGATTTACTTATTAATATACCATAAACGAAAATTGTAAAGGGTGAAAGGTCTAAAGTTAATTCTGTCTGTCTGTACTACAAGTGGGACAGAAATGAGTCATTCCTTATTGGAACTCTAATGACCTTAGCATTGGAAAAAAATGCGAATTTCCATCTGCTGCCATTTCCTGTTCCGGTCTCGTGATAATACTTATTCTGAACACCTTGCAGGTATTCAGAGTGGTTTTATTTAGCTGATGTTCGCAGCAGTAATCGTATAGTGGTTAATATATTGCGTTGTGGGCGGTAATAACCTAGACTGGAATTCTGTTCACAGCAATGCTTGAATAGCAATAAAATCATGTATCCCGAGTTCTTCCTTTTTTCCTTTTTATCTTATTTTAAGGTTATATTTTTTCTTAATTACATTCTATATATTTTTTAATCATTATTTGAAGAAATTAAACATGCACTGGTTCATATGATTTCATGTGCTCTATGAAAGCAGTATTTTGCCCTTATTTTAAAGAAAGAATACCTATTGTTAAAATTTTGCAGATTTTATTATTAAGACAGGCAATAAGAGAAACGACATACATACAAAGTTTTTAAAATATGTAAATATAGATATTAAAAAAGGTATACCGGTAATTATAATAAAAATTAACGAAATTGTATAAAATTAAATTAATTATATAAATTTAATAAAAAGATATAAATAAGATATAATTTTAATTTTACTTATAATAATTTTTTATATTTATTAAAAGCCTTATACGTGTGTCGTTTCCTTTATTGCCTGTCTTACTCGATGGCTCAGACGCTTTAAATATCAGATTATAGATTTTATTATTAAAAATAAAAAAGTGGACTTTTTCACGAATTTGAAAAAATAAAATAAAAAAAAGCAAGCGCTAGATTTTAAGGTAAATAGACATCTTTCAATTTCATTGATCATAATATTAAATATTATAATAATAACATACATTTGACATTACAAGAGGAGGCGGGGATGTAAATGGACAGCGGAGCGTAAGAAACAACACAGTGAACACATGAAGAAAATTTGGGCACAGAGAAAACACAGTCATCTTAGAGGAATTCAAGTTCAAACGCTCTCTTTAAATGGGAATTATCGTAAATAATAATAAATATTATGATTTCATTATACCTATTTTTATTTTGTTTCCGTAGGAATTGACATTGTTTCTTGACAGTGATAACTCTACTTCTGCTGAACACTGAAAGAAAGTGGTCTATAAAAATCTCCATTGAAAGCATTCATTTGGCAAGACTAATAAAGAATTCAGAGTTTTGATGATTGTACAAAACTTAGGTAAATCTTAGCAAACCTTACGTAATAATTTGTGTAAACATTTGATTTTTTTTCAAACAAAATCAGTCAATTCAAACACAGTAACACAAGTAGTCTTAAGTAAGTAAAATTTACTTAAAAAATGAATAGATCTGGTACAGACTTTTTTTTTAATGTATGAAAAAGAGTGAATAAATATTGTGAGTTTTTATCTGTTTATTATTATATTCTTTAGCTATTAGTTCTGAGCTTGTAAATTCTGTGATTTAGATCAGCGATACAGAAATTGAAGCTGGGATAGCATCATCTGGCAAAGTTTTCCGTGTCGACTCTGCTTCGCTGCTTCATGAATTTGATTCAGGGCATTCTTACACGAATGCTCCGTTGATGTTCACTCGGAGAACGAACATTAAGGTTTTCGTATCTGCAACAAGTCCTCTCACCAGGTAGTCGAACCAGCCTTCGTCATATTTATGTAGGTCTCGCTAAGCTTCGATAGCACCAGTTTTGCAGATGTTGTAGAAACAGTAGTCGTTATTTCAATAATGCTAAGCCTGTTATATTAATGAACTGCGCAATTGAAGAGCAATTGAATATTTTTTACACTTCTTCCAAGCGCAAATCATTTATTCGATATTCTATATAAGAGGTAGTGACACCTCCTGCCCTGAGTTTATCATTATTTGTATTGCAGAGGACGCTAAGAGTCAAATCAAGACAGTGATTTTAAGAAAAAATGGCAGCAAGAGATAATAATGTAATTTCAAGTATTAAACACTTTGTAAACTATGCTACTTTGTCTGGATTAGAGAGAGATAGTACGGTACTACAGATATAATGGTTAACAAGAGGTCTTTATTTCTATTTGAGGATGTGTCACAAAAGCTAAATATTTTGTAGTAGTCTTTGAGGAACAAACAGCAAAA
The DNA here is from genome assembly GCA_023159025.1 of Thereuonema tuberculata. NCBI lineage: Eukaryota > Metazoa > Arthropoda > Chilopoda > Scutigeromorpha > Scutigeridae > Thereuonema > Thereuonema tuberculata. The sequence continues at coordinate 38,520,164 of JAFIDM010000004.1, read as the reverse complement.
AAACTCAGTCGAAACAAAAACACTTTAATAATTGAACTTTTTAAAATTCAAATTCTGAAGAAATGAAGATACGAAAAAACAAAACAAGCATAAACTACAAAATTAGCTATAATTTTCAAAGTAATAAATATACGAAAAAGATGAATTGCTTTAGCATTATATTTGGAGTGTTGAATTATTCGAGATATTTTACAAGAAATGTTCAGAAATGCAAATGTAGAGAACTGCATTTATACGACATGGAAAACGAAGTCGATAAGATAGATTCAATTAAACAAAAATAGTGAAAGTTTAAATAACATCATAAAAAAGCATCGACTTAAATAACAGAATGAAAAGTAAAACTAATTCACCTAATCAGAATTTCCCGGAAATTTATATTAAGCGTTTTAGACTTGAATATGAAAATTATACATGAAAATCGAATCGAAATTATCTAAATTGAATACTTCCTTTTTCTCTATTTATTGGCTGTTATTTAGTTTAGTTTAATTTAGTTACTAAGCTACTGACACCGTTTGGAAATTAAGATTTTTTACTATTTTGAGGAATTATCTTTCAGGAATATTGTAACCAGTAATAGTATCAAAACCCCCCCTAACGCTAGTCACAAAAGGCGTTTAATAAAGGGACAAAATAAGACAAGGACCCATGTGGTCTTAATATCGGGGAGTTTAATATGCGCAGAAGTTTAACTTTAACATTACTTCTCATGCAGTCTTTCTCTCTCTGTAGGTATGGATTTCCCACAACAGCCTTCATTGGTCTTAGGCTCCGACGTAATATCATTGGGATTTATTAAGATCATCCCAATCACCCGCGGTAAAGAAACATGGTTTCCATTTTACAGAAGGCTGGATGAACCCTAGAAACCGTTTGGAGAAGAAATAAAGCAGGGAAAATCCCTGACCTCTGCCGGGATTAAAACAACTCCTCCGTTCTGTAGATCAGTGCCCGTAACATGGATTCGCCGCTATCTCCTAACTATAAAAGCTCTTAAAACTATCTCTAACTCAATAAGAGCTCTACAAAGCTCTACAAAGAGAGAGGACAATCTGTAGAACATGCTGTTCCTCAGTATCAGCTTTTGGTCCTTCAGAACGGCTAACACATTGAACATTGCCTCTGACTATCTTTGAAAACTCTCTGCACCCTAAGTCAGCTCTCTGTGCTATTAACCGCATTTACATAATGTATGGAATAAATGAATAAAAATCACTCGATAACACTTGGTATGCTATTGTTTGTGGCTCGTTTCCCGTCCACATACCCATCAGCTCTTATTGTTGTAATTGGTATCCTCAGGTAGCGCCGTATTTCCCGCTGTCGGCCATTTTTTTTACAACTATACTCATGGACAAAAAAATTAGCGCACCAAGAAATAATTGCGGGATCGTAACGAAACTTGCCATGAAGGTACACGTCGGGGAGATATGCAAATGATTAGAAATGCAGCGTGATTGCGCATTACGTATAGCCGGTAGAGGGCGTTGAACATCGTACTCTGTGGAGTATAAAACAGGTAACCAAAGCTTGTTTGAGTGTGCTGAATCATTAACAAAGGAAGAGCTAAGGTAGACATGCCATTACGCCGTGTTCGAAGACAGTATACGCAGTTGTCGCAGTTTGAGAGAGGGAGAATCGTCGGGATGATGGAAGCTGGATGGTCAGCTAGGCGAGTAGCTCGTCAATTAGGCCGCTCTGATTGTGTTGTGAGGAGGTTTTGGGACCAGTGGACCCGAGAGATGTCATGTACACGAAGACCAGGCTCAGACGCCCTCGACAAACCAGTCGTCGAGAAGACCGCCACATAGTCAGAAGTGCACGCGTACAGCCAACTGCTTCATCGGCCTCCATCCAGGCACAGGTAGCACCTTCACTAAGGGCCTCTGTGTCTTCTCGAACCATACGAAGGCGCCTGGCTGAAGGACAGTTGGTATCGCGGCGCCCATTACGTGTGCTGCCATTGACGCCCACCCATCGACGCCTCCGTTTGGAGTTTTGCCGCGCACGAGGAAACTGGACTGCAGCGGAATGGAACCAGGTCGTCTTAAGCGACGAATCCAGATTCAATCTCGGCAGTGATGACAATCGTGTTCGTGTGTGGAGAGCCCATGGTGAACGCTTCAATCCTGCCTTTGCTGTACAGCGACACACCGCTCCCACAGCTGGTGTGATGGTATGGGGTGCCATTGCCTACAATACACGGTCACCCCTTGTATTGTTCCGTGGCACCATGACAGCCCAGCGGTATGTTCATGAAATCCTGCAACCACATGTGTTGCCACTCATGCAACGGCTCCCAGGAGCCATTTTTCAACAAGACAATGCTCGGCCTCATACGGCAAGGGTGTCACAAGACTGTCTCCGCACTGTTACTACCCTTCCTTGGCCTGCCCGATCCTCAGATTTGTCTCCAATCGAGCTTATCTGGGATCAATTGGGACGACGAGTTGGGCATCCCACGAGTTTGAACGAACTAGAGGCAAGGTTACAGCAAATATGGAACGAAATGTCTCAAGACACCATACAGAACTTGTATGACTCAATGCCCGATCGTATCGCATCGTGCATTCGCGCTAGAGGGGGTCCAACGGAGTATTAACTCCTTCGTTCTTTTGCCTTTTTCTCTGAAATAAATTATCCTTTTTCTTTGATTTTCTAATCATTTACTTATATCAAAGTAGTCGTTACGTATGTAAATTTTCGTTTCATTTTGACGACTCCTTCTTGGTGCGCTAATTTTTTTGTCCAAAAGTGTATTTGTTTTTTTTTATTGCAGAAATCTTTTTCCCTTTATCTGGAATGTACATATTCCAAGTCTGACATTGTTTCGCCCACTGGCTCTCTTTCCAGAGTGCTCTGCATAGGGTTACTTAAATTTGTTCATCTTATATTATCGAAATTAAAATACAATTAAAATACTACTTTGTCAAAGAATTAAAAATATGACTATTTTTTGTATAATCTTTATCTCTTTCTTTTAATTACAACAACAACATCTCTAGGGTTCCCATCTTACCTATTAACTAGAACAAGCCGTTATTTATGCAGCAAATATTTTGAATAACCGCCTTTATTGGAAATAAGCCAGGATTGTAGTTTTAGAAGCATTTATTGAGAGTACTTGTATCTTCATTAGGTCTTTCTGTGTCTCCTTAATCTCAAGTGTCTTTGTCTTTCGGAAATAAAAAAGGTTACCAAAAGCCTTCCACCAGATCATGGCACTCGTTAACTTTAGCAACATAGGAGTTCTGACAGTTTTTTTCTTTGCAAACGCGAACTTTCACCTTGTCATCCTCCTCCGCCCTCCTCTTAACGAAGAGCGCCTCTCTTAGTTTTATCTCCAGACTTTTCATCGGACGTCATCATGCATGAAACGAAGCAACTTTCCTTTTCGTTTATTTTCTGATGAGCGTCAGTCCTTCACTCCACTTGAACGATTTGATGAAACACAAACAAAACTCACTCGCTGATACGTGAGTGCAGTTTTAATCCTGCGTAACCCTTTGAGACCTATTGCTTTCCCTCCAGAGACACAGAAAGGAAAAATCTTTAACTAAAAATAGAAATCCATGACTATAGTTTTTTTTGCCAGAAAAACTCACCATGTCCCTAAGTCGGTCTTCGTCAAATTGTGGATAAATGTTTAATGTGAACTTACCGTATATTTTAAGCAGTTTTTACATCGAAATTGTCTTTACAGGGTTTTAAGCCACACGACAATTTTGACTAAATAATTATCGACCCCAAGAAACGTAGGGGATTTTGCTTGTAAATTAAAAACAGTCGTTGCTGAACGCCATTAAGAAAGTTTCCATGAATCCATTGAGGAATTGGAGAAATTGTACCGAAGATACAAAAATAAGGTGAAGATAATAAAAGTGCAGATTAATTTCAGTTTTGTAATTCTAGAATAATCTTATGAATAAAGTTTGTGAGAAGAAAACCGTAAACTACAAACAATTAATACGGTATCGTATTGTAATAATAAATTCTCACTGTTTCTTGTACTTTATAAGAATGAATGCTCTACTATTAATGTCATCTGTTTAATTTGCAATAGCTAAATATCAAAAAAGTAAATAAAATTTAGGTCTATAAAGTTTGTTTTTTTTATTTCGGAGTCACATAATCGTACAATTTGAAAATTTTACTAACATTTTATAAAACCTAAGCTATTAAAAAGATATTATGTATGAACATACAAGCATAATTGAAACGGTTAAGAATTGAAACTAGGGAGAGTGTCGGAACCTGGGTTCGAATCCCCGCACCGGCAGGGATGTTTCACTTTTGTTTTCCTGTGTTTCTCAGCTTTTCTTCGTGTCTGAGGAAAGCAACGGGAAACCACCTCAATATCTTTCCCAAGAAAATACCGCCGAGAGTCGGATATGTCTGATGGCTTAAGCAAAAAAAACATATATCATATACCGGGATGAGTGGAGATTTTTTTTTTTTGCTTATTTTTAGCATAAACCATAATGTACGTGCGCCAACGCCCATCGCACTTTACGTTTTAAATAGAGTGTTGGAACAACAGTCAGTTTTGCAACCCTGTACTCTACTCCGCCCCGACCCGACTGATCATACTGATGCGACGTACTTGTCAAATCAAGTCAACAACAAGCGCTACCACAGGTGTAGTTTGTTTTAGCGTATTGCAGGGGGGTGGAGATATATTGTGTGGGGGCGCAGAACTTTTTCCGCCTAGGGCTTCAAAAAACCTAGAGCCGGCACTGCACACACCACACAACTACCATCTAAGGATCTTGAGGTTCACGGTAGGTCAGCAGGTTGCAAACATATGTGCATTACTGTACATTACAATAAACAAGTTATTAAATAGAAATGTATAGTTTTTGGCGTCGTTTTTAATTATGAGTTTTAATATTCGAATTGAGAGGGCTCAGAATTTATCACAGGTAGATGGATGTGATAGTCAAAAACTTTAGAATAAGTTGATACATTGAGCTCTTTTGAAAAGGAACTGATAATTTATCAAATTTAGCTTTTTTTAAACTCATAAGAAGTAACCATTCCTAATGTGCTTATATTTACATATGCCTATATTAATAATACATAGATTTGTAAGCATTTATACTTGTTCTAAGGTTTGTTTATAAATTCGTATAAAACTTTAAAACATGCTGTAAAATATTTTCATATTTGCAATATGGCACTTAAAAAAATATTTTATAGCATGTTTTAAAGTTTTATATGAATTTACAGTACAAGATACCAGACTTGGACGTTTGGAAGGTTTGTTTAAAATGATCTTTTTTTTCTACAATCCTTTTAGATCTGGATTATTTCTGTGAATTGGTTCTATTGACCCTTCACACAGTCCGATGGCAGAAACAGATTACAGAAATCTTTTGGAGTTCAATTAAAGGTAAAGTCCTACATCGTTATATTGTTTATTTCCTTATTTCTTTACATAACTTGTATGTACTTAAATAATGAAACTATGTCAATGAGTATATCAACAATGGAAATATAGATTCTTGGACATCAGGAAATGAACTTTTTTGGTGAATGGATATAATGAACTTAAGATGACCGTTGCAACGCCTTGTAATATTTAATACTAAACTAACTGATTACTTTTGACTCCAATACACTGAATTGTAAGAATATGTCCCATATCCTCCATATGCGGATCTGAAACTTTGTGTGAGTTTTTAAATGTTTTTAAACATTTTTAAATTATAAAGTGCTTTTATGGTTAGCTCTTTTGAATATTTTCACTGCACGTAAAAAATCTTTATTAAAATAAAATGTATTTTTAATTTATCGGTTTAATTTCCAAAGGAATTTTTACTTTATTTTACACTGTTCGCCTTATCTGAACATGATCATTCGAATACAAGCGTGTTCCTACTTACGACTCGATTATGTTCCAATGAGACGGTCGTAAATCGATCATTAGACATGAGGATCATATGTATAGCATATAATATAATATAATATAATATAATATAATATAATATAATATAATATGATATATAATATATAACATAATATAATATATAATACTGTCAGTCATATGCAATTAAACTTTTATGCATATGTAACATGCAAAAAAATAATTAAAATCACTATAATACAGTAATAATATCTCTCTCACTTAATAATATTATTATGTAATACATAATAGACAAATTTAAGGTGCATTAAGAACAATATAATTAAAAAAGAAAGGCATACAAAACGCACACAAATTAAAGGTTCACTTAGCGATTTTTGGAAATTTTGTGCCGGGAACCGAAGACGGACCGTTTCGAGATTCCTATCTCTCATCGGCTGGGTTCGCCCAGTACTCAATAGCTCAGTGGAACCAAAGAAACATAAACAAAGGACAAATGAACAAAACAATGACCCTTAAGTTAAAAAACATCAAAACATAAATTAATGATAAAGGGGTAATTAATTAATCCCCGCTAGCTCCACGCTTAGCATTAATTTTAAAGAAAACATACATACAATAGACAAATTTTGCTTTTTGCTTGCCTTTTTTAATTATTACGTAAAACAGTATATCTCTACTTGATTGTGCTGTAGTTTCCTTGGTGGTGAACAGTAGCTGTTGTTTCTTACTGTACAATTCTTTGGTGTAAATTTGAAAATACTCAAACCATAGTGCAAATCGTAGTCACAATTAAAAAAAGTAACTGTTATTGTCTTAGCTACTGTTTTTATTCTTTTTTCATATTATCACGAAAACTCAATTTAATTTTAAAATAATCATAAGTTATATTTTTTTTTAATTTTAAGCTTTTTTATTTGTGGAATCTATCATAGGTTTGACAGTATCTTTATTATTCTGAACAATTTTAAATTTTTGTACATAAATTGTAGTTTGGTGTAGAACGTAGTTTGGAATATACATCACAGAGGACAATAAAGAGGGGGAGGTTAAATTAAAAAAAAAATGTATGTGTTGTCGTTAGTCCTTCTATGTAAGATGGATTCCATCTTACTATGATGTGCATTTTTGTCTACATCACAGTGATTAAAGATTTAAAAAACCTCTGTAACTTGAAGGCTGAAATTTTATTAACAAAAAATCCCTATTGCTTTGACAGCTATCGACGAACAGCTGATAACTAAGGAGCATAGTAAAATACCGAAAGTTGTCAAGTCAACTCGTTTTTTTATATTTTATTATAATATAATGATAATTTTATATTTAAAGAGCTAATCAAAAATGTTTACAATTGAAATCCTTATCGATTTAAACTATAGAACTACTTGAATATTTCGTAAATTTAAATTATAACTCTTAATATTATTTTTTACTGCAATCAACTGTTTTTTAATTAACTTTTTGAATTTAATATTTATTGTTTACAGTTTCTAAGATTAAAACAACACAGCCTTGGGCTCTGTTTCAACTACAGTAGAGGCAATTTGAATTAGTCACTGAATATTATCATTATTTAATGATGTAGTCAAATAAAAATATTTGACCACGCTTCGGATCCCTTGAATGAGATGTAGCTGTAAGGATAATGGCTGACATATTAATGTGATAGGATAGATTTGTAAGTTTAATTACCAAACACAAAAATCCCTTTAACTTAAGACTTATTTATCTCAAGAAATTGAAACTTTTATTAATGCATTTAGCCTTCGTAATGGTTCCTATTGACTTTGTAACACATTTGACTTAAAGACAAGCAGTTCTCAGTGAAAAATCTGTATTTGGTCGTTAAAGTATCTTAATAAAAACCTCACATACTATAATAAAAAGTGCAAAAGAATATTAATCTTAGATTACTTAATATCATGAATATTTCGTGAAGTCTTGGTAGACTTACGATTAACAAGTATTTTTTTTTTCCGAAAGAAAATCATTATTAATCCTACAATGATATACGCATACAGATATCAAAAGTTTTCCTTTTGCTGACATTCTTTTTTGTACTAAAGGCTTCGACTTGTCACTGTCGAAAGGCGGCCTCCAATCGAAAACCCGCCCCTACTAGGAATAGATACTGGGGTGGTTTCCCATTGCCTTTCCCAGGAAGCCATTTAAGGCCAGGCTTAAGACCCGAAGAGAAAGTGAAAAAGAGGCTGACAAATACAGGAAAAGAAAATTGAAACAGCCAAGCAAGAATCGGGATTCGAACCAGGTTGCGACGCATCTGCATCGTGAGAAGCCACCGTCTTGCAAACCATACCACGCCGGAACGGCATTTTTTTTTCTATTGATATTATAAAGTTAAAAATGATTTTTGTTGTTGATTAAGATATGTTTTCCATTTCTCGTTTACTGCACTTGCTCCTGCGTACAGCAGTGCAATGTGTTCTCCATTGAGATGAACGATATTCTCTTAATTTATCAATATCTCAGAACTACGATGTAAGAATGATATTGAGTGAATCAAAGATTTCGGTTTCTTCAAGTTATGAAAACAAAGATAAAATAGGTTCATTCCTCCATCTTGAATTAAAATGATGATCGCGCTACAAAAGGTTTTAAAAGGAGCTCCTAAAAGGAATTTATAGCCTACTTTCCTTAAAGAGTTATTTTTTTTTTATTTTTTTATCATTTTCCTTTTTTTTTTTTTTTGGTAAAGTTATGCCTTCGACAAAAACAAAAAACCTCTCGAATTTATTTTCATATTATTATGCCTACTGTACTTTTCATTTTCTTAAAAAAAAAAAAATTAAATTTCCGTTACTCACTTAAGATTGTCTAAATCGGATTAATTTTTTATCAAATCACCCAACACGTGGGATTACTAAAGGATTAATACTCACTATTTCAGACATTGATTGAAATCTCCCGTCTAGAATCGAATTCTTTTCTATGGGAATTTTTATCGCCTACTCGCAATAATTTCTAGAAATATCCTCTCTTCAAGAAAACGAAGGTAGGGATAGTGATTAGTAAACCAATCACAATGCTTCGCAACGGCTTCTGAGTCACCTTTACTTTAGAATTGACTGCGCCCGGGGTGGTCCAGAAAATGCTCGCGCGAGTCTGTTTGCGATCCCATGCTATCCTACCCACCCCTATTTATATGGAATAATCGTCATTCTTAACTGAATCTTTGTTAATACACTGAATTGCTAATAATGATTTAAAAAAAAAAAAAAACTTAAGTTGAGAAACTGTGAAAAGATTTAAAATGGGGAGAAAAAAAGAAAGAAAAAAAAATGAAAAAAAATATCCCCTTGAGGGGATCGAACCCACGACCTTCGCGTTATTAGCACGACGCTCTAACAAACTGAGCTAACAGGCCACCTACAACATTCAACATTCAGGCCACCTATAACTGAGCTAACAGAATACGTTGCGAAGCATTGTGGGATATGTGTCCACAGACAGACAAACCGGGGATATAAGGCGTCTTTCAGAAGCCTAAAAAGGAATAACATTAAACTGATTAGAAAAAATGTTATTTTTGTTTGCATTTATACGGAAGAGTTCATAATCAGTTTCATTCGGTATTTGCGTCATTTGAGATTATCATATCAGATTTCTAGAACAAACGAATTGAGAAATCCTGTATTTCAATTATTTTTAAGTTTATTATTCTGACTAGCGGATTCTAAACTTACTCGGATTCAAAAATTATTAGGGAGACCCAAACACACATGTACATACACATAGACTTAGTGATTTAGTAAGCCAGACTTTTTTGGCTAAAATCGAAATAATAAAGAGCAATATAGAAATAAAAATATATTATTACTAATAATAGGAATTCTTAGGTAAAAAGAATAAAAACAAAAGAAAAAGAAAGAAGAAAAAAATTCAGAATCACAAATCTTAAATTCAAAAAAATCAGGATTTAATTATCATCTTTTAAGTGTATGTGGTGAAACCTTTTTATAATAAATTATAATTAAATTCAATTTTACGAACATGTTAACATTATAAACACAGTTTCCTGAAACTAATAATCATCTTTATTCCTTCATAATTCGTCATCACAATATTTCAAAAGCCTCACCGGTTTTCTATTTCAAGTGGTCAAATAAAAAGAAACACATCATTTCTTTTTCAAAATATTTTGGAATAAGAATTACTAAAACATAACAATCATGGCACGTAGTATGCTACGTGTCATATACATTACACAAATCATTATTATAAACCCACACATAATGTATTATTAACGTATTATTATTAATATAATATTATTAACATAATATTGTGATGACGAATAATTATTAGTTTTCAGGAAATTGTGTTTATTTTTATTAAGGATGAATTTTCTAAGTATGTTAACATTATATTTTTTAATTTAATTGAGAATATTATTAACAAGGAAATAACTGTTTTCATATTTTACACGAAACCAAAAAGATCCCGTACGTGTTTCATGTTCAGGACCTCAGACCTACTTCCTCAAGTCATGAGCTTTTCAGCAAGGTATCGGTCATGTCTGTCCAACTTGTAGTTTGGGCTGTAGTATGGGGCTACATGTTTCATTTGGGATTTCATTTCATGTGGGACAGGAAATGACTGCAGACCGAAACTCGTTCATTTATTTTTCTCCATTTCTACAAATCGTAAGCTTCCAATAAGGCATCGCTCATCAAACAAAAATTAAACCGACGCACCTGTTAAATTTAAGCAGGTGCGTCGGTTTAATTTTTGTTTGGTGAATGTGATCAACGCACGTAAAATTGCAACTGTAATATAAGGCATCACTCATGCCTGTATGGTTTACACTTTGGCTGCAGAGATGGTGACAGACGGACAGAACGTTCTTAAGAGCTCCTTCTCTTTCCACGATGTGTGCGTGACCTCTAAAAAGCTGAATGTTATCAAGCGTTTAAATTTAAAAATTCTAAATTAGCTTAACTACGATCAATTCTCTGCCATTTGTTTGTTACGTTCTGTTAAATACGTTATTGACAAACATATTTTTTTTTTCAGATAATGATTTTCTTTTTGGGGAAGTGAATAATTCAACTTTAATTTATGATCTGAATTACTATGTCAAGCTTAATAGAAATTTTCTTTTCTCTTTTTAATCAATTCCAAAAAGAAGAAATTAAAAAAAAAAAGTCACAATTGGAAGATTTTTTTTATTCAGTCTTAAGTATTGAAGTCTTACTTCGTGTTTCCATGACAACAAATGACAAACGACGCGAATTAATAGAGAAGGGAAAAATAAAAAAGACTATTAAAATATTTATTGTGCTTATTAAGAATAAAATGCATTAGTCATTTCAAGTTGTCCATCAGAATTATTTACCAAATCAAAAGCAGTTTTTAATCCAATTATTTTTGTTTAGAATATACTTAAACATCGTTTTTGTTAAAACTTTAAATTATTAATAAGCTAATCATAAAAGACGTACCAACTATGGTTAAGTTCAAAAAATAATGGGGGAATTGCCAAATTTTTTTAAGTTAGTAAAAAACGTAATTAAACAATACATTATCACCGTACAGATATGAAATACTGATTGGTAGAAATAATTGGCCTTTATTTATTGTATTTCTTTTATAAGTTCTCCAATTCTGTACGATAGCCGACCACTCGACCAAGTTATCAGAGAAACGCCGATCCAGTTGTGACGTCATTCCTTTTTTTTTTTTTTTTTTTTTTGCGGCAGTTAGTTTTAAGTAAACGGTATAAAAATAAAAAAAAGATAATGAGAAATTAGAATCTTTGATTAAACACATTAAAATATGGACCTAGTGTTTATCAGTGCAAGAGCGACAACCCCAAACAGCTGTTTCACGGTAAATTGCCGATCATCAGTGGAGTGTAGTCGCTATAAACCCCTAGGTCCAACTTTTGTGTTTAATCACTTTTTTAGGCGCTTTTTTTCTATTTGATGCCTACAGAAAATTCATTGCGGCCAGCGGAGACTGGCACATGGATTTCTATTTCTTTTATTTTTAATGTGTATTTCTTGTTTTTAGTTTATGCTTGGAGGTCCCATTATCTTCTCTCCCTTTAGAATCTTTGATTTTAAAAAATATTACTTTTCAAATTCTAGCTTGTAATTAATGCAACAACACAGACTTTGGCTTAAACAGAACGAATTCGGATAATTTACCCAATGTATTAATTTATTATATTTAGATTTGTCATCTGCGGAATGAAGCTAGTAGATGAATCTTCAATTTCCTCAAATGCAAATGACCATTTTAAATTAAGGAAACAGAAATTATAGTTTTTACCTATTCTGATAACATGTTTTTCAACCTCGAACAATCATCAGTGTAGCAAATAGGCCTAATAAGGGAGTGCCAGTTTTTATATTTTTGAAGGCCAAACAAATTTATTTTAATTATAAAATCTAGAAAACATAAAAAAGAAGTAAATTTACAATTAGCATAAAATCCAATTAATGATCATAAACTGTTTATAAAGAATTTTTTTTAAGATACTTGACTTAATTAGACGTTGTTCTCTGAACTTACATTGCATCGAAAGCCAGACCCATGTACGTCTTGCGTTCGTATGATGCAGAACGAGATGTACGTTGTGTCGTAATTCTGAAACGTCAATTGTTGCGATTTTTTAGAGTTTTTTTTCTCAAAACTACTTCTTTAAATTACATGGGACGTTTTTCGCATCTTCATCTTTAATCTATACTTTCTCGTGTATTTGTAGTTTATGACCTTTTCAGTTTTAATTTTATCAAAATCAATAGGGGATTATAGTGAATGACATTTATCTATTATTTAAATTTCAACTTTTCAAAATAAAATACTTTAAACACGATTATTGCACTTTGAGAACATATATTATGGTATATTTTGATTCTGGCTCCTAAAATAACCAATTGGTGTAATTTATTGGTCCTTTTTGTATCCAAAACAGAAGGGATCTTCTTTATAAGCTATAATTCTACATTTAAAAATTTTAGTTATTTAGAATAAAAAGTTATTTTAAAATAAAAGATATATATTTTGGGAAATTAAATAATTCACTAAGTGATTAATGACTCGTCAGATAATAGATTAAAAAAATATTATTTCTCTATGTCGTTACAATGTAATTTTTTTTTATTTTTTTGTTTTTGTTTTTGAATAGTTGATATTTTTGAAGGGAAGTATCTAATTGTCGATTTAAAGTTGAATGTCCTTTATAAATTAAATATTCCAAGGCATTCCTGGAAAACAATTTTTAATGCTGATACCTTAAAATAAAAGTTCTAGGAGATGCTATAATATCCGAAAAATTACTTTTGCCATTCATACGACATCAAAAAAGTCCTGAATGTATGGTTGATTGATTGTGGTGAATTTGGGTGGCAGGGAACCGATCTGTGGATCTATTGTTCTATCCCACGGAAATGGGACAGACGAAGAGAAAGACAGAGAGTATGGTAGGAGAAAGGGTAATGGGAGAACCCCGAGAAAACTTGCCCAGTGCGGATTGCCACAACCAACATGAGAACCGAATCCCGGTGCTCAGAGGTGAGAGCCAATATCTTAGTGGCAACGCCAACCGCATGCCTCCTGAATGTCTGACTATAATTCCGGAACCATATGAACAAGTTAAGTTTTTTTTTTAATAATCAAATAGGATTAAGTTGAATGTTATATAAACACAATGAAAATTGAAAAGTTGGCGGGTCCTTTTGGAAAATCACCAAACATAAGTCCTGTAAGAACTTTATAGCAATAGAAATTGCTTTTACTTCAAATTTATACCTAATGAATTAACAATGTAGAAAAATTATCTTAGGAAGAATGTATTTTTAAATATTGTAAAAGTACTTTATATACATGATGCTGTATATCAGCATCTAAAGCATATAAAGTACTG
>JAFIDM010000004.1:38461120-38506397 GCA_023159025.1 Thereuonema tuberculata | reverse complement strand
GTATATACATGATTCTGTATATCAGCATCTAAAGCATATAAAGTACTTTATATACATTATATCAGCATCTAAAAGAGGGTTTATATGTTAGTACGTATGTACATTTAAATTTACTGGTTTTAATCTTAAACAATTATAAAAGTTCTAACCTTAGCTGTTAAGGCAAAAATTGCTTAGAAGTTTTCTACTTCTTTAATTTCATGATATTCAAACTATGTTTCCGTTACACTAAAACCAATGTTTTTATTTCGCAAACCTTTTTCAGAAACCTATAAAAAAATGAATTACTTGAACAAAACACCTACAGTTTGAAGAAACGCAGGCGAGTACTAATTTATGAGTGGAGCATTTATTTGTAGAATAAACTTAATGATTAACGTCAGTATTTCTGTGAAATCTCATAATGGTTCTGTCTACTGTTTTGATAAATGGGTAATGAAATAACAGAAACCTTAGACGCAGTAAACCATCTTTGAAGCAAATCCCCAACTACCGCTGAAACACAGCTCCAAGGCTTTAAAACGTGCGATAATGATCTTTCCTCTGAATTAGAAATTGTAATTATTGTGGAATCAGTGATGTTTAATTATGCCACCGATTAAATTACTGCTGATACCTAGATTTACATAGTTTTATTTCCTCCCACTCTTGGTTAAAACAAAGCGTCGACCTGGAATTACAATTCACTGCAGAACGATTAGACAAAGCAGCCCAGTATTACTTAACAGCTACTCCTGTTTTGCATTTTTAAATTCTTAGCATAAATTAAATATTTCAGTATTAAGCTTCGGAACTTTTAATTAAGAAGTCTGTAAATTTTTACATGCATACTAGAATTCAGAATTTTCATTAAGAAAATAACATTATTGAACTAGGTATACATGAACTCAGCTATACATCGCTTGTTGGGGACGGGCACTTATCTCTGGGATCCATTTTTTTAAATTAGACCCTAAAAAAAAGTTATATAAAATTTTTTAAGAAATCCACCCAGCCATTTCAGCTAGGGATTTAAAGTCCTTCTGATTGGTGAAGATCAGAATAAATGTCCCTGTATTTAGAGTTGGACCATAAGTCAGCTACGCAGTTCCATCCAGGGATTTTTATCGTCGTGTTTTACCAGCAAGAGAAGATTGTAAAGATACAACACGAATATCGCAAGCGTAGTCTGTATTTTTGTTATTAAAAATGCTTCTCAGTCTGCCTGAACCATGCTTTATTTACGAAATTTGTTTACCTTTGAAAGAATGTAATACACCAGTCGCTCTGCGTGAATTTTGACGCTGTAAAAACTATGTAGAGGTCCTTTATCAGCTATGGCACTTCGAAGGATGATTAACAAATTTAAGAAAATTGGATCCTTAAAGTTAAGCCTGGAAGAGCTAGAAAGTCTGCTTCATGTCAGATAGCAGATGATATTGCAACTGCTGTAGTTGGCCGATCCATGGATAATGCTGCTGCAACTAGGAAATTCCAAGCGATTGGATGTCTCTTATTACACTGTACAGAAACTTCTTCAGAAACTCTTCCAATATTTATTCATTCAATCGCCAGTAGCATCTGCAAGGAGATGATCCTGCAAAACACCTACAACTTGAAAGATTTGATTTGATATAAATTATTGGCCAGAACGGAAGTGGATGATGCCCTGCCATCGAATAGGGCAGATGAGGCCCATTTATCCCGAAGGGACTTGGATACTAAAAGCTGCCGCATATTGGCTTCAGATGCACCACCATTTCAGATGCTCTCGCCAAAACTCACTGTCTAGTGTGGTGTTGCTTCAAATTTCATTCTAGGGTCTTTCTTTATCGAGGAATTGCACCCATCAGAAGCAGCAACCTGTTTGTAGCACAAAGATATTATCAAATACTGTGCATTTTCATTGTTCCGTAATCGCAGAAAAGAGTATGTCTGGATGAGAAAATTTTACGCAAGATGAGGCTCTTCATCATATTAAAACGACCATTACAGCCGTTCCGACATCATTTTATTGAAGAAAGATTCATTAGTTGCTTCTGTCCCATTACATGGCCACCACGCTTGCTTGACCTTTCACCGTACGATTTTTGACTGCGGAGTTACCTCAAGACCAATGTCTATCGAGGGACTATCCTTAACCTCGCTGTCTTAAACACAACATAAAACAACATGTGCCAAACATTACTACCGAGATATTTTGCATTCTATAAATCTAGCAAACTGTGTATCGAATGTAATTTCTGATCAGAACAATGAAAATCACATCGAAACCAACTTCATCATCAGCGTTTGGAGCTTTAACAGCATTTCCTGTAGCAAGTTAGTTCAGTTTCGGTCTTAGTTTTAGAAAAGAACAAACCTAATACTTTGATATTTCATCGAGCTTTGTATTAGTTATTCATTTGTTAACCTTTGTGATGCATTTCCTCTTCACTGCACCGTATTTCATCTTATTGACATATTTTGGAGCTATTTTTTTTTTTTCACAGAATCCTTCTCTCCTAATTCTGGTGGCATTCCGCTTATTACTTGAACTTACAAAGACCTCTGTAGCTATACTTTAATTATGATCACCTGGTATTTATTATAATTTTAGTTAGTTAACGTATTATAGATGATTAATAATTGTGAACGTAATACACTCTTACCCTGCCAATCACAGCTGAGACTAAAGGCAGCCAGAAAGGAAGCTGAAGACTAATGAAAAATCCAATCCAGTTCCGCGAATCGAATCTATATCACATAAATTAGTCGAGTTAGCAGGCTGCCGTCGAAAGCGTTTGATTAACCTGAACTCTAGTTAGATATACAGTTATAATTTTTATGCAGATCTAATATAACATTCTCTTTTCTAATGTTTTTTAAGTAACGACATTGAATACATACTGGAAAATAATATGTCAACTATACATATACTTTAATAAGTGATTGAATCTTTTATAGATTTAAATCAATTCAATCTCGAAATTTTAGAAATTTCATATATTTTTGGTTTCTGTAAGAAAGTTGAATAAGTGAAAGGCAGTAGTTGTTGTGGTACAATGTGTACCCATGTATAAAATGAATTCTAAATATGTGGTTTCGTATTACAGCGTTGAAAATAATGCCTATTATAATGTTAAAGACCGATGTGCGGTAACTTAACACAATTAATCAACACATTGACAGTTGTTAATAGTAATTTACTGCTATGGTAGGCATTACACATACTAATACGTGGCGTTCCACAAGGGGCACGTTTTCTATCTTAAGTACAGTTTTAGCGTTTATCTTCGTGTTTCACCAGGAGAAAATTACTGAGATCCCGTTCTGGATTATCCATTTTTCATCTCTGCAATCTGATGAACAAATAACGTAGTCTTGTAGATTTGATGGATGGATTCCTCTGTCTCTCTGCGCTTTGTGGCTTTGCGCTAATTATTTTTTTTCAAAAATGCCTATTTTACTTCGGTTTTTTATTTTTCTTTGTTAAACTTAAGTACGAACAAATTATGATTTATCTGGCGAAATTACAGAATTTACTTTTTTTATTTCTATCCTGTGTTTACAGCAAATGTAGAATGAGCGAGTTGTTGTGAAAATTTCATTTCATAATATATATATAAACGATTTTTGACGATTGATAATGTCTTCTAAAACTTTCAGTTTCCCGTAGATGTTCTGGTAGTTTATTGTTTTTTAGACAATAAATTTTCATATTTCGTTGTTACTTGCAGTATTTAATAAGTTGAGAATTCAAACATTAATAAAATAAACAAAACTTACCATCTATCTAATTACTTGCTTGAAAGATTTTAATCCAGAGCTTTCTGATCTTAGACGATTGCGTTGGTTTCTAAGTTGTACAACAAAAACTGAACGTTGTTGACAGAAGGAAAGGATTAACTATTAGTTTTCCAGAATTGTGTTTTAAAAATGGTAAATATTTTTGTTTAATAGTAGTTGAATGAAAAAAAAAAAAAAAACTTACATAAATAACAATAAAAATTATTATTATCCTCATTAATTTTAATAATTCTCAATAAAGAATTACTAATTTTTAGTTATTACATTTAAAAGAAAAAATTTGATTAATTAAATTTGCAAAAAACTTCAAAATTTCATTTTAGTCAGGCTAAGCAATTTGGTTCATCAGAAAATGCTTAATAACTTTGTTGGTTCTATTTTATACAGTATGTATGTATTCATTCAAAAATTTAAATAAAAAATGATGAAATTTGATAAGAAAACTTTATATAAGTTATGTTTTTTCCAAAAACAGCAGCTAATGATATGTTAAACCAGTGATTATTTAGTCCCAGAAGTCTTGTATTAATAATTACTAAAAAGTATAACAAAAATAGTATTTTTTTTACAAAAATATATAACCATTGGATCAATCTTACTTGATTTGAAAGCAGTTATATCTGCCTTAATATATAAAGTCTGACTATTTTCTTACTTTAGCCAAGAAAATTCTTGATCATACGTGCCAAGAATTTATATAATATTAAAAAAAATAAAAAAATTATCATAAAATGTAACAATAACGACACATGAATCTATAAAAAGATGTAGTAAAAATAATAAAATACAATTGTAGTTATTCTAATGAATATATATATATTTTCTGAGGATAATAAACGGAATAATTCTTAAGAAAAGGATTAATTGGAAGATGGTGATTTTTACTATAAATATTCCTCTGTTCTGGTATTTTTTTGTAGACCTAGTAACAAAATTCATAAACGAATATACCTAAATCTATTTTCAAATGTGAATTAATATTTCAGCTTAGTAGGATATTTATAATGGACGGACTTAAAGATAATTTAAACGTATATCTTCGTGTCTTCTTTCGTTTAGATTCCAAATACGTCGGTGAAGAACTGTGTTTTACATGAATATTAAAAGACGCAATGAACATATGATAACAGCCATAACATTTTGAGAGGTTCGGTTGTAGGGGATATAAAAAAGGGGATTTGTTTTTATTAGGGTGGGACGAAAATTTATTGACTGATTGACAAGTGGGGCGTAAGATGCAAAAAAATCGTTGCTCTAAAGATTGCCTACGCCTACGCGACGCCTATGTTATGAATTTTCGTAGACGTTCTATGGGTTTTGAATACATTATGGCCACTGCAGAATTTTAACATTATTTTTTTATAGTTCTTATGAAAAATATTGAAAAGCTTCGACATGAAATTCTCATATTACAAAATGAAGTGTCTTATTTGTATATTTAATCATTCAGAGTACAGTTGATCTAAAAATACTTTACAAAAAAATATAATTTTATATACACTTTAATAATTAAATATATTTTCTAATTAAGCACTAAGCGTATCAAAAAAATAAGCTAACAGCAATGTTTGAACAATGTTTAAAATTATTGCTACATTGAGATACAAATTTTAAATTTTTCAAACTTTTTTCAATAACAACTAATCCACTGCAAAAATTATTTTTGAGAGACAGCCTTTATATAGTTTCATCTAAATATTTCATTTGGAAAATACTACGAAAATATTTTTTTATTCTTTTCAGAATATCTTCCATTCGTATATGGGTCAAAATCACCAAGGTGGCAAATTTGGTTTCCACAATATTTTTTCCAATAAAAGCTTGAAATATTTGGGTTACAATTTACCTGTAACCTTACCTGTGGTTAGTTTTATATAAACCCTTCATTGTTTTTTGGAAAATGATGTTAGTAAACGCATTTTTTATCATGAAACTAGTAAAAAAGTCATTTTGGGAACGCGTCCCAATACGAAATTCCTTATTAGAAATGTTTATAAAACAATAAAATACTTATTTTAAAATTAAATTGTCAATTATATTTGATACATTTGTATGTTATTGTCATAATCTCATTATATTTCAAAGAAAATTTAAGTAACTTTATATTGTAATCTGACATACAACTTCGTCCGGCAGCTTCTACGTCATTCGTGAACGCACTCTATTTTATCAAAAAAGTAGTACAAAGCTACATCGTATGAGGCGCTACTGTGCAGTCACGTGATGTAATCTCATGGGTGTAAACAGCATTCGATTGTTTTGTGGTGGTTTTTAATTAATTTAGTCGGTAAGTTCATTTCAATTTATTATTTTGGTATCGTACATCAATAGAGCATCATTACGGGAACGTCCCCAACTCATTAATCTAACGATAAGTGAAGATAATTAGTCGTAAATTCATTACAAAATAATGTTAAATTGTCGCTGGTGTGACATGATAGCGTCCAAAATAGCCGACGACTATTTAAAACAATACGAAACGTCAAAACGTCATTCCGGGAACAGTCATTTCGGGAACGCTTTTGGAAATGACGCGCATTCCCGGAATGACTGTTCCGGTGATGATGCTTTTGCTAATATTTAACCGTTGTTTTGTTTCGTGAATTTACGTTAATTTAACGAACAAATGCCTTTTATAAATTGTAATTGTGATTGGAATGAGTATAAATTCTACAAAATTTAAGAAATTTTCTTTTGGCATTTGCTGTAATACTTTTTACATTGTTTTGTTTTAGATTTTACATAAAGCATGGAACCTGAAGAAGTAAATAAGAAGAAAAAAATTCTTCCAAAAAAATAATCAATAAAAATAGCGTCGCTTATGTAAAACTATGTGAAAAAGTAAATATTTGGATAAATTAACCTCAGAACAAAGAGAGATGAAAAAAGCGAAGGAAAGAGAGTATTACCAAAAAAAGAAGTTTGCAAAAGAAATAAAATCTATTAATGATATGATAGAGAGGGAGAAGTGCAAGCAAACAGCTCTGTGGAAAAGAAACTCTAGAAAATACAGACAGAAGAAAAAGAACTTAACAAATATATTAAATAATACCGCACTTCCTTCAGAAGAATAAATGAACAATGACACTATACGCTCAACAACACGTCAACGAGAAAACAGGAAAATAGTCAGAAAACATAGAGCCAAAGCATACCGCACTATAGATAAGCAAAATTATAAAATGAAGGACATGCGAAGAAAAATAGATTCTATGAGAAAAATCATTGAACGACGTGGATATTTATGAGAAGTTTTAGCTAATTTTATTATTACTTAATTATTTCATGCACTGTTTGTGATCTATGAGTTTGTTTTATTTATTTTATTTTATTTTATTTTATGATAAAAATTATCAGTGACTGTTTAAGTTCGTGATGTAATGTCATTTCATTTTGTTTAAAATAATCCAGTACCCCTTAGAACATTGATATTATCTAAAAGTTTTCATTATGATACTTGCAGTGCTTATTATTACATTAACTCATTGCAAAAGTTGATTTTTAATATAGTTTATAATTCTTTTGGTTTGTTGTAAATTTAATTATTTGAAACTTGCAAAATAAAGTTCTCAATTACTCACATGATGTTTATTTCATAATAACAATCATGAACTATGTCATTTAGAGAACACTTTTGGCATTTTGTGAACGTCGCAATCATTCCGGGAACGTCATAAAAATATTATTATTAAATTCCAGGTTTAATTTATCTGTTTCATTCATTATTAAAATTAAATACTATAGCAAACAATTTCCTAGAAAAAAAAAGAAAATAACTAAACTGAAACCAAAGATTAAAAAAAACAGAACTTTCATCTCAGAAACACAAGAAGTGCTTCAGAAATTTTAAGATTTATTAAAATACTATAATTTAAGACAACGTAGAGTGCAGCTGAAAAATATCTTTTATTTAATATTTACTAGACATCGTATTTCAAAAGTGAGTAGTATCAATTTTGTATTTTAAACAAATATATCCAAATTTTAAAATACGTTTCCTGAATGTTGTTTTACAACGCCCTGTCTCTTTGGAATTAAGATAAATCATTAAAATGTGAAATTTGTGCTGGCTTCTTATACATTGTAGCTACTGATGTTACAGTGTATATTACAAGTTCACTTTTAGATTTCTTTGATGTAATAATTTTTATAGAAATTTCCATTGCGAAATTTGCCACCTTGGTGATTTTGACCCATATGATCAATGTTGCTATACATCCATTCCAATTCCATTGCTTTAGACAGAATATAAATTCTAGTATCTACAGTAGCTTATTTGTGATTAATAAACACACTTGCTTATGTCCTAACTGTCTCATACTTCTATATTTAGTCGGTTTCAAAAAGGAAAAGAAAATGGTAAGGTTTGGCGACAGAACTTCATCAAATCCAAAGAAAAGTTGGATGCAAATTAACATTGACTAGAACTTGATAGAAATAATGTAACATTGAAAACAAGCATAATATTAGTAACTAAATACGCGAAGTTTTACTATTCCATTTTCTCCAGGGGTGTCTTCTGGTCTTTTTCACTGGTTATCTGTTATCACAAGCATCAGACGAACGACTGAATGGATTTCAATAAAATTGGGATGTAGTTTATTCATCGTTCTTAGCATTATTAATTTGATCTCTACACCCTCACCCCCTGCCGCCACACTCTTCCACATTACTGCCCCAGTGCTGTATGTCAGTTCCCAATATAAGATGGAAAGCATATATATATATATATCTATATCTAATACGCTTAATATATATCTAGTGCGTGTATATGTGTGTGTGTGTGTGTGTGTGTTGTGTTTTTTTTTTTTTTGTTTTTTTTTTTTTTAAGGACGGGGGAAATGCATTTACGCATACCAAGGAATTGGTAATGTGAGACTCAGTTATAAAAGACTACTACTCACTAAAACCCTACGTCCGACTTCCAAAACACCCTACACGGAACCACCGTCAGGTACTACATCGCGTAGGGCAGAATGACTAAAAGTCCGACTCAGATATCATTTCGCAACTGATCAAGTCTGATTTTATCAGCCATACGAAGTTTCCGTATAATAGTGGCAGCATAGTCAGCCACTGCCGTCCAATTAGCCTGGGAGATAGTCATCAAGCCAACGATGTTCTCTGGAGTCACACGCTGTCGAAGGGATTTCTTCAGCTCATTTCTATCTTCATGGAAGCGTGGGCAGACAAAGAAGACATGCTCCACATCCTCGTCCAAGAACTGGCAAGTCGGACATGACGCACTGTCGACAATTCCGAA
The DNA here is from genome assembly GCA_023159025.1 of Thereuonema tuberculata. NCBI lineage: Eukaryota > Metazoa > Arthropoda > Chilopoda > Scutigeromorpha > Scutigeridae > Thereuonema > Thereuonema tuberculata. The sequence goes on along the minus strand of JAFIDM010000004.1, from coordinate 38,497,366 downwards.
GCGCTTCTGGTACGCTAGAAAACAACCATGGCCACTTAATAGCTGAGTCAGGTAGTGATCCACCTCACCATGCTTTCTTTCCATCCATGTTGCAATATTAGGTATAAGATTATGAGTCCATCTTCCACTGGTCGATGAATCCCATCGTCTCTGCCATCTGAGCGTTGTCTTGCTTTTCACGGCCCTCCTGATCTTGGGTCGGTGAGCGTCACGACGTTCCCGAATACCACTGTACATCGCGCTTCTCTCACTTGCTAAGAGATCGATAGGCGGCATCCCTGCTATGACGCACACGGCATCATATGAAACTGTTCGAAATGCACAAGCGACCCGTAGAGCGCATTTCCGGTGAACCGAAGTCATTTGACATACATATGATTTAGTCTCCATGGCATGGAACCAGATCGGAGCCGCTTAGAGCATGGTAGAGATAGCCACACTGGACAGGAGTCTTCGTCGGCTCTGCCGAGGTCCTCCGATGTTCGGCATGATCCTAGCCAAGGCGTTGACCACTCGTGCAGACTTTTCACTCACGATTCGAAGATGTTCATCGAACCGAAGCCTTGCATCAATCTGAACACCCAGATACCCGAGAGAAGGCTGCGACAGAATGTCATGATCACCCACAGTGAGGGTAACGATCTCCCTCGCTTTCCTGCTGGTCACAAGAACCGCCTCTGTCTTATGATCTGCTAGTTGTAATCCAACCGTTGAGAGCCACTGACGGATCCTGGCAACAGCCACATTCGATGTTAGGGTGACAACTTCCAGGTGTTTCTCGATTACAACCAATGCAACATCGTCAGCGAACCCCACTACATTCACTCCCTCGGGCATTGGCAGCTTGAGTACTGCGTCATACATGATATTCCAAAGCAAAGGACCAAGTACTGATCCCTGTGGAACACCGCCAGTGATGTTGTAGGTCTTCATTCTGACTTCGGTATTATATATCAGGATACGATCAGTGAAGTAACTCGCAATTATTTTCCTGATGTACGCTGGAGCCTTCATTGAACTCAAAGTGTTCAAGATGCAGTTCCAGTTTGCCGAATTGAACGCATTCTTCACATCCAACGTTATTATGGCACAGTACTGCTTTACTCCTCCCTTCCAGCGTTTGCCCTCAATGGCCTCTCGAGCCAAATCAACAACAACCCTTACAGCATCTATTGTAGATCTTGATTTCCTGAAACCGTACTGGTTTTCAGAGAGACCATGCGCTCCTTCACTGAATGCCTCCAGTCGATTGTAAATAATCCTCTCCAATATCTTATGTGTGTGTGTATATGTATGTAATTTATTATTAATTACTATCAATTTATTATTATTTGTTGCATACTGTTCGTTTTCGAAAGGGAAACCCACCACTGGAGGGACGATTCTACTCCGCAGAGGGGTGATACGCTGAGATGGCCATTTTCCTAAGAAATTCTTTTGGACATTTTCGCTTTTAAGAAAAAAATAACGGAGGAGCATTTTTGCAATAGTATTTATTCTTTCCACAATTCTTTCCCGAAAAGCGCAAATAGAACGCAGCTACTAGTATACTAACACTGATAAAAAGTAAACATCCCCTCTTTATTTCTCCTCAGCCCTATTTAGATGAAATCGAAGGAGACCTGACGCATGCGCAAAAGCGCTTATAGTTCTCGTAAACAAAAACCGGACAGTATATATATATATACATATTATTTATAAAACATAAAAACGAAGTAAGCGATTTTCGAAAATTAATCGAACTGATACAACATAATTCATTTACTCTTGATTGCAATTTACCAGTAATTTACAGAATGAAATTACTCTATATAACTAATCTGATTTAGTTCTTTAGTCAATATTCCTTCAATAATTGAAAGCTACATTTTAATGAGCATTACCCTATACTTTTCTCTTGATTAATATTCCGCGGTCCTACAACGAATATGTACATGGAGCATTATGGAAGATTAATCTATAATCCTATTAAGGATTTTATACCCGAGATAATCTGCATGTTAATGCTTGGATTTTGAGGTTGCGCTCTGCTACTATTCAAAAGATCTTTTGAACATCAAAACTAACTTGTTCCCTTGAACTATTAAGAATTGTGAGAACATTTAAAATTAAACATATGAATATTGAAATTTCAAACGCTTTATTCATTTTCTTCAATCCAATTAACATCTTTTAATATTAATTAACATCTTTTAACTTTATTATTGGATTTTTAACTATATTTAGGTTTTAAAAATGTTTTGAAGTAGTCAGTAATGTTACTCTAGTGTTAGCCCTAACAATTCACTATCCGCCGCAATTTTTTAGTATCTGGAAATTATTCCAACCCTAAACCAGAATCGGATGTTTTTTGGCCTAGCAATCATATTATAGTCATTAATTGAAAATGTCTAAGCTTTTTTTTTTTTGACTGAGAGGTGTAAATTATCAGTTGGTATATTTTTTTCTATGGGTTATTGGATGGATGAATTTTCATAGATAGCAATAATGTTTTATCCAATCTCCAGTGTTGGCTATTTGCAAGCATGCTAATCCACTAATTAAAGTTACACAACCTGTTTTTAACGATAGCTAATAATTAGTAAGAGAGTGCTGAAATTAAAACATACAGTAAACATAAATTCTTTATTTATAAAACATTAAAACAATTTTAATCAAACGTCATATCGAATATATAGATATTCATCCTTCATTATTATAGAACTTTTAATTTTTCGCTTATAATATTCGTTATTCAACTATATAGCAAAATTCAAGTTATGAATTTTAATAATAATTCTTGATGAGATGGATAAAGGTGTGAAGAAAAAGGATATTGCTTTAAAATTTGGTATTCCTCCAAACAGCTTATCAACAATAATAAAAAAATCGTGATAAGGTAGTACAAACTTGAATTCTTATTTGAAAACGTTTAAAAACATGTGTCTATAAAGATGTGGATTTGTAGAAAAATACGCGGGAAGGGGTTTTTGGCGCATTGCAAAGATGCGAGACACTTTTTCAGGTACTAAAATGGTAATGTATGCTTACGTCATTAAAATTATTACTTTTTTTAATAATAATGTTTATGTATTTTAAATCTGTTTTATATAGTTTAAAGTAATTTTAAAAGGTGAATCTCTATTTAACGAATTTTCCATATAACGAACTTTTTTTTGGGATTTAGCGACTTCATTAAATAGAGGTCCGACTGTGTTAATTAATACCTAATAACTATTTCAAGTTTCTTCAGAGCAAAATTAAGTTCACAATGTAAAATGTGTTATGATATTCCACTTTTAGAAAACACTTATTGAAATAGCGAAACTTCTAGAAGACTTTAAAAAATAGTGCATTTGAGGTTATAATGTATCAAATTACATGTAATTAATTACATCAAACCAAGAGGCAGAAACTAGCAATGGATGTTCTACGTATCGCTGCTTGTTTCTGAAGAAAAAAAATATCAGTACTGATATTAAGCGAAAGTTGATCCTTATTATCTCTGAACGTCTAGCAACATCTATAAAAATAGGGATTATTACATCAGTTTTCACATAAAAGCGCCCAAACATGTTAGAAGAGAGATTCGCCAAAATCTTGTGTTCCACCGTTATCTTGAAACTTCTAAAACCATTATCCTTTCCATGTGTTCATTGGATAAGCTTCATCAAATTGTTCAGCCGCTAGGCATATAATGTATTGTATTTGTTAGTGTTTATAAGCAATAATGGTATTATGAACAGTCTCATGATTTTTCCTGAATATTTGACATAATTCACTTAATTCTGTTTGTTTAAGAACTTGTTTGCACAAGTCTTAGTTTTAGATTATTACCATAATCGTTTAAAATTAAAAAATAATCCTATGTTCATTTGTAGTGGTAAGGATTTACAACTACGGAATATGTCATATTCAGATGTGCAAAATATGAAAGAGAAAGAAAAAATAAATACAACAATACTGAAGGCCAAACTTTTACTCCTAAAATATTTAACATCAAATAGAAAAGCATAAATAGAAAAGCTTTTTATGTATTCATGAATAAAGTAATCTATAGGCTTCAAAAACAAAATACTTAAACAAATTTCTGAAAGCTTATATACTGTTTAATATGGTATTGTTTGATTCTTAAGTTAATTTGAACAATTTTACAGTGTAGTGTATGATTACATTACATGTTTCAATAATACAAAAAAAGTCTTAGCAATTACTGCCTGATCTTGAAAGGCAGTTGTACTAGTTTCAAGTAATAGGAAGATGGCCTTTTTTTTTATCCAGATTGTCAAACTATACCTTATTTAAAGAATTCGCAAGCTGTAATGGTTTCCTCATCCAGCTACTTAATGTATCTTTTTTTACTTTTCTAAAAATAGCTGACAGTGAATAAATAGTTAAATTATAAATTTTTGGCAATCTTTTTAAATGGAAAATTTGACCTTGATATATACTATTATTATTATTATGCACAGTTTCAAACCTTGGGTTCCTCCAGTAAAAACAACATGGCAGGTCAAGGACCAAAGCACATATTGCCAAGTGTACAGACGTGTGCAAGAATGATTAGGGATGTGTGGTTGTGTCCATAAATTTCCTAATGATGAGCTATGCGTGTTGTGTTGAAGTTTGTCATAATAAGTGCCTAGTGTGGAGACCCTAGTCCTAGTTGTATCGTCCTAGTGAAGTCCTAGTGCTTTTGTGAAGTAATGAGGCTATGGTGCAATGTGTGGCGGACAGGACGATGGGTACAACACGTACTCGGTCCTGCCTCCACTGCTTTGGAGCTCGTGTGGTAGATCGGTGTATTTACTGATCTTGTCTGTGTGAGTTTTCTGCATGTTCTTGCTGATAAGCACTGCAATATCAATGAGATAGGTCTGTTTGTTGACCTTATCAACAACTGTGATGTCAGGTCTGTTGTGATGTATGGTTTTGTTCATACATCATGGACAATGATGAATGGGACGGTCCCAGCACAGCTTATGTGAGGGTAACTCTAATACGCTTTGTGGTATGTACTTGTAGTACGGGACCGTATTCTTAATAAGTGAGTGTTTGTGTGCTAGCTGTTGATGAACGATCGACACTTAATAATCAGTACGTCTTAAGTAATTATATTTTTAATAATTATTTAATAAAGTAATATTTTTATCATTGTTTTTTTTTTGAATAATGATTCCCCATTTCTGAAGACGTTCCGAAATCCAACAAAGAACTGTAATTGAGAAGTAAAAAAATATTCTTGCCTTAGAAAGATGTAACGGCTCCAAATGCAACTTTGAATTGATGTTACTCATTGTTTTTACACCGATATTGTAAGAAGCAGGAAGACATGTTCTATTCATTACCATTATAGTAAATCAACAACTAATTGCTCTCGGAAGTTTAAAGTCGTAGACTGTCCGCAGTATACGCCCTATTCGAGTACAAAAGGCATTTAAAAAATCTTATTATTTTAAAATTATTGATTGATTTCACTACTTGGGTAAGTTTGGGTTACAAGCTTGAATATACCGAATAGACGAAACGTTACAGACACTTATAGCATATCTGTCCTTTTCTAGTGCACATGACAAGACGAGGATAGATTCTATAAGTTCTATAGTTCCAGCCAGTTCTGTTCTACTATTGTCTATACCTCCGCCCTAGACATTGGTGCCGGATTCGTGGATCGGATAACTCACCTATTGGCATCCTGAGATGTTAGACAGGATTTAAATCGCGGAACCAGGAGGGCATTGGATAATCCCAACTCAGATAGTGTTCCTTGAGCCTTGGGCGGAGCTTTGTCCTACTGAGTCCTGCAGAGGTCCAGTTTTACGCAGACTACGCTGGTTTGACCATGTTTGCAGAATGGATACCACCCGACTCCCCTACAGTCTTCTTTGGCGGCAAAGACCTGCAAACTGGAAAGTTCATCAAAAAGCCTCAAAGATAACATGGCTCAACAAATTGAAGAGGATATTAAAAATCAACGGCTGACTTTAGATGCGGCTAAAAACATCGCCACTGATCATAAAAAATGGAAGGATGTTGTAAATAATTCATCGAATTCTGTGGCACCTACAGCAGTGTATTGGCTGCGAGGTAACCCTGCACCACAATCACCAGCTAAGGACTAAAGAAGAAGAAGAAGAAGAAGAAGAAGTCCTACTGAAATACTGCATTAGCTGTAGGATGCGCAAAGAACATGAAAGGACGTAGGTGCCAACCAGCTTATTCCGGCAGTTCGTAGCGTTTAAGAACCTCTCGAGACATACTAAAGGGACTTACTATGTTCCATGAGAAGACTTCCCAAACTATTACACCACCTTCTTAAATAGAGCCGATATGGGAGGATAGGGCCATGGCCTCATACTATCGATGCCACAACCGCACCCTCCCAACAGATACAGCTGATAAGGAGATTCATCTGACCAAACGATGACACACTGCAGAGGTCCAGTTTTGATGTTCCCGGCAGTAGATGAGGCGCAGTATCATACGACGAGAAGTCACCAATGGCAGAGTATATTCTGTAACATGTAGTAAGTAGCGTGTTCGCCGGACGGTACTTGGTTCACCAACAGTAACATTGAATTTGGTCTGCGCCGTCGTTTCTTCTGTATCTGCTAACCGAGCCTGGAGAACCTACGCCGACCCCGATCATCAATGGTGTGTGGGTGCCATCACACTCGCTGACCGGTGATACTTCTGTTGATGCTGTACTCCCGGGCCATCCTTGATACGATTACTGTAGAAAACCCCAGGGTACTCACTACTTGGGCGATAGAATAGCCCATCTGGTATTGCGCCGACAATGCATCCAAAGCTCGTAAGGTTGCATCATTTATCCTCGATTGCAATACACTATTGGGATTTATCGGGTCGTTTGGTTTTGATATGTTCCACTTTGCGCTGAAGGGGCGGGGGTGTTAACTTTTCATCTCCCACGTCGCAAATGTTTTATCTTTTCAGTGTTAGAAAATTGCATGGGAAAAAAGCATTTTTGTTGCATATTCTGAGCCAACTTTCAACGGTAAACGGCGCTCATAAGATCACTCAGGTTGCGTGTGTGTTGCCGCTCCCCCTTCTTTTCTCAAAAATTTCTGAGCCGTTGGACTCATCTTCTTTAAACTTAGTATGCATATTCCAAAACTGCAGACGATGTAACTTCTACATATGCAATCTTTTCAAGTGGGTTTTTGTCGAGAAATTAACAAGAGAAGACAACACAACTTCATTGAAAAGCATTGGAATCTAAACACTGATTTCCATTTTATTTCTATTGATGTTTTATGAAAATTATTAATCCTTAATTAATTTGAGCTTGATTTGATATATCCTTCCTTTTATCGAATTTGGCCAACTAGGGACCACGTAACTAGCTCAACCTGACAACGTCAGGGCGAGGCTAGTGAAATTCATGAAAGGGGGGACGAGAATTATATCCCGTCCAGGATAACCCTGAGATAGTAAGTCCCAGGTGGGAAACGGACGAAACACAGAAGAAGAAAGAAACAGCCATGCCACCACCGGGATTTGAACCCGGGTACTGACGCATCGGCCACAACGGCAGCCCGCCGGCTAAACCGCACGGCCACGCCAGCACGGCTTGATTTGATATATATATATATATATATAAACTCGGTTCATGGCGTCAGGTGCCGCCTTCCGAAAGAATCTGCAAGAAGTCCATTCCAGGTCTTCCGGTCAAGGGTCCATTCCTCTTCCAGACTTCTAATCCTCATTGCTTTTTTAATATCGTCCATCCAAGCCTTTCTTGGTCTTCCTCGTTTCCTTTTTTGATTAGTTTCGTAATCAAAAGCGATTTTGGGCAGTCTTTCGTCATTCATTCTTTTAACATGACCAAACCAAATTAATTGTTTTCTTTGAAGATCGTCCAAAATGTTTCCTTTTATTTTCATCATTTCTTTGATTCTTTCATTTCTTGTTCTTTCTATTCTTGATACCCTGCATGATCTTCTTAGGGCATCCATTTCCACTGCCGCTAATTTCTTTTTTTCTGTCTCCGTAATTCTCCATCCCTCTGCCCCATATAACAAGATGCTCTTTACAATAGAATTGTATATATTATACTTTCTTTTCCTAGAGATCTCTTCACTCCACCAAATAGAATTTAATAGTTTTATAGCCTTCCTTCCTTGACAAATTCTGTTTTTAATTTCTTGTGAGTCTCTGCCTTCTCTATTAATGTCTACTCCGAGATACCTATAATGCTCACAGCTTTCTATTTTCATGTTATTATTTAGATTTAGGTCCGTCTCATTTCCTCCTATACATAGATATTTGGTCTTGCTGACGTTCATGTATAGTCCCCATTTCTCATATTCTTCCTTAATTGTTATCGTCATTCTCTCTAAATCATTTTTACTCTTTGCAATTATGACTTGGTCATCTGCGAACTGCAGAGTAAACATTGACGTTCCTTTCACATTAAGTCCCAATCCTCTGCAGTTTTCTTTCCAAACTTTTAATGCTGCTTGATTTGATATAATTAAAATTAATCAGCTTTAGGCAATTTAAGTAAAAATGCGATTTCTTTAATTTTTCCGGAAAATGGAAAATTTGTAATGTTTATATTCAGTATACATTATAATTGGAATTTATATTAATGTTGACTTTTCGTTTTATTGTTTTAAAAAACAATAACCGAAAAAAATAATTTTAACATATGCAAATATCATTATTTTAAGGAATAACATTCAGCCAACACATAAACATAAATATATGTAATATATATAAGTATTTTTTAAGTATATGTTTATATGTTTTTTTTTATGTTTGTGTATTGGATAAATTTTATTTCTGAAAACAATATTAAAGGAACTTGAATATTGTAATAATATTTTCGGAAAAGTATCCTGTAAGTTATTGTTTTTTTTTTTTTTGTTTTTTTTTTATTGTCTTTTTTAATATGATCAAATTGAATGTTTGTAAATAATCAGATTCTAATCCTAATAATGTTAGTTCCAGATAAAAAAAAAATTCAAATTAACAAGTAAAAAAAAATTAAGGGCGACCCATGAAAACCTAAACTTCACCTAAGGAGCGTTGGAGCAATGACAGCCACTGAAAAAACGGTGAAGTTTGTGAATTTTTTCCTGGATAACTACTGACTTGATCGACTTGAAATTTGGATATTCTTTAGTTTAGAGTGTCTACTACGCAATCTTATTTTTATTCGAGCATATCTATAACAGTTTGAGGCCCAGTCGACCCTGTCCGCATTTTTCCGGGTAGGCAGTAATAAATATCCCATTCCTACGGTGTTAAGGCCTCTGAACACGATGGTGAAGTCCGTTTGCCGATCCGACCCTCCGTTCGGAAGACACGGACGGAATGACAGGACAAACGCAAAAGCCCCATATAGATAGCTAAAAAAGTATTTTGCTTATTGGAAATTTCTGACTTAATGAGTATTTTAAACTAGGCCAATTAATAAGATAACTCGGCTAAGCTAACTTCGCATAATGGGGGAATGAATATGCAACGCTAGAGGAGAAGTTTTGAGGACTGGGAGAGGAAAGAGCTCAAAAGAAACTTACCCTTATTTTAAGTTGGACCAAAAATAAGCATCATATCCAGTTTTATGGAAATCCGTCCCGCCGTTTTGAATTGATGCTAATACAAACAGAAGAAAAATGTTAAATTGAAATTATAAAGATTCTCAACCCCGGTGAATAATACAAATTGGAATCACCCTTTTAGTAACACCTTAAACTTTTTTGTTAATTCAAATTTCCTTACCAATTAAAATATTTATGACAGAAGACTAAACATTATAATTTTATTTCAATAAATTTTACTGTTTTTCACTAATTCAAAACAATGTCATTTAAGCAAAAAAATAAATAAAATAAAACTATTTTAAAAGAAAAAGTATTTTTAAGTATTTTTGGTCTCAGTTTCAATAGTTCATAAAAAAACCACTCGTTAGCTGGACTACAGATCACTTAGAATATTAAATTTTTAAAAACAAATAATATTATTAAAAGAATATTTTAATAATTTACGTGATTGCTCTAATTTACATTTTAATTTACAAAAAAAAAAAAAAAAAAAATTCCTCTTCTTACGTATCCATAAGTATTAATCTTTAATGAATAAATTCAAATTTACTTTTGCTGCATTGTTCTGTCTTTGCAAACATGTGATTGCTTTAAGAAAATCTATATTTTTGATTAAATCCGATTCCATCAAAAAAAGTGTAGCTAAAATATTTCATTCATCTACCGTTATCTGAAACCTATATAAATTCCTCAAATGCCTGTCACTATGAATTCTTGTTCATGTCTTCTTTCTTTTTAAAGTTATTGTTTAATTTTTTTTCTTTTAAATCGTAAAAACGATGAAAAAAAAAAAAAGACAAAATGTTACAGAATTTTTTTTTTTATTTTAAGTACAAACAATAATTTTAAGATTTTTGTTTTCTGAAAAAAAAAGGAAAAAAAAAAAGAAATTCTCATTATTTATGAAATCCTCATTACTTATTTTAATCTTTTATTTTATATAAAAGAGCGCGCGCAAATTAATGGATTAATTGTTACTATTCATATTTAATTGTTAAAATAGTAATTGTTAATATTTATTGTTAGAGAGCAGTGTTTTATTCTAATGCTTTAGTTTGAGAAATTTTGTCACCTCGCCCCCTTCTTATAATTGACACTGAAAATATTTCAAAAATCAAAATTGAATCTTCTTTTATCCTTAAATATGTAAAGTTCCCATATTTCTTTTGTAGATCCCTCCTTCTACAGCCTCTACCATTAAATATTTCCAACATCACAATTTTAAATGTAAAAAAACTACCTTTAATACTAAAGCAAATTTTCAAAAAGATTACGTCTTTTCTTTTTCAAGCCTAAAAAATAATAACAATAAGTTGAAGAACAATTAAATTCCTCGAGAAAATATTAACAATATCATTTACTTACAATCTTTGACATGATATAGCTTAACAATTTAGTTCCTTGATTGTAACCTTATTATTACATTTTGTGGACATTTTATCTACAAAACTTTTAGCTAATCTTATGAAATATTTCTCTATTTCCATACCATCATTCCTATTCATATTTTTTCTTTTTGTGTTCCGGATACACATGCTTTCTATTATCTTTCTTATTTTGGTGTCTCTTTCAATATATAAAATTTGTATCTCGTTGTTAATGCAATGATTTCTGTTCAACTTATTGTTGTTATTTTTTAGGCTTGAAAAAGAAAAGACGTAATCTTTTTGAAAATTTGCTTTAGTATTAAATGTAGTTTTTTTTACATTTAAATTTGTGATGTTGGAAATACTTAAATATGTAAACCAAGTTTCAAGGTTCAGCTGCAAAGATGAGTTATGAAGGTGTACGCTTACATGTTTGGACACATACACTAACACACACATGAACAAGCACATACTAAATGATTTCACCAGCCACATTTTTTAAGTAGGATAAAAACAGATCTAGAAAAAGATGTACTTGACGTGGGAAAGGAATCATCGACTGAAGAAAAATAATGATGGTTAGATGTACATGTAATCATAATATTTAACAATTTTATTGTAGCTTTCATTATAATAAAAAAAAAAATAATAAAAACGTGTTTTTAGATGCGTCTGTAATTATCAGATTTGATCAATTATCAGTACTATGTAAGAATTGAAATTAGGCATTTTTTTAAATTTGTAAACTTTGTAAAGGATCAACACTATGTGTAGTTTGTTGGTCTTCCCTTTTAAAGAGATAATATTAATTTTTATAGATTTTTCTTTTATTTTTAGAAATTTTTTCTTCACTTTTATTTCTGTAGAAAACTTATTTTCACGAACTCAGCTGTAAGGAATTCGTTTGGCTCTGGTAGAGAATTCTATTTTTTTAAAGCTTTAGCCGAATTAAGTTGGAATTGTAGGAGTTAGGCAGATAGTTGAAGAGGAAAACTCCGAGAAAGGCTTTAAACTCCGGGCTGCTGCTTTGCCAATCGACTGGGTTGAGATTCCCCTGTCACCTTTCTCCCCCCTTCCGCTCCGAGTGGAACCGCTTGAGCGCGGTGGCGGCGTAGCGAGACCGGCCATGTGGTAGAGCAGAGTGGGTGTCCGCATCGCCTTAGTCGCTCGCTCACCGTCAGTGCTGCTGCTGCTTTGTTTCCCCGCCTACAGCCGACCGTCGCCGGCTGTGGTTTTGGAGTGTCAGCCCGCTGTTTTTGTGGTGTGTTATTGTGTCTGCATCGTCAAGTGTCAATCTCGCCCAGGGGATAATCTTACACGTTCTCCACGATGGTCCATGAGTGGAATATGCCAACCGCGACACATGGAATCCAGGAGTACGAGTGCGTGTCTTGCTATTGTTGAAGGGTCCTTCCTGCCGCCACGCTGGCCGTCCTCCACAACGAGGTAGGACTCAATTTCGATCAAATATATCTCTTTCTCTCTCTTAGCCGCGCCAAATCAACCGCTAGCGCCCATCACGACGACGATGCACGGCTTCCTCGCTGCGCCGGAACGACGTCGTTCCTCGCGGCACAGGTTACGGTAACAGCCGGCATCGAGTGGCACGGAGATCGACGCGGACTGCCAACACCCCCGCAGGTGAAGCGCTCTCGAAAGACGTGCGGGAAGGTGGGAGGATCGTTAAGAAAGACTTGTGTTCATTATGAGGGTGTTATTTCGATTCCACCAGAAATACATTTCCTACAAACGAGGATATGTTCAGGCGAGGAGAATCCTCAACTAAAGGAGGCGGCGAACATATCGCCGTCGCAGGATCAAACGGATTTCTCGACAAGTTCCTGTCTTCCGAGAGGATTATAGTTTTGTGGTTTTCGGATTGAAGCATCGACAATTCCCTAAAAAAATCTACAGTACTTTCCAAAAGTTACATTTTTCAAAGCGAACTTATTAAAATAAATAAATAAATAAATAAATAAATAAATAAATAAATAAATAAAAAGATGAAAGTTAAACTTGTATTCTCCTACACATAATAATCAAAAAGTTTTTGGATGATTATTTATTTTTGAATAACGCTTATTTTTTTAATGAAGTCAGTGTTTTTTTTCTCTGAGTAATGTTTACTTTGTCTTTGATTTTTATTTTTTCATTCCTGAAAATAATTGAGGCCATGAATCTTTGATATTAATAAACGTAGCGTGATTTTGTATTTTTTCAATGTAATCGGAAACAACTTGAAGTACTACACAATATCCTAAATTGTTTTTTGTTGTTCAATACTTTGAGTATAGTCCGCTTCTAAAGTTCCATAAATAGGATTAGTTAAGAGGTATTTTGTCGTATTGTAACTGATCTAAAAGTATGCATCAATCTCGTATTAGCCATTACACAATGATTTATAGAAAGTTCAAATTTAAAATAGTCTATATAATCCATTTTTGAGGTTACAGAAATAAAAGCTGTATTTTCTGTTCGAAATAGATTTATTGGAGCTGTATATCTTAAAGAAATGTTAACTCTATACGTACATGTAGTTATCGCTCTGAGGGCCGAGCAAGCGAGGCTGTTGCCCAGGGCCCCGCACTTTTTTTTTGGCCTCTTGCTGTATAAAAACAGGTAAATGAAACATAAAATTTTCGAGAAAAAAATATATAAATATCTCAGTATTTTTGTGAAAGTAACAATAATTTAAAAGGAAAAAAAGAAAAAATCTCGTTTTTAAAAAATAATCGAGTATTTTAAGAGGACTCCGCGAAGTATATTTGCGCGAAGCCTCGGAAACTTTAGCTACGGCCAGATTTGTTAAGAAATATCAGCTAAATTACCATAAGTATTTATAAGTAATAAGAAATTTTGGAAACTTGAAACATTTCGGTCTTTGAACTATGCGTTCAATATAACTTTACATTTTTTAAAAAAAAAAAAAAAAAAAAAAAAATTGTTTTTCATCAAAGAGTATGATATCATAAGTTCTTATTAAAATATAAGATCTCATAATTTTTATTTTTAATATTGAACAACTTATTTTTAAATATATTCTTTTTTTTGAACAACTTGTCATAGAAGCTAATGAATGTCATTCTAATATTATAAATATATAAACACTTTTTAATTCATTAAAATTAAATTAAAATATATTATGAGGTCTAGTTTTAGGGTTTTTTTCCAACAAAAATGACACTTACTTTCAATTCTCTACTTCAACCTTAAAAATATAAACTCCCAAAAGCTCGAATTACTTTTTACTTTTTTTTTTATTGTATATTTGTTGATGCCGTTAATATCCAAGTTTTCATATACCCGGTACTCCGTTTCACTTTAAAGTTCATTTTAGATTAGTAACAATTATTATTATTATTAATATTTCATCTTTAATGAAGAATCGTTGCCAAGAATTGTAGACGCTCACTTTGATTAAGTTAAATGTGCAAAGCGGACTGGAACTTTCGAGAAAATGTTGTGAGATTGAGAAGTGTGTTTTCGCTGAAATAGTACCTGGGAAGATCTTTTACGAAGTTAATTTCAAAAACTGGAGAAGTGGATATTAACTGCATATATTGTAGTTTTCTTTCTTGTTGCTTTGCCTACAATTTAAATTCAGCAATAAGATTATTTATTGAGAAATATTGTCCAAAATAATTATTATACATCGTATGTGTGATATAATTATTTAGGGACCCTACACACCAACAGTATGGTCCCTAAATAATAATAATTAATTGTTCAAAATAATTTAAATATAAGTAATTATAAGAAAACAAGAAAAGAGTAACAATAATAATAAGGAAATATTAAATGATTAATGCAAATAACAATATTTATTTAATGGGGTTTCTTTTGTTTTGGGGAAGAATTTTTTATTTAAAATATATATGTAGTTTATTGTGGATGAAGACATATACATTTATGTAAATTTTTATGTATTATATTTTTTATATACATACTTACATATTACATATATAGAATTTTAATTACATTATACATATATTAATTAAATGAAGCTTTTGACTAACCCTTTTTTTTCGTTTTATCCCTCTAATGAGATTTAATTAACTCATAATAAGTGAAAAGCAAAAAGTACAAAGCATTGATAATAATTGAGAATACTATCAAATTTCATCAAAATCATTCTCCAGACTCGCTTTATTGCGGCGCTATTGCATCTGACTTTTTTCTGCGAAACAATTCTGAATTGCTATTTGCTAAGAACTGAGACTAATATCAAAGACCTGTTTCTAATTTAGTTTCATTACAAATTATTAATGAATAAAAGAAACATCCTTTTACTTAGATAATTAAAATCAAGATTTATCAACAAATCCAGTCATTTAAAATTTCGAAAGGAAAAAAGGATCATTATTAATTTATTACATCCATTCTCTCGAAACTTGTTTAATTAATTGTTTTTGTAAGTTGACGTAAGCTCAAGATCATCTTCCACATCAATTAAAAAGGAACGACTAGAAAGAAGACACATGTTGTACCACTATGGGAGTGAAAATTGGAGAGACATCGATTTTCGAAGCTTTTGCTCTAACGTAACTACGGATGGACAAAGTGATATACATTGGAGAATATATCTTTCAGCGCTGTACGTTTTTCTTATTTCTTTTTACTTTGTTCTTTTAATGTATTAGCAAAAATAGACTTGTGGTATATTACTTTACTTTGCCAACAAGGTTTTACAATATCGTATGTTTTTTTCCTACTCTTTTAAGAGCAAGCAAGCAACACCCGGAACGTGAATTGTTCTTGAAATTCAGAACTTGTGCGTCTACCATAAATAAAAAAAAGCACAAACTCAAGGATTCCAGTTGTTTGGCTTATTATTCAAATGCACTGTATATATTTTTTTAAAGGTCAGAAACGCCCGGATAAGATATAGTATCGACTTGCAGATTCATTAACAGATGTGAATGTTTACTAAACGTGAGAAACTTGGTGAATTTTCCTTACGAGAACATCTAAAGTTTTGTGACTACATGTATTATGTAATAATATAAAATTAATTATGTTTTTAGGACTTTATCTCGATGTGGAGTTACTGTAAAAGCGTCCCTACGGAAAGGAGGAGAGATGGAGGGAACGATGACGAAAGAATAGGAGAGGCTAGTGGGAAAATGGGAGAACCCCGAGAAAACTTGCCCAGCATGGATCGTCCATCACGAAGCCCATATGAGAACCGAATATTATTGAATAGGATGAACAGATATTTTCAATGGAACTTTGATGGACAGCTTTTTCATGATTATTTACACTCGTCACCAAGGAATTATCCGTATTCAGTGATAAAAAGATATACGTATCTTGAACTTGCACGAAAATAGCCATTGAATATGGACTTATCGCGATTAAAATATTTTGCAAATTAGATGAATCATTTGTTCTGAATCCTTTCGTAATACATTAGAAGAGTTAATATTGACGGCAATTGTGAGTTCAGTAATTTTTTTCTCATTAATACCAGCAAGTTAATTCTAATTTTCTTTTTCGAGAAAATTCACTTCCAATGTAGATATTGTCATGGTCTTAATATTCAGTTCTAAGATTTCTTTTCTTTTAAAGTTGATGAATCACAAAATGAGAGTAAGATATTTTCGTTTTTTCTGATGTTAAATATTTTGTAAGCTATGAACACGTGATACTTCGCCAATTAGAAGCGATGCCGAAATTTTAAGTTTTAATGTGATATTTCAATTCCTATAATCTGTTTCGCAAGAATTTTAGATAACATGTATGGCCTTCAGAGTCTTTCTTACTAAGCACTGTAACATCTTGAAATTGGGTCCAATTTCGTACAGAAATACGGTATTTGCTTTTTTTTTTTATTCAGATGTTCTGAGCCGGAAAAATATCTTAAAAGAAAAAAAACAATACAGTGTAGTTTATTTAAACATGTATACAATGTCTTGTTACATGGATCATTCTAAGCCACTAATCATCCTGATAATATGTGCTGATAAAATTCATACCTGTACACTGTCCGGCAACTTTATTAGGTACATCCCTGCTGTGCGCACAAAGGGGCAGTGTCGTGGTGTGGGGTATGTTTTCCTGACACACGTTGGGTCCATTGATACCTCTGATGGCATGTCAGGATGCTAGAGCGTACCTAAACATCGTAGCTGACCAAGTGCACTCCTACATGTTAGCAGTTTATCCTCATGCAGATCGCTACTTCCAGCAGGATAATGCGCCGGTGCACAAAGCCCGCATCACTATGGGATGGTTTGAGGAACATGATTATGATTTTTCCCTGCTGCGGTGGCCCGCTCAGTCCCCGGATCTCAGCCCGATTGAAAATTTGTGGAATGAGCTGGCTGTTCGTTCCAGGCCAACACCTCTATCAAATCATCAAGAACTGCGTGTCACACTCATGTCTGCATGGTACACAGTGTCTCAACAATGTTTTCAGCATCTAGTGGAATCCATGCCACGACGAATTCAAGTTGTTTTGAGGGCTAAAGAAGGCCCAACACGCTACTAGGTAGGTGTACCTAATAATGCGGCCGGACAGTGTATATGCGCAGATGTATTAAATATAACATTAAATATAACTTATGATAAGTAACAGTGTAAGTGCGTCATCCTAAAAAATGCGTGTTACCTTGTCCAGGACTTAAACCTACTGTTTTGTGATACATGTGTGGCCTAGATGTTAAGATGCGGCAGTGCCAGAACGAAATGTCAAGGCTATGCTTCCTCTTAATTAACACCGAAATAAAAAAGCATTCTCATCTAACAGAGGATTAGGAGAGGAACTAATTACGAAAAAAAATGCCAGACCTCTTCCTGCATTGGACTTAGTCCCTTCATTTCTCATTCTATAAGAGCTTTTTTTTCAAAATTTGGGCAAATTCTAAAGTGCTAACAGCAATAAGCTCGAAAATATCAAAGCCAACCATCTAAACAAAGCCAAAAAAATTAAATAAATAGCGATTTACTATCCAACCATGTAACGAAATAAAGTTTAAAACGTCACAGTTGATTCGAAGCCACAAGTCTCTTGGCTTTTACCAAATGAATAATGTAAGTAATGATTGTATTATATAGGAAATTATATGTATTTGTGTAGGAAACCTCTAGGTAAATTGCTTAAAAATGTATAATTTCAGTTTAAATAGTATTAACTTTAAATTATAGATAAGCCTGAGCTCGTTGTAAATACCTTTCTCCCTGTCGCACGTGACCCACAAACATGTTGACAGTAACTATTTCGATCATTATCTGATATTAATATTCAGGTCCAGTTGTAAGCTCTTTAAAAGAAATATTAAGTGAAGTTGTAAAAGGAATTTAAGAAATAAGATTTTACTTGTCTAAATATGCTTTAATGTAATCTTAATTTCAGATCTGTTTAAACTTGCGAATTAAAATTTTATGATATTGACAGATATATCAGCGATTTATGAAAATGTGATATAAATTCTACAGGATTGATGTCTATCTATTGGTAAAATGGGTTCCCAGATCTGAGTCCATTGAAAACATTGGAGGCTGTTAAATTATCTCTCTCGAACAGATCAATTATGAGAAGAGTACTACAGCGAACGCTGAATTTATCTTTACTAAACAAAATAAAAAAGAGTTCTTTCAATGTAAGTAAAAAAAATACCAGTTTACAATAGTAAGAAAAAAGTAAATGAAGATAAACTTAATTAAGATTCGAGTAAATAAACAATATTACTTGTCGATCATTAATATTCAACTGGAAGTTTGTTAGACCTACTAGAGTTGCGCTACATACGATTCGAATTTTAAATGTTTAAAATGTTGCTTTCATTTGACTAGATATTAATTTTAACATTATGCTAATGCTTCTAATATGTTTAGCATTATGAGTTAAAAGAACACTTTTTAATTCTAGTTTTGTGAAGTAACAATAGTATTAAGAGTATCAATAGTATTAATAGTATTAAGATAAAAATATTTATAGCTGTCCATCGAATACTGGAACTTCAGCGTAATTTACTTACCAAATAGCCAACCCCTAAAAGAGAAATATTCAAGTGGGTAGTAAGACTTAGTTTCCTCAATCAGGTGTGCAATAATGAAAGTCTTTGACAACAGCTTTCGCGGGCGAAATGCGGTCCAGAAGCTTCGAATTTGACACTAGAAATATAGATAGGTATTAATTCATACAGTTTTAGTTTTCAATCGATTAAAGGCATAGCCCTTTTTGTACGTGGTCTTAAAATGGATTTCCAAATATCAAACAGATTAAGCGAATACCACTAAAAGGAGAACGGGCAGATCTGCCCCACCACTGTATAGCGATAAGATATAAACGTAAGGAAAGATCTCAATCAATAGTACATTTTTTATCATTACGACTTGTCTCAATTATTAGTCCGTTCGGATTTATATGACTTATCTAGTTGACATTTTAATTCCAGGATGTATTAATTAATTATTACTTAATAATTATTTTCAGTAACAGTAAATATGATTTTCATTTACTAGATGTATTTTCATTTATTATTTGAAATAAATGATATATATTAAGTATTATAAGTTAATTAAATAATAAAATCGAGAATTACGATGTGAACTAGATAGTCACATCTAGAATTATATAACTCCGAACGAACTAATAATTGAGACGAGTCGTAATAATAAAATATGTTCTGTTTAAGGAGATCTTTCTATAGGTGTATATCTTCTCACTAAACAGGGTGGGGCAACTTCCCATACATTTGTGTCCATTGTCCTTTGATAGTTGAATTATGATCCAGATAATGTATTTTATAAGTTTTCGTGGGCGACTGTAAAACCTTATACACAGCTATGATCTTTCTAAAATATATGAAAGTGATCTTCGTCTAAGTTATTCTAAAGTCAATAGCAACCATAATGTGATACCTACAAATCAGATCTGATATATTTCTTTTAACGAAAATAAATATTAAATGAAAAAACAAAAACATCATGAGAAAAAAAAACAACTCGATGGTTTTCTAAAGATGGTGATTAATTAGTATTTAATCTATATTATAAACATCTTTTATTTCTCTGTCTGTCTGTCCAGCACAATTGTTGATTTCCTGTGAAAAAATTACTACAATGAAACGTGCGCGACGGTAATCGAACCTGCGACCTTTTGATCCGAAGTCAGACATCTTATCCATTAGGCCACAGGGAGTACATTCAAATTATTGTTTCTTATCACTCCGTTTGTATGTGTGTGTGGCGCAATGAGAGAAGAGCCAGAAAAAAAAGAAAGTAACTCATTAATTTTAGCCTACTAGATTAAAATTGAAATTTCAATGTTCACTTTTTTAGCTTCTCTCCGTCAACAATGGTGCGCGCTATGAAATAATGAGTTCATTCAGAAAGAAATAAAATATCACTTTTTGCCATAACCGCTTGGAATCGATTCTCCTTGGATTATCTCATATACCAGGGGAGACAGGGGGATGGCTAGTATTATCTTAATAGAATAAAATTAGTAAATCTAATTTGTATTATCTGAACATGAAATTAAGCATCTAGTGCTAATAAATGACCTTACAAAATGCACAAATTTTAGAGCTAAATAGTTTGACTCAGTTTAGAATTGTTCAGAAACAAACAGGTCTACAAGCGGTACTTATTCCCCAACATTGAAATTCATTAGTCAACCCCCTTGTGTTACTCGAATTGCTTAATAATTCGTCCAAAAAAATACAAGAGAAACATTTGAGTCAGAAAAAAAGCAAAAGACGTTTTCGTCAAACTAATCTCAGTTTGACAAAACGGTAACTACAGAAGGCAGAAAGGAATCAAAAAAAATTGAGGGGCCAAGATTTCGCACCCCGAGCCGTCATCGGGAAGAGACTGGGACCGCCGTTTCATTCTCTTTATATGTTAGCACCTTCATCGGTAGAGTTAGCTAATGAGGACGAAACGGCCGTCCCAGTATCCCGCTGATAGCTTGAGGTGCGAAATCTTTTTGGTTCCTTTGTGCCTTCCCTAGTTACCATTTTGTTGAATTATTAGGCACGTAAAATATGCTATTAATTAAATCTCAATTTAATTTTAGGGGGCCAACGCCACTCAAATTTCGAGATATTTAGCATTTTTTTCATTGGATTTCCGCTATTAGTTTAAATGTTAGAAATGCAATCCTGTCATTTCAGTTGTTAGCTATAGTTTGATGGGTAAGTTTTCGGACTTATAAGATAGACGATGTCGATTCGAATCCGTGTAACTACTGTTTTTTTTTTTCTCTTAATCTTTTTTCTCAAGCCCTTATGGATTTCTTTTTTTTTTCTGATTTCCTAACTTTTTTTTTTTTATTTTTCCTTACGTAAATGTACTTCCTTTTTTTATTATTATTTTATTATTTTTTTTTATTATGGGTCGCCCTTAAATTTTTGTTTAGCACAAAATTATATACACTTGTTTCTTTTTTTTTATGTCTGATTCGAATGGCACAAAGAAATTCGATATTTAAAATATCTCAATCATTTCTACAATATTTTTATTTGGCAATAAAAAACAGTGTGAGAATATTTAAAGTTTCACTTAACTTCGTATTCACTTATCGTGCAATTCCTCCTTCTTGCTGAATGTTCTGAAGGTTTTGAAACAAAAACAAAAAAAAAAAACAATAAACAACTCTTTAACAATTACGCGCGAACATACATAATTATAAAACTATATCCAATATGATAAATTGGAATTTCCATGTAGCTTTTTTTTGTTTCCTTGATTCGCCTATTTTCCAATGGCAAAATGAGGTTCATAAAATCAATCAGTCTGTGAAACAACTTTGAACTTCTAAATGGATCTTAGATGATTAGGGATAATCTGTTTTATATTTGAATTCGTTCTTGCAGAAAAGCATTGGAATCTAAACAACAGATTTCTAAACTTTTTCTGATAATATCTAATTGTACTAAACACTGAATATTAAATCCTTAACTAATTGCTAGTAATTCAGCCCGATTATAAATGGTCCGATTTAAGACAAGTTAAGAAAATAACACTGTTTTGATTCAGATTTTGCTGAAAATGGAAAACATGTACCGTTTTTATTCAGTAGATATTAAAATTGGAATAGAAATATAGATTTTTTCGTTTTTGTCGTTTTCACGACTTTAAAATTTTCTTTTTTAAGAAATAACATTTCAAGTAGACTTTTTTTCTTTTTACCATTTTTCTAATTCGTTTATTTTGCCTAATAAGGTTTTTGTGTTTCATTATTTCTTTTTTTTTTTATTTTCGTTCCTTTAACCTGTTTCTATGATCTTTAGTTCTTTCCCATAATGATCGTTCTGTTTCTCCAATGTAGTTCTAATTGCATTTTCAAAAAAAAAATTCAATTTGGATATTATGACTTTTTCCTTTTCTTTTTTTTTTAATTTAAGTGATCTTTATTTTGTTTGCCTTTTTCAAGTGAGCAATTCATACCCACTAATGAGGGGCAAATTGGCGCCCTTTTCGTAAGGGTTATCTACACATTCTCTTGCGTTTCTCTTTTGACCGAAGCTGATTAACAGGATAGAACTTTTTCAAAGCAATAATAAGAGGTTGGTGTGCCAGGTCGACTCCCCCCTCACTCCCTGCCTTTGCAATTCTTTGCATAGCGCGTATGTCTCAGAAGAGAGAAAGAGAGAAAATTTCCTCCAGTTCAAATGGCAAAGCCTCCTCGGGGAAAAGAAAACATTAAAGTTTCAGGTAGCTTTCAAAGACGAAATTAATATCAAGTTTAAACAAGCCATGTCTTCTGGGTGGTTCTCTTGTTCTCGGGGCTTTATTATCCATGGCCTTTTGACTGCTCAGAAAAAGATATCTTTTATCTCTTTTCCTCACGGCTGAGATACTCTAATTCTACATTACTGAGCAAATAAATTGGCTGTAATTCAATAAAATGAAGTTAGATATTTTCATTAATTAGAGAAATAAGTTTCGTTTTTTTTATTGGCTTTTCATTTTATTAAAGGTATTATTAAAGCTAGCTCTTTAACACGTTCTAATTAATGTGATGAGATCTCTTCAATTATGTTCCTTATTGCGTATTCAATGTTGAACGTTCAGTATATTATCGAATGTACTTTCTTATATTTTTAATACTTATTAACACATTTTAGTAATTAATTTGTCTGAAACTTCTAATTGTATTTTTTGGTTTTAGGTTTTTTTGTCGTCCATATTTACTTCAAGAATAGCTTAAATTCTCATACAAATTTATATTTAATTTTAACGAATATGATAATTGGCGTGAGAACGGTTTCTAATTGATTACAACAGCAGTAACTATTAATTTTTAAAAACTTAATTTTTAACAAAAATTGGATCTCGTATTGAATAGCTTAAGTTTACTAAAATATCAGCTTCCTAGATTAAATAGGTTTGCGAAATTATGACGCTTGGGAACCTCGTACAGTTTACATATCTGTCCGTCTTTTCGATAAGAAAACCCTGATAAATATCTTGTGGCTTAGGAAACATTAAACAAAGAAAGTTATCTTCACTTTATATTAATTTTTGCTTGCGTAGTTGTCTGATGTCGAATAAACGGGGGATGCTTTATACATGTTAGGTAGGAACCGTGAGCAATGTCGAAAACCGGAAATCGTCGAATGCGGATCCCAGTCTTATTTTTAGCTCGTTAATTGCAGTTTGGCGAAAGAAAAACGTAAATAACTCACTAAATATCACTTGTGAATGAGTGCGGAAGCTAAACGACACTGTGTATATAGGAATATCGAAACTACAAATTTTAATATGAATGTAGGTTCGCTGATGATAACCTTCTGTGCTAGAGGACGCTGTTGTCTGGCCACGAAGATCGTCCGATTTAACATGTTTCGATTTCTTCCTCTGGAGACATTGAAGAACCTCATGTACGAGACTCCCATTGAATCACATGAAGACCCAATCGCAAGAATCGCTGTCGCCTCTGCAACTGTTCGCGAGATGCCGGAAAACTTTCGAAATGTACGGCAATCAATGCTTCAACGCTGCCATGCATGCAGCTTTGAGCACCTTCTTTGAATAAACATGTTGTTCATACTTGTTTCCATTCATGTAGGTTAGTCTTGGTGTCCCATATCTCCTCTATCCGATTTCAGCAAAAGCTAGTGGAAGACCATGGAGACATGACGAAATAGAAAACTCGTCGAATGAGTGGTTTTTGATTATCATTGAAAAGGGTCGAAAGAGCGAAGCGTCGAAAAGCGGGGGATGGCTGTACGACATTAAAGAACTGTAAAAATAGAAAGTCTTTCATTTCGTTTTGGAAATCCCTGTAAATCTATGGCATTTTTCATTCGGCATCTTAATGTAATGTTTATTTTTTTTTAACGTATGCATGTAAAACGTTAATTCGAAATATAAAATTCATTCTACACACATAATTTTCTGTAAAAAATGTAACAAAATTTAAAAACATACATACATACATACATATATATTGTAATGATTTTTATAGTTGTATTGATTTTTATAAATTCATATTTATTCATTTATTCTATTTATCCTTACATATTTTTAATAACCTGTTGTACATTCAAATTCTACGGCTAATTCTGTTTATTTTCAAATTTTTCCCGTTGGCGTGCTTTCCCTCTGATTCGATATAATTTAAAGTTTCAGTTTAAATTCAGTTTAATTCAGTTTAAAGTTTCATTTTTTAAAGACCACGTTTTAAATTCCCCAATCAATTGTAAAAGCACGCCAACCAATCGCAGCCCCTGTACATAAGATTATTTAAACCCCTGATTCTCGAAATTAAACAAGTACAGTTAGACTTATCATTCGCTTCCAGTCTGATTCTCATTCCACGAACCAGTGACCGAAAATATCACCACAATATGTATGTTGGAGCCTTCTATGATAATGAGCTCTGCGAAGAAGCATCGAAAGCTCCTACATATATATGTATGTTTTTAAATTTTTATTACATCTTTTAAAGAAAATTATGTGTGCAACTGAATTAAATATTTTTTAAAATCCAATTTTAAAATAAAATTAATCTTATAAAATTCTATAAAAACAATTTTTACTGGAATTCAGGGAGAATTACCAGATATTACACAAAAAGAACAATAAAAGAAATGGTTTAGAAAAAGACTACGGAAAGGTAATGTTTTGAAAAACATATTTCAATTAATAATGAATTAAAATATCATTAAGTTTGACTTGATATTCGTGTATAGCATATATCATACTAGCATTTAAGCATACTATCTTTTAATATACAGTAAATAGCGATTATACTGTTGAAAGTTTACCTTAATACTCTGCATTTTAGAAGAATAATTTTTTCCTTTAATATTAGTAAGCTTTTTTGTAAATTTCTACTTTTTTCAATTGTCATGCTATTTCAGTGATTAGAAAATTACGTTAATTTAGAAAATTTCAATTTAGGCATAATTTGTATGCATTATGGACTTGGTAAATAAGGAGTATGGTTTATAATCTTATACTATAGGCAATGTATACACCGAAGAGCCATTACATTACGACCACCCCCAGCCCAGATAAATGAGCGCGCCTATAGAAGGAACAGTCACATGTGTCAAGGGGCACAGAGCAGCATATCTACAACCACTCCTTTCTGTTGGTAGTGTGTTCGGTATCAGAATGGGAAAGCTGCCGATTTATTAGTATTTGATAAAATACAAGTTGTAATGGCACCTAGGAACCGGGATCTCTGAAATGGCGCGGCTTGTGGGCTGCTCACGTGCCGCTGTCGTGGGTACGTATCAAAGTTGTGCAAGGATGGGCAAACGGCGAACCGTCGTCCAGCTGTGTATCGACCGCAGCTCTTTGATACCAGAGGCCGGCGGAGACGGTCACGCATTATTGAGAGCGACCGCTGCGCCACAGTCCGACAAATCACACGCAGTGCTAAACAGGGCAATGTTTCACAGCACAGTTCATCGAACCCTTCTGCATAAGGGGGTGCTTAAGGAGGTCCTGCATCATATTAGTTAGGTGGTCATAATGTAACGGCTCTTCGGTGTATGTAGCATTTATAATTGTTCGTCAATTGGTCATCCTTAGGATTCCTAGACAGCCCAATTGACTATATGAAAGGTAATTCCAGAATGACAGGTTTCTGATGGACATAGCAATTTAGTCTTATTATTTCTGCAAATACAAAATTCTACTTTAGTTTATACTCATTGTACTTATTTAAATGACTTTCATGATTAATCCTATGACAACATTTCAAATCTAAATAACAAATTTTATATAAAACTTTCAGTTTAGAATAAAAATGTTCCCCATTCCCAAATGACTTTTTCTTACTGAATTGTTCTTCAGCCATTTGCTCATTTCAGATTGTACATCGTTTGTTTGTTGTTTTTTTTATGGAAAGATCTCTACTCTACAAAATTCTTACTACAAAGTTAGTCCGAGACAGACATTAACTTTTATGTGCCCAAGAAATTCACTGAAACCCATTGTTCTTGTCATGCAGATGCGACAAAAGCAATTTCAAATAGATGTACGAAGAAAAGGCAAGTCTAAAACATATTACAAGAACAAAGGATGTGGTTCGAAATTGCTGGAAACGCTTGCTTGATTTTAAATTCGAACTATATTCCAATGAATGATGAAATAGAACGATTTAATATTGCTCAATGAATACTTCAAGAAAGTTTGGTTGAGTAAAAGTTCTGAAGTTTGAAATTTTTATGAATTCTTTAGAACAGCGGTTTCCAACCTTTTTTGAAGGACCCAGCAATAGTTTGTGACCTGCGTTATGTGAAGGATTAAAAACAAATACTGAAATTCAACAAAAATTAACAAATATTATTTCAATGTCTTTAACATGACGTAATTCTGTAATAATTTTCAAGATATCAAGAAATGCTCAAAACATTAAGAAGAAAATCTACTTATAAATCGCCAGTTTTGTGATTATTTAAAATAATTTGCTTATAATTTTTTTAAACTTATTTCTTTTTTTTATATTTATCATAACCACCTTCTCGTGTCCCAGCCTCCTACTCCCGCAGCCCTTATTTAGGTCGCGCCTTAATTTGAGAACAACTACTTTAGAGGTGCAAATTCGATGATACTACAGAAAGAATATTTGGAAATAAAGAATATGTTCTTACCGAATTCATAGAAGAAAAAAGTGAACTGTGCTCTTGAAATACTGAAAGCCATTGAACCAAACTTTGAACTCAAAAGAAAGTTTAGAACAGAATCCTTCATTGTTGTTATCGGTCCAGTAGCTATTAAATTTGACCCATTAAATAGGACATTATGTTCTTAGAAGCTGATAGAATGGAACCAGTTTGGTTTGAACTTGGTCAGTATTAGTCATAAATGAGGCCTTGGAATTAGTTCCTTCAATTTGAAACTTTTGTCGATTTTTATAAAGCCTCTATTCGTAAGACGAATTGTAAAGGAAATGTCCTTCGAACTCTTGCGTCTTTAAGTCTTGAGCAAGACTTTAAAAGCTGTCTTTCCAAACTGATGTTTTAAGACTGTTTCAGAGTTTGGAAAATTAGCATTGAAATCCTTGAACTAATGGCAACAAATTGCAGAAGGAAATGTTCGCTTTCGAAGTTAAAGAAGATAAAACTTCAGGCTATAACGAAACTTGATTTTTCTCTCATCATTAAAGCTGTTGAGTATTGAGTGTAATTTGCTTCGTATGATTGCATTTGTAGAAATTACTGATAAAGGAGAATGGGCAAATCTGCCCCACCCATGTATAGCAATGAGATATATACTTAAGGAAAGATCTCAATCAATAGAACATTTTTTATCATTACGACTTGTCTCGATTATTAGTCCATTCGGAGTTGCATGCATCTAGATATGACGTTTGAGTCATTGATTGTGGTGAATGTGGGTGAAGGGAAGCCAACTACCTACAGGGGGGGTTGCTTTGGGTGGTTGGCTTCCCTGCACCCACATTCAATCAATCACACTGTTAATAATTATTATACGTAATTAATAATTAATATTATCATTTCCTTCAAGTAAATAATAATTATTTATATGTAATTAATTAAAATAATTACTGTTTCTGAAAATAATTATTAAATGATAATTAATTAATACATCCGGGAAGTAAGATGTCAACGAGATAAGTCATATCTATACTTATATAACTCCGAACGGACTTATAATTGCGATGAGTCGTAATAATAACATATATTCTATGTAAGGAGATCTATCTATAGGTATATATCTTATCATTATACAGGTTAGGACAAATTCCCATAGAGTTTGCCCATTCTCCTTTGATTCTAAAAAAGTAATACTTCTCAGTATTAAAGTATTACAGTCTAAAGCATTTCTAAAGTATTACAGTTAGAAAAAGTATTTCTAAATATTACAGTCAGCAATGTACATCTCCATGTTAAGTGATGTACCGTACTAATCTCTTAATCAAGAAGATTATCATCACCGTAATATTTAATTTTTTTTAAATATTTCTAAAATGTCTATTGGCTTCTTCGTATTAAAGCTTTGACTTTTTTAAAAATTCATCAGGGATTCCCATTTAACTAATTATGTTATACATTTTTGATGGTTTCTTAATAACTGGTATAATTTGTATCCAAATGACTTTTTTATGCTTTTTTATGTTCTTATGATTTATAAAAAAAACGATATATTTACATCCCTCGATACTGTACTAATCATAAAAAGATTTTTAAGCTAAATGGGAATCCCAAGTTGAAGTTTTAAAAAAGTGAAAGTTTTACGGGATTTTACCTAAACCAATAAACTTGGAGATAAAAAATTATTGATAAAAAATGAAGCAGCTAGTATGATAACTTAAGATACACAATGGAAGTTGGTGGTTTATTGATGTCTGTTTATTGATTTCCTTTGAAATAACATTAGATTTTTCAATCAAATATGCATCTATCATCAATATTGTTATTATAAATGATATGCAAATATTGTAAAGAAAAACTCAATAAATCAACTACAAATATTATTTGAAAAGAGGAATTGAAAGAATACACAAAGAATTTGCTTTCACGCCTTGGGCCATCGTCGAAGGGAATTTAGAACAGCTGTTTCGCACTTGTTGGGACTTTTTGGTAATTTATAAGATGTATATTAATGCTAGATGAGGTTCCATATTGCTCCCAGATTCCTCCTTTAAAAATAATACAGCTGTCCAGTCGACTGTCGGCTTATATTTTAAGATTTAAAGGTTTATTTTCTTAAACTGTTTATGTATTTAATATCCGAGAAATGTTATGCTCTGTTTGTGAATCGGTTAGAAATAAGCTTATTGCGAAGTTAATAACTGTCATTTATTAAAAAGTATGATCAAATTTAACAATAGTTCATTAAAATGCCAAATCCTATGAATTATGTTGCAAGTTGATTAGTGATAGTTGATAATTTCGTAATTATCTAAATTATCTAAAGATAATTATGAGCAATCAAGTCAATAACGTAACAGAACAATATTACATACCAATAACCTATGACACATTAGTTTAATTTTGTTAATAATTAGTTAGTTTGACAATCTGATATTATTTATGATAATGATTTACTCTTATTAAAAATCAAGCCAGCACACTTAATTTATTATCAGTAAATTATTTTGAAATAATTTTTTTTATAATTAATTAAAATAACAAATTTTCAACCTACATTTATTTTTTTAGCCCGATTCAAGACTAAGATGTCATTTTTAAAAAGTTAATTTTGACTGTAATCGTAAGGATGGCTTTGAACCAGATTTTCATTACAAAAATACAATTGTTCATTTAAGCAATGTTAAAAAAATGATGAGAAGACATGTTATACTTAGGAATCTACATTCAATGACGTTAAATCTATGGCCTATGCCATTGTTTTCGACCAGTTTGATTTTACGTTAGATCTTTTTTTTTAAGTGTTTTGATCTACAGGAGAAGATTTACAAGATTTACAGGAGAAGAGGTAAGAAACAACGTTCATCAAACTCATTGAAAATCTACATTTTAATTCAGTTTAAATATGTAAGTTTTGGCTTATCCTATCAACGAGAATATACTCTTTTTTTAAAAGTAGATATAAACACAAATTCATAGTTATTTCGCTAATGTAATTTTTAAATAAGCAAAGTTTCGTTTGTAAAAAATGGAAACAAGAACAAAACCAGCACATGAATAAATTAAAATTGTCTTTCTGTTTCAATTATGGGGAGGAATTGGGAACGGCCGTTTCGTCCTTCTACGGACTCATCAGCCCAACCCCGCCTCCCCGATAAAAGAACCAGAAAGGCAAGATCACCATATGAAGGAAACAGCCACATCTGGCAGTGACCCCCGACAACAAGAAAAGCAACAAAATAAATGGTTCTTTCTGGTTCTTTTATCGGGGAGGCGGGGTTGGGCTGATGAGTCGTGGAAGGACGAAACGACCGTTCCCAATTCCTCCCCAATTGAAATAGAAAGGCAATTTTAATTTATTCATATGCTGGTTTTGTTCTTGTTTCCCTGTTTTAATCAATATGCACTGCACCCTAAATGCTTTATTTCGTTTGTAATCTTTGTTTCAAAATATATTTGAATAATTTTGTTTAGGTTTTGGTGCAAGAGAACGGATTAAATTTGATATTACTCTAAATGTAATTGTTTGCATGTAAATTTGTTTTTAAATATAGATATACGTTTGTGTGTTTAAAATTCCAACTTTGGAAAGACGGAAGGAATGTTTATATTTATTTGACTTATTTTAATTTCACTAAAACTATATATTTAACTAAAAAAAATTTGCTTCCATCCCTTGAGATTTTCATCCCGTTGATCATCATCTTGTAATCGTCGATGTGTTCATCAATGTGCAACTTCAGCATTCCATCCGCTAGAAATCACATCCATATATCTACTGTTCTTTTTTAGATCTAACAACTACACAAACGTACCCAAACGAAAGCATAGAGTACGAAGTTCAATGGTGCAGCTCTTTATAAAAATGCATTTTTAAATAATTTAAAATGGACATACCACTTGGGATTTGAAAATGTAAAGAAGATTTAAAATCTTCCTTATTTATGGGTAGAAAATTCGATTTTTACACTGCAGTGATACTGGACAACGCTTCGCAACCTGTTGACATTTCTTACTTAATGTAAATGCTTGTTCATATTTATTTGAAGGTTTTCCTGATTTTTCATAACCACAGTAATCTAAAATTTATTGTTTTTTACGATAAAAGCTTATTCATAGACAGGCAGAAATTACAGAATGAAATATATCGTCTACAATTTAGCGCGCTTAATGCTATCCATTATTGTATTGGCTCCAATTGTGAATTAGCAACTGAGGACTCTGGGTCCACGTTTGTTGTTAACTTATCTCAAGTCACGCTAAACAAAATTGACACGTGTAGCTCCTTTTGATTTTCCATAATTCTATTTCGACCTTTACATCTTTGTGAATTTCGAAGCAGGTATTATTAATTTAATCTTAACACTTGCTGATTGTAGAAAAGATCGAATATTAAAGTTCTTTCCACTATCAAAGACGAGAAGATAAGTCTCAGAACTGAAGAAAAATGTTATAAAACTAAGTGAGAGTGATGGAATAAAACTATTTTAACCCATTTGGTACATGAAGTAAATGAAGCAGAAGATTTCAAGTTGGAGGAAATATAGACCAACAACAGTCCTGCTGTTCACAGTTTAGCGAAGATAACATTTTACTTATGAAGACTACGTGTAGAGATACTAAGTAATTCTTCAAGCCATCAAATTCTTCAAGTCTTTCCAGAAATCTCCTCAACAAGACTATCAGATTGGGATTCAGGTGACCCTGATAATGATGTCGTGTTGGAATAAAAACCAAAGAAGAACTTCCAATTTCTATTAAATAAGATACATTTACAAAATGCAACGCATCCAAGCCTAATTGAGACGTTGGTTTTGTTCATGATACTTGATTGATAAGAAACTTAATATTTTTTTCCATATAATGGGCTCTTTCAAAAGAATCCTTGGAATGGGACGTATATTATTACCTATTGAAATCCTCTGAATCAAGGAAAAAGGGGAATCTGTTGCTTACATGGTTTACAGCGTCTTCTACAGCTATTGTTTCTCATATTAATATCATATTAATATGAGAAAGCTACACGTAAATACATTTCGTGTCAGCTCTGGAAATTCACCGCATTTCATTTTTGTGGCATTTTGTTAGAACTTAAAATTCGCTTGATGGTACGAGTAGACAGTCCGAGCTCAACTCATAAACATCCAGCTTAATTACGATAACATTCTCTTTTTGGTAATTTGAAAGATTTTTAATTACCCTTCGCTTTTAAAGCAGTTTTAAAATAAGATGCCCTTAAATGTTATTAGGTACATTATACGCTCTTGGTCCTCATTTGGGCCTATGGGACACGTGCGTAAGTTTCTGTGGGGTAACTTGCATTTAATAAAAAGAATTCCTGTGTAGAAGACCGAGGTATCATAGGTCAAATCTATGGTAAATATTTAAGAATAGATGTTATGTCAAATTTCATTCTTATTTAACTTAAAACAAATACATATAAATAAATAATATAATAAAAACAAGGCGCTTTAAATAAAATTTCATACTTCAGAATTTCGTCGTTGACGCCATCTGCTTAGATCTTGAGTTCTGCGTAAGTATTAAGGTCACTTTTGCTTTGCACACCTGCATTTTGTCAGTACAGAACCATTAATTCTATTTGCTTCATATAATTAATTAAGAAATTCTCAGGAATTTCAAAATAATTGCGTTAAATCTGTTTTTATTATAATATAAAATTACAACATAGTGCACTGAATGCATTCAAAACAGAATCAATAAATGCACTATATTACATACAATCTTACGTGCTTTATTTCTGAACGAGTAGTCACAGCTGATGAATGTTAAGCAGCACGAAACTCCTGTCCTGCAGTCTCTGAAAGTTTTGCTGTTGAATTGATTTTCTTAGCTTTTGTTTCTTTTTTCTTATTCGGTAAGAAAGTGAAAGTGTACATTCAAATAATAGAGGCATAAATTATAACAATGCTAATTTAATGAAAACGAAAAGCTACTAATGGCCCAATGATTGGTCGCACTTCAGCTCGCTCCTGTTTGGTTTAACAAGGGCACTGGCCTTTGATCTTTCCTTCTGATCGGTCTACTTTAAAAGCACTGAGTTTCCGAACGGTGTGACTCGCACTTGGCTGCAATTCGAACGCGCTCACGAATTCCAAGAATGGAAGACGACGTCTTCCGAAGAGTCCTCATTTTGCATGGGGATTGTTTATCTTGATTTTAACATTTTCAATAAGATCACCTGTCAAAATTTTACCTTTTTTTTTTTTTGTTATAGTTTTACATTATAAGACAGTCTTCTAGCAATAATTTACAATACTTCTTTTTACAATAATTTACGAATTCTTAATCTCTTTGGATGTAGATAATCGTGGCCTTAGAAAGTTGAAATGGAACTCTGTCCTTTTCAAAAAGTATCAATAAATAAATAGTAAATTTTGAGGCCCTTTTAGCCCCAAATTCTACATTAACGGTCTCTTTGTGTAGGACCTTTACATAATAATAATATGGACTTTCTTAATAAATAATATTAATCATTACACGCATAAAAAAGAAAAAAAATCCTCTTCAAATTTATGTAAAATGTAAGTTTTGTATGTATTTACAAAATAGTAATATAACTGTAGTTAAAATTTCTCGCTATTGGGTAATTGTAAATAATTTAAATTGGCTTTAACTAATACAGTGCATTATAATTGCGTGAGGACATCTGGGTATTGTGCAGAACACGTAATTAAAATGGAATAACATAACTAGACTTTTTATGAAATTTAGTATGTGTATCTGCATTATTGCTTAAACTATTAAATGCATTGCTGAGGTCCAGGTATAAAGTGGCCTAAAGGTTGATTTATTAATTAAATCTAATTAGATCAAAAAAAAAAAATCAGGGAAAAACTGTTTAAATGCAAATAGTGCATTATTAGTAGTTTTGAGCTACCTCGTCCCAAAAACTTAATCACAAGACTGATATAACAGTATTACTTGTATTCTTAATAATAACAAGTAGAATCCGTTACAAATATATCTCGGGCATTGTAAACCCTTGAACTTAGATTTTGATTTATAAATGCATCATAAACAATGTATGCCAAACAGTGTGCGATTCGTTATTTTATCAGAGGGGGGGATGGCTAAGGGATTCACTACCAAATTAAAATTTTAAATATGTATACCATACCTCCCCTGACTTGCAGGCACACAGAAACTTTCATGTTACATAGGGATAGGCCTAACAGATTATTAATGTATTAAATCATGATTCCTTAAAATATACTTGTAACAGTAATAATGCTGATTTAGCTGATTCACTAACTAAGTTTAGAATATTTGAGTAATTCAAAGATTTATATGTACGTGTCTGCTTCTAACAATCTCTTCTATTTATAACAGTAACTATTACTGTGAGATATTCGTTTATACTTACATCGGACAATTTTTTTTATAATTGTAATTTAAATATTTGAATATTCAGTATTATTATTATTATTATTATTATTATTATTAAATATTCGAAACAAACTCTGTTAATGAAAAGACAACACAGACCTAAATGTAGAAGAAATAAAAACAGACAAATTCCTATCCCAGAAAAATACGAATTTTAATTTTGTTTCAGCGAAACCAAGACTCTTATTTAACAATTAGAATATTAAATATTTATGTAAATGTAACATATCCAGTGGGAATGGGAAATAATTATCCCTGGCAGGGATTATCATTCATATCAAGAGGTTGGGATGGTCCAAGCCAGTGGAGTGGAACCCCCCACCCACTACAAATGTCCTAAACCATCTTCTCTACAAATCGCACACTGACGACAACTTTGTAAGAGAAGTATGAGATACATACAGTATTAGTGCTGCTGAATACAAGGAGATTTGCGAGGTTTTCTCGGCTGTCGGATTCAATTTCCGGCATAGGTTTTGATCTTTTTCCTTTTTTCTCTTGTCTGTGTCTTTTCTGTGGTTGATTTTACTGTTAGTATACGTTTAGGACCCAGCTGAGTAACGATTTGTTCGGTGAAATAGTCTACACTTTCCGTCCTATGCTGAGGAGAATATCTGAAAACACTTGGACTTTAGTACAAACAAACCAATGTAAATTATAGTTCACGTTCTTGAGAGTAATATTAATGATAGCTAAATGCTATTTTATATTCCCATAAAACTTAATATTATTATTGATCGTTATTAATTCGCTTCATAAATTCTTTCCTTCACCTTTATATATATATATTGGTTATCGTGACCCAACAGAAAGAAAGCATATGGGGATCTATAGAATGTGAAGCTGACTGTACGTTCGCATTAATGTAAAGACGATGTGAATGATATTGTTTTCATTGTTATTAAGTTACTTGAAATACATTTTTAATGTTTAATGTTACTATTAACAGAGTTTTTATATTGTTTTATTAAGCTTATTTACGTCATTTAAAATTGTGTTATCTAAAGTCTGTAGAAGCCTGTCTGTTCGGGTACATCCAATTGTTCAAGGCGATAGCCTACCATACAGCTGAAACACCCAAACCCGCGTTCGAATCCTCGTGAGCTTGGACATTTTCTTCTTTCTTCTTTATTTGCTGCTCTTCCTTTCAACGACTTGTTCTCAATTTCATCCTTTATTCCAGGTGCAGTTTAGCCTGTTTTTTAAAAAAAAAACCGTACACTCTAATATGTGTACAAACAAACAAACAAACAAAGCGCCTTTGTTGTTATATTTAGACAGGAATAATAATCCAGAAAATCTGTAACTAGCAGAAGCAGTGATGATGTCATCAGCATGTTTTTTGACATTAGATTAATTGCGATACCAGTGAATTAGAATGAGCCGAAATTAAAATATTAAGAAATAGCGAGTAAAAAACTTTCTACTTTAAATAGTCGCCTTGTAGGTCATACTGATAGTGATCCACAATAATAAGAATAAGAATAAATGTCTTACCTTGAAGTACTGTCACTTCTACTTTGCATTAATTATCTTTAAGTTGTGGATTAAGACACCTCTTAATTCTACATGTTAACTCTAGGCTAGGTTACTGAGTATCATTCGTATGATTTGTCATTTCTGAATTTTATTGATTCTCAGTAAAGAAATTAATAATAATATAAAGCCAGATTGCCTGGAGTTGGTTGGTTATCTACATTTTCACTTAATATTCGAACGAAATGCTTATAAATAAAAATTCATTTTTATTAGAACTTAAATATTTTTCAATAAAAATTAAAAGCAAAGAAAATAGTTACTCGTCTATTAAAGATCTAGATTTAATTAAAATTTTTATTTTCAATTATTTATATATATATATATATATATATATATATATATATATATATATAT
>JAFIDM010000004.1:38440791-38459466 GCA_023159025.1 Thereuonema tuberculata | reverse complement strand
TATATATTTTTTAAGAAAAAAAAATTGTATATATTTTTTAAGAAAAAAAAAAAGTATATATTTTTTAAGAATAGTAAAATTTTTTAATTTTTGAAATTTTTGAAATTTTTTTAAGAAAAGGTAGGGTTAGTATATATTTTTTTAAGGAAAAAAAATTATATATATTTTTTAAGAAAAAAAAAATTGTATATATTTTTTTAAGAAAAAAAAAAAGTATATATTTTTTAAGAAAAAAAAATGTATATATTTTTTTAAGAAAAAAAAAAATAAAAGTTAGACCTAATGTTTAAAGTGCAACGTGACATCTCAAAACAGCTGTTTCTCGGTGTACTGCCGATCATCAGTTGAGAATAGTCACTATAAAGCTTTGAAATTTCATTGCGGCCAGCGGAGACTGGCACATGAATATCCTTTCTTTACTTTTAGTGTGTATTTCTTGTTTTTTACTTTAGATTTGGAGGTCCCATTCTTTTCCCCACCTTTAACAATATTTACATTTTGAATTGTTATTTTTTGTTGAAATTGAAATGACAACACAATATTTTCCAAACTTGAGATGGATCCAGAATCCCATCTTCTATGGACGTCAACTGACATCACAGAATAACATCTTCGTCGTAGATTTTTCGAATATTTTTTTTCCTTTTCGGCAAAAAAACCCCACGAAAATTGTAAATAAAATTTAAATAAAATTGTAATAGTAGATACATAAATATTATAAATTTAAAAAAAATGCTACTATCCTAGATAAGCAATCGACAAACAAGCTCACTGACACAAAACCCATAAAATCTTATGGGGTAAAATAAAAAAAGAAATCGTCCGTTACCGAAAAAGCGCGAAAAAAAAATGATTACAAATAGAGAGCTTTTAAAACATCAATGAAATTTCCGTTAATGTAATTACTCAAGTCAGTCTTCAATTACAGCAAATCAGAAACAAACAGGGAAAAATTCATATATAAAAAAAGAGGGTGGTGAAGGAAAAATGCGAGGAAAAAAAAGTCGCCTCAAATCGAAAGCATTTAATGCTAATTTAATATTTGAAATTGCATTAAATTTGCGTGATATTCACAGATTTGCCGAATGACGTTGGTGTGGGAATCAATAGATGAATGAAGGAAGGATAATGAAAAGTGATATTAATTGACTTAATGAAACGCACAGTCGGTGTAAATCACGTTGCCCAAATGGGTTTCGGATGTTATTCTGTTTTGGGATTATAGAGATATTTTCGTTTGCTAAGTAATATGTCTACATTATAAAATATTTATAGGGGGACAGAAATTTGAAATTTGTAAAACACTAATTACAAAACCATATCTATCTTCATCAGCATATCTAGTGTTAGTTTTAAATAAATAAAATATTTCCAGGAAAATGATATATTGTAATAAACTCTTTATAATTTTAGGCATATACGTAGAATACATTCATTCAAAATATATTACAAACTGAAAATAATACAGCCTCTTGTGAGGCAAGAATAACT
Source organism: Thereuonema tuberculata (assembly GCA_023159025.1). Classification (NCBI taxonomy): domain Eukaryota; kingdom Metazoa; phylum Arthropoda; class Chilopoda; order Scutigeromorpha; family Scutigeridae; genus Thereuonema; species Thereuonema tuberculata. The sequence goes on along the minus strand of JAFIDM010000004.1, from coordinate 38,457,975 downwards.
TAGCATTAACAGAAAGATGGTTTCCTTGCAGAAACAGAAATATTGTTTTAGTTTCTGATAAGGATCAGAAGACTTATATTCCCGTTTTGTTTCTGGACAAGTATCATTAAAATGTCATTAGTAACAATCACAACAATCGCAACAATTGCGTGTTTTGCATGCGCAACAATCACATTTATAATAATAAAGAAATTAAATCAATATCAATTATATTTTCTTATCAGAAGACGCTGCGCAGCACTGTGATTGGTTTACTAATCGCTATCCATACCTTGTTTGAATTTGGGTTTTACAAATTACAAATTTCTATCCGGCTTTTTTATAGTTTTGCAATATAAGTTAATTTATTGTATTCTTTATTTCAAATTTGCATTTTCTTCAATGAAGCTTTACAATGAGAAACTCGCAAGTACAGATTAAAGCTGGATTAGTTTTTGTAATTCGAAATAAATAAATAAATAAATAAAAATATCTATATATGTTTTACATATATATTAGTTGTAGAAAGAACTTACCACATGGTTTCCTAGAAAGGAATGGCGGATATTTGTATGTCATCTCTTCCGAATATAAACAACAGTAAGTTATATCTTCAAATTATCTATAAACTGAAAATTGATTAAAAGCTGTGAATTCTAGTATTAATCTGCTTAAAGCCAATTAATTCAAATCAAAAAGCAAATTTAATTGGCATACATTCTCTATTTGGTTTTTGTTTTTGACATCGATAGGATTTTTATTTTTTTATTAGAATTTTGTTTGAGCATTTACTTGTTTTATTTGTTCTTTGGTCTCTTTCTATGGGAATTTTCACACAAAGTTGTCCTTTCGGCGAGTTTTTATTGTTTGTTTTAACTTTTGCGGGTTCCACATTTGTTCTGACGTTTTCCTTAAGATACATAGATAAAAAAATTTCAAATAGAAAAAAAAATAGATCGCGTTGTCTCTTAAATTTAAGTTCTGATACTAAGGAAATTCATTACTAACTGTAATTCTTTGATAATTGTAATAATTATCTAGCATGTAGATATTTCTTTAAAATTTTGATACCACAATATCATTTCGTATGTGCAGATATGAAATGCCTCATCCAATTTTTATAAAATGGCTTATTTACTATGCAGAATTTCTACGGTAAGCAGAAAATCCCCTCCTTAAAATCTCTACAGATGCGGCTAGAATTAACCAGAAAAGTTAAATAATTCTTATTATTTTATGAGATTCACAAGACTTTAAAGGTTAAGGATCACTCATAAGCTGTACTAACTCATTGGTCAACAGATAAAAAAAACATTAATCTTATGTAAGTTTATACAGTTTATAAACTTAACTTTAGTTTTTAAATACACTTGTATCATCTTGCTCATTGAACTTTATAAGGTATGTTCTTACATATTTTGTAGAGTTTGAATGAAGTAAGATTTCCAAAATTAACTGTATCCTCAGGAAAGAACCATGATTCATTCTCAGAGGCTAGATATGACTAGGATCATCTAGAGGATAATTAATCTCACAAAACCCCGACCTACGCCCGGAATCAAATCCGAAGTCTTCAGCCTGCAGGAAAGTGCCTTAACATTTTAGTATACTATGTTAATAAGTATTCTTAATTGTCGTAGAGTTAAGAATACCCCAATAACATATTTTTTTTTTGCAAAGGATTACAAGCAAAGGATTAGGTATTTATTTTCATACTCTCGTAAAGTAAATACCTAATCCTTTGTTTCTAATTCTAAATTTAAAATTAAAAATTATTCAGGATACACGTATTTAGTTAAAACAATGTTTACAAATAAAAATTAATAAAACCTGGACAGTTTCGGCACGTTTTCTACCACATGGCCATCCTCAGCAGATTATACATATTCTGCTGAGGATGGCCATATGGTAGAAAACGGGCCGAAACTGTCCAGGTTTTTTTAATTTTTATTTTTAACTATATGTTTGTACTGAATGATTTTTGTTTTAACATTAGTTTTTGTTACACGTTAAATCTCTAAATCAATTTTAAATTTACATACAAAATTTTTATTACGCAAGAATCCAAACAGAAACAAACGATTGCGAGCAACAGTTTAAGACTTAGTTTAAGTTACTTTTCTTTTATAATTAAATCGTTGTTTGCCATTTACTTTGCTGTTAACTTAACGAGAAGTTAATGTTTAAGATTTCTTAATACTAATTAGCATTAATGAATGTATAATTAGTTCAGATGCGTTTGAAAAATGGAAGCGGATGTCGTCGGAATCAATGTCCGCAAGTCGGTAATGGACGGAAGCAGGTTTCCCGCTCTCAGTGAAATTCCGTTCTCTAGCCATCAATCATACAGTTCTGTCTCTGGTTTGATATCAAGACTTAGAGAAATCTAAGCATCCAAACGTAATTCGTGGTCAATTACCTTCCCTTATTTCTGATTTATTTATATGAGTGAAATGTGATCCATACTTAGGACTGCAAATGTTGTACTGAACAGATGGTGATCGACGGAGAGCTTATTATTTATTACTAACCCCAACCCCCTTAATTTTAAATTCATTCACTCGCCTCTGCCTTCGGGGAAAACCTCGAAGTTTTAAATAAACTATCTTTTACCTTCAAATTGAAGTTCAGAATTGACTTACGATGTTTACCTGATGTTTATTTACTGCTTATAAAAACTGTCTATGATTGTTATAATAGATAGTTTAGATTTATATCTTGGCGTTTCACACGATTATAAATAAATCTTAACTGGTTTTTTATATGAATTGAAATTAGAATTAAGTTAATAAAGCTTAATGAAGAAATGCATCAAATTTTCATTATATTTAAATCTGAAACCTATAAACAGTTTTTTCAAAGAGCAGTTTCTTTTTCTAGGTTAATTTAAGTTCAGTTAGTTCAGTAATAAATACATAAATAAATCTAGTATAGTCACCTACAAATACTTAGTTTCAATTCTTGTTACGATGTCATGACGTCATTGCAAAATGTCTTATTTTCAGATCCATTGAACATTGAATAACTGATGAATCTTGATGAATTACGAAATAGTTGTCATTAATATAAATTGCAGTAATCCACTGTTAAAAATACGGTAATTGTAACGATAAATCGTTGGCAGTCACAATTGACAGTTAGCTATCGTTTTTTCAACGATTAGTTTTTACAATGTAATTTGTACAGATAATGATTGATGATGATGTGGAAGATAGGCGCAGTGGCTACCTAGGTATGCTCGTTCCCTTAATCAGTTTTGAACGATTGAAAGAATCTTCTTGAAAAATCTGGCATTAATAATAGGATCTTTCTTTTGTATTTGAAAAAAAAAAATGTTTTGCATTAACATAATATGGTGTTAAAAAGAAAAGCATTGCATGCCCATGTTATGTGTCATATAAGCTGAAACTTAGAAATGGGAATCTGAAATTTAGTTTAATGGTACGTTTACATATATAATTTAAATCTTTGTAAAATATAAATCTTTATCTGAATATTTCTCAAAATTCTGGAATGTTGTGGTTTCTTAAAATTGCATTGTAAGCATAATCCCAATCTATCCAACATTAGACTAATCACGAAACATAATTAGAAAATGAACCAGTGAACACACCTTTTTGAAACTTAGGTATAGTTATTCAGGATCAAGAGCTTTTTTTTTTTCCTTTCTACCTAAGAATATTTTCTATCGACGGATTTGATAAGAAGTCGACTGAAATCGTTATGATTTAACTAACTTCAAATATGTAACATAAATCTCTTCAGAATAATATTTTTTTTAACCAAAAAAAGAAAGTTAAGGATCGCAGAATGAAATATATACATTTCATTCTGTGATTCTTAACTTTCTTTTTGTATATATATAATATAAATATATATATATATATATATATACTATATATAAAAGAAAAAATAATAATAATGAATATTATAGGATATAAGTTAAAAGATTATTATTAATAAATGTTGTTTGGAAATAAGTGAATAGATACTTGCTTGAGAATGCTAGTTTAACATTATCATTTAACTAGTTTAATAACATCCTTTAACTTATATACTATAATGTTTATTATTATTTTTCCTTTCATAAATACATTTAGTTGCAATAGTAATGATATTCTTTTGCGCTAATAGTGTTTAGAACTTTTCTATTTAATTTCTAATGCAGTTAGATGAATCACAAAGTTACATACATTCTAGTGCAATTTGGATCACCTCACTTAAACAGACGTGAGGGATGTTTGTTTAACAATTGGCAACTCAATTTTCATTCTAATTAGAATGTTATATTAGAATGATATGATTATTTGTTGAAAATAAGTCTATTAAATGTAAATAATTAACAAATGCAGTGGTCTTAGAAAGTTAAGAACAGCCCAAAAGAAAATAACTTAATGTAAAATATGACTAGCAGAAATTCCTCACCTCATTCCACTGCTCATAAAGGAATTTAATTACAGGAACAGGATACAAAGAAAGAAATAAACATGAAGACAAGTACACAGAAATAAATGTTCTGTGTGCACTTCTGTAGTGAATTAAGACTTCAAAAGATAGTTTCATCAATTGTAGTTCATGAAACTCGAAACAGCTGTCCTATCTCTAACGTTAAAAAAAGAAAGATAATGAAGTAGTTGTTTATATTTACATTATCATGTTTGGCAGACAAATCTTTTTTTATATATCTATTGTGGATATATTAGACACTACAAAGTCCAAGGCTGATTTTTCACATTTAATCTGAACCTTTGTTGGGCTCTGTCTGTCAGTGTACATATTACACCAAATTCGTGAACTGCCCATTTCATGAATTGTATGTTTCTGTTCATTTAGTGAACTGCACCTTTCTCTTTCTCATTTCATGATCTGGACAAAAATTTAGCATTAAATTAAACAATACATTATTCAAAATCTTAGGCATTTATTAATCAATAATAAACAAATAAATATAACATAAATTATGTGCAGGAGTCATACGGTACAGCTTATATGATTGCAACCGAAGACTTCTGATAATGTATAAAGTGAAAATTAATATACAAAACTCACTATACCATTATTTTCTGCTAACATTAAATGCTGAAACATACGTTAGCACAGACATAGCATTCTTTTAGCAACTAGCCAGTCATTGAAAGACCTAAGCCCAATTCATGAATTGGAAGACCTAAATTCAATTCATGTATTAGACAAGTTTTTTTCCCTGTACGTGAAATGGACAAGCCAGTTCACCGAATGAGTGGAAATTTGTGAATTCATGAAACGGCCAATTTAGGTTTTGAGTTCAAACACAAATACTTTCGTAAAAATTAAAATACTTTTTATCTTCTCTCTTCTCGCATTTTTTTCTGCAAAAACGAAAAAATAATTATTGTATCTCGCCTAATCTCCAAACTTCCCCCAAGTCGTCATAAAATGCGCTGTCTTTTAGTGAGATCAAACATCAATTCCCGATTAAGTTGGAAAAAAAAATGCTGTTTAAGAAGATTTCAAAGCTGACGTGGATCTACTCATTGGATATTAAGTATAATTATTCGTATTTCATTAAAATGTTATTTCTAAGTTCAATTTTATTTTAGTAGTACAATCTACTTTAATAGGGATGTCTCACAGCTGAGTAAATAATTAGATGCCACAATAATTCATTTTTTGTTTTTTGTTTTGTTTTATCCGTATTTCTGATATTTACTGTGAGACTTTTGACTCAATGATTTTGATGAAACTTGGTGTGGAGCAAATACCCAAAAATTGAATAAGCAAACCTAAATTTCATCGAGAGAAATTAATGGCTTTTCTGCTGTTTTACAATATCTGTATTTTCCATTACCGTACGTATAATTCAGATACGAGTACATTCATGCGCCGCTTAACGTCCTTCCGGGCAACGTCTGATCGCATATATACTTCCAAGATCCTTGATCCCTTACAGTCAAAAACTCCTGATGGGCTAACGAGACATAGCGGACCCAAGGCCGTAGCGGGTGTACGTTCCCACATCACGTCAAGCTGTCAAAATGATTGCGCTGTCAGTCTTATATGGTATATTAAGACTTGAAACCTACAATAAGCATAAACATAAAACATGTATAACAAACATTTATGTTACGGCTTTATGAATTTACTTTTTGTCGTTATATTTTAATGTGGGCAGTACAGCATTTTGGCTATTTAGGCAGTACAATATACATACAATACAGTATATAGGGATTTTTACTTGTGATGTTCGCACAAAGTCCAATTCGTGAAATGTCCTACTGGGCGGAACGTAATTACTGACGTTAAACGTCGCATACCTGTATTAGGAAAATAATTTTTTTAGAAATCACAAATCTTAATATAATATTAATAATATGAACTAAATAAAATTAAAACACGCGCACACAGACATACACACGTAAAATATAATACAGTGACTACAATAAAGCTATTCTTCAGTAACAGTTTTAAAAACTTTTAGAAAAAATGACGTTTACTACTTTAAATGTTTCGTACACAGGGACAATATTTAGGTTTCAGTTGCATTTATTATTAATGAGAGATTAATAAAAGGTATCTTAAATTGTAATGTTGTTAATATGAATCAAAGAGAAAACAAGATTATCGAAAAATCTCTTAACGATGTAATTTTACGTCGATGTACGCATGCCCATCCATGCATATATACTCCAAGCATATATTCTACAAAGTTGAACTTTAAGAAGTAACTTTGGGTTACTACAAAGAGTATTCCAGTACATAAATGGCAAAGAAGAAGTGCCCCCCCCCAAAAAAAAATGCAGAAAAAGTTGGCACGTCAACTATGTCACTTGTTTTTATTATCTCGAGGATCCAATCTTTGGTAACATCTAATTAGGAGTATTGCTTTTTTCTCAACTTAAATTCGTTTTTGTGTAGAATATGTAAGTTAATTTAAGTACACCCTGTATTTCCTTTACCTCAAAAACCTGTCAATGTTGTTGTATAAATGGGGAAAAATGTTTTTGTTTTACTCGTATAAAACTGAAGCTTTCTCCAGCTTTATTCCACGAATTAGTACTTATCATTCGTCGCAGATATCGAATAGTTCAGATACCAAATAGTATGAATATAAATACGTAAAAAAAAAACCAACAAAAATAAAAAAAACGTTTATCGATTTGCACAGTTCTGTTTCCCTATCTCAATACGTACGCTTGTTCTTATGTTTAATATCAGTGATCAAGTTATCTAAATTATCGCTAACTGGACGCCCAGATCGCAATCGTATTGTCTATTGGACAATTACGGCAATTGCGCCGTTGAAAATTATGGTAATTGGATAAGTCTCGTGTGTATCTTATTAACTTGGTTTCCTTTTTATCTGGAAGGGGTCGCTTCGACTTCATTCGTCACGCTTATCGGAGAATTTCATGCTCTTGTGGAGAATCGTTAGACTGGGGAGGAGTTGACCAACTGCTGGGGCTAATAACCATATGGCGTGATCACTGTCCGTTCGCGTACGATTGTTTAATGCTAGCAATTGAAATAAAATGCATTGATGTTTATATAACGGAAACAGACCCTATCGACTAATAAATGTATTTAATCCTATACTGATAAGCTTGTAATGATAATGATATGAAAGTTTCTACATTAAAGCTTTTTTTCTATATAGACTTGAAATAAAAGTTTTGAATTTCCAATTAAAATCTGAATGTATTTAATGCTAGGATTGCATTCCTAAAAACTCCGCCCAGGAATCTAAATATAAAATAGAGGAGATGAGATCTCCGAGTTCATAGGTTAACGCTCCGATTTAAACATCGTTTTAATTGTAGTTAAATTCAGAAATGCATGTACGTTAAATATTGTTTTCGATAACATCAAAATTTTGTTATTATTAGAGAAATATTTAGAAACTCAGACGTTCTATTTTGTCTGCGTATTTTGCTATTTTACAAAATATTCTTAAATTTCTATGTTTTTATTTCTATTTCTTTTGGTTTAGAATTAATATATAAAAGTAAGTAAATAAATAAATAAAAACTATTAACTTAAAGAAGCTTTATTAATGAATATATACTACGTTACCGTGAGATAATGTTGATTGTAATATAGTAATTGTAGTTTAATTACTGTTTAACAAATGAGACATTAAGTAATGATTATTTGACTTTGTCATAATGAAATGTCCGTTCGTAAGTTATGATAACGCTACAACCGTAGTGAATAACAGAATTGTTTAACATATTAAAAAAAAAAAAAGAAAGGCAATTATGCAAACAATAAATGCTAAAGATCTAGCAAGTAGCCAGAAAAAAGCACAATTTCCGATGCAGGTAAACAACATGGTTCACATGATAATGCCAAACTTTTAATATCGATTGTTTGATTGTTTTTTTTTTGTTTTTTTTTTTTTTTTTTACAAATGTCATCTTATGATTATATAGCATCATTGATTGTCAAGCATTTGCGCTGTCATATTCTATATAGATATAGACTAACTAATAGATTCTAATGTATAGGCCTAACTGTCAAATGAAACAGCAAGTATACTAAAAGGAAAAACAAAAACAAGCAGTAGATTTTCAGTAATTTTTACTTGAACATTCTCATAATTTTGTCATTGTGTAAATAAAGCAGTAGACCCAAGTTCTATCTTAGAGTAATTGACAGGTCACACATTTGAAATTTCGTATGTTTAGAACGTGGTAAAATGTTCAGAAAAAAAAATGGTAAAAAGAAAAAATCCATATTATTTGAATTAAGAAACAATAATTTGTAACCTAATCATCAAATATATTCAACGAATCGCATTGCTTAAAAAATAATAAATTATATAAAAAATGAAAGACGAATAGGCTTTATTTGTTTATAATTATTTATTTCATTTATCTTATGACAACTCAATATTAAAAGCTTTAGGTTTGGAAAGTTTTGAGTTTGATTTGATAACTTGTCATTTTTTTTTTATAATTTAAAAATCTGAACCAAAAAATATAGTTAAAATAAAGCTAAAATAATAAATATAAACAACAAAAAAAAACATAAAACATTAAAAAAGCCTTTAGAATATAGTAAAAAATATATTTAAGATACTGTATTTATCAGCGTGTAGCATGCGCTGTTTTACCTAAAATTAAGGGCTTATGTGAAATTGTAAGTTTTTTTTATTCAAACTTCCTCCTTAAAATTAGGGTGCGTGTTAAACGCCGATAAATACGGTAACGATTAATAATTTTAAGATTAATTTTAAAAAAAAACTAAAAAAGTAGTAATTAAAGAGTTAAAATTATATTAACAATAAATAAATACTTACATTTTTGTATGAAATTAAAGAGAGCAAAGTCTTTTAATATTGCTTTTTAATTTTTCTAAATTAGTTTTTTAAATTCCCGTGAGATGCCGCTGATGAAGCAAGGGTAAATTGGCCGTATCGTTGTAGAAAGAGAAATCTGGTCTTTGTATTGTTTGTTTGTTTGTTGTTGTTTTTTTTTTTAATTCCACATTTCTGTCCGGCTTTATATACGTGCGCGCACCTTTTGCCTCTTAAGAACTGTTTGAACTACTGAATGAATTTTCTTGAAATTTATTATACGTATTTAATGATCGCCAGAAGACGACAAAAACGGCTTTACAAAAATCCTACAATAGATGCCTGCCTTCCTAAGGGAAGCGAACAATAAATTTTACCTATATCTTAAACAATGGATATTGACGAAACCATACAGTGCATTCTGGTCCACATTATTAACACTTATTACAGAGGCACGCTAAAAATGACTGATAAGCTTTTTTTGTTTGTGTAATTTTTACGATTATGCAAAAATTATAAATGAGAATAACACTAAGGAAATAAGCTTTAAGCTCTTTAGGAGCTACTTGATCCCTTGCGATTTTATGTACAGCTAAACTATTTTCTATCACTATACAGTATATAGATTTAGTTTAAAATGGAAAGAGGCACTTCATTAACGATGTATTAGCAGCTGCAACGTACAACACTTTATTATCTTGATAGCATCAGATCGCTGACTACGTATTAATGTATGGCAAAAGGAATTCGGTGAATACAAAAAGCTTTTAGTAATTACTCCGTTTAATCAATCTTAATTAGTTCCTCTTTCTAGTTTATTTTTTTATGGCCGTTCATAATGGATACATGATTTTAGCGCGGGTCTCATATGGCAGATTTATTGATTCCATCCTTGGTGCTGCAATTGAATTATGTCAGCGATAATGAATCATATTACTTTGTTGGTTTCTATCTTTGAAATCCTATTACAAGCATTGATCTTCTATTACTAAAGCTCATTCATGTGGGTATTTTTTTTTTCTTTATAAAAGTCGCTTTGCAGCTGTTTTAGAGTAACAACGTTTCAATCATGAATTTAACTAAAATGGAATGTTCAAATGATAGGAAATTTGAAATAGAAGTATTTTATTCTTGGCATTTGAAAAAAGGGAATCGAGTAATGCGTTCCCGAAACACCATACAGGCCAATTTAATTTAAAAATGTTTAATAATTATTTTTATGTGTTTGCCTGCATTTGCCTGTATATTTTCAAGCTAAACATGTATTTAAATAAAAAGCTTAATGTGCACCATAAAAGTTTTGATAAAAAAAAATTCTTAAAGTGCACCTAAATAAACAAAGATTCTCGCACCCTGAGCTCCCATGTCGGGAATCTTCTTTGTTCTCGCACTTTGAGCTATCATCAAGGGTAAATCCGACTGAAGAAGCCTAATAAGGCTGAAACAGCTGTCTCAGATTCCCGACATGGTAGCTCAGGGTGCGAGAATCTTCGTTTATTTATGTGCACTTTCAGAATTATTTTTTTATTTTTTTTATCTAAACATGTATTATATTTCTATTGTATAGAAAAAAGTGGTATATAGTTTCTTTACATATTTTTTTTTTCAGTGATTATAGAAACTTTTATCTATTAGAGCTCTGGAACACACTTAAAATTTTTTTAGATATATTCGACACTTTTTATTGGTCCTGACAGCGGCCTACCTATTTCGTCATGAGATAGGGCGACTTTTTTGACTTTTTTTTCACCTATCCTTTATATAACGTAAAACCTTTATAAGTGCTTATGGCAAATTTTAGCTTGAGATTAATTTCTTTTATACATTTGGGAAATACAGGAGATGCGTGTTTAATTTGTTGCATATATATATATTTACAAATGGCCGGACAGTGATGTGAAATTTGGAAATAGCCAATACAAAAATCGTATCACTGTTTCTGTGAAGATATGGCCAATTTATCCTCAAGTCATCAGCGGCATAAGTGGAAATTAAAAATTTATTTAGAAACAATTTAGAAAATAAAAACGCAATTGTCTAAGACTTTTCTCTTTTATTTATATTTATATATATATAGTTTTACGGCTCAGTTTACGGATATTTTCATGGATTCTATTTAAATATTTTTCTACTTATTTAATGGATTTATTTTTATTTTTAAGTTTTAATAAAAGTTCATTTATTTACAAAATCAAAGCTAATAATAATTCATTACGGCGAAAAAAATGTTTGGATCTTTTTTATTCCAGTGATTCTTGCTTTTCAGTTGAGTAAATCATTATTTCTAAAACTTCCACGTTGATGAGATATGTTAATCGCCAATGGCTGTTCTGTAAAAATGTGGATGAAGTTATGCTTTGAAACCTAATGAAAATATTTGAGGAATTTTAAAAATGTAAAAATATTTATCTATTTAATAAAGCTGTAAAACTGACTTGCTGTGGTGTTTGGCTTGAAATTCAAATTGCTTTTAAGAACAAAACAAACAAACAATTCATGGATGTTCTTGAGATACTACAAACATGTCCTATAACATATCGTTAATATATTGTTTCTTGTATCCGACATCAACTATTCCCGGGAGCCTAAACCTCCCGTGCACTCATGGCCTGTAGTGGTACAACTTAAACTTACAGTGTGAATTAAAAACCAATTTTAACATGTGAATTTAATCGAAGGTGCCAGCTAACTCGACACTAAGTCACATTAAAAACTTAAAAAGCTTAAAAGGATAAAATGACGTACGTTTCGAGAACCTCTACTATCAGGTTTCTTTGTCAAATTGTACTGATATGCTAAGGTAGGGAGGACTTTTTTAGTATATATAACTGATACTTAAGTGACTTTCAAGCTTAAGACAAAAATGTAGTATTTTCTCAACTTTATGTTTGGCAGATTATAAGGTGATTCAGGAAGACACATTATTTATTTCTGATTTTTTTTATAATTTGTAACAAAATTTAAGATTTTCTTAAATTATCATAACTTTTGATATATAAAAATTTACATTTGGATAACTATTAATTAGTTTCTTTACTGTATTTTAAAAATAATGTAATAAGAGAGTTTGTTCTACTGTTCATTGTTTATTTATAATTAGTCGTGTGGTTACAAGAATTAATTTTTTGAATTCTGCAAATGCTTTTACGATGTGTTACGATCACCTTATGTGTACAGGTGTTCCTTCACGAAACCGACAAACTTCATCAGCGTGTTCGGGTGCTTATTCTAAGCAAAAAGTGTAATGTACACCTTAGGTCGATTCTCGTTCGTTCCCGGGAATTGGATATTTCGTTGTAGGAAGCCTTAGAATGAAAGCTATCTGATTACCATTTAATAACCTGTTGATTTATTGATCCAAAATGCAATTATATTGAAATTACTACACCTTTCACACGTATTATTCAAACTGTCTCCCTCGGGGCTGTAAACATACTGTGATGTTTCCAGTGATTGCATCCACGAAACATCAGTGGACTCATGGCGGAGGATAAGCAGTTTCAGTGTAGATGTGCTTACAGCTTGCCATTTTATGTATATCCATGATTTCATACAACCCCACAAATAGAAACTTAATGGTGATAGGTCCGGTAACCAAGGAGGCCATGCATTTACCGTAAGACCTCGTCAGATACACCGACTAATATACCGCTATCGGTAAATAATAGAAACAATGCATTGACGGACCTCGCATTGGATCACGTGCGATAACTATGGCGAAGTGGCATTTCAGTCCCCATCTGGGAAACGAAACCATGGTGTATATTACATTATTTTGCCTAGGATAAACACTCGAACACGTTGGCAATGTTTGTAGATTTCGTGACGGACACCCTGGTTGCGAAGATAGTTTATTTGATTTTTGAACTGAGAATATTTGATTGAATATTTACTTACTGTATATTTTAGAAAGTTGATCTGCTCGAGATACATTGCAAAACTGTAAAAGTTATGATCCTGTGAATGCTTTAGTATAATTAGATGATTAATAGGTTAATAACAATTAATATGTTAGCTCAGTAAAATTGACAAAAGTTGCAATTGAAGTTTGGTTGATGAAATGAAAAGTACTTTTTTTTTTTTTTTTTTTTTTTTTTTTTTTAGTCGAGTAGGTCGTGATATCTAAGGATTGCACCCGAAAGGATACAAAATAGGCAACGTTTTCATTAGTGTGTAGGAAAGCTTGACTTCTTACTTTCAATTGTCTAATAAGCCACCTCTTATTTGCGTTTAATTAAAATTAGCATTTCGTCATGAAACCATAAGACCTCTAAATTGCATTTTATATTATTGCATCAAAAAATTATTGTTTTCAAAAAATCATACCATGTCGAAAAATTTTGTATTTAGGACGTTTTCATGCCATCGGTTCGCCTTCCCTGTAAGAGACGAATGAAGAAACTTACATCAGGAATTACGAAACGCTATTTATAATTTTGTAGCTTTTTGTCTGGACGATTTCGGATTGTAGAGTCCAGAAAACTATATAAGTAAATAAATGTTAGGTAATACGTCAATATTTGGTTTGCCCGTTTTGTTTAGATTAATACTAGTTATTATTTAATTATTATTTTTTTTTTGTGTTGATGAAAGTTTTATTTGTTTTTCTTGTGTTGATATTTAATGTTGAGTAAGATATTTTACGTCTGGACCAAGTATTTTTTAAATACTAGGTCCAGAAGTAAAATCTCTTTCAAAGATCTCATTTGTATAGTTTCATTGTTCATAATGAGACAGTGGCTTTCCTATTAATTGAACCTCACCATAATTCGCGGCTATTCAAGCTAATGGCAATGCGGAAGTTAGTCGACCATATTAAAATTTGGCAATGAACAGCAGAAACCTTGAGTAAACACTTATTTTAAATACGTATCATACTCACAACAACTTTATATTGTAAATTTGATATAAAGTGACATTTCTAATATCATCATCCAGTTGACGCAGTGAATATATCTTGATATCTACTAAATTGTTATTAATTCAAATATAAAATGATATTGTAATTGCTAAGTAATGTTATTATTAATATGATAGGATTTATTTAAACGGAAAATAATTTAGAGATTGTGGACTATACAAAGATTATAGACTTGTTCGGCATTACAAGACGAGACGAAAATAAAATATTTGAGCGAGAGAGCAGATAAAACTGTGAAACTTGCTGCAAAGAAACTTAAATGGAATTGGGTAGGACATGTAACAAGAAAATATAGACAACCGAAATTCTAAATAGATTCCGAGGAATGAGAGGAGGCAAAAAAAAAAATTAGCAAAGTGAAATTAAAGTACATCGGAAGCCAGTGGTGCCTCAAGGAATAAATTACATAATGAAAAACCTCACAGCTGTTCCAGGATGTCACTTGTGAATAATTTGGTCTCATCCATTGAGATTAAAGTACTGAAAAAAAAATTGAGAGGCCTTTTTGTTGCTTGAACAGAAAATCATGAATACGACAATTTATTTTAAATAATGTTTATTTAAGGACTATTTGATTAGGCAAATCATAATATGCTATTGTTACTCTGATAGTGTTACTAAGAGCTGTAGTTGTCTTTTTATTAACAGTAATTAAAAAAAGTTTATTTTAGAGATCATTAAGTACATGCTTGGTGTTATCCATTGATTAATTAAGAAAAGTATTCTTAGTTTAAAAATTTTATGCAAGGAAGTGATGATGGGTCATAAGAAAGAGTAATTTCAGTTGGTGGTCTCGTTAGAACTCTGGAAGCTAGTGAATAACAACTCCCTTGCTTGCTTCTAGACCAGTGACATCGACACAATCTTTGAGGAGTCCTTTTACGCGGTGGAAATCTCGCATACTAACATCCTTTCACCGACAGGGTCAAGTCAAAGCAGCATCGAAACGACGCTTGGCACAAAGTATCTGCATGACCTTATCATCAGTTAAGCAACAACATTCACGTATGGGAAATTTGAGTCTCTGAGAATGTTAAGCAGACAATTTGGTGTCTTGTAGGGAACTACAGTGTGGTAACATTACCTCACAAGAAACAAGTTTTTGGACATGGTAATGAAGAAATCAAATAAAATAATGAGAAAATGGTAAAAAAAAAGGAAATAGAAAGGATGAGAAAGCTTATTAAATTGAAAATTGTTTATTTTAGGATGTTCTAATTAAGTAGTGATAATTGATAGTAATAACAAAACTTCACATATGTAAAATTAAATATTAAGAATTTAAAGCGACAGTTTAGATAAGAAATAACTTCCTTTGCCAACTTTCATCAAAGATACGGTGAGTTTGGAAAAAAAAATAGTTTATGGAAAAACGTAAAAAGAAAAAAAAAAAAAAAGTGAGCACTTAGGAGGAAATAAGCAGCCATTCGGAAGCGATCGAAAATTTAGAAGAAGAAAAGGAAATGCTTCAAGATCAACTGAGAAAAAAGAATGTTATATAAGATAGAGAAATCGTGGTTTTTTTCCTTACAGATATGTGGTTCTCGAATTGAATGTCTAGTATTTAGGCAGATTTGGACTAAATTCATACTTATGCCCTTTTCTAATGTCCTATAAGTTCCAAAAAACAGTTAAGATCATTTTTTTCTGTTGTTTGAGCTAACTTTTCAACTAAAAAGTCATATTAGTAGGTAAGATGTTCTTTTTTTTCGGATTACCTTGTTTTTCGCATTAGACGAAACTTCTAACATCCAGTGATACCTAATTAATTACATGTGAAAATTACAATTAAACTAAAACACAAACGTTTCGGTTAATTAAGAATTTAAAATAATTTTAAGTTCTGCGTGCAATCTTGTAGTCTCAACCTCTTTGTTTGCATCGAGTTCTTTTGCATCGAGTGAATCAGTGTAAAAAATGAAAAAGTTTTTTTTTTTCCAGTATAGAAAATGTTAAAATGTATAATGCTTATTCATTAGGTGTATCAAAAGTGTATTTTTGTTTTCGGTTACTTTTACGGACCAGAAAAGATAAATCAGGTACTACATTAAATATTTAATCTATTATTATTTCTAATATATAATGCGCCGAAAAGCAATGAAATAAAAAGAAAATTCGATTCTATTTTTTTAATACATAGGCTATATATTTTTTATTTTAGATAGAAACAGTCTATCGGTTTCTTTTGACTTGATAAATTACACTTTTCTTTTGTCCATTTTGTTTCCAGGTTATTTTGCAGTTTCGTGAACTTCAGTGAAACTCGTGGAAAAATTTCTCAACAATAATTGTAATATAGCCTACTCGAGTAAGATTGTAATAATGCAACAGTTATTATGACAAGAAGTTTGTAAAAGTGCTTAAAACCTTCTTTCCTTAGTTCCTTTTTTTTCTATTTTTATTATTTCTTTATTTTAAGTCATGACAACCACAAAAACGAAAGTTTGACGTTTAATTTTTAAATCATAATATCTATAGAAAATTTCTTTTTTTTTTGAAAAAATATTAATCAAATCGTATTACTTAAATTGCATAAAACCTATTAATTTTAATCAAATCAAAGCACGCGCTAATTACTAAAAGATTAATGTATTTGTTTTGGAAGTTGATAGGAGAAACGCACCAACACACTTACAAACAGACTGAGTGACTTAATGAGCCTCACTTTTCTTGGAGTACATTAAAAAAACAGGCTACTTTTTTTTTTTTTTTTTTTTTTTATTTATTTATATAATTTGAGTTTTTACAGTCCTACTAGGGAAATTTCCCTGTCAGTAGGTTCTGGAGTTTAATAGTTACAATCTGATTAATTTATGGTTGATAATATGATGCAATGTACATATAATCTGCATATCTACAAAGTACAATCAATAAAATGAAAAATATCTAGGAACATTCACTCTAATATGAAGATGCAGACATGTGTATATGTCTCTGTGTATATGTATAATGTACACACACAGGAGCGTAAATACACATATGTGCATGTTCAGACTTATATATATTACAG
>JAFIDM010000004.1:38427261-38440391 GCA_023159025.1 Thereuonema tuberculata | reverse complement strand
TTATGCCGTAGTTTATTGTTGAGTCAACAAAAGCTTTATAAATTAAGATTTTTGCTTTTAAAGGAATAGAATTTTTGATTTTGTTGAAAATGTAAGTGTAAGTGTTGAGTTTTTTGAGTATTGAGATTATGTGAATATGCCATGTAAATTTATTGTCAATGTGAATACCAAGATATTTGTAATTGTTTATGTTTTCCAATACTTCACAGCTACAATTAACGGTTTGTTCATTGTCTTTGTGTAGACACTCAAATGTGTGTATTTTTAAGCTTGGTATGGTGCTTATGTTTTTGTTTTTAGTTTTGATTACCATGAATTTTGTTTTTGCTTGGTTTATTTCCATTTTGTAGCCATGGGTCCACTTGACAATTTGATCCAAGTCGTACTGCGTTCTTTGATGAATAGTCTCCATTTCATCGGAAGCATTTATTATTATGAAGTCGTCTGCGTAGGCAAACGCTTTGGAGTGTTTGAGTGTCGTGAATATTGTATTCGTATAAATTAAGAATAATAACGGACCAAGATTAGATCCTTGAGGGATTCCTGTTTTTAATTTGTAGAACTTACTTAGGTTGTTCTTAATGGATACCTTGAATTTTCTATTTTTTAAATAGTTACTTATCAATTTTTGTGCGCTACCCCGAATGCCATGTTTTTCTAATTCTTTTATCAGTATGGCATGATTTAAGCAGTCAAAGGCTTTTTTAAAGTCTATAAATACAATGGATAATATTTTGCTTTTGTTTAAATTAGTGTTTATGTACTCGTTGAAGTCGTCTAATAAGTTTGTGGTACTGGAATTTTTTTGATAGGCGTTCTGGTTAGTGTTTATGGTTTTATTTTTTTCTATGAAATTGTATATGGTGTTTGTTATGTGTGATTCGAAGATTTTGGAGATGTTAGGTAAGACTGATATAGGACGGTAGTTGATTATCGAAGTTTTTTTCCCACTTTTGTAAATGGGGATGATTTTTGCCCATTTCCATTTTTCTGGGAACTTACATGTTTTTAAGATTTGTTTTGAGATTTCGCAAATGATTTCTGTATACGACTCGATGTGTTCTTTGATTTCCTTTATAGGTATTTTGTCCAGTCCTACTGATTTACTTGATTTCATATTGATCAAAATTCTATTCACATCATATGGAGACATTTCATTTAATACTATAGAGCCTGAAGGTGTGTTGAGGTTATAATTTAGAAAATTGCTGTTACATTTGCATTCTTTTATGTTGCCAATATTGCCAAAATGTACTCCAAAATCTTCTAGTGTTTTGTCTGTGCCTTGCTTATTTATGATATAAGATAAATTATTGTCTGTGTTTTCTTTTTTGCTTGTATTTATTGTATCGTTTATTATTTTCCAGTATTCTTTGTTATTGTTGTAGTTTTTTTCAAGCTGATCAGAGTAATATTTTTCTTTGGTTTTTTTTATTAAGTTCATTGTCAAATTCCTGACCTTTTTGTATTCAAGGGCGTATGCAATGTTCGTTTTATTGTTTTTATGTTTTTTATATAGCTGATCTTTTTCTTTAATGAGTTTATAAATCTCATCTGTCATCCATATTTGTTTAAATTTTTGGTTCTGATTTTTCTTAGCATTAGC
Source organism: Thereuonema tuberculata (assembly GCA_023159025.1). Taxonomy (NCBI): domain Eukaryota; kingdom Metazoa; phylum Arthropoda; class Chilopoda; order Scutigeromorpha; family Scutigeridae; genus Thereuonema; species Thereuonema tuberculata. The sequence goes on along the minus strand of JAFIDM010000004.1, from coordinate 38,438,785 downwards.
GAAATCACTATCATTTGTATTGATATTTTGTATTGTGTTCATGCAGGATTTGTAGCGAATTTTATAAAAATGTTTGAGAGTTTTGTTTACATCATGATAGTGTGAGGTATGTTGTTTTTCCAACAACTTACTTATTTGTGAATTGAAGTAGGCAACGTCAGATAGAGGCATAATTAATTTCTGCTTAATTTTTCTTTCGTTGTTGGTGGGAAAGTTAATTTTGATATTTGATAATTTGATAAGTATCATATTATGATCTGAGATATTGTTATCAATTACATAACCTGTTACGATGGAATCTTTTATTTTTCCGAAGCAGTGATCTATACAGGTTTCAGAATGCTGGGTTTTAGTCGTGGATTCTCTAGTGATTTCTGTGATATAGTGTTGTAAGCCATGAGTAGAGCATATTTTTAGATAATTTAAAGTTTCGTAGTTGGGAATTTTTTTACTTATGTCTATGTTAATATCACCAATTACCAGTATATTTTTGAAGGTTTTGATTAGTTGATCTAAATTCTTATCTAATTCTTTACAAAAGCTGCCTTTATCAAGATGAGGGGGTCTGTATATTGATAGTAATATGAGTTTGTCTTCTTTGTTACCTTTCCCATTATGCTTTATTTCGCAAGTTATATTTTCGTAATTAGTTGTGTTAATTAAGTGTTCTGTAATGTTGAGGTTACTTTTATAAAATATAACGATGCCGCCTCCTCTTTTTTCAGTTCTAAGTTTATAAATAGTTTGAAAATTTTGGATTTGATACCAGTTCATTTCTGAGTTTTTAATGTTCACTTCATTCAAAACAATAATGTCAATTAGATCCAAGAATTTACTAATGCTAAAGATGAAGTAATCAAAGTTTTTCCTTAAGCTTCTGATATTTAAACATAATATTGTCATAAAATAAGGTTTTAATTTGAAAAATTAAAATTAAGAATTTTAAATTTTTACGCTTTTGCACGGCATTCGAATGCCTCAATTATAGTTATAAAAAAACGAAATTTACTCTTGGTTTTATGTTATAGACAAGTGTGAAATCAATTAAGAAATAAGTCTTTTATTATTATAGAAATTTCTAATAATTTAACTTATTATTAACGAAAATAAAACTAAACTCCTCCTCATTAATCCTAAAAAGAAACTTCCTAAAGAAAAGCCAGTAATTTTATATCACTCAGTAAAATGTTTGCTAAAAGATCATGAATACTGCATAAAATGCAAAGAAATAGAACAAGTGGACGAACTTCAATACCTTGGATTAACAATAAATAAAACTTATACATGGTCAAATCATATCAAAAACTTACACAAAAAACTTAATGTTCTCTCTTATATATTCTTCCACATCAAAGATAGTTTACCCACAAAGATTAAAATGATGATTTACTATGCATTCTTCGACTCATTAATTAATTATGCACCTCATATTTGGGCTAATACAACAGATACGGAATTACAAAATATAAATACACTACAAAATAAAATAATAAAATTAATTCTTTCTAAAAGAATTAGTAAGAATAAAGAAACTAGAAAAGAACTAATGTTGAAGTATGGAATCTTATCGCCAAAACAAAAATGTCTGTATAATTTATTAATAAAACACTATCCAGAAATCAAAACTGCAATAACTGTTGAAGGAAAAAATTATAATCTCAGAAATAAAAATAAAATCAAATTAGACTATCCATACATTTTTAATAGCTGTGGGAAAAGAAATGCTTATTATCTAATAGAAGAAATTTATAATAGTATACCTGATTGTAAACTTTTAAAAGACAAAAGAATTTCTGAAATAAAAAAATTAGTAAAAAAATGGCTTATTATAAATATTGAAAATAGGTAATTCAAAATTTCTAAATATAGTCAATCTCCTTTGAAGTTCTTAAAACCATAATCTTGGTTTCAATTGATCTTGCAGTGAATAGTTGTGTATATAGTACTTGTGTATATGGTAATATAGTATAGTACTTGTGATTGTGATTACTATATATTATATGGTATTATTATAGTATTATACTATTATAGTGTATGTGATTGTGATTACTATATATATATGTATTACTTGTTAAACTTTTTAAATATTAATCATAGATTTTTATTAATATATAATTTCCAAAAATTTAACAACCTTGTATACTTAGTTAACTGTTTATGTCAACTTCCCTTATTCAAAAAACAAAAAAACAAAACAAAACAAAAAATTAATCCTAAGTTATGAATTAATATACTGTATAATCGGCAATTTTAGTCTCTTTACTTTTCTAAAAAATGCATATGTAACTAATAACTCAAATATATCAATATGAATGTACTCAACGGTAGCACCTGTTGATAGGAAGCTGTACAAATGCTTCCTAACAGGACTATGATAAAATGTAACGGAAATAAAATGAATGAATGAATAACGGAAAGAAATTTCAGATAAGTATTGCTAAAGAATTTCTTGATGTTTCTCCTTAAAATTACGTGAACTATGTTATGAACATTTAGTTATTTGGGTAAATTTAGGAAGCTCAACGTGATGGATTTTTTAAAGATAGCCGGCTGACGTAGTTAGGAGCGACATAATCTACGGAAGGAGAGAACGCAAATAATAATAAGTTAAGCTATATTAGGCTTAGAGTAGTCAACTTGAATTATTGAGATACTTTTTTTTTTTTTTTATATTGTATCTTTTTCATAATTATTGTTGTTAAAGGAAAAAAGCTTATCGCAAGTGTCCGACAACATAGAGAACTGATTCTGAAAGTGTTTTTAATGCTTCTAAGCTGAATTTTAACTAAAGAACTTAATTTAAATTAAGATGGAAATCCTTACATTCGATAAGATTAAGTTCTTTTTTTGACAGGAAACTTATATTAATGAAATGAGCAAATTGAAGAAGAAATCGATAAATGTAATCTACTTAGTCGTAATTTACCTCAAGCTGTCAATTAAGCATCGACGTCCTTAATATTAGGCTGTTGTCCAATTAGGGAATTCTAATTTAAATTTTAATTACGGAATGATTCACTTACTCTAGAAATTTACAGGTTCTCGGATTTCATTCGTTTTTTTTCTTAAAGAATAATAAGATTTTTGTCAGTAGAGACGCTGATTTCAAATTAAAGAATTTTTTGCAAGACTTGTAACTTCTGTTCATGATACATCATACATATACTGCATATACATGCAACCCTCGTTTTCGACCGGTGTTCCGTTCCTACAGTGGCGTTGTAAATCGAATCGACGTAAAACGAACCCATTATATGTATAATGTAAACAGGGTGGATACGTTCCACACATCTAAAAATGTATTAGTTTTATTTAATTAAATCATGTTAATGTAAGTTTTTGCGATTAAATTAATGTAAAATATTTATATACTTTCGTAGGCCTACTAAATTATTATTTATTATTTTATATTAACTTAATAATTAAATGCATACCGTGTAAAGTCTGTCAGGGTACTCACAGGAAAATCTGTATCCGCACTAGTCGATTTCCTTTTAACGGATATGGCACGTTTATTTTTAAAATATCACTGTTAAGTGTAATATGTATTTATCACAGCATTCACAGACAATCAACGCGGGATGATTGAGCTTAATAAAAGTGAGGAGGAGACGTGGACCGAATAAGCGAAGCCCAAGCACAGTTGATTACACATTCACCGTTTAAGGCTGCATTTTAGCTCAAGAAATTTACTTTTATTTTTAATCGCCTTTTCAATTTTTTTTAAATTGTATTTTTCCTCAATTTGGCTTAAATTCTAAACCGGCGTAAATCTGAATCGTCGTTAAACGAGGGCTGCCTATAGTGCAAAATTAACAAGCTTTGTGCAATAAGCCTATTGTTTCTTTAGTTTCTATCTAAATCGATATAATTTGATGTGTATTCGATACATCTGACCGTAATTCCATCCCCACGTTGCCAACATCAGAAATTTTCCTCAAAATCTTGAGGTTTTTGAACGCTGACCGAAGATAAAAACATCGTGTCGGAAATCTAGAGACTTACGATTTGTAAATGAGGCTTTCAGATCATGCAGAGATTTGTATTTCAGCGGTTTTCTATACTATTTGATACGATAACTTACTGAAAACGGGAAATTTCTTTGAAAATTATATGGAAATTCTATCTGTTATGGTAAGACCGTTTTTATGGTTGAATTACTGAATTTTCTAAAACTCTGAAATGTAGACGTTTACGTTGAGATGCCAGTAGAGATATTTCAGGTTTTCGAGTTGGCACACGCTCCATCCCATAACGAATCCTGGTCGATGCCCATTACAACAATACCAAAATTTCTGCAACATCTGTGTCTCTTCGGGATTCCTGACCTTGTCCGTTGACTTCTAACGTTTCTGGAAGTAAATATTCTGCACAGACACGTGCGCACAAAATTTATAAGAGGTCAGCAACTTTTCAAATCACCTACAATCTGCAGTCTTTCTTACACAGGATGATTTGATGCAGCTATGTCTTTGTATATTAACTTGCTCAGCTTTTTATTATTATCCTTTTCATTATACAATACTTATATTATACGCGGGATGCATTTTATAACAGATACTAATGAAACCTCAAAAAGATCTCAATTTTTGACAGTCCTAAATTCTATAAATTACAGGTTGCGGGTATCTATCACTTAATTTCGTTTGAAAGCTCATACTGAGAAAATATTAAAATTGTTCAACTGATTTTTTATTTATAAAACGTAATAGGTGAGAAAAGAAAACAAGTTTTAAAATATCAAAATTTTTATAGTAAACTTTTCTGAATAAATGTCATATTATCATTTAAGATAACCAATTACTGTTACTGTTAACTTCTACCAAACTATTACTACACTGAATACTCAGTACGTACTATTTCAGGTATTGTCTAATTCTATAGTTACAGCTGACGGTCATTTTGAAATTCTGATCCTTTTAATACACATTACTAACAGATTATCCGAAATAAGGATACATTTGTATCCATTTTAATGTTTTCTAGATGTTTTATTGGCTAAGGATATGTCAGCCTAAAGAATTAAAATAAAACTAAGAACACTTACTTTAATGAACCATTAATTAAGTCAATAAGTTAAAAAAAAAATTCTTAATTACAAAGTAGTTAAGCTACTTACAGTAAACGGAGGGGTTCAAAAATGCCGTTTAATTAAAGTATTAAGAAAAAGAATTATCTAATTACTATCTACGATAATTTAATCTGGCATCTTCATGTCTCTTTTCCCATCCCAGAAAAAAAAAGGAGGCAAAAGCTGACAAAAATACAGCATTTGGCTGCTGTATTTAAGGTATTTAGGCTTCTATACAGAGCGTAACTCATATCAGGAAAAGCCTTATATTCCGCTCTGTTTGTCTGTCCGTCCGTCGCGAGAAATTCATATCTCAGGAACGACATATGCTAGAGGCATGATCTATACCTCGTTGAAAATGTCTTGCCAAGACTAGCTCAAAACCGTAGAGACTTCGTTTCTAGCTTGTGTGATTCTCAAGTTATAGGTCTTCTTTAGAATTTGCTCAATTTATAAGTTTTACTAAAATCTGATATATTATAAAAATTTATTTCTTCATTTTTTAAATTGACTTTAACCAGAATTATTATATGAATTAGTTATATGAAGACAATTTTCCTTTTCAATTCTTGAAATAAATCTTACAATGATTGATCTATTTTTATTAAAACGGGATCTACCAGATCTACGGAGAGGTTCTATTTTTTTCTGTGGGGGTTTTGAAGTTGTAAAGTTTCCGAGATTGTAACATTCGCTCTGTATAGAAGCCGTGGGGCATTATGTGATCGCTCCTGGGATTGCTGCTCCTATCTTGTTTAATTCTATCTTTATTTCATACAGAGAATAAAAATTTTCCATTACTTTTCTAGACTCGAGACAATGAATTCCTATCGATATCATAAACAATGTATGTCAATCCTTTAGTAATCCACTAAAAGTAGTGCGTGCTTTTGGTTTGATCAAAATTAATTAGAATTACAGAAGTAAAATAATGTGGATTTAATTTTTTATTTTTCAGAAAACAGAAAATTGATTTTACTTAAGTTCACTAGATGTGATAATTTAAGAAAGAATTGAAAGTTTTCATTTTTATTATTTTAACCAGGTTAAGGTAAACAGATTCAAGAACTGCTTGCTGTACATGGTAAAGTTGATTTTTCTAACGCTTTTATTCATTCTGATGACTAGGTTTGTTTTCCGAAAAGTGTTCTGGGATCATTTGTTTCTTTAGCTGTCTATAAGATGAGTAAGTGACTACTGGAAAATCGACTAAAGTAGTAAACTTGCTACACGAAGACTCCAAACCTTTGACCACTTGCGACCTAATAAATATACTTGTAAGATGAAAAATAAAGTCTAGTCGTTGATTGATGTTAGCCTATTTATTTGTTTCTATACATTTAAGTGAATGAACCGATTATTATTTAAGTAAACCAACTTTCCATGAATTCGTTTAAACTATGGGTGGGGAACTTGCGGCTTTTTGTGATATTCAATGCTGCTATTCCCATGCAGCTTATATGTGGTTTTAGTAGGAAACTTACAAAAAGAACAGTAATAGATTCCATTATACACAAATTGAAAACTCACAAAACCGATTGAAAGAAAGTTGCCCAACTATTTCTATTTCGATATCCTCATACCTCACTTGTCTTGTTTTCGAGGAACCTGACAATTGTTATTCATTTTAAGCTAAACAAATAGCGATTTCCCATAAACCCCACATGGCGTAATTCTAGATCCATTTAGAAAACTGATTTTTACTTCTTTGTAACTATATACATGCCTTTCATGATCTGTCGGGAATATTTTAATATCGAAGGATGGTAGTTTATTGGGGTTCCTTAATATTCCTCCCCATTGCATCCGAAAATGGAAGAAATAGCCCAATTTTGACCTTTTTCGTTTTAGCTGAACTACAAACTTAACTACTCCCATTCCAATGTTGTGGTTACGGGTATGCATTGTATGCAATTGATTATGACATGATAAAGTATTCACTACTTAGCATGTGTCCTTTCAATGAGAAAGGTTCCAAATTCCTGAATAAAATATTAATAAATTCCTAATAAAAAAATATGAAACAGATCACTACTACTCAGTATTTCATAACTTCCGGTTTTATATTCGCTTTCTTATGCCAACTTTTCTTAACATTCATTTTAACCTACTTTTCAAAGATATCGCTCCCCTTTTGTACATTCTGTGTAGCTACAGAAAACATTATCTTAGGTCAGGAATGCTACATTATGCTGCAGAGACATTATTTTAGGGTAAATCGCGATATCGTATGTTATGAATTCGGCTGTGATTTTCATGACTTACCATATTTATCATGATATTTGGGTTCATTTTTATGTTTAGAGAAATCTTGCTCCATTGTCAGTTCCAAAACGATAAGGCCATGAAAATATATTTTTCTTCCTTCTTTGTATTATTGTAATTCTCCGACAAATAACAATAATCTCTTAAATAGTTTTCCAGATCTGCCTGTGTCTAACACACTTCAGTAACGCACTTTCTGTGTTTGGAAAATAACTTTAATTTCCTGTGAAAATACAAATAATTTCTACAATGAAACGTCCGCGACAGGAATCGCACCTGTAACGTTTTGATCCGAAATCAGATGTCTTATCCACTAGGCCACGGGGACTACATTCAAATTAATGTTAAATATCTCTTATCATTCCTTGTGTGTGTGTGTGTGACGCAATGAGAGAAGAGCCAAAGAAAAAAAAATAACTCTTTAATTTCAGCCTACTAGATTAAAATTTAAATTGCAATGTTCATTTTTTTAGTCTACTACGAGCACAGGCCAGACGAGCATTAAATACAGGTGCTCGCCCTCAGCAGCGAACTGAAGAGTCGTTAGAGACATTTCTCGACATAAATGAAGAAATCACGAATGACAGCAAATACTCTATCTCAACTAAAAGCCACCGCATTGTTATTCCGTCATTGTTGACGGGGCGTATATAGGGCTACTAGTAGCAATATAATGCGGGTCGCATTTCTTTTTTAATTTTAATTTTTATTTTTGAATAAGTGAAAACATAAGCGTGGAAGATATTTAGGTGACAGAACGCGGGCTTTAGTTATAATTTGGAAGTCAGGCTAACTTCAGAATGTAACCATTAAAACCTTAAAAATAGTCCAGTTTCAAAAAAGTACCTTTTTTTTTTCGGGCCCGCAGGAAAAGTACATTAACGAAGTAAATTGAACCTTTCCTAAAAAATTCGGTTAAAAATGATAGGTTTTACTCAGACTATTAAGAATCCAATCTTTAAGCCGTGTCCTTACCATTAGCCTTGAAATCAACTTCGAAATCACTTTTCTTAAAGATGTGAAAGCCTTGGTTCAAGATGTCTCTGCCTTACGTAATAAATTCTTTTGAGTGCTTGTATTCAATGAAGACGATTTGCATTTTTATTCCTTAAAATCTGATAAATCTCATTTATTCATAAACATTACGGAAGGTTTTTCTTTTTTTCTTCACTGCCATCCGCAAAATGCCCCTCTCGATCGTAGAGACAAGATTCTGATGGAAGACGAAAGAGGAAAAAAACGAAGGAAAAGAATGAAGACTCTCCCTTATGACATCTATTTTCTTAACCACACTCCCTTCGGCGGAACCCTGTGTCTTAAGATCACAGCGTGATCCAACGACTGCGTATGCTTCGCCACGCGAAAGCAGAAGTCTTGCAAAGAAGAATTTAATGTTGAAATACTGGAAGTACGAGACAGGGAGGAAGAAAAAAAAAGAATTGAAGAGAATTAAGCGAAAGGACGGAGGAAAAAAAGAAAAGCAAAAACGCTTTTAAAGATGAACGCTCTTGAATTATCAAAGGTTCCTTTTGTTACCGCTTCTAAAGCTATTATAAGATTTCATTAATGGAAATCATTTCAAGAGTCGAATTTCCTAATGTTATTTATTTAGTCGATTCTTTTCAAAATGATCTAAAATAGATTTAAAAGTGGTTCTTTTTGAGAACTAAGAAATTTGTCAAATTAACATAGATTTTTAACTAGAAATTTAACAAAATTAAATATTGTACCTTCCTTCCTTTTTTATTTTTTTTATAATAAATTATTTAGGCCACCACAAAAATTTCATTAAAAACACATTTAATCGTATTAAAATTTACAAACGTTTTCAAGACGTCCTGCGTTTCGTTTTCGAGTAAAAATAATAAAAATAATCATTATTATTTTTACTCGAAAACGAACCGCAGGACATTTTGAAAACGTTTCTAAATTTTTAATGTGTAAATGTGTTTTTGATTATATTTGTGTGGTGGCCTAAATAACTTATCATGAACTTTTACGCACGTTAAACTTTATTTTAATTTTTTTTTTTTTTTTTGGCAAAATGTCTTTCAAAGCTTTTGAGATTCCATTTTTACAGAAAAACTAATATAAAATAAGTAGAATTAAAAGCTTTTTGAGAATTCAGAAATCCGATTTGAAGTTATTAACATTAATGATAAAAACAGATAATAAAAATAAAGGTATAAAGCAGATATTAAAAAAAAATATGTAAAAAAAGACATAAATAAATCGGTGCCTAAAATAAATCAATAACTAATCATTATAATCAAACTCGCAGACATACATAAAATGTATACGCGAAGTACTTGGCAGATAATCAAACGGAAGAATTCGAATCCAATGTGTATTTCAGTGTTTTTACCATGCGTTATAACTTATTTTTCAAAAGAAATAGGAAATTTATAGTAAAATTTTTGATGGGGAAAAAAAAGACAGATTATGCATAAAATATTAAGGATAAGTAGTTTTTTCTATAATTGTGATCTCATCATTTTGAGCGAAATTTCAAATTTCGTATTCATGCTCTGCTTTTACTAGAATCAGTAGAAGATTATAGAGGCAGTCCCCGACTTACAAACATTCGCTCTTAAGATCAAACTTTTCAAAATATCAAGAAAAAAACAAAAAAACTATAAAATAAAAAGAGAACATTTCCAATAGTCTTCGAATACTTTTACTTATATTTATAGACCGGTGTCGTAACATTCCCCTCCCATTTTCAGACTGTTTAGGCAATAACATTTACTAGATGGCATTGATGGAGGTCTCAATCCCCAGCGCTCTGGTCTCTTGAGCCGTACCTCATGTTTACAACAAACAGCCGTAGTGTTCATTTGACAGTATTTCCTCAATTTACTTTACACCTACGTAAATAATAACTATTGTATCTATTTATCCAAAATAAAATTAAAAAACAATTTTTTTCATTTTCTGAATTAGGTTCGTTTTCGACTTACGAGCAAGATGGCGGAAAGGAACCCGTTCGTAAGTCGGGACTACCTGTTTTTCGTAACCTATCTCTAAGAATGATATAAAGAACTAAAGAGAAATTATAATAAACTCGTGACATACTTTGGATATTTTACTTTGGAATTACAGAAATAAGAAATTTCTGAAACAACCTGGAGCCTACTTTCTAATAAATTCTAATAAATGAGAATCCCGTTTTAAAGATGGTATTAATTGATTAAAAGGCAGCCATTTCTGTAGGTTTCGTTTTCAAAAAAATTTTTAGATAACGTTTAGTGATTTTCTTAAAAGCTCTTATCTGTACTTTTAGTCATGCATGTATATACAGTGTAACCTCCTTTAACGGACACTCCGAATAGCGGACACCTCTAATTAGCGGACATTATTGCGGGTCCCAGTCCCTTAAAATAGGACAATACATATTATCCACTCCGAATAGCGGACACTCTGAATAGCGGACAGTTATTTTAACTGTAAAAAAACAATTTTTTTTTCAATTAACATTTCGACAAACACACCATGGTTGTATTTACATCGGTGTCCCATACATTGATACATTGTATCTGTGTCCCATGATTCAATGCACGAATCTGAGGCCTTACTTTTCACTGCAGTTGCTTTGTAAATATCAATCCCTCGTAAAGCTATCCTATAAACGTGTTGATTAAATTTAGTGCGAATTACAATGGCGTCAAAAATGAAGAGATTGGCACTGAAAGAAAAAAATTGATGTTCTTGAAGTTGCTGAAAAAGAAAAGCTGAGTGTGCGTTGTCTTGCTGAACGTTTTAAAGTTGGAAAAACTCCGATAAGTGAACTTTTGAAAGACAAAGATGAGATTAGGGTTATTCCATGTCAAGTCATCCAGGCCATGTCACCCACTACCTAGTTGAGAACTGAGATTTTGTGTACTGCTATTATACTTAATTTCATGAACTTTTGCCAATTTTTATTGTTTTATATACATTCTGTTGGTAATAATAGCAGAAAGTTTGATGCAATTTGGTACTTCAAAGCGAATTGTGAAAATTTGAAAATTGGCTGCAGTTTTTAAATGGAAACAAGTAGGATCACAATTTTTTCCCTGAATATGCGTTGTGACATATAGTTTATGAAAACATAAAAGAATTGGCCGTACAAAATTTTTTTTAATTGTTTTATATTTTTTTTTGTTTTTTTTTTGGTTAATTTAAAAAAAAAATTTGGACACTTGCTCT
>JAFIDM010000004.1:38412248-38423382 GCA_023159025.1 Thereuonema tuberculata | reverse complement strand
CGCCCCCCCCCCCCCCCTTTATATACGCCCCTGTAAGCAGTGTTTTGCTTCAAGAGAAAGCCAGAGAAGTCGGTCAAACTTTAGGATTGGACACGTTTAAGGCATCAAATGGATGGCTAGAAATTAATATTCTACGCTGTAATTAATTTTGTCATTATTTTAAGTAAGACAAACGGATTAGCATTCATTTAAAAATATAGTAAATAATTTGCAATTGTTCATATTCTCTCATATCGCAATGGTAATTCTAGAAATTTAATTAAGATTGTACGTAATTTTTTATTAAATGACATGCTATAAACTAAAAACTGAAAAAAAGATAGTCCTCCCCAATAGCGGACACCTCCCATTAACGGACGAAACTTCCGGTCCCGTGACTGTCCGTTATTCGGAGGTAACACTGCGTATATAAAAGAAAATATTAATAACACTGCATCACGATTTCATTTTGCAGCCATACTGAATTTGCCAAAAAAACTTTTGTCGTTAAAACAAAAAAATCAAATACAAAGAGGAGATGATTTCTTTCCTAAAAATATGTATGTCAATGCAACAAAATCCATTCACTGATTCAATCTTTAGCAGATTGTGGAAATACACATATAAGTACTGTATATACGTACACTTGATCTACGTAAAACCGATACATAAATCCATACTTCCGTAAGAATTTCCGACATGCGTCAAGTTTGCAGAAAACGCCTATTCAAAATATTCGCAATATGCACGAAGTTAATTCTACAAGTGCACCTATTGAGCAGGAAGAATCCCATGTACCAGAATACCACTTGATTTTAAGGCAAATATAGCACTGTATATGTGCAGGCCCCCCCACATCAAATTCAGGGCCCAGTTTCCAAATGCAGTAATGCCCCCCCCCCCTTCTATGATAGTCAAAATCGTAGATTCTTAACCAAAAATATCACTGAAACAACACGCGATTTCAAATGTCTCTCTTTTAAACATGCCACATCACAGAGTATTTTTTAGAGTAATTTAATTTAACACCAACATCTACTTTTTCCAGGTCTAAACAAAAGTTTAGAAAAGATTCACTCCATGCAAATATTGTAGTGCAGAATAGCTCTGTGCAAACGGTTAAAGCAGAATAGTTTAAATAAAAAGAAGACGTAATTATATAAAAAAAAGTCTAGAAATGAAAGCTAATTCATATAATTTTTTTTTTCGGTTAAGACCTCTGCCCGGGCCCCGGTGCTAAGGGACCCTCCCATTGTGGGGGCCCTGTGTTTGTGTACTGTAAAATACCTTCCTTAGCTAAATTTATGTTTAAAATATAGTTGTAATCTTAATCTTTCATTAATACATCTGTTGTTTAGTACAGCATTGTATGGAATTCGACGTAAGTTAAAAACTCACTTATTATGTTCCTCAACCGTTGACGTAAATTGGGAATCTGTACGGAATGTGATAGATCCAATAGGCAATTAGGAATTACGTACTTCAGCTGGTGTAGAAGCTCCAAATTTTAGAGCCTCCCAAACGATTGAAATGTAAGCAAAAAAAAAAGAAAAAAAATGCTTAATCCATTCTCACAGATATGTATGGAAAGATAAATTCATTTGTGGAATCTAGGCCTATATTTCTTTTCCAATTAAAGTTTTGAAAATTTAGCTATCCTTCATCTCAATTCAAATTTTAAGACCTTTTGTTTCACTTCAGAAACTTACTCGATCAGCAAATTAGAATTTGGGAAAAAATATTTTAATACAATTTCCATGGATATTAATTAATTTTGTTCTGTTTTTAATTTTCTTTTATAACTGTTAGTAATTTCCTGGATGAAATTACTGAACATAGGCGCTTCGAAATCCCATTGAGCCACAGAAAATGTGTACCGTTTTCTTTAGAAAATAGGACAAAAAAAAAAAAAAATAAAGAAAAATAACTTCAGCTATTTCTTATAAAAGAAAAATATATTGGTAGGAAACTGCGTAGGTAACACTATCTGTAATAAAACAATCTTTGGTAGATAAATCATTAGGCTTTTATCCTTAACAGCAACTAGTCAGCGTATGAGTTAAGGCACCGGCAATTATCAGTCAAACGGACTAGTACAACGCTCGACCGCCTTTGATGTAAGATCTAATCCGGAAGCTATTTAAAAGAGCTAGGCGACTCGCCTGGAGGAAAAACAACAATGGAAGAAGACTAGACTTCCCCGGAGATTGAACCCGGATCCGCAAATATGTTCTAAACCACTAGAATCACAATCTTCATAAACATAAAAGCAGGATTAAAAGCATTAAAAAAAATGCTAATAATAAAATACTTATCGAAAAACAACCTTTAACAGCATTAAAATATTAAATGTAGCTGTTTAAAAATAATGAAATATTAATTTAAAGATTTATTTATTTATTTATTTATTTATTTATTTATTTTTTTAATACACCGATTGGTTACAAAATGAAAAACGCGATTTAATTTCAAAAGCTCAATTATATGTCTTTTGAGTTCTTACTATTTCATGGTAAATTTTGCAATAGTTTCTAAATAAGATAATAAACGTAAGTTATAAATATTGAAACTCACCCAAAAGACATTAAATATTTATTGTACAACGTAATAAGCCTAATAAGTTGTGGCAAAATGAGGAATAGCAGCACAATTGAAACGAAGTAAACAAAGCAAAATACGTAATTGATCTGAAAGACTACTGTACAAATAAATAATCTTCGAAGCATTCTTCAGCTGTATTGAGTTTAAGACACATGCATTCCCCATATCATCTCTAGACGAAGCAACAAAATTTTATATTATTTCAGGAACTGATATTGTGCTGAATTATTATTTTTTATTACAAATTATATATATTTTTTTATTCTGTTACCATTAATTTAACCATTACCATTAATTTGATTTGATTCCCTTTACGCAATTATTACAAAATATTGTAATTGGCGTACCGAAGGGAGGATGGTAGGGAGTTGTAACCTCTCCAATTGCATCCGAAAATGTTAAAAAAAAATCTAGGATTTCTGAACATATGATTTTTTTTTAATCATATGTTGGAAAGTTCATAGTTTTGTTTTGGAAAAGGATACAATATATTTTTTTTTTTTTTATGATTGAAAGGCTACTACTATCCTAACCCCTCCCATTTCCAAAATCTTGGGTACTCCTAGGACTTACAACCAATCACAATCTTTTCATGGTTCTTCATAGTTCTTTGAATTTCTCCCTGAAGTAAAGAGATTATTATTTCATAATTGAAAAAAGATGGTGAAGGGATCGTCCATGTCATTCTGTAAAATGGCTCCCACCTGCTCCATTAGGGCAGATAATAATTTTTATGAAGCGTTGAGAGGCAAGGTAGGGGTTAGGGAGGGATTCGAAGCCCTTCAGTTCCTTGCAGTATTTGTTATTCATTCGCTCGGCAGATGTTATGTGGTTGGACTTTAATGGAAGCTCTACAATACAAGCCAAATAGAACAGCCACTTGAGATGCAACAAAACGAAAGACTTATTTTGAACAAACGACGAAGTTCCTGGCCTGAATGATTTGACTTGTGTTCATTGTGGAATTTTTTAGTAAAATTGAATAAAGAAAAATCAGAATGTGAAGAAATCAATAATTCGAAAGAAAAAAAAAAGACTAAGTAGATATTTCTTATATTTCTTTGAAAACGTTACTTTAAGACGTGGAATTTTTTGTTCCTTACTTAAGGTACTGACTCAAACAAATCAGAAGACTGCAAACCTTTTATTTCTTTTATATATTTCTTTTTCCAATGCACCAAAATTCTGAAAATTTAAATATGAACTTGTGAAGCATCTGGGATTTCTATTTTCTTGTTTTTAATTTTCAAAATATTCTACAATTAATTAAATTAAAATTCAAAATCAGTCAATTTTTGGGGGTTTTTGAAGTAATAATCGGTATTTTCAACTTAAAAGAACTTGACAAAAACCTGAAATCATAAAAAAAATTCCTAAACTAATGATTTGTATTTAAAATATTTATTATTAGCGCAACAGTTAATTTTTAAAAAAAATAAAAATTGTGTTTTCATAAAATTGTGAGAGATTAAATTATTTTTTTTAAAAATTATCTGTATCACTAATAATAAATATTTTAAATACAAAACATTAGTTTACAAATATTTTATCATTTCAGGCTTTTGTCAAGTTCTTTTTAAGTTAAACATACCGAGTAATACCTCGAAAACTTCCCAAAACATTGACTGCTTTCGAATTTTAATTTAATTACAGAATATTTTTAAAATTAAAAACAAGAAAATAGAAATTCCAGATGCTTCACAAGTTCATATTTAAATTTTCAGAATTTTAGGTGCATTGGAAAAAGAAATATATAAAAGAAATAAAAGGTTTGCATTCGCCTGCATCTCCAATTTCATCCAATTCGTTCAGACTACTTACGAAATTATATCCGACAACGTGTCATTAAATTTGAGTTTAAAACTCGAAAATTTGACATTTTCTCCTGTTTATTATTTTTTTCTCCCCATAATCTGCAGAAAAGATATTTTTGACTTAAACAACTTATAAGTAATTTTTCGATACTATTTCTTTCTAGGGAAATTTTATGCGACCTTTCAAATTTAAATAATTTCTACAGTTACTGTAACTTTAGTAACTATAACAATATAGATTTCCTTTATAATATACCGATAGTGTAATATTATAGTATTTGAAACAGTACTGAATTTTTGCTTTAGTTATTCAGTTATTTAAGAAAAAACCTTCTTTCAGTTATTTTATGTAAGTTAATTTTGAATTCACGTATTAAAAAAGAAATAAAATAAAATAGGCGAAACTCTAGTTTTATTTAAGTGGTTAAATAGAAAGAGATTAGAGTAATATGCTTAGTTAGGGAAGATTACCCTTAATCTTTTAATATCATTCTAAATTTGCATTTGTTGTAAAAATCTCAAAATTTGGCTTGAATTTCAACCACACTTCGCATTAAAGTACAGTACATAGTATTTACTTACAAAACGAAGTCAGTAAATAAAAATTGAAAATCTAATTTACATAGGCAGATAAAGTTCATTACTTTAATAATAGCGATGATGTTTGTAAATCCAGTAAGCCCTACAATTATCAATTCAAATTTTATGCCTGCTTTATCAGTTATTTCGCCTTCCGCGTTTTAGAAATAATATTTGGATATATCCATTCCATTCATCCTTTGTTATTTAGTCTTATACTTGAATATATATACATTCCATTGATCATTTGTTCATTAACCTCTGACCTCACTATTCGTAACTACAGTTTTTGTTTTTTCTGAAAAATACAGCAAAACAATTGGAAATATAGTCATTGATAGCTCAGCACTTCTGGTCATCTCGTTCCAATTGCTTTATTAATAAATTGTTTGCAGAAACTTTCCATGAATTTTAAAGGTATACTTTCAATGTTGAAGTAATAAATAACCCCTAAGCGTTCCTGTATCAGTTCCTAAACCTCAAGCTAAAATTCGTGCAATCTGCATTTATTCAGTTGAAGCATTTGTTAAGCGTACGACACTGAAAAATATTAAGCCTTTTAGCTAAAAATTCAAACATTAAATTTTCAACTAAGTCGAAGTTTCAGTTTAAGAACCAGAGGCACGATTGCCTCTGTACAGTTTATTGTACATTGAATAGTAAAATAGTTAAGTTTTACTTTTAAAGTATTCTTCTATCAACTAATTATATGGTACCAAAGTATAATTGAAAGGTTTTAAGCCATACTAGCCGAACCCTGAAAGAGCAAATTATTGGGGAAATGGTATGAAAGATTTGGTGGTCGTGTACAAAAAACAATATACACTTTGCTGCTGTAATTTATATAGCTACTTTTCCTTACTTATTTTTTTTGTACACGACCACCAAACGTTTCAAACCATTTCCCCAATAATTTGCTTTTTGAGGGTTAGGCTAGTATGGCTTAAAACCCCTCAATTTCTGAATGTTCAGTCAGCTTTTACCACTCTATCTAGAATAGGTAGATATAGAATTTCTTTATTGCTGTATTCATATAAAGCTTACTAATTACATGTCTATGTATTATCTATATATGTATTATTTTTTGATTCCTTAGGATGGATTAACCCATTTTTTGTTTTTGAGAGAGAACTTCTGTCAATTTTACTTTCAAGAAGAATCTTTAGATTAGAATAGAGATTTTTGGAGGCTGATTATGACATGAAATAGCAATTTTGAAAAGCACGATAAAAGCTTTTTGCCGTTTTGAACTTTTGTTACGTTTTAAATATGTTATTTACTTACTAAGTTAACATGTAGTTATTTTGGAGGTAATGTTTGAAATGAGAATAAATAAATATATATATAAAAGACGGTTAACTGAATTTTTGTTAAAATTTTGTTTTTCATTTATGCTAGTTATATTGTACAGGCCTAGAAATTGCTAAACACATTGTACATTCCAGGGCTTCAGAAGCATAGGAATCCAAGTACCTTCCCAATGTTTGACATTTCATACTTTAGTAATATTTTTTAAATCTTGATCTCTTTAGACTTGTTACGTTCTTTGCAAACTTGAAAGAAACTTGCTTCTTTCTTTCTTTTTTTGGGGAGTGGTTTTAATTTGGCAAATGTTCTCCGTCGCTTTTACCCAATTTTCCGGTGTTGCCAATGTTTGTTCCCGTGGGGATGAGGTCATGCCCCGTGGGCAGCTGCGAAGACATCTGCTGGTCCTTCTCTCCCTCCTTCTGTTCCTGCTCTAGGGAATTGGAAGCAACTCTCATCTAGTTTCTCGAAGTTTTTAGAATTCCACAGGAATGAATCTACAAATGAAGATAATTTCTGTAGTACTCGTAATTTAAAAAGCGGTTCTTTAGAATTCAGAATTAAGCCCTTTTTTTATAATTATTATTTCTTTATCTCTTCACTTTTTCGATATTAATGGAATAATTTTTTAGATTGTTAAATAGCAATTTTTTTTTTTTTAGTGAAATATGAAATTTACAAAATGTTGTTCAATTCATTGTAGAGATTGTAAATCAAATCAAATATATAAATCTTACAATGTTTACCCTTTTACATTGTATCCTGTAAAAAAAACCTATTAACACATTGTTTTGTTTTTAGTTTAAAGATTACGCAAGCTTTAAGATCTGATTATTTGTTGATTTTTAATTTAAACTTTTATTTTCATTTTTTATTTATATTTATATATACTATTTAATTTTAAACAGCTTTTAATTTTGATTTTATCTTAGTAGTTGTACTCAACAATTATAAATTTAAAAAAAAAAAATCGCCTTATTTTCACCTGTAATGCCTGTTTAAATGAAGAGAAATAATCTCAAAGAACTTAAAGCCTACTTTCCATAAAGTATTATTTCTTAAAATTTGTTCTTCATTTTTTTTTTAAATGTGAAAAATGGCAAAAAAAAAAAAAAAAAAAAAAAAAAATGAAATTGTATTAAATAGTGAATACACATTTTCCATTTCCTGAAAAGAAAAATGAATTAAATTCCCTTAAATTCAAGTTGTCTGAATCGGATTAATTTTAATCAAGCCACGCGCAATGAATTAAGGAGTTAATATTCATTATATAAATTAATGATAATATCAGAAGTAAGATAGAAACCCATTATTATTCCGATTGCAATGTTTTTGTATGAGAATTTTTGTCGCCAAGCGCACTGATTTCGCGATAAGGACAAAATATAAAATTTAAATCGTTCCTGGTTCTTTAATATGCATACGAAGTTTCAAGAAGATCCGTATGTGGTTCGAAAGTTATTAGGAAAAGGGGAGGGACATACAGACACACGAGCGCAGACTGATTGATTTGATTAAGCCTCTCTTTTTCATTAGAAAATAGACTAAAAACTCAAATTTATTTTTGAAAATGCAGTAAACAATTAAAAATTTTTTAATAACATCAGAAAATTAAAATTCATTAAGACTTACCTTTCATAAATTGAAAATTTCTTTTCTAAGTTGTATAGGGAATCATACACTGCCGTCACAGCTTATTAGATAGGAACAGAGCGCTGTCGAAAACCCGGAATCACCAAAACCCAGTCTTTATTTTTCTGTTATATTATATATAAGAAGCTTGTACTTCCACTTGTTATTTTTTTTTCTATATAAATTGAAAACATTTTGATGATCGAATACTGACCAACTCTTTGATCTAACATTCGCCTAATATTAACGAAAGCATGCGTTGTAATGTTTTCATTTCCATTTTTTTTAGTAACATTAAATTTTATTAAAAAAAAACTATACATTATTATATTATAAGCTTTTTTTTAATGTATCTTTAGAATTTAGAAAAACCTTAATGTCAACGTCAAAGTTCGAGTCCCAAGTTCAAATATGTAATTTTTTTTACTTTTCTCGTTCTTCCCCTTCATCCGCTCAGAGATAAATTCCCAAAGAGAGGGGGTTTTCCTCTACTTCCTTTAACATTCTAACTTCAATTAATCCTTTAAATCCTGTTTAAGACGATAATTAAAAGTATAACAAAGAACATGGTTTAGAAAACTCCCTCTATCTCATTTTATTCATCAGATTAAGTAAAACGTTTTAAGTACAATAATTGAACAGCAAAATTCTCATAAATGAGGAAAATTTAAAAAGAAAGATAAAAAGCAATATAAAAACAAATAATAAGTAAATATAATATGTAATTTTCTTATCTTTAAAATTTTTGTTTTGTTTTCTAAACGTTTCGCCTTATACTGCTAGGAATTTCTCTGACATTAAGATGTTGGAATTATTTGCTGGCAAATTACTAACTTAAGTACATTTTGAGATATAAATATATATATAATTACCTTTGTATGCAGTCTTCATTGACTTTGTTGCTATCTAGTTTAATCTTATTTGTCTATATAATAAAATGGTACATTTATGGTTTAATTCTGTTGTTTTAATTCAAAGGTCGAAATTTAAATTTCAAATGTTCCTGGTATGTATTTCCCATTGTAATGTCTGAGGAAGTTTAAGCCGACAGGAGAAAAATTTAAATAATAAAATGAGAAGCTTGAGGATAAGCTGTGAAAGGTACTTTTTATATGATAATATATTTTAATAATATTTGATTATTATTTTTTGTGAGGGTTTATTTTTTTGTTTCAAACTATAATAAATGTCCGGAAACTTACAAATATAATAGTTATATTTTGTAAAGTTCAATCAACAAATTTTAAAAAAATAAAATAGCTAACAGTGTGGCAGCTGTAGGCCATTCAATCATTAATGTAATGTTAGTTGTATGTAAGTTGTTTTTTTTTTTTTTTAAATGGTAATTAAATAAAAGGAAAGGAAATATATTAGTGTTATACTTTTACAGATCATTCTTAGATGTCGACAATGGCATGTATACTTTCTTTCAAGTCGCCGCACAATAAATAGTGCTGTACCGAAGAATAACCTAACGAAAAAAGCCCATATCTATCTTCCAACAGATTAATGGAGGTGTCATCTTATTAATCTTTACTCCAGCAGAGAATACTTGTTGCAACTAGCTATTAAAACTTTCGTGTGAAACTAAAGTGTGCAAAATAAACAAACTAAGATAGATCTTTAAAACAAATAGGCATACATTCTGTTCAAAGGTACATTTACAAATATATCTAGATCCAAATTCACTTCTATGAGTTTACGACTTGTAAATCACAGCTTTCTGAATTATCCTGTTATAACTTGTGTTAACTTGTGTTTGTAATTGTATTCATGTCTTTTGGACCGTCCGTGTTAGATAAAATCAAACGTTTACTTACAAATGCTGACGTTGTATTATCTTCGATCTAATCTTTCAATATCCAGTTACTTATTTGGATGAACGAGTTTGTCTTCGGATTCTTCAACCCTCGAGTCCTTTGGAACGTTGAATCACATGTCGGATTATCTCTTAAATCCTATTCGCCGAATTAAACTCCAAATCTGCACTCCTATACATATCGGGCGTGATCATGTATTACTTTTGACAGGAACTAGAAATGTTAACTCAAAGCAATTCCTAGTATCTTTTAACGCAAACATTTATGAATACATCTTTGTTTACTCATCGAATCTCCATCTTCTTCCGTCGTCATTGGAATCCATTCATCACAACAATACAACTCGAGTTTACTGTTACAACAATCATCACTGCTTAGCATTAAGCACATCATCCTTTTATTACATAACGATTGTTGCTATGTTCACTTCTCTTTTATTTTTGGATTATTTCGGATTGCATTTACTTGCCTTAGAATTGTCCTTCGTTTGAATTTAGTCCAGAAATAGTTCACGTAAGTATTTCCTACTTCAAACCTACAAGTGCTCATTGTAATTCACTGTTACAGTGATCTACCTAATATTGCTTTTGACAACATAGACGGGGACTACAGAGAGAACAATGTTTTAGACATTTGAAATTCTGAGATGAAAATGTAAGTTCCGTTTTGTTTACTACGAATCAAAATTCTACATTTAGACATTTTGAAGCTCGATGCGTTTTTTGAGGATGGAGTTATCTATTCTTAATAGCTGTATTTTTCTACATACAGTAGGTCGCAGACTTTTCTGGGCATTTCTGGGATCCTGTGAAAAGATGATAAATATTTTTTTCTTCTCTTTGATGTTAGAAACTTTGAAGCATCAGTGCAAGAAGGGAGCAATTTAACCATCTTTTTGAACATTTTGATCTTTAATTTTTCGTCACTGGATTATCCTTTCGAAAGTTACATTGTTTGTACAATCATTAAACAATAACAAAATTTAATTAAATTACGAATCCTTTCATGTTCCAATTTAGATGGAAAATAGAAGCTAGTCATGATCAACCAATAGTACAGATTGAAACCAATATTATACGATTAATTAATTAGATTTACACGTTCTACTTTCCCATTAGGTAATGATTAATTTAATTTGTTTAAAGCTAATTCTCTAGTGGAATAACTAATACCTAATTTGATAATTTCTGAAAATTGACCTTATTTAAAATAATGATGAAAATGATTATAAAAGGATTAATAGTTATAACAGGATAAATTAGGATATTTATATAATTCTTAAATAACAAGTTTTTATAAATTAGCAGAATTAATAGCGCAAATTATTTGTTTTATGGGAGTCAAAGTTTGCTTGAGGATTATCTACAAGGGAAATTGAATAAACTTGATATAACTTATTATATA
>JAFIDM010000004.1:38386860-38411848 GCA_023159025.1 Thereuonema tuberculata | reverse complement strand
TTTTTTTTTTTTTTTTTTCGTAATTACAATGAAAGTTTTTGGGGCAGCCATTCTTCATCGGCTGCCACTTTACAATATTAAACATCCTATCGCATCGCATGCGCCACCAGTATAGACAGAATAAATAATTCTCTTCTGACACACAAGTTATCAAATCTAGGATATATTGTGTTCATATAGCACATTAGGAAATGTTATGAAGGTAAACTTCAATTATTGTCAATTCAAAATTGATAATATTATCGGATAATATTATCGGTCCAATTATTGGAGGAAAATACAGCGTTTTTCAAATTGGTCGCGGATCCCCCGCTTGTTCTCGAGACCCTTTTAAAGGATCTCAGAGAACTATTGTCATAATTAGCAAAAATACATAAAAATACCAAGACGTTATTAGCCTTTTTCACTCCCATTCTCTCTCCGGATGATTTTTAAAGGAATTAAGATAATTGTAGATATATGTAGATAGATAGATAGATAGATAGATAGATAGATAGATAGATAGATAGATAGATAGATAGATAGATATAACCGACAAAATATCAGGTAAATAATAGCTTTCTTCAGTAACTTATAACAGTATAAAAGGAGGCCTTGGATAAAACAAGGTAGGGATAGCGATTAGTAAACCAATCAGTGCTTCGCAAATGTCCTCTGATATGTATAAGAAAATATAATTGATATTGCTTTAATTTCCTTATTTTTATAAATGTAATTGTTCCGAATGCAAAAGGCTCAATTGTTGCATTATTGTGATTATTGTAGAGCTGTATTATAGAATAAATGTTATTGTTGCGCTTGCAAAAGACGCAATTGTTGCGATTGTTGTTGCGATTTTTGTGATTGTTCTGATTATTGCTAATGATATTTTAATGATTTGTTCGCAGACAGACAAAACGGGAATTTAAGTTTTCTGATCCTTAACAGAAGACTAAAAGTATGAGAACCTCTGCTCTAATGTGATATAAGATTCAGGTAACTGTTACTGTTTCAGAGTTCTGATCACGTGACATGTTTTTTGTTTTTTTTTTACTTTATTCGTTTGTTACCTCAATTCCCAAAGGTATCCAGAGACGGAAATATGACTACCAGAGAAATAGGTGGCGCTGCAGGAAACGTAGAAGCAGCTGAGATTAAAATAATCAGTCTACCAATTTCAATTAAGCTCTTTCGTTAGCAATTTCATTACGGTTATTTAAAACTTAATGAATTTCTTTCCATTTAATGCAATCGAACGAAGATTTGCTTTTCTGTACTTTCTTTTTTGTGGCCTTCTTAAATGAAACGTCAAATAATCCCTTCTCGTTGTACTTCAGCTCAGTTTTAACGTGCATTTCAAGCAGCAATCGACCTTTAACATTTTCTTTTAAAGATGTTCAAGTGTTTTACTTCAATTTTTTCTTCAGTATTGCCCCCGTTCTAGTTTACATTAGAATTTTTAATTTTATATATGAATTAATAACTTAAAAGTAATTACTGCTTGAAAGCAATGCAATTAAAAATACCACAATTGGTTGAATATTTAAATTAAACGACGGTAGAAACGTCATTATGTGTATGGCAACATTCAGCAAAAAATAAAGCACTGGTTTTCATTTAGTTATTATTTGGGCGTACTCGATTTTCCATCTTAATGAACTAAAATCATCTGTGATCCTTTTCTTGATCAACTACAAACAAGAGGTTCCACCAAGTAATTTGGGAGAGATAGATTATGACGACAATTCTCCAGTTTTGCGAAGAGTAAATATATTGCACTGTTTTGAATTGATAATGATTTCTGAGAACTCTGATTCTCGATGTTATTGAACTATTCTTAATTTTTGCCTTACCGATTTGCCAAACTGCTTTCAGAGGAAACAAATTAAGTGGAAACTCGATTAACCGTCACTCTCTGTTATCCGTCATCGATCGCAAAACCTACTTCTCCGTAAAATACGGGACATTGCCGCGAAAAAAAACGCTCGAGCCTCGAAGAAACAGAAGAAGATGACTGATTACAGCTTCAACATATAAACCTTATTATCTAGTAGGCCTACTGCTTTATGTTTCTATTATTATTATCATGTTTGTATGTTTCAAACCTTGGGTTTCCCCAGCAAAAACAATATGGCGGGTCAAGGACCAAAGCACATACTGCCAAGTGTAAAGATGTGTGCAAGAATGATTAGGGATGTGTGCTTGTGTCCATAAATTTCCTAACTATGCGTGTAGTGTTGAGTACCACAGCCTTCTGCAGTTGTGCATAAGTGTTTTTGTGAAGTCCTAGTGTGCTGAGACTGTGGTGCAATGTGTGAGGCACCAGACCAGTGGCAGACAGAACGATGGGTACAACACGTACTCGATCCTGCCTCCACTGCTTCTGGAGCTCGTGTGCTAGATCAGTGTATTTACTGATCTTGTCTGCGTGAGTTTTCTGCATGTTCTTGCTGATAGGCACTGCAATATCAATTAGATAGGTCTGTTTGTTGACCTTATCAACAAGTGTGATGTCTGGTCTGTTGTGATGTATGGTTTTGTCTGTGTGAATGGGGCGGTCCCAGTATAGTTTATATGAGGGTGATTCTAATACGCTTTGTGGTATGTACTTCTAGTACGGGACCGTGCTCTTAATAAGTGAATGTTTGTGTGCTAGTTGTTGATGAACGATCTATGCTACCTGATTGTGTCGGTGGAG
Organism: Thereuonema tuberculata; assembly: GCA_023159025.1. Classification (NCBI taxonomy): domain Eukaryota; kingdom Metazoa; phylum Arthropoda; class Chilopoda; order Scutigeromorpha; family Scutigeridae; genus Thereuonema; species Thereuonema tuberculata. Next base: position 38,409,171 of record JAFIDM010000004.1, on the reverse strand, counting down.
GTAGTCTGTTTGAGAGAGAAGGGGACAGCCTGATATTACGTGGTCGATCGTCTCATGCGTAGTGTGGCATTTCCTGCATTTGTCGTCATGTGTGTTTGCATCGTGTAGAATATGTTTCTTGTAGTTGCGTGTGGAGATGACTTGGTCCTGTATTGCGATCATGAACCCTTCGGTCTCCCCAAACAGCTCACCACTCGTCAGCCATCTGTTCGACGCTTCCATGTCGACATGAGGCTGGCTGAGTTCGTGATGATGTCTGCCATGGAGTTCCTTACGAGCCCATGATTCACGCAGCTGCTGAGTGTGGGTGTCAGGGGTGGTGAGTGTTGGAGAAGAGTTTTCGAGGTTCAGGGGTGTGAGGTGTGTGTCAGCCTTGACAATGGCTGAGTGAAGTGAGGAGTCTTCTGCTCTTTGGTGGAAATGTTCCCTAAGTGTATGTACTTGTTTTTCGTGTAGGGTGATGAGGTTGATGAGTCCTCGGCCTCCCTCCTTGCGGGGAAGAGTCATCCTTACCGTAGCGGACTTGGGGTGGTGCATGTTGTGTTTCGTGAATGTAGTGCGTGTTGCGCGTTGTAGTGCTTCGAGTTCGGTGTTTGTCCATGGAATTATGCCGAACGAATATGTTAGTGTGGGAACGGCAAAAGTGTTGATAGCTTTAATTTTATTTCTGGCGTTGAGTTGTGTTTTGAGGATTTTGTGAACTCGAGCAAGGTATGTGTTCTTCAGTGCATTTTTGATGTTTGCGTTGTCAATGACGCGCGCTTGCTGGAAGCCCAGGTACTTGTAGGTCTCTCCGTCTTCCATGGATTGGATGGCCAAACCATGGTCCAGTTCAAAACCCTCCAAATTCGAAGTCTTCCCACGTATTATGTGTAACTTGCGGCATTTGTCAATTCCAAATTCCATCCCAATGTCTTTGGTGAACTGTGTGGTGGCTTGTAGTAAATTAGTAAGTTGTGCATTGTTTGTGGCATAGAGTTTAATGTCATCCATGTAGAGTAAGTGTGTGATTTTATATGGTGTCACAGTGCCTGTGGTAAGCCTATAACCGTGTTTTGTGTTATCTAGTATATGGCTCAGTGGATTCAAGGCGAGGCAGAACCAAAGAGGACTCAAGGAGTCTCCCTGGAAAATACCTCTCCTTATGGGAATGGGATCTGTAGTGATGGAGGTGTTAGAGGTGCGTAGGTGTAATGTTGTGCTCCAACTCTTCATCGTGGCAGCTAAGAATGCCGTGATCTTGGGGTGTATTTTGTAGATATGAAGAGTGTGTAGGAGCCAGGAATGAGGGACAGAATCAAATGCCTTCTTGTAATCGATGTATGCGATATGTAAGCTCCTATTCTTCGCGCGTGCCTGGCGCAGGATTACAGAGTCAATAAGGAGTTGCTCCTTACAACCCTGGGAATTCCTGCGACAGCCCTTCTGCTGTTCGGAAAGAATGTTATATGTCTCGATGTGTGTGTAGATCTTGTCTGCGAGGCAGGAGGTGAGGAGTTTGTAAAGTGTGGGGAGGCAAGTGATTGGGCGGTAGTTTGCAGGTTGCGCTGTTTCAGTGTTCTTGCTCTGTAGGTATGTGACACCCTGTGTGAGGAAACGAGGCATATGTTCTGGGTGTTGGATTATGTCAGTGAGTGTAAACGCTAGTTTTCCATGCAGGGACGTGAACCTCTTGATCCAGAAGTTCTGGACTCCGTCTGCACCAGGAGCCTTCCAGTTGTGTGCATTATTATTATTTGTTTGGTGTTTGACGATATCTATTTGTTACCGATAGATTTTTCTTTGTATTAATTTATTGTTTTCCTTTCGTCCCAAGCCAGCACTGAAATTTCGTTACTGTACATGTTTATTGCGAAATTTCTGTTATCCGTCTACTCGGTTAACCGTCACAGTCCCGGTCCCGAAGGTGACGGTTAATCGAGTTTACACTGTATAAGGACTGTCTGAAAAATAAGGTAATATTAGGAAAAGTTTGAGAAATGATTATCTATCCACTAAGATATAATATACATGAAAATCGGTCATGTCATTTTTCTTCAGAAATTGCGGACCCGTGATTCGATTGGACTTAGGTACAGAGAAACTCCCCTTCGCTTCGCTTCAATTAGGGGGAGGCTGGAGTCGGTCGTTTCATTTCTTTTGTACTAATGCAGATAAAAATTTCAAATTTTTAATATGAAAGGATTAAGTACAGAAAAACCATACAAATAATAAAAAAAATAAAAAAATATTAAATGAAATGTGATTATATAAAGAATCGCTGAATTTAACAGAAGTAAAATTAAAATAAAAAAAACAACAAAACATTTCTTGAAATGCATTTTCAGTAATTTATAATTTTTAATTTTTAAAATTAAAACTTTCACAATAACTTCTACCTTTATAAGCTTTTCATACGTTTACCGAATATCTTTGTAAATTTGTTGACAATGGGCGCTCGAAAGCCCCAGATCATGTATGTATGTGCTTAATTTTTAATTATAATTATTTTTTAACCTACTTTTGTGCGTCGGCTGAAACTTATTTCTTCACTATAAATTACTGAGCACACGCAAAAAAACTTTTCCTTCATTTAAAATTAAACAAAGATAATAATAAAAAATAACAATTCCGAATACTTTAAATAAATTTCTTCATCATTGGAAGTGTGTGTCTATATTTTAAAGAGTTTAAACAACACTACAAAATATGAATCTATCTTGAAATATTGACTGCTTTTTGAAATTAAAAAAAGAGAATTTAAATATGGACAAAAATAATAACGAATTAAAACTGTTCCGTATAATGATTCCATATTTAAAATTTCAGATTTGTATCTTCAATAGTAAATAAGATATGATGATTTGAAACGACCTGGGTACTCCAATCTCATGTGTGTTGATTCAAGAATTTGTATTACTTTCCAGTATAAGAAAGAGATCAGTCTATCTCTAACTTTTCTATTATTATAAATGCTTTTATCTAAATCTGAATATTAGGAAAAGTATTTTCTTTTTATTTCCATCATCGTAGGATATTTGAAAGCGTTAAATACACATAAAAAATAATCAACAAAATAATGAATTAATAACTCCTACACTTAGAAGTACTTCTAGAAGTGGTAATTTGGTCGATTGTTTTAAGTACAGTCTATCCAATCGAAATTCATTTGAAACTCGATGAAGAGTCAACAGAGCACAGCTGTTGAATTCACAAACCATTTCACAATTTAATTATGCCGTTACGGTTTTTAGGTTTTTTCGTGCAGTTTTTTCTTTTTCTTACGGCTGTGGATTGCGATTCTCCCTCTGCCTTAGCCTTTCAAGATTCATATTGAATCTCAGGGGAAAACGCCGTTTCCAGATTGACAGAAGCGACGATTGCTACTTGGCTTCAGAAGCCAAAAAAAGAAAGAAGTTATTTCGCGAGAATATAAAATAAATATTGGATTTTCTCGGCAGAGCAGTTGGTATCTTTAAAAATTAAAAGCCAGGGATTTCATTGGAAGATCAAAAAGATCATGTTAATTTAATGCTACTGTTTAAAATGCCTACAAGCTTAGGTAAGTAATGAGAAACTTAAGTCTGTCTGTGTTTTAAGATTCCACCAGAAATGTTTACGGAATATGAATAATTTCGATAAAATGTATGTTTCTGAAGGATTAAACATTTGCTTGTTTGTCACAACGTATCTTCGTGATGCTTTCCAGTAGAATGTTAAATTCCTCTGAAAAACACGCAATGTCAACGAAAGGCAGGATGCCCCAATTTTTTGATAAAAAAACAATAGGAAAGACAAGTGGGCCTCTAAAAATTAAAAATAAATACTATTTATGTAGAACAGCTAATTAATACCATAACAACACTGGAAAACAAAACAAAAAAAAATGTCTCTAAGAACTAAAGTAGGTGAATCGGAAAGTACTTTAATCCTCAATTCAAATATGATTTTAGATTTTTTTCATTAGGTAAGGTTTTCAAGAGACAGGTGTTTATAATTTTAGGAAATTTAATACTTATATAATCCTTAAAGAACTTAATACACAAATATTCTGCATTACTTAAAAAGAATGAGCTGTTGATTTTCTGCAATATTTCGCCTGTGGAGCATCTCTCTTGATGGTCCACCAATAATCAGCATACTGGGACTCCATTTGCTTTGATACCTCTTTTCCATTGTTGAAATCTCCTGGTGAAAGCGTTCTCCGTGCTCATCACTAACTGCCCCGAGATTTTCTGGGAAGAAGTCTATGTGCGAGTCTAAGGATTCTCAAGGACCTGTTACATCCCATCGCTTTATATGATTTCAGAAGATCACTCACTATACCACGATAGTTCTCTGCCTTTCGAATTTTCAAAAAAATTCGGAGTAACATTTTTGAATGATTGCAAGACTGCTTTTTCCACTTCATTTAATGTTCATCAAACTTGTCAGCGTACCTTAGTACTCTATTTGTGGACCCACAAATATTCCTTCTTAATTTTTGCATCACTAATTTTGGGAAATTTATGTTTCAAAAGTATGAATTCCAGGGCTATTCTTGTCCCTTGGTTTGATAAAATTATGAGGTCTACTTTGATATGTAATGGTGATAAATACACTTTTTCAGGATTGACTAATGGAGTATTTAACACATTTTTCTGTCCAGGAAGAAATATTTGGGCCATCTTTTCTAATGATGTGATTATTTTTGTCCCTACTATCCCATTCACAACAAAAAACACCGTGTTTTGTGTAACCAAGTAGCAAACCAAATATGAATGCAATAACCTTCAAATCACCATAGATACTCCTTTCATATTTTACATACTGGAGCTTTTCCAATAATAATTTCTTATTTTCGTATGTCTCTTTCATGTCAGCAGCGTGGGCCACAGGTATTGATGCGAATTTATTACCATTATGAGAAGCACAGCTTTCAAACGAACTTTAAAGGAATCGATGAACAAACTCCATTATGTCGCTGATATTCATGACGAATGGTCTCTAATTGAGAAAGACCCTAATTGAGAAAGGACTACATTGTAGCAGTCCGAAACTGGTCTGCGTTTTTAAAGTGTAACAACTTTCTTAAACTTTAGTTTGTGTGTAATCAGTTTTTAATGTTACTGAAATCTAAATTTGTTTGCCATGAAATGCCCTTTTTAGAAAAAAAAACAACCCACCAGATCATATTAAATTATTTTTATTAATACTTTCTTTTTTGAAATAAAAAAAAAAAACGAAACAAGGACTGCACAACGAAAAAAAAGAATGCCTTTCTAGTTCAATTATATGAGGGAATCTGAAACGGCCGTTTCGTTCTGCAAGGGACTCATCAGCCGATTCGCCCTCCCCCGATAAAAGAACCCAGAAAGGTAAGAACATAAATGAAGATCACCGCCACATCAGGCAGTGACCCACGAAAACAAAGAAACAACAAAAATTAAATTGTGCTGTTATGCACAACCGAAAAACCTTTTCCTAATGAACGATAGGATTGAACGCTTTTTAATGGACTAAACTTTCCAATAAGGTGACTTAACCTAAAGAAATCTTTCGTTTTCTTGATTTCAATTGAACCTTCTGCACGTTACTTTTTTACTTTTTTATTTTTATTCTGAGTTTCTAACATCAGACTTGATAATTCCTGCACAGTGTTTACTGGAAACTCAATGGGATCTGTGGAAAGAGCGAAGTTGAAGGAGCATACTTCGAAACTTGTTTTGCACGTGACTTACGACATAAATCTGACTTTCAAATAAGATGGCTTTTTGTAAGCACGAAGAGGGGTGAATGATTCTTAAGTACAAATATTTTGAAAGAAGAAAATCACGGTCAGTCATATTTACCATTCCCTTAACGTTCCTTCAACAATACTTTTCATCCTTTTAGGTGTAAAAATGTCAACATGACAAGCTGTATCATTTCTAAAGGTAAAGCAAAAAGTTTACTTTGGTGAAAAAAGAAATTTTACAGGAATTAGATGAAAACAGAAGATAATTATTGAACGGAAAAAAAAGAAAGACTTATAATTATGTAGAGGATTTTTTTTTTTTTGAATATAGAATTAGTTAACGACCGTAGAGGAATGAATGGAAGTAAGTATTGTAGTCTGCTGAGATTGTATAGTCGAAATTATGTATAATTGTAAAAGTTTTGGAATTTAAAAAAGTTATAATTTTAGTAATGTAACTTTAAAACTACAGTAATTCACTTAGGATTTATAATGACTACATTTTAATGACTAGCACACAAACTGTATGAAGAGTTTTACAATAAAATAATGTATTGTTCAAATTTCCTGTATCTGTACTTTTTGTGACTTCGATTTGTGGCTGTCATTTGTGGAAATCCATCTTCCATAGATAACTGGGTATGGAGACCAGTGTGGGAAAGCTAGCAGATGAGTGTCGGGTATTTGATTGATTCGCAAAGTATGTATCATATTGACATTGCTTTGGTCTTTGTTCTCTTTGAACTCTCTTTGAAAGGGGGATAAAAAGAAGGTCTAAATATTAAGCTTACTTTCGAGATGCACTTCCTTGTAAATGTCATGAATCCTCCTGTAATACGGCTAAAAAATAAAAACACAACGTCCCATTCTGAACGCGAATGTTTGGGAATTATAATCTGTGTCCCTTTATCAAGCTCATTTTACATGAAAACGTAGCCTAACAGAGATTGGTTTAACAGTAATCTTAAAATATTTTACAAGAAAATAAGAATACGTTGAAACCAAGCAGTAAATTGATAGTACAAATTCTAAAAGGGACACAGATTGAACAGGTCCCGAAAATTCGCTTTTACAATGGTGTGTTTGTATTTTAGTCTTCTGATACAAGAAGACTTATAGTCCCGTTTTGTCGGGGCCAAGTATCATTAACATATCGTTAGCAACAATGCCAACAATCGCAACAATTATTAGCAACAATGACAACAATCGCAACAATTGCGTCTTTCGCAGCAATTACATTTATAATAAAATAAGGGAATTAAGTCAATATCAATTATATTTTCATAGACGCATCAGAAGACGTTGCGAAGCATTGTGATTGGTTTACTAATCGCTATCCTTACCTTGTTTTATTTTACTTTCGAGATATTATTTCTGTCAGTGACACTTTTGATGCACCATTCTTAATCTACAATCCTTCTTTTCTGCAATTTACCATTATTAATATAAAAACTGTAATCTCTTATCATCATAATCTAGTATTTTTAATCATTATAGCTTTCACTATAATTTCTATATTTTCAGATTGTATGGTAAACTCTCAGGATATCCAAAGCTGTTTCTAAAACAATATTTATGTAGTGCAAAGAAATATTATTTACTAAGTAAATCAAGGTATTTCTTATTATTTTCTTTAGTTTAAAAACCATAATGCTCACTTCTATCACTCACTCCTAGAATCGTTGAGATTCGGGTCCTTAAGCATTCTAGGATTTACGTCAGCTAATCAGATCTGAAACATATTCTGATGTGCTTACAAAGTGAAATCTCAATTTAGTCTCACACTACGTCTCACTGGGATATTATTTAATAGTGATAGAAGTCATGAAATGTGAGAAGATATGGTGGTGAGGGCTTAACACGATATCTCTTTTTCAAGATTTTGGCATTGTATTATTCTTTAAAAAGATTTTATATGAAATTAGCTAATGAACTTTTATACCTACAATGTTTATTCTAACAATTTATCGCCAAAATTTATGCTTGAGCTTTGAGAAGAATAAAATTATTATAAACCAAGCCATTTAATTATTAATCGGACAATGTTACTTTTATAGAACTGTGTTACTTTTATAATTACTTTTATAGAACTGTGCTACTTTTATAGTTACTTTTATAGAACTGTGCTACTTTTATAGTTACTTTATAGAACTGTGGTACTTTAGAACTGTGATACTTTTATAGAAATGTTTTTACAAAAAAGAAAAAAACAAAACAAAACCTGATATATCTCAAAAGTTACAGCATACAGAAACGAATACAAAAGTATATTGTAATAGTACTTTACATTAGTTTAAAGTACCATTATAATGTTCTTTGTCATTAAAATAATTGTATGGCAAGCGTGTAATTATTATAATATGTATGTATAATTAAAATAATTAACGATTTATTCAACAAAATTTCAAAATTCAATTGCCTATTACCAGAATACATTGTATTAAAGAATTCAGTAGAAGTATTGATTTGATTGGCAATATCTCATTCGCAGAAAGTAGCAATTTGTTTGTAGGAATGGTTTGGCTACTTTCCGCTATCTACTGACAAACAGTAGCAATTATCTTATCAACAACCATTTAACCCCAAACACTGTCAGAAACGGCAGCCATTAAAATAAGGAATTAATAACTTAATTAGCGGGTAAACGAACTCATTTTACAGACGCATTTAAAACGTTGTCATATGTACCAATAAAACACAAAGGCTGATCGATTTGATAAACTACGAAAACGATGTCGAATGAATTCATTCGATAGATGAAAATCAGCTTTTGCTGTAAGCAAAGCTTTTCCGCTTGGAACTAAATGTGATTCCAAAATCCAACAGCAGTGCCAGGAAAACATTTCGGATGAAGGCTTTCCCGCTATTGTTTTGTTCGTATTGAAATTTCCTCCTGTTGTGCTTTCTACGTAATTGAAAAAAAAAAGCAGAAGAAAAAGAAAGGCACTTTTAGCAAAGAATCAATGCGAGGTTTCGTATAATGGGAATATAGTGTGTTCTGGCCGTAAGCAGTCTTTCTTCCGAAATCACTTTCATTTGGAATAATCAAGGTATTAGATATGAATAAAAAAAAAAAAATAAAGCGCTTTGAAGAAAAAGAAACCCCAGCTATGTTTGTAATTCTGATAAAGATGATATTTAGAGGTAATGAAATGCGAGTTTTACAAGGAAATAGGATTTCGATGTACATTACAATGGCAGCAAAAAAAAAAAAAAATTAAAGTACGACAATAAAACAATAAAAAAGCCTTCAGTGTGTGTAGTTGAGAAATCGAGGGATTTTTGTTACGACTTAAGTAATCAACAGAATCCTAAATTCAAGAAAATGCATTTGGAATCATAGTGCAGTAACCTTTTTATAGATATTAAGCCTTTATGACTGGCTGAAAGGATAAGTTTTCAAATATTTATAAACATTTCGCATATTAAAGCTATGAAATTAAATTCCCTGGAAATTTGAATTCTGGAGTTAAAAATTTGTTCCTTTCCTCTACTTAATGTATAAAACTGCTGAGTAGAAATGTTTTCATTGATTTCTAAGTTTTGGTAATTAATTTTAAAAATGTGGGAAATTTATACAGATTTCAAAGGTACTTTTATAATAAAGAGAATCGTTTCGAAATAATCCATAAATTGTGATGACGAAACTGTAGATGCAGTTAGATTGTTGATTGGTATCAGTGCAATTTTGAATTTACAAGTAATTTTTAAATAATAAGACTTTTGTTAGAATCAGTAATTTATTTAATTTTATACCAATTTTGATTTCGATTATTTATGAAAATGAAAAAATTAATAAAAAAGGAATCATTTGATATTCTTGAAGTAAACATGAATATTCAGTAATATTCAGAAAAAAATAAATGTTATTTTTTGTAAAATATGAATGTTAGAAAATTAAATATACATACATAAATACGCCTACACATAAGTACTTAAGAAATTTTGCACATATTTCCTTATCATAGATTTCGATACTGGAATAATAATAATAATAACAATAATAATAATGTTTTTTATATTTAAAATAAATAACTTAAAGAAAGAATAGTAAATTTTTATAATAATAATAATTATTTGTCAGTATGTCAATATTTAATGTAAAATTACTTCTATAATTGGAATCTTCACGCTTTCCTATGATAATCATCGGATTTTAAAAATTCTAAATTTAACTTTCAATAATTTTCCTTTGTAGGCCCAAATAAATAAAAAAAAAATATCTTTGACCGATTTCATCTTGCTTATCCAAATTCCGTTGCTAAATTGTATGAACATATCTAGTTATTTGTATAGTTAGTTAGCTGCAGTAATTGTTTAGCTACATATTTTAAGGAATAACACATTTATCATTAATATTATTAACATTTATCTTTTCTGATATTAATTACTCCAACGAAATTTCTTTGTTAGCACGATTAAAAATACAGAAGTTTCTTTTTAACAGCTGTTGTTTAACAGCTTGAAATTTTCCTTCAAAGAAAAAGTTTGTTATTACGACTACAATGAAAATCCCTCTGGCCAAACTTGGAGGAAATAGTGAAGAAATAACTCCTTTCAAATGGACATCGAATGACCGTTCACTGTTACTGCAAAGAAATACCTGTCATCTGTTTGAAGGAGGGCTTGGGCAACCCTGGAACTCTTGGAGTCAGAAGACAAAAGAAACAAACAAACGAACTCGTCCAGGAATAAATCTGGCCCGTTACTTTACCCCTTGATCTACCAGGACCAATGTCGTTGAGATCGAAAAAGTTCCTCGTCTAGAAAATAAATTACCACAACAAAATAAAAGACAGTCGTCTAATTTTTTCAAGAGATTGAAAGAAAAGTTATCTGTGTAATACACTATACATTATCATTAACTATAAGTCTGTTTACATTTAATCTATTTAGCTAAATAATTTCACTCTCTTTTAATTGATTATATTTCTTGAGTGCAGCACTTTCTTTCTTAATGGCGTCCGTAGCATCCCTCTCCCACGCACCTCTTCCACTTCAATCTAGCCTAACAAACAACCGAGTCTCGAGACGCGGTATAATTTGCATGTTAATGGTTTTGTCTGGAAGGCTGTTATGTTTATCTTGGTTTGAAACACAGACGTTAAGATTGTCAGAGACAAATATAGAGTAGAGGAAAAAGAAAAAAGACGTGCAAAAATCTCTTCTCTCGTGATTTTCTTTATCTTCTTCTCTTGGGGCCAAGGATTTGCTTTATCTCTGAAACACCTGTAGGCAGTAAGAAGTGTAGCAATTCTCTAAACATTCATTTTTGACGACTTTGTGCTAATGGATTTGTATCTGTTCATTTTCAGGTCAAATGACAGGCTAATGAAATAGTGAACCATGAACTGTTATCTCATGGGACTGTTACTATTCAGATGATCCTTTTAAAATTGTTGAATATCTAACCCTCAAACGGCCGAGCAGATTAGATTAAAAACAACAGGTTAAGATTTTAAATAGTACATGATTACTATTCCTGGTCAAAAATTCCAAAATATGCTTGGAAGTTATAGGTAAATGAAACTGAACAACTAAAGCGTATTTTAGCATTAACTACTTTATAGCTATTAGGCCTGACTATTACATATACGATGTAAAATCAAGAAATGAAAAAAAAACAAAAAACAAACGCAACAATACTTCTTACATAACATGATAAAAGTTATTAGCGTTAAGTAAGCAAAAATTACTTCCCTTAATATTTGATAATAGAAATTAAGTTAACTTGCTACTGCTAATTTAATGGATTAAACCTGACAACAATGAATCAACATCACTAAAACATGGTTCTGTGCCCATTGATTAGCGTTGTGTGTAAATCCTAAGCTTGTAAGCTCCAAAATACCTGGGTTGGACCATTGACATGTTTACTTCACTTTTGAATCGACCTTCACTCGTAAGTCGCATTTTGAATTGTGCTTTCTTTTGCTTTACTCAGGAATTTTAACTGGTTTCTGATTATTTGGTTGTGTTGTTTGCTATTATTTCGGAGTATAGTTGTAGGCTTTTTTTTAACAATATTGATCTTAGAACGATTGCCAAAGTACTTACAAATTGAAGTCTGATGTAGACTTAATGCCTTAGAGAAGAGCAATGTTGTTACTATCCATGTGACTCCAAAATTATCAGGAATTACTCATTAAAGAATAGTGATACAGAGGTGATATTCTGAGACGCCCAGTCCTACCGTATGATGGTGAATTATTGATATTTAATTTTAATTGACTACGATTTTTAAAGGGTATATACGATACTTCCCAGCAAGCATTTAACGTCATGAACGTTAGTAGTTGCGAAATCAATTGAGTTTTGTACGTAGGAATTGTTTACTTGCCTGATTAAAACTAAAAGCACTTTCAGAGCAAGTTATTGGTATACTTAAGATCTCTTCTAGTATGAAATATTCTTTCTTTGTTGTGCAAATGCTATGCACATATTTATCAGTAAATATAGCTTATTACAGTTATGAAAAAATGAAGCATTGGTTTTGATAACAAAGCTTTACCATAAGTATTGTAATCTGGGTTGAGACTTGTAAATTAAACCCCAATGGCTTGGACATTGGAAAAGGAAATTTATTTCTGTTTAAGTCTCCGTTTTTTCTTTGTAAATATTGTCATTTACTGGTTTACGATGCGAGTTATTCTCTCTTACTGTATCATCTAATTTATTTCTGTAAGGTTTGCAGAAGGGAGTGGGAATAAAATGTACAGCACCACAATTAGCAATTCAAAAAGATTTCTGATAGATATTAGATTGGAAACAGACTGTGAAGAACCACTATGATGAAAGAAATCAACCAACAAATAGCTTTTTAATCAAACTCGTTTCGAGTTTTGTCTTCAGTAAAAGATTAATGGCCAAGTGCACCAAACTTCGATTAACTTTGATGGCTGCATTGTGGACGTAGCTAAAATTAGTGGGGAGGGGATGCTGCAGAAAAATTTTAGCCTTTGTTTTAAAATTGTGTGAAAGGAAACAAACATGTATAAAAAGAAATTTATGAAGTTTATGAATAAATTTTCTTTTTATACATGTTTGTTTCCTTTCTCACAATTTTAAAGCAAAGGCTAAAATTTTTCTACAGCAGCACCCCCCAGTAATTTTAGCTACGTCCACAATGCAGCCGTCAAAGTTAATTGAAGTTTGGTGCACTTGGCCTTAAGAAATTTAGAAAAGGAAATTAAAAAAAAAAAGACTGATCTTTCTAAAATTCGAACTGAAAATTATTGATGCCTTGAGGACAAAGAATTAAATAAAGATATGTTAAATTTAAAAAAAAATAAAAATGGTAATTTGATATCTCGTTATTAATTATCTGAAGATTTTATATTCCATTTTGTTAATGTGCAATATAGAATAATAGACAAAGCAGAGTAAGTTCTTGAAAATTAATGATGAATAATTTTCTGCTGGTATATTTTAGATAAGTATATCTAAGCTGCATTGATATATAATTTGTTGATCTCACAACTGGAAAGTACTCTCTCACAAACTTCGCGTCTTAAGACATAATCACTTTTTCGCCAACGCTTGATATCTATAAATAGTTTAAATTTGATAAGTGCACTTATCTCGTAATGTGCTTTAAGTCTGATACTGTCCTATTCCTATTTCCAATACTCGAAGAATTCTCAACGAATTTCTTGAAAATTTCCATTTGTCTGTATATCGTAAAATAACTAGTTCAGTTCAATATTTGGAATTGATATTTGTCCTTTCTCATTCCTTCTTTTTTATCTTCGACTGAATCATATCTTGGGGATCCAATATCTTTGTTTTACTTTAGATTGCTCTTCCCCAGATTCCACTTTTTCAGACTGTTGTATTCATGACTTTTAGTAATTGTCGAACTTCATTGTTTACTTACATGAATGAATATTTCTTAAAACTTTCATAATTAATAAATGAATTCTGATATAACTTATAAATCTTTCTTCATTATCTAATTTATATTTCAGTTTTCAAATGTTTGTAATTGACTATAGTACAAGTAATTGAACTGTAATTCGTTCTTGGGAACAATTAATCTCAATTCACTTTAGAAACTTGTTTTCTGAATTATTTGATTTATATGCGAGTTTATAAGTAACAGCTGATTTTCTTTTATTAGTATTTGAATCATGAGTATTTGATATACTGGCTTTATCATTGCAATGCTATTTTATTTTACATACAAAACTAAGCGATTGGCTACTTAACTTTGCTAAATTACATATGAAAAGGAATTTTAAAGCTCTCCCTTATCCCGTCTGAAGATGGTGACAACAAGAAACATCAGTTCACTGAGATGAGATTTAATGAAATATATAATGAAAAATTCCAAGCAACACTGAACGTTTCTGAATAAGAATTTTAAGAAAATGTGATTGTAGTAATTAATTATTGCGAAAACATTTGATCTACAACAAATCGCAATGTTTATTGATTTTAAAATCTGGTAAAGTCATTTTAAAAATGGTGGCACTTAGAACACTAAATGGTGTTGTATTTTGAATTCATCATTCTCCTTTTAATAGCCGTGAAGATCTAATTTCTTTTTAGTACGTATATTGTCTTACAATTCGCTAACTCTATTTGCTTTATTAAGCAACACTGTCTTAGAGGTTGTTTTATATTTTTAGACAACTGTTTCGTTCAAAATGAATGAGTTTGTTGCGAATATCCCATAAACAGAGAACGGTATGAGAGAAGTGGAGTTACTGGCACGATTACAGTGCAGATAAGCACCAGAGGCATTGGCTCAACGCAGAAAAAAGTCGTATAGTTGTGCATGGAGACCAGTTGGGCATTGACTTAACCGTGGAATGGCGTGCTTTCTTCATAAACCAACTCCCTGTGGTTAAAGAAGAAGCAATAAAATGGCACAATTACGTCCAATTTAATAATCCATTTCGAAAGACGACTATATAAACATGCAACGCAATTGTGGTATTTTATTGGTAATTAGAAGCGCCGTAAAAAATAGCGTTTTATTCTTTGGGAAATTACCTGGACCTGTGCGACCACCAATCACTGAATGGGGAAACAAAAGATCTGCGGTTGATATTGGATAATTTTATAGTTTTCTAAATCGACCGCCATTGCAATATTGATAATCGTCGCTCGTAACATCGTGGCAGTGATTTGGATGCTTTAAGAGAACTTACCAGTGAGACAGCGTGATACAATAAGCTTTTAAGTCACGATAATTTTTCAAAAAATATTTAATTAAAATTTGTAATTTTGAGTTATTGTTTCCATACAGTATCAGCTTTAGTCATGGTGACTTTCCAATACTTTTCTCACAGATAAAAAAAAAATAGGTCTTTATAATCCACGCGCTCAAAGATGAACCTCCCAGAACGCAACGCAGATTATAGATTGACCTTTCCTGGCTTTTCATTAACATTCAAATGGAAGAGAAAATGGCGGTCGCTGGTTCACAGTAAACATTTCGACGAGGAAGAGTTATCAACAGTCAAGCTTGGGAAATTATTCTTAACATTGCTCGTCGATTTCTAGAAGATGTATCGCCCAACAACGATTTGAAAAGTAAAAAGGATGCGTTGAAGGTCACTACAGAATGTACTGGAGTGAGTTTTTGTACGGTGAAGAGAATTGTACATTCGCCGTTGCTACGAACGCCAGGGAAAAAAAGGCCTCGTTTGGCTTCAAAGAGTTCACCTGACGATTTTGATTGTTACGTCATTCATCAAATTGTTTCTGATATGCATATCAAAAAGGAATTGCCTCCATTTTCTCTTCGATTTGAATATTAACGAAAAGCCAGGAAAGGTCAATCTATAATCTGCGTTGCATTCTGGGAGGTTCATCTTTGAGCGCGCGGATAATAAAAAAGTTAGATTTTTAATTTTTAAAGATATTGCTACGGACATAGTCTGCATAGTAATATCTGAATGGATTTATTAGCTTAGTTTACTCCCTGAGCACATCCTTACGGTCTTGCACTTGATGAATATTGCAGATTATTCTATACATTTCATTTTTTTTCTAAAGCTTGCCTCAAATAATTCTGGCTTGCCTCTAGTTATGTGACTATTCTATTAACGTACATTGGAGACAGTCGATAACATGTCTAATAGCATTTTGGAAATTATATGTAAACATAAGAATGATAATTAGAAGGAATAACTAAAATGATAAATGTTAGAATTTTCTAGATTCTTCCTCCAGATGGGTCTTTTCTTCCAGAAAAAAGTAATGCTAACATATGCAAAATCGACCTAACCGGAAGTAATTGCTTCCGCCTTATGCCTTTCTTATGCCTTCGGAGTTAACTTGAACTGACATAGTCAACTCATGTCTGCCGGATTTAATCCCGGTTTTACAGATCCTAAAGATCTATCTGACGGAGAAAGAACCAGTGAAAGATCGTCCACCTCCGTCAGGAATCGAACCTGCCGGGCAATATCGGGTCTACTGCATTCACGCAATCCTTTACCAAATGGTCAAAGTGAGTCTAATGGGGTTTAAAGTGGTCCCGGTAGCCGAGTGGTCAGAGCGCTTGGCTGCGGATTGGAGGTGACGGGTTCGATTTCCGGCCTCGGAGGAGGGCGGGCATTTTTCCACGCTCCAGTGTTCTAGGGTCTACCCAGCCCTCTGTGGAATGGGTATCGGGTTTCTTTCCCGGGAGTTAAAGGCGGGCGGGCGTCGGGCTGACCACCCGACCTCAACTTCGTCCCGTTGGTCACGAAATGCTGGGAACCTGACCTCCCGCGTCCCAAAGGCCTGTCCAGGCCTGTAGAGGGATACTTTAATGGGGTTTAAAATGGAGGGATTATCATCCGATCCGAAGTTATTCCTGTTGACTGTGAATTACTGGACGCCATATGATAAATTGCCAATGAGAAGATTTATACAGGGTGGAGCATATAAAACCGGCTCCAATATGTTTCAAAGTATATCTTTTGGGGCCCAAAAGGTATACTTTGAAATATATTGGAGCCGGTTTTATATCTGTGTTTAATAACCTAAAACTTATATCAGACAATTTTTAAAATCTTATTTGAAGAGAGAAAGGAAAGCGTAAGGATAGTTGTCGAATCACGTTTATTAATAACTGTGGTAGTATGAATAAGTAAAGTACAATTAAACATAGGAATTGTATGTGTTCACTTCTTTCATTATCATAATCCAAAGTTTTATGAAAAAAATTAAAGTAATAAACTGTAGCAAGACGTAATAAGCAACATGAATTCTAAACTGATTTCTGAGGAATGAAAAGAGCCTAAAAAACAGCCACAAAAGTGGGTAAACTAAATTGATTGGATACTACTAAGAGATACAAGGAGATGCAAACATAAAAGTTTTATACTGAAACAACACTAGAAATTAAAGCGGACAAACCTATGTTCATTTAAAGCAGTAACGATGTACGGGAATAGTGTGATGTGGTTGAAAGAATTGTTTTACTTTCGTGTTTTCAAGTTTTGCGATAAAAAAAAAAATGCCTTAATAAAAGATCAATAACTGCAGCTGTTTTCGTTATTAGTTTTAAATTAAACAATGAAAATTTTCTTTTTAAACTCTTTCTGATTCCAAATGATGCTGTTTTTATTTACATTCATCTCTTTTTCCGCTTGAAATTTTCTATGTTCTTTATAAATTTACGTTTAATTTATTTTTGGTCACATTGAGCTGTTTTTGTTATTTATGTATTTTAATTGAGTTTTTCTGTAAAAAGCTTTGACGGAAGGAAGACTGAAGCATCCAAATCAATACATTCTTTTTTTTTTTCTTATTTAGCTCAAGGCTAAATTTAATTAAAACAAAACGGTTTTTCCTGAGACAACAGAGAAAAAATATAAATTTAAAGCAATCCATAATTAGTTTAATTAAAGGCACCCATTTTTTAAGATGAAAAAAAGGTAAAAGAGACAATATTAAAGGCTATCACGAATTTAAAAGCTCTATTTTTCCTCAACCTATTATGTAGACAAAAACGAAGTTTGTGTAATTTTCTTTACTTAAGCACGAATAATGTGAATTTTCCTTTTGATTACTTGCTATTATATTCTCATAATAACGAAACACGCTAATTTTGATAGTTTGAAAAGTGCTTAGTTATTTAAGAATCACAATTAATGAGGGAAAAACTACTTTGTAATATTATAAACCAAAACAAAAACACTCGTAAATGACACTAGTGAAACTCAGAAAAATGCAGTACTAAGTTTAAAAAAGTTTTTTACGCGTGTTAAAATTTTTTGAAATTCTTAAATATAGCCAACACACAAGTCTAAATAAAATAAGTTAAAAGTTAAAAAACAAATATTTACAATTAAAACAAACTAGTTTCTGCGCCGTTAACGGGCCATCATCAGTGAATAGAATAAAAACGACAACCTCAGTCTTTTATATAGGAAAATGTTCAGCAAGACACCCAATGAGAAGCGACTAATCATACCTTCGACACGTGTCATCCAAAGATTCTAGCAAATGAAACCTCGCATTATAAGCGCAAATGCAAAGAGTCCATATTGATTGCTACATCTGAAAAATGTATCAATGACTGTGTTTCCGTTATGAACATATACCAATATGGATTCCGTAAAAAACCTAAAGATCTCCAATTGCAAACAGTTTTGTAATGGGAAAAAAAAAGAACGCTTTCCCTCAAGGCCTGCTCTGTTTACAAACAGTAATGGATGTTTGTAAACAAACCCATGTGCACTATTGTAGTTCCTTCGATCGCCACCAGGCCGCTGTCTTTGATTGCCGGCAGGATCGCAGCCTTCGCCAAACATTCAAATTTCATCATTTGCATCCTGTTGACAATTGGTTCATGCAGTACTAAGTTACTATAGCTTAGCCTATAGAGATTCATTCAATAATTTATGCCTCGGGTACTTTCTTTGAAGAAGTTTAGTGCATCATTTTTATAACAGAGCATGTTTTTCTTTGTTCTGATCTGACTGTGCTGGGTTTTGCAAAGGGAATTATTTCTAACATATAAGTTGGAATTACCGAATATCATTATATGCATTAATAGACCTTAGAGAGTTAAAGCAAAGTTGTTTAAATAAATAGGAATGCAAAAGTGAAGTGGAACCCGTAAGTTCATCTCAAAACTTCAGAAAAATCAAGCATGAATAAGTAACGACTGTGAAAGCTTGTTGTGAACGATCATAATTAGTCACTATATCACATCTACTATTTGGAGAATTCACTATCCTTCCAAGTAACAAATACAGGACTTCGAGAAAGTCAGGAGCTTTTTCACGTCGGCAACTGTGACAGTAGCAACAGCAATACCATATTTTTTTAAAAAAAAAATGAATTGATGCAGATATGAGAGTAATCTGATAGTAATATTCTCAAATTTGGTCTTAAATTTTAACTAATTGTCGTCTTCCATGTTTTTTTATTATTTATTTATTGGGTTAGCTTATTTCCTGATGTGTTATTTACTTATTGAATAATACACGGAATCTATATACAAAGAGTCATGGACATCTGAAGAAAACAATCACAATACAATTGAATTTTAGATCCATTGACTAATAATATCTCGGAAACTTCTCGAGTTTGACAACAGCACTGACCTTAGCAGCAGACAGTAATGGGAATCTACAAATAGCAGGCCCTGCGCAAAATACGTCGTTCTGCGAACAAATAAACAGCGTCAACCGTGGAACTCAATTTAATTTCAGTTGGAAGGCATTGCGTGCCATTCAAGGCGACATATTCTTCAGTATTGGGGCATTAAATGGATGTTACATGAACGCACGCCACGAGAGGAACCAAGGCATTTTGGAAGTATATTGAAGAGCGGAAAAACCTCGACTTTTATAGAAGCGAAAGCCTGTTCAGGCGCTGATTACCCTTCTTACGAGAATCTGGGTTCCAATCTTCCTGATGTCGAAAGATGCCCTTATGGAGAAGTCGTCTCCATGAGAATGACCTCCACCCACCTGTAGGATCGATCAAACACAGAGTACCCACGTTACAGAACAAGATTTTCCCATTTTCTCCAAGTTTGAAGTTTTTTCGTGTTTTTTTTTTTTTTTATTGGAGGAGCGGAGGGGTAAGTCATTCTAGAAAATATTCCCAAAAGGAATTCCTATATTGATTTTATCCTTTTTTTCCATTCCCGAAATAAATGTAAGAATATCTATCACTTCTGCCATCTATAGATTTTTCAAGAAAAGCAAAAAAAAAACAAAAAAAACATGCACCTATATACATACATACACCTACCCACCCACACACACGTGTCTTGTTCCTGAAAGAATTTCAAGCCTACTTTATATAAAATGTTTTTTCTTAAAATTGCTTCCATTTTTTTTAATTTTATTTTCTATTTTTTTTAAAAAAAAACTCATGAAAAGATACAAATGAAAATACTAGGTCTGTTTTTAATTTATAATATCTGCTAATTACAAATTTTCTGTTTCTTAAAAAAAAAAATGAATTAAATCCGCTTTGCGTACTGAAATTGTCTGAAGCCGATTATTTTTAAATACATCCAATCACATTCAAATTTATACATTCGCTGAAAGGATTCATTTCTATTATTTAAGACAAAGATAAAAATCCATTATTGAGGCTCTAATGCGTTACTACAGGACTTTTGCCAATTTTTCGACCAGAATCCATTTGGAAAAAGATTTCAAATATGAAAGTTATATACAGGGTGATTCACGATGATATGCAGAAACTTCGGGAGCTCATTCTACGTGTAAAAGTAAAGAAAAAAAGTTATATAAACATAGATCCGGCAATGCTTCAGTATCGAATTAAGGCTAGCGAAAGATTTCGCCCATAATTTAGTACCCTGGGTGAAATGAAGACTTCGGCCGTCCTAAGGTAAAAGGAAGCAACTAGCAATTTGGAAACTGATTATTTGCTGTCTTTGACCGTAGATATAAGCATATTGTGAGTCAGTTGCTACCTTTGATCATCGAAATAGGGGCAACACTTAACAGCAGATCATTACCAAATTGCTTTGGAAGATGTGAAGATACTTCCTTAAGTAGAAAATGCAGAAAACGAAAAATCAGAAAATTTGCAGTTACTTCCTTTTACCTTAGGACGGCCGTCTTGCTGGAAGTCTGGGAAGGTAAATTAAGGGGCGAAATCAGTGGTTTCGTATGGTTGTTGACCTGAATAATCGAATGAAACGTGTCGCAGAACTGTATCTCCCTGTGTTTGTAAGCGCATCCCATGTGGAACCTACAAAAGAGGGATCGAGAAACAACGTTTTCCCGTTTGACATACAATAGCGTTGGGAAATTAGGTTAGACACACAAAAGTGTACAACAAAATTTGTAGAACATGTATTTCTGAAGAAAACGGTACAAATATTATAATATACAGAAAGTGAATAGATGGTCGATTAAATAAACGTTTCATCAGAACAAAACAACACATGTTATACATTTGGCCGACAATAACTTTGTTAATTTCCCAATAAACAGAGTAAATGTTTATTAAAACTTTACATTTTACAATTATAATTTTAAAATTAAAAATGAACATATGTGTCGGAAAGTACAAAAATTATTTCATGGAAATACTATATATATGACAGAATGTTATTTTATTGAACACCACCAGAATAATGTTGTGCGAGAAATTGTTATTACTTAAGTGGGCAACACAATAACAGCTGTTCAACAATAATGTGAATTGCATTGTTTTGATTTATTGTGGGCGAACTCTTTCGTTAGCCGTAACTCGCTTCCGAAGTATTATGTTTATATAACTTTGTTTCTTTACTTTTACATGTAGAATGAGCTCCCGAAGTTTCTGCATATCTTCTTGATTTACCATATATATATACACACACATACAACACATACACATACATACTCACACACACACATTTGTTTCAAGAAAATCAATTCAGCGATTCAGTGATTCTAATGAGCCTCACTTTTCTTGGAAAGTATAGATATTAAAAAAAATAGTTAATATTTCATTATAGCTGTAACTACTTCAACAAGCTGCTGGTAAGAATATCTCTTCTTTATTAAAAAAACTAGCAAAAATAGTTGCTTCGCTCGGGTTACAAAAGAGAGTTGCACTGATGTTCCCCAGTTTCCCCAGTTGGTACAGAATCACGTGATGATTACAAAGTAATGTTATATTCTTATTTTGCAACTTAAAAACCTCGTAAAGTTCTCTTCAATATAGTTTACCCCGCCCGCTTTCCCCATTTACACCCCTTATGGTGCTAATATCGAAAATTCATCGAATTAGTATGTTTCAGATTTTGACAAAGAACTCTCATGTGAAATTTCGTGTTTTCAACTCAGGCGGTTTCGGAGATACGCATACCCTGCAGGAAAGTCATCCCCCACTCTCACGTTTTACACCCTCTTAGAATCCGAATATAGAGAAATTCGTCAAATTTTTCTGTAGATTTTGACATTAGATTTGACATTAGACATTAGATTTTGACAAAGAATACTCTCCAAATTTTATGTCTCAGAGATAAGCGTAACCTTCTTAAATGTTTGCCCACACCCTCCGTTTACATCCCTTAGTCCGGATCCGGGTTTTCATTGTTCATGCATTATTCTGGGATGCATGTTAACCCACGTGTCAAATTTGGTAAAGATCCGTTGAGAAATGGAGACGTTGTTTCAAGTCAAACAAACACT